>JAFJYI010000098.1:1288999-1967998 GCA_019022655.1 Acacia acuminata | reverse complement strand
TATGGTCAAAAGAACTAGAAGACCAGTAATTTACTTTTTACCCCCAAATAAAATTAAATGCCCGGAGTTCCATTATCTAGCAATAATAGGAAAAAGTCAAAAATATTTAACGTTCATATGGCTTTTCTAGTCATCATGATGATTTGGTTGCTTTAAGCAGAAGCATTCCAAGTGATCCCCTTTTCCATCTTCATCCTTGGGTGATAAGATCATATAGGATTAGTGATTAGTATATGCATTGGATACCATTAGTTGGGATGTAACATCTCATTATGAATCCTAAGTTGTTTGTGAAAAATGTGAACTTTTTTGGTTTATCTTCTAGGTGTTCAAGTGACTTCAATTACTTAATGGGCAATTTTGCCTCGGAAGTTTCAAAAAGGGAGCAATTATGCTCTTGCCGTTATCCTAGTTAATTTTGACTGTTAGTTGATCAAATATGCTGAGCTGGTGGTTCACGTGTCATCCATGTTATTTTTATTAAGGTGCAAATTTTCCCTGAAAGTCCATGTGTCGTCTACTTCATTTTTTTAAAAAGCTAGATTTAAAATTTTCAGGGCAAATTTGTACCTTAACAAAAATGACTTGGATGACATGTGGACTTTCGGCTCAGTATATTTGGTTAACTAACGGTCAAAATTAACTGAGATAACATCTAAGGCAAAATTGCCCCCATTTTAAAACTTCCGTGGCAAAATTGCCCTTTAACCCTTACTTAAATTTAATCCAACATGTAGCTTCTTTTAGCCTAAGATTATGCTATTCACGGTTGAGTGCCCTTATCATGAGCTTCCTTGTTGCAAAAATTAATGATCTGAGAGAAGGATGGAAGAAGTTTAGGCTATTATTTTATGGTCAAAAGTACCAGAAGACCATTAATTTACTTTTTACCCCCAAATAATGCCCTGAGTTCCATTATCTAGCAATAATAGGAAAAAGTCAAAATATTTAACGTTCATATGGCTTTTCTGGTCTTCATGATTTGGTTGCTTTAAGTTGGAGAATTACCCAGTGATCCCTTTTTGTGTCTTCATCTTGGGGTGATATGATCATATAGGTTTAGTGTTTAATATATGCATTGGAGACCATCAATTGTGATTTAACCTCTCATTTGAAGCCTAAGTTGTTTGTGAAAAATATGGACTTTTTTGTTTATCTTCTAGGTGTTCAAATGACTTCAATTACTTTAATTTAATTCAATATATAACTTCTTTTTTTAGCCTGAGTTATGCTATTCACGATTGAGTGCCCTTATCATGTATATTCTATTCTTGCAATTTAACTAGTTCTGAGAAGAGAATATGGAGAAAAATTACATATGGTAGGAGTTTCTGTTAATTATATATATTCAGGAAAAAAAATACTTGCTGTGTTTCCAAGAACATCTCATGCCTTCAGCAAGTGCTGGGGGATTTAAGGTTGTTGCCGCCTCAGTTGTGGAACCTACATTCAATTTTTCTTGTGGGGAGGAAAACAATTGTGGATGACCGTTTTATGAAGCTTTTCAGATAAGTTAAGGGCTTCCGGGCTTTCTTCAGCATGGTTTTTGCTTGTGGAAGGACAGGAAATAACTGAACATGGTAGTTTTAGATTTTGCAGAAAATTTATGGGAAAAGAGAAAAGATGAAAATTAGAAGGATATAGAACTGAGGCTGCAAAGATGCTAGAAAAGGAAGCTCGGCAGAAGGGAAAAGGAGGTTCAACATAAAAGGAGAGAGAATTTGTATAACAGTTTTATAAAATAAAGCTTATTTGTCATTCTTTACAGAGAAGTTGTGGTAGAGCATGTGGAGAGAAAGGAGAGAGAGATGAATTCAAGCATTTCAGTTAAATAATAATTTGATAGTCCGATTAATCCAAACACAGAACCGTGCTTAAATAGACTAATCTAACTTATTAGACAACTATTAGTCTAAATCATTGTAGACCTACATTATAAATAATTTAAATATTCTACTATCCCTAATTGACAACTTTAACAGAAACCCCCTAATTTACTGATAAATACTCATTTCATAATTATACATAAGACTCCTTTTTTCCTGTCATTCCTCATTATCAGAGACTGCAACCTAGTGTGAAGATTTTTGTTGATCTAGTCTGTATTTTTCAAGGTGTCCTACTTGCCATATCTAAGTTTCAATCATCAAGCTCACATCTACGACAGCTTTAACTGTTTTGCCCATATAGTTTGATGAAAATCTTTACTTTTTATTTATTTATTCATAAGTATGATTTGGTGTGGTGTTTGCCTCACCATGTTTATCCTCCATATTTTAGCTACCAAGGGTCTTACAGCCACAAGAATTTCTCCCAATCATTAGAAATGTCACCAGAAACCTTGCCAGTGTCTGTTTCTGTGATCATTTATGTTTATCACACCATCTTGTATGACTGAGACCCAAGATAATTGGTGTCCGTCATTTCACATGGTTCCATCATTCCATGCACTCTCATTTATGTATTACACGCACTGATGAGGGTGGATCACTGATTTCTGCTCAATTCAGTGCTGACCAGCACAATCATGTCTGGTTATCTTATCTCTGACAAGTCCAAGCCAAGGGATCACTTGTGAATTGTGATAATCCTGAAGTATTTGTGGTCCTTGATCCGGTCAAGGTGCCTGCATTCTTTTGCCTTTGTTCACATATACAGTTTTTCTGTGTCTTTCTTTGCATATGTCATTGGAGTTTCTGTTCTATTTTGTCATTTTGAAAGCCTAAAATTATCCCAAATTTGGTTGGTTTGCTGCTTGTGTCAATTGAAGCTTGTCTTATATTGTTGTCATTTTGTTGGATTTGTTGGGTTGGTTGTATAGATGAACTGAATCCCTAGCAGCTCATTAATAACGGTTAGGTTAGATATAATTGAGTACTACTACTGGTGTTTTTACCCTTATAATGCGTCACTTTTGTTGTAGGACTTTTGTCTTGGAGCAATGACAGCCAATACATTTGCACACGAAACGACAGCATGCCTACGACACTATGGATATGGGATATTCGGCATCTCGAGCTTGCTGCAATCTTAGTGCAGAAAGATCCCATCAAAGCAGCAGCATGGGATCCAACATGCACACGTCTTGTTCTTTGCACTGCAAGCACACATTTGTATATGTGGACTCCTTCTGGTGCCTATTGTGTTCATGCTCCTTTACCACAGTTCACAGTAACAGACCTGAAATGGAATTCAGATGGAAGCTGTCTACTCCTTAAGGACAAAGAATCATTCTGCTGTGCTGCTGTACCCTTAGTGCCAGAGGAGTCTAGTGAATACAGCTCAGATGATTAATGCTTCCAAGAGAAACCGACAAAGTAATGGTAAATATGAGCAGCTCGCTCTATTACTTTACATTTGGAAGACTAGAATCTGGGGTTAGGACCATAAATTCATGGCAGAAAATTCTTGTGTGTGCCGTGTACTTGTGTTCAATGGCTGAGATTCAATATGTATGTGGGCTTTACATGTCCCCATCTAGTGGGATAAGACTTTGTGTACAGATCGAACTTGGGCCATAGAATATATATAAACAACGTGCTGGGAGCTTGTTTATGGTATCTTTGTAAAGTATGTTTAAGATCAAATCTCTCCTTTTGTTGTGGGAGGATATATTTAGCTAGGCAAAATGGAACTTTTAGTCCCTAAACTTTCACTCTTTTATTAATTTGGTCCCTATAGTTTTTAGTTTTTAGTATTATATATATACAATGATATTGATATCATCCTGTAATGATTTAAAACCAATTTATTGTAACTATTTTATGGAAATGTTTTTTCTCAAGCACGTTTATGTATTCCTGGTGTTCATTAAAGCTGTTCTCGTAATCTCTTGTTTGAAAAATCATCAACTATGGGCTTATTTATTTATTTTTTTTCCAATTTGACTTTTGGAAAATTAAGATAGGATAAAAGTTAAATTGTAAATATGATTTATGTTTGGATTGTCGGTAGAAGTAGATTTTTTTTTTTTTTTTTTTTTTTTTTTTTTCAATATGAAACTTGTTTCGATGATTATCTGAAAAGAAATTTAGATTAAAAAAAATTACCGAAAAGGATATGAATCTTTTTAAATATATCTATATTATATGTATATATTGTGATAATTCTAAAAAAAAATATAATTGTAATTATAAAAAATAAAAATAGTTCATTATGGAAAAAAATTTGAAACTACTAAAATACTTAATTATACCTTGATATACATATTTAATGCGTATATATATTATAAATTTTGGCATAAAATATATTCGTATAATTAAAAAAAAAAAATTAAAATGAATTTGCAGCAAGCATACATGGTTTATCATTTGCTTAGGATGGAACTAACATGCATAAGACAAAAGTATCATGACCTATAGCCTTTCTTATGGACAAAACATAAAAGGGCAAAAAAGGAAATATATCACATTGTGAAGTATGTCCCGCAAAAGCACCATGAGGGTTACTTTTTTATGAAAGCTGCTTTAGTGATAAAAACCCATCTAACTAGTCGTTTTCCTAAACATGTACCAACATACATATCACTCATCGTATTTCCCCTCCCATGGCTTTCTCAAATAGGCCATATATGTTCATTCAGAACTTTAATTTCTCGCTAATGAGAGTTGGTATAGATGGTAAGGGATCCAGGACTAGGCCTAAATGGTTGTGGGTTCGATCCCCTCTGCCGTTGCTGGAACTCCTTTGGTAGGCGATCTCGTAAGTCCCCAGTAAGTGCTCATAGAGCTCGGGGCAGTGCCCTGGCCTTGGTGGGGGACTGATGTCGAACCTCTCCAAAACTTTTTCATATATAAAAAAAAAAAGAACTTTAATTTCTCAAGTGCATGCACCATTAAAACTATTTTTTCATCTTATGGAAAAAAGAACAATTTGAATACCTCACAGGATATAAAAGCATTTTAAGATCAAGGCTACAAAGAGAAAATATGATTTGATAAGGTATAAAGTAAGAATCATGCTAATGCATATTAATCAATTCTCCCTATATATCTCAAACAATATTAGTATAACAATTTAAATCACTTGTTCATAGTTGTATTTAACTTTTGGAAACCTTTTTTTTTTTTTTTTTTTTACCTGAGATAACTATTGAAAACTTGAAAGCTGAATTATAATTAATTTAGATTAAGGTGCAAAAATACTCATAAGAGTTCACACAACAATATAAACTTTTTTATAAGTCCAAAAGTACCTATACTTTGGGCTATGAACTTCAGGCAAAAATGCCAACACTTTAACGAGTACAAACTTCTGTTTTGTGGGACTCATATCACTATTTTTTAAATATATATATATATATATATATAAATATTAAAGGATTAAGGTGCAAATTGGCCAATAAAGTGTTATACTAGAAGCACCCAACACAAAAAAGTTTTAATTGGACCATAACTATCAAAAAACAATTAAAAATTGCAAAGTATCACAATGCCGTTAGAACTAAAGTAACGTCGTTTAAAAAAGGGTTAAGTTTTGAACAGACCAAAAGTACCAATAAACAATTAAAAATGGGTAACTAGCACAATCAACAATTAAAAATAGATAACTAGCACAATGATGTTAAAATCAAGCTAACGGTTGTTTGATATTGAGCTGATCTTCAATGGAGATTGGTGGATGAATTTTCAACATAAACTAATCAGAGAAAGCCATGACATGGGACTCTAGAAAACCAAAGAAGAAAATTGGATATGCTTGAAATTCATTGATGAAAGGCTGTGAATAACAGGGAACAAGCTAGTGTTGGTAGATATTGATCAAGCAGAGGACATCAAGTTCGCTTTCAACTCACTTGGAGCACCCTTAGGTTCTTGCTCCCTTGTTGGATGTGGAAGGAGAAGAGGACGAAAAGGAGACAGAGGTTCTTAAGTTGCATGTCAAAGGCAGAGATCTAAGGCTAAGGGATAAGTTTGTATGAAATACTAGATCTATGTCATCTTGATACTCTCACTAGTCAATTGCACAACATTCAGTTCGCACCAAATGGCCGTTTGCTTGATTTTAACATCATTGTGCTAGTTACCTATTTTTAAGTATTGATTGTGCTGGTTCCCATTTTTAATTGTTGATTAGTACTTTTAGTTCTTTCAAAACTTATTTGTCCTAGGTAGGGACGGACCCATGAATTTTATCCCGGGGGGGGGGAATAAAAAATGCTACATTAATGGTATCACTCTTCTCCATAATAATCACCTACAAAGAGTATAAATTATTTCATGAGCGATATGATTTTAAAAATATTATTAATAACAAAAATAAACCGATTAAACTTAATTATTAGTCATCATTTATATTCTTACAGCCATCTTTTAACAAAACTCAATACTTGTCCAAAATACTAACCCTAAAATATTTTCTAATTAGTATAAAAGTAGTATTATTATAAAGATAAAATCATGTATAATAAATTTCATGAAGAAAATTTAATAAAAAGAAGTGATTTTAAGTACCTTATTGAGTGCCCGTTTGGATGGGTTTTTAAAAAAAAGTGTTTTTTTTTCATTGCTTTTTAAAAAAGTGCTTTAATTAGAAATTAAGCTTTTTAAAAAAAAGCACTTTTAAATAAAAAAAACTGTTTGGATGTTAAAATAGAGAAGCACTTTTTTATTAGTTAAATTACTGAAATGGACATATAAAAGCACTTTTTTTTTTTTTTTACATTCGTTTGGATAAGAAAGCACTTATGTTAAAATTTTAGAAATATTATATTCAATAGTTGAATTTAAAATTATAATATAATTGAATTTTAATAATATTGAAATTAAATTGTTGATATAATTTTTCATACACCCATATAGATCAAAGTTGTTATCAAATATTTCTTTTAATTTATATACTGAAATGACTAAAAGATAAAAATTAAATAGTATACAACAATGTAAAATATCTTAAAACTTCATTATCACTAATGAATAGTAATTTCCACTCAAAATGGTCAACTACTATATTATAACCAATGCATTAATTAAAAAAAGAGTCATATTGCACCATATTCCAAAAATAGAAATAATATTAAAATCACAAACAACAAGAACATTTGTGGTAGTTATTCCCTTTCTGCCAATAAAAGGAACCTTTTCATTAGCAGGAACATGAATAGCAATGTGAGTGCCATCTATAGTTCCTATACAATCCTTAAAGTATGGCAATATCGTTCATCTTCCTCGATAAATTTTGGAGCATCTCTAAACATATTATCAGCAGGCTTAATAATTCGAAGTCCTAAGCTCTCAACAGAGCTTAACACACTATATGAAGCAATGTGGAAAACACACGATTAGTTTGATAGTGTCATGTCGGCTAGTTGGAGGGGGGAGGACGAAGCACCGGCTAAACTTGACAATTTAAAAAAGGATTTGCTTAGATGGAATAAAGAAGTATTTGGGAAGCTTGTAGAAAGAAAGAGAAGGCTTTATAATAGATTATATGGTATCCAACAGAGTCTAGACAGACGAAGTAACCCTTTCCTTATTGATCTTGAAAAGGAGCTTGAGGAGGAGTTGTTGCATACCTTACGACAAGAAGAGATCTTATGGTACCAAAAATCGAGGGGTAGATGGCTAGAAGAAGGTGACCGGAACACAAAGTACTATCACTCTAAGACTCTATTTCGACGAAGGAAAAACAGGGTATCTATGTTAAAGAATAATGATGGAGAGTGGGTGGAGAATGAAAATGAAGTAGTGAGCATGTTTTATGAATTTTACAGCAATCTGTTTAAAGAGTCCACTTGTGAGAGGGAATGGACTACAACCAATCAGTCATGGGGTGGAGTGGATGAAGAAAAGTGGAAGTGTATTGGTAGGGATGTAAGTGGAGAGGAAATCCGTCAAGCTTTCTTTCAAATGGGAGGCTTTAAGGCACCCGGACGAGATGGTTTTCCTACTGTTTTTTATCAGCAAAACTGGAGATTTGTTGCTCAATCAGTCATCAGCTTTATCAAAGAATTATGGAGATACTCGGAGAGAATTGGGGAAATAAACAATACTTTGGTGGTGTTGATCCCAAAAATAGATAAACCAGAAGTGGTAAGCCAATTTAGGCCTATTTCCCTATGTAACGTTATGTATAAAGGTTTAACTAAAGTAATTGTCAATAGGTTAAAACCTTTCATGGATAAACTGATTTCTCCTTATCAGTCAAGTTTTGTCCCTAAAAGGAGTATACATGACAACATAATCATAGCAAAGGAGGTAATTCACACTATGAATAAATCACAAGGCAAAAAAGGGTACATGGTCATTAAAATTGACCTTGAAAAAGCGTACGACCGTATGAATTGGAATTTTATTGTGAAGGTGTTGAAGAAAATTGGGATGGATGAGCATTTAAGGGAGGTAATAAGGGGCTGTATTAGTACGGTTAAATCGTCACTTATGTGGAATGGATGTAAGAGGGATGAGTTTGCTCCAACTAGGGGCTTAAGGCAAGGAGACCCATTGTCTCCATACTTGTTTGTGCTTGGGATGGAAAAACTAACACACTTAGTTGCTGATTGTGTGGCTAACAAGCAGTGGAAGCCAATAAAAATGGGCCGCGGTGGTACTGAGGTATCTCATTTGTTATTTGCAGATGATCTTCTGCTTTTCTGTGAAGCTGATCTGGACCAGATGTGCGCTGTTATGGGAGTCTTGGGGAAGTTTGGAGACATGTCCGGACAAAAGGTAAACCTTCAAAAATCTAGCGTTTACTTTTCAAAGAATGTTGATAGAGCTATTTAGAATGAGATTTGTATGTTTTCTGGGTTTACAAGAGAAGATGATTTGGTAGATATTTGGGTGCCTATATGTTCAAGGGAAGGGCAAAGCATAAGAATTTCCAATTTCTACTGGATAATATGCAAAGTAGACTTAGTAATTGGAAAAAAACAGATATTATCACTTGCTGGACGCATTACTCTTGTCCAATCTGTTATAAATCAGATGGCAGTATATGCTATGCAGCATTCTGTTATTCCTATGGGAGTGAGAAAACAAATGGAAAAATTACAAAGAGATTTTATATGGGGTCGGGAAGATGGTAAGAGGAAAATTCATCCTATTAGTTGGGAAATGTTGTGTCGAGAGAGGAAGAACGGAGGGTTGGGAATAAGAAACTTGGAAATCATGAACGACGCGTTATTAGGGAGAGTGGCTTGGAATGTGATTTCAAAGCCTAATAACCTGTGTTCTTTGGTGCTTAGTGGAAAATATCAAAGGGATGGTGACTTGTTAAAAGGTTGTAAAGTTTTGAAGACTGATTCTGAGCTATGGAGAAACTTGGTCAAATTATGGCCAAAAATAGTAGAAAATATAAATTGGGATGTTGGTGATGGGGAAGTGGCTAAATTCTAGGAGGACAAATGGGTGGAAGATGGGAGGAGTTTAAGTGGAAAATGTGTAGTGCAACTAACTCATGAGGAAAAAGATTTAAGGGTGAGGGAGATGGTCAATGATCATGGTGAATGGGATATGGAAAAGATTGCTAATTATGTTAATGAAGAAGGTAGGAACCTTATTCTGGCTGTAAATCCCCCTAGGGCTGAGTATGGAAGGGATGTTCTTAAATGGGAGGGAGGGTTATCAACCAAATACACTGTGGCAGACATGTATCATTATCTGAAACAGGAACCAGATAAGAGTGGAGATGGATGGAATGTGCTATGGCGGTGGAAGGGACCAAGGAGGGTGCAAATCTTCCTTTGGATGGCATAGCATAGCAGATTGTTAAGAGGTGAGAGGAGGAGTCGGTTATTGGGGGGCAGTGATTGTTGCTACTGTTGCAATAAGCAGGAAACGCTGATGCATGTGCTACGTGACTGTAATAGTGCATGGGCCTTATGGCAGGTTCTAAAGCCTTGTTATGTTGGAACTGATTTCGATAGATTGCAAGGCAGAGAGTGGATGCACTGGAATTTAACAAGAACTGATGAAGATTGGAGACTCATCTTTGGCCTTGCTTGCTGGTTTTTATGGGCTTGGCGCAATAAGGGATGCTTCGATAAAGATTTCAATAGGCCTACTGACTGTGCTAGTGTGATTTACAGGTATGCGCAGGAAGTTAAGGGAGCTAGAAGGGATTTTGCATCTATTAGGGGCATCAAAAAAGAAGTTGCTGTTAGATGGAAAGCACCAATGGAGGGTTGGGTAAAACTCAATGTGGATGGGGCATCCAAGGGAAAAGGGAGGTTTGCTGGATGTGGAGGTCTTATTCGGGATTGTAGAGGGAAGTGGATTTGTGGATATTCCCGGAAACTGGGAAGTTGTTCTGCTATGAGAGCAGAAGTTTGGGTGGTTCTCACTGGGCTTGAAGTAGCAATTCAATATAATTGTAATAGAGTAGTTGTTGAATCAGATTCTGATGCAGTAGTTAGCATTTTGAAGTCTATGAAGGTGGAAGATGTGTCTGCCCCTAAAATTGTACAGCAAATTAGTAGAATTTTATGTCATTTTTGTAGTATTAATTTTGTACATGTATACAGGGAAGCAAATATGTGTGCTGACGCTATGGCTAATCACAGCATTAGGCAAGCGGGAATTAGAATGGTATTTGATAGGCCACCTGATGTTGTTAAGCATTGGCCGTTAAGTGATTGTATGGGTATCTCTTACCCAAGACATGTGTTGATTCAGGAATAATATGGGCTGATGCCCCGTGTTCTTACCAAATAAAAAATAAAAAATTTGCCTCCACACCGTCTCTCCAGAATGTTGAAATCTCTCTTCAACGTCTCTATAAGTGGCTCCATGACCAATCATGAACAAAAACATGGCCACGGCTTCCTCAGTGCCGACATGCTGTGTTGGCTTTAATCCAAAGTATTAAGTCAATTCGCTCACCAAATTTCCAAACACAAAATTCTGATTTTGTCAAGGTCCAACTGAATAGCTCACAAAATGGATGGAAAGGACCCTTCAGAACCTCAACTCTGCTATATTTAGCTACATCATCCTGAATCAAATCACTAATCATCTTGAACCAAATCACTAAGTTTAAATACACCAACATCTTTGCATCTAATTTTCCATCCAACACATCAATTAACTTCTCATTGTTATTAACTTCTGATGAGATTGAATCAACAACCACGAGAAATGTATATGCTCAATCTTAATACCTGGACCTATAATGCTCTGAGGCTGCTGAAAGTGTCTCAATATGCTCAGGGATTGTCCCCCTTATAAATGCACGCAGCTATTTACATTTTACATGATTAAATGTGGCACATAATGGTAATGGATAGCTCTTACAAATTCTGTGCACTGAACATGAACATCTTTAATGAAAATCAGAGCAGGGGATATATTAACTAATCACCCTTGCCTTGCACAATATCACTACAGCTTGATGTAAAAAAAAAAAAAAAAATTCCTTTTTGTGCCAAAGGTCAATCAAACTTCACTATCAACTAATGTAAATGCAGAATTGAGATATTCTTTGCAAGCACGGAAAAACATCATAGTTATAGAGTGAAGTTCTATTAGAGTGATAAAGATACTAAAATATGGAAGACATTTAGATTCCTGAAGTAACCACTGCTAAATTCTTTAGAATACTAAAATATGTTCTATATAAAGCCCAATATAAAACTCTGCATTCCATTTTTTTTAGCATTATTCCACATCCACACACACACACACACCATCTGTGTCTCTATGGTATTAGAACAACAATACTAAGATACCATCTTCAATTTTTTAAAAACCAAAAACAGCATTATTAGTCTGTCTTGAAGTAGGTTCAGGAAAATCATAACTTTAAAAATGACAGTAGGAGTTCATGAGTGAAACAAAAGGCAACTGCTTACTGTATAATCAGATTTGAGCATATCCAATAATATCAAAACAAATTTGAGCATCATCATCTCTAAATGAAGACCGTAGAATATTCACACAAATGAGGTACGTACATCACTGTTTGCAGAAAAGAAAGGAGAACACAGCCCAACACACGCCCACACAGAGCAATAAGTTTACATCGATCACTAACACCACACACAGCCACCTTATATGCTGACTTATGTTTTCTTTAGAATCTGAAGGATTATATTGAAGCAAGTGGTAAATAAGAGTCTCTTAATACCATTCAATCTTTAAATAAGAGAGAGTATAAATAAGCCTTTAATTTATATAAGCGAGCCATAACCTAATAGACTAACCTTCAATCTAATGTAAGTAAATCAAATCAAATGTTAAATATAATAACATCACAGATGTATACTTCTAAGCTATATAGAACATATCAAATATCAATATGAGATATAATATCTCAACATTTTAATTAAATTTTCCGAGCCAAGCATGAAGGAACTAGCCTGCACCTCAACAAATGGCTCAAATAATACAAGGAAAGATAGTACAAATACAATTCGATACGGAGGTTATCGGCAAGTCATCCCTAGTTTCGAACCGGTCTACAGTGCAATCCTAATTTTTGAATGTAAGGCATTTGTTTCCTCATCAGTCAGCAAAAAGAGTAAAAATAAATAACTAAAGACAATAAAAAGGCAAAAAAAAAAAAAAAAAAAAAAAAAAAAAAAAAAAAAAAAAAAAAAAAAAAAATCATTTCAAAGAAAGCTTAACCATCCATGTGTTTCCGTATATACTTCAAATTTCTAAGCATAAATTCATGTTGGAACCAATCTTTATGTTTGATTAATTCTACGGAAAATAAAAGCATTGCTCAACAAATGTGGACATCACGCACAAACAAGACCCAACAATCATTGAAGCTGGGATCTAAAACTAATGGGCTGCCATAAAAACTTCGTAAAGAAGACAAAATCAAAAATATAACAAAATAGATAAATAGATCGAAAAATGTAACGAAACTATAAAAATTCCCGTCGACGAACAACAATCATTGAAGCTGGGATCAAAGACTCAACAAAGAAAAACACAAACTACAGAAGTCAAAAGCCTCAGAGGCTCACCTTATACTGGCGATGAGGTGAGGTCGACGATTTGACGGCTCGAATAGGCGCGAAGGAGAGTACATACTGCGCGAACGATGGCGAAAGAGAGGGAGCATTCGCGCGAAGGCTGGGAAAAGAGATATAGACAGGGAGTATTCGAGCGAGGGAGAGGGGTATCGGGTGTCAAGTTCCGCATATTTTACATTCTCTCTCATCTACCGCTTTTAACTTTTTTTAAAGCTTCAAATTGTAGCTTCCTAAAAAAGGAGAATTTTGAGCTTTTTTTCTTTTTTTTGCTTTTTTTTTTTTTTTAGTTCCTATCCAAACACATATAATAACAAAAAAGAACTTTTTTTTGGAGAAAAAAGGACTTTTTTTAAGAAAAAAGACCATCCAAACAACCTCTAAGAGGAAGAAGAAGAAGACTGTGGAGCGGAGTCCTTTATATATTTGCCTCACTGTGGGGCGTTGGTTCAAAGTCACGCTGATAAGACAGACAAAGGGGAAGGCCTTATGTATGAAGACGAGAACGCCTCTGGGGTAAAAGGAAGAGAGAGACAAGGGCCCATGTTGAATGGATTCGTCCAGTATCCCACAGAATGGAAGGAAAAGGAAAATGAGGCTAATCAACAAGACCCACACCATAATAATCCAAGAACCTTTGTTTTCTTTCTCTTCCAATTGCTCCTCCCGAGGCATGCCATCTTAGCTTGCGACTTCCACAAATAAGCCAATAACCGCCGCTGTCAAACCTCCTTCGACATTATAAAGGCCATGGCAGATTTTCAAGCCTTGATGGCTCACCCGCAGAGTTCAGATGCATAATGGTGGTGTAAATATATTTCATCTTGTTATGAATATATTAAATTATGTAGATGTCCATTGACTCTAACTTTCTACGTTTGGTCACAATTCATGAAAATCAATTGGGTATATGATATTATATAATATTAATTAGTAGACATTAAAATCGTCCATTATGGGTATTAAGGTCACCCACTATGTTTATAATAGGGAGTGGGTAGAAGTTACATAAAACTTCCATATTCTCCAACCATTATAAATTCTCTCCTCCCTTCATATAAATGTACACCGAAGAGATTGTATTGTGACCATATAAGAAACTGAATGAGAATTTCTGTACACTTTCTCCCTCTTAATTTCTCTCTTCATTTATCTCTTGCTCTTTAATCTTAGATTTCTTTTAGTTTTATAACACGTTATAAGCACGAGAGGTTTAAGGAAGGTATGATTTACTCATCGTCTTTTTAATGATTTCATTATATGTTTATATTATCTATCTGGAACAATTTTAACCACTATATGGAATTAGAGATATACTTTTACCGATTATTTTAAACATCAGATTCTATAGTTAAGAATGGAGATTATTATTTATTCCTTTTATATTATGTTGTTATTTATAATTTATACTTGGTTGTAGTATTTTATTTATGTCTTGCATTATTATATTTTTCTCCTACTGATGAACTAAGTCCTGGTGAGGACTACCTCTGTTCTTAGTTCTTTTCTTTTCTTATTCTTTAGCACATTTAATCTCCTATAATTAAAATAGGATAATTTGTATTCTGTATGAGTTCTTTTATATTATTGTTGTTGTTATGTTGTATGGCCGGAAGCCATATACTTCGATTTCTTATTTTAAATGTATATGACCAAAAGTCATATTTCTTTTATTCACTGTTATATGGCCATTATAAATTATTTGGTTGGATGTGTGCTTATATAATGGAGGTGACTGGGCGGTTGGATGTAATTATCTTTGATATTTTACACTCCACGTGATTCCGCTCCAACTATATATATATATATGTAAATTTTAATATATCACATCCTTTTGTTTATACAATGGTCTTTCACGCATTATTATTATATGTTATAATATAATATACTATATCTATATAGTGTGTGTATATATATATATTTATTTATCTTTTATCTTTGTTGTAAGTTTTATTTAACTTTTTTTTATCTTGAAGATAAATGGTCAGATGCCATATATAAGTTTTGTTTATCCTAAACATAAATGGCTGGAAGCTATATATTGATTTAGTTTCTCATAAAGAGAAAAATTGGCATGAAGATATGAGATTAAAATTGGTCTGAAGCCATGAAGAGACAAATTAGGCCTGAAGCCATGAGATAAATTGGACTAAAGCCATGAAGGTCTGATTCATGATTTTTATATGCCACCATTTGTATAAAGGCCTCAAAGTTGAATATTTGGCATCAAAAGACCCCTTTGTTCTTTAGACCAAATTAAAGGGATTGTATAACCACCAGAAAATGCTTGTTTTTAAAGTTTGTTATAAATGGATGCATCCAATTTACTCTTACAGTAGCAATATTGTCAAAGAGGTTTTAAGAAATATTCTGAATTAATTTCATTGACCTCGTGTAACCAAACAAAAAAATGAGTTGTAAGAATCATGAATATTGTCCAACTGGCTTGACTCCAGTCCTAGAAGTAAATGAAGTAACGAATGAATGTCCATGGACATGTGTACAAATGTGACTGGGCATGATTATTATTGTAATCATATTGGTTCAAATTCCCACATGGAGAAAGATTATTGATAAGAACTACAAAAAAGGAAACTAGTGGGTATAACAAATATGCTAAAAATCCATGTTATTACTTTGTGGTGCCAAAAGTCATTGGTTTTGTACTTGTCATACGCCAAGATATATTTGTTAAAGGACAAATATTGAAATAAATCATCGATAAGATAAGAATTATAAGTAAACTAGTTTTAAAATTAGATTCATTTGAAGGCGACGATGATTTTCGGAAAACTTGGACCAATTCAGAATTTTAAGATTTTAGGGTGTTATTCGTAATTTTCTTTGGTACTAAAAAGTCATTTATGAATTTTGGGGTATAATTATGTAATTTTCTTTGTTCTTTCACCTTTCAAAAAGTGACGAAAATATTACAAAAAATGCCCTTATTTTGTCAAAATTCCTATATTGCCACATGCAGAATTTGTTTTCCATATATTTTCTATATTTGAATTGCTAGTATTTATAATATTTTTAATTTTATGTTTTGATGGCTAGAAGTTTCATCATTTTTTACAATGATTTTTTTTTTTGGTAAAAGAACATTATTGGTTCAAAGAAATGGCATGACAAGAAAATTTTTATGGTATTCAATTGTTATAAATATTAGGACCTTGAAGCTTATTTTTCAAATATTGTATGATATAAAGATTTTGGTAGCCTTAGAAAAGTATTGTCTTGAAGACAATAACTTGCAGAAAATTATGCCACTCAAGGGTAATACTTCTAAAGGCTAATAGTCCTGAGGACTAATTAGCATATTTTTCCCAACTTTATAATGCGAGAAGTTAATGTTCAAACTATATATGGCAGTATAAATATGGTTGAAGGCTCCAGCCTCCAGAAGAGCTAATATTTTGTTACTTGAAGGAACAAAATTATGCATTAATAATACATCTTATTCTAAAAAACTTGTTGAGTTTCAAAAATATCTGCAAAAATGGATTTCATATAGAAAATACATGCTATTGTAAACGAGAAGTTTACAAATAATAATGCAAGGGATTATAAATGCAAACTAGAAGTTTGCTAATGCAAATTAAATGTTTGTCAATACTGCCAATGAGAAGGCAAAAAGCCAAAGAGAAATATTTCTAGATTTATTTTGAAGCCACGAGAAATAAAAATAAGCCCAAAAGGTAATATGATGTTTAACTTTGTTGTTATTAAAAATTATTATTATTTACATTTATTGTGATCACATCTCATAAATCTATTACCATGAAAATTTTCATATGTGTGATTCTAAGTTATTTTGATCATGAAGATGTTGCACATATATAAGTAAACTCAAGTATATTATTAATGAGTAATGAGATTATCTAGTGATGTAATATTATATGGTAATTCTTGAAAAACTAACATAGATTTTCCTTTCGAACTTTAAAGGATTTGAGAGTGATTTTGAAATAAAGAAAGCATGTTTATGTGACTCACTTGAGGGGGAGATTGTTAGAATACAAGTGTGAGCTAATTTTTTGAAAATTTATATACTTCTCAAAAAAAGACTAAAAGATCTCCTAAAATGGATGTCGAGATAATGATTTATATCATGGTTTTATAGAAATTGAAAATTTTATGATTGGTTGAGATGTATGTTACAGTAAATCAAAAGTTTACTGGTTCAAACAAATTGTTGGCATAACTTGTTTGATCATCTGAGTCATATATATATATATATACGTATATATATATACATATAGATATATGAATGTGTATACATATGTATATATTGTTAGCTCCTAGTGTTTTGATGATAACAAGGCTTAAAAGATTTTTAAGGTTTTTGAATCAGATTTAACTTGTTTTGCATCTCTTTGAGTGAACGATTCTCGAGTATATGGTAAGGATTCTCGAGAATGGGTAAGTAGCCCTCAAGCACTATGAAGTGGTACTCGAGATCCACGATCTAATCTTTCTGTCTTAGTCTTTCAGGTAACAATTCTCGAGAATGGGTAAAGCATTCTCGAGTATGCTTTGACAGATCCTCTATTGCAAGCTTTTTCTGATATGACTCTCAAGAATTAGTTCTTGATTCTCGAGTATATAATATGTTCACCTTCAATATTTCTCTTCTCATCAGTACAATTCTCGAGTATGAGGTAAGTGATTCTAGGTAAGATAATTCTCGAGAACGTGTGGTTTAATATGTTAAATGCTCTTGGGTCGTAGTATTCTCAAGTATTGATATTTAGATTCTCGAGTATGGTTCTCGGGAATGAGTAAAGAATTCTCGAGTATGTTTAATTCCTTGTGTTTAAAAACACTATCGGATCATATCATTCTCAAGTATGTATAACTTGGCTCTTGAGTATTCGAGAGATGCTTCAGTAAAGCCTTTCTTCTAAGGAATGCTCGAGAATGATATAAGAGATTCTCAAGAATATGTTCTTAGCATATTTATCACTTTCTCAGTATCGGTAATCGATTCTTGAATTATCTGGGTTATTATTCATTCTTTCTTAATCATACCCAAACTTATTTGAATCATATTTAACCATCTTTTTGAATGAGTTTCAGTTGATTAACCGTAATTAATTTAAGTTTGAGAGAAAAGCAATCCTACGTGTCAGTAGCATTAAATGCGTCTCAAAAACAAAGCATTAATTGGAACTACAGCTTGTGGCAGACGAAAACATTCCTTCGAGGCATACTTATTCTGGCTATTATTCTGAGTCACTCTCTACACAAGTACAGTCAACGGCGAATGCATTTAATGAAGCAACGGTCGAATATGCTCATGGGAAATCAATTGTGCCTAACGGAATTACGAAGAGATACAACGACTCATTTACAAAGCTTCACAATGGCATTAATGGCAGACGCTATAAAAGCTCACCACACTCAATTCCGCCAACCACCGAAAACTTTGTGCCTTCAATTTGTCTCAACTACTACCTATTGTTTCATTAATCTTTCTTAATATCTTCATATATACTCTTGTACTTCAGTGTTCATTAATTATCTACTCATGAGGAGTTGTTAAACACTTATTACATTTTCTGATTTATACTTATGGTTGTGGAACCTTAAGTATGGGTGTACGATTACAACTTGTAAGAGGGAGTGAGTCCTAGTATGAAAGGATCATCCTGAGTTACAGAGTGTGTAATTGTATTCGTGTTTGAAAAGTTAGTGAAAAACCCAAGGTGTGTTTGGGGACTGGACGTAGTTCAAAATGTTAGACCGAACTAGTATAAATTGCTCTGTGTCAATTTCCTCTATCTATCTCTGTTTTAATTGTGTTCGTGTGCGATTTGCAAAAAGTTTTTATAATCACCTATTCACCCCCTTTAGGTGATATTCCACCTTTATTTGGTATCAGAGCAAGGTCTTCTCATAAGAGCTT
Source organism: Acacia acuminata (assembly GCA_019022655.1). NCBI lineage: Eukaryota > Viridiplantae > Streptophyta > Magnoliopsida > Fabales > Fabaceae > Acacia > Acacia acuminata. Next base: position 1,949,171 of record JAFJYI010000098.1, on the reverse strand, counting down.
AACATCTCGAGAAGGATCACGATGGACGGTATTCTACCTGATGGAGCTTCGATTAACAGACCACCGGGTTTCAGTGGGGAATATTACTCCTTCTGGAAGGCTAAATTCAAAGTCTTTGTGTTGGTTACTGAATATGGTCTATGGAGGGTGTTCGAGAGAGGAGACTACGCTCTATCAGTACTCAAAAATGGTCTTAGAGTTCCAAAACTGGAAGAAGACTATGATGAAAATGATCGGAAAAATGTCACACTCAATAGTAAAGATGTTCTCATGCTCTAAAGTGCTCTTAGTCAACAAGAGTACTTTCGTGTCTGCACATTATTCTCTCCTAAAGCCGTGTGGGATGCATTGGAAATAGCTCACGAAGGAACTATTGGAATCAAAGAAAATAGCCAATACCCTCATGACCGAGTACGATCTTCTTTGTATGAAGTCTGGGGAATCCATTGGTGAATTCCAAGTGAGATTCACTCATTTGATCAATTAACTTGCTGCCTTGGGTAAACATTATGAACAACCTGTCCAAGTGAGGAAAATTCTCAATATCCTCGGCAAGGAATGGGAAGCTAAAGTCATAGCTATCGAAGAAGCTCATGGAGAGTCGATGGCCTCTGTAGTAGCCTTGTTTGGCAGCCTCTTTGAGTATGAAGGAAAGATCAAGTTCAGAAAAGAACTTGATGAGATCAGTGGCAAGAACAAAGGAATTGCCCTCAAAGCTATCAAAGAGACAAAGGAATCAGATGATAATGATGAAGACGAAGATGAAGAACTAGGCATGATGGTCCAGAGATTCAAGAAGTTTTATAAGAAGGACCAACGCTTCAGAAATAGATTCCAGAAAGGAAGCTCAAGTAACAGACGTGAATTCAAGGATAAGGATCAAGTTATCTATTATGAATGTGTAAAGCCTTGTCATTACAAATCAGAATGTCCTCAGCTGAAAGGCAATGAAAAGGAGAAGAAGAAGAAATTCAATCACTTCAAGAAGAAAGCCTACGTGTTTGTCATATGGGGAGATGGCTCCTCATATGAAGAAAGTGAGGAAGAAGAAGATACTATAAACGTTTGTCTAGTTGCAAAAGAAAAGCAACGTGACAACAATGATGAGGTTTGTCTGAGAGCATCAAGAACCAACAAGTGGTACATTGACAGTGGGTGCTCTAGACACATGATGGGGGATCAAACCAAATTCATTTTAATGAGATTAAAAGATGGTGGCAAAGTCACCTTTGGAGGAAACCAATCTAGAAAGATCGCTGGAATAGGAGAGATTGGTGCAAAGGATGGACCTCAGATCAAAGATGTATATCTTGTAGAAGGTCTTTGTCACAACCTCCTGAGCGTAAGTCAAAGTGCTAACAAAAACAACTGGATCATCTTCGATTCAGAAGAATGCCTTATTGTCAACAAAAATGATCTCCCAATCGACAAATATAATCAAAATGTGTTATTTAAAGCACCTAGAGAAGGTAACTGCTATACTTTAGATTTACCTAAAGTTATTTCTGAAAAATGTTTTGTTAGCAACTTAGATGAGAGTTGGCTGTGGCATAAGCGTCTAGCTCATGTCAACATGTTCCAACTGGATAAGTTGTTGAGAAAAGATTTAGTTATTGGTTTACCTAAAATATATTTTAAAAATGATATGATTTGTGATTCTTGTCAAAGAGGTAAACAAACTAAAGCATCTTTTAAAAATAAGTCAGAAATATCGACAAATCAACCCCTTCAACTACTCCATATGGATTTAGTTGGACCGGCAAGAGTTAAGAGCCTTGGTGGCAATTTATATACTCTGGTCATTGTCGATGATTTCTCTCGTTTCACTCGGACTATCTTTTTATCTTCTAAGGATGAAACGTTTGATCTGTTTGTTGTGTTTGCCAAGAAAGTGCAAAACGAGAAAGGTACTTGCATTTCAGCTATTCGAACTGATCATGGAGGTGAATTTGAGAATCAAGCTTTCAGAGAATTTTGTGATGCTCATGGCATTGATCACAATTTCTCGGCTCCAAGGATACCACAATAGAATGGTGTGGTTGAAAGGGAGAATTGTGTGTTCACTGAAATGGCTCGTGCAATGTTGAATGAAAATCAGACTTCACAAGTCTTTTGGGCAGATGCAATGAGCACGGCCAGTTATATTTCCAATTGAGCCTATCTCCAAAAGAAGCTCAATAAAACTCCATATGAACTTTACAAAGGAAGGAAACCAAAGTTGGCTCACCTACATATTTTTGGGTGTAAGTGTTTTGTTCATAACAATGGTAAGGACAATTTGGGTAGGTTTGATCCCAAATCTGACGAAGGTATATTTCTTGACTATTCTAATAGGAGTAAAGCATATAGAATTTTCAATAAGCGTACTCGTATAGTTGAAGAGTCAATTCATGTTGTGTTATGTGAATCTAAATCTGATGAGGCTCACGATGATGATGATGAGGAAGTTACTTACAAGAAACAATTCTTTTCAAAAGCTACTCCTGCTTCTCTTGAAAATCCAGAAAATATTTTTGAAAACAATTCTCAAAATTCTTTCAAAAATCCTGATCAATCTTAACCTAAAGCTTGGAAGTTCATTAGGAACCATCCTTTGGACCAAGTAATAGGAGATGTAAATCAAGGTGTAAGAACCAGAAAAAGTACCTTGAATGAGGTCACATTTTCTGCTTTTATATCTGAGATTGAGCCCTTTAAGATTGACGAAGCCTTATCAGACAATGATTGGGTGATAGCAATGCAAGAGGAGTTGCATCAATTTGATAGAAATCAAGTTTGAGACTTGGAACCTAGGCCTAAAGACCATCAGTCATTGGCACTAAATGGGTATTCAAGAACAAACGTGATGAATCCACAATCATAGTCCATAACAAGGCTAGATTGGTTGCCAAAAGCTATAATCAAGAAGAAGGTATTGATTATAAGGAAACGTATGCTCCAGTGGCTAGATTGGAAGCTATACAAGTACTCTTAGCTTTTACGTGTATCAAGGATTTAAGCTTTATCAAATGGATGTTAAGAGTGCCTTTCTAAATGGCTTTATTTAGGAGGAAGTTTACATTGAACAACCTTCTGGTTTTGAAAATGATCATCATCCAGATCATGTTTACCGTCTCAAGAAAGCATTATATGGTCTTAAACAAGCTCCCAGAGCTTGGTATGAGCGGCTAAGTAAGTTTCTTCTTGATCAAGGTTATTTCAGAGAAAAAGCAGACACAACATTCTTCATAAAGAGTAATAAGCTTAATGAGATTTTAATTGTGCAAATATATGTTGATGATATTATTTTTAGTGCTTCCAACGAATCTATGTGTGAGAAATTCTCCAAGACAATGCCGAGTGAATTTGAAATGTCTATGATGGGAGAGCTTATTACTTTCTTGGACTGCAAATCAAACAACAAAAGAATGAGATTTTCATCTCTCAAATGAAGTACCTCTGTGATTTGCTTAAGAAGTTTGGGATGGAACATTGCAATGGAACCGACACTCCCATGAGCTCAACTACCTCACTGGATGTGGATGAACAAAAGGGCAAGGACTTCAACATAACCAAGTATAGAGGGATGATCGGATCATTGCTATACTTGACCGCAAGTAGACCCAACATTCAATTTAGTGTGGGTATGTGCGCAAAATTTCAAGCTACTCCAAAGGAATCACATGCCGAACATGTGAAGAGAATTTTTCATTATCTTGCCGACACAAAGGAGCTTGGACTCTGGTTCCCAAAAGGCTAACAAGAATTTTTGGTAGCATATTCAGATTCGGATCATGCTGGCTACAAGATCGATAGAAAGAGTACAAGTCGTCAATGCCAATTTCTGGGTCGATCACTTCTCTCCTGGCTTAGTAAGAAACAAACACAATTTCTATCTCATCGATTGAAGTTGAATATATCACTGCTTCAAGTTGTTGCGCTCAAATACTATGACTCAAGCAACAACTATCTGACTTGGGAGTCAATCTGGAGGAAGTTCCAATTCTCTGTGACAACACCAGTACAATAAGCTTGGCAAAAAATCCTGTTCAACATACTAGAACCAAGCATATTGATGTGAGACATCACTTCATTCAAGATCACGTGGAAAGAAAAGATGTCAAGGTGATGTTTGTTCCCACTCGCTTGCAACTTGCTGACATTTTCACAAAGCCCTTAGCCAAAGAGCAGTTCAATTTCATCCGAAGAGAATTGGGAATGGTAAATCCCAATGAACTGTAAGTAATGTTAGTTTAATGTTGATAATTATGTTTTGATGATTAATAGAGACTAACTTAAGCATCGAAGTTTCTAGATTATATGGTGCATGATGCTCTATTCTATGGATAGAGTTACAGAGTATATCAGAGGTTGATAATTCTCAAGTATGATTATATCATACTCAAGAATTGGTCGAGCATCTCTTTCTAAGGAATAGCAATATTTAAGTCAATTCTCAAGTAAAGACGAGATCTAATAAGTTTGCTGAGTGTTTCAGAAGCTGTCTACTCAAATAGGTCTATAATTCATGTACTTGAGAATCCTATCTCAATACTCGAGAACTATCGAATGAAAGAAATTTACCATGAAGTTCATTAGCAGTGCTCGCGTATATGAGAAGCATTCCTGAGTATCACTCACCATCTTATGAGAGATTCAAAGATGTCTTCTCAATGATATGCTAAGATCAAATCTTCTCATAAAAAAGACTCAAGTGTTCACAATACACACTTGCAATGAGGTATTTTTAACATCTATTATTTCTTTCAGTGCATGTCATTCTCGAGTATAATCTGAGAGTTCTCGAGTAATGGTACAATACTCGAGAATCTACATTTCATTCTCGAGAATTGTCGAGCCTGAGTGTCTTTATTTTTAAGTTATGTCGTTTCATTTTCTCTTCTCTATCTCCCTTTCCGTCATCTTCTTTTTCTCTTCCAAACCCTATTTTTCATCTTCTGTTACTTTCCCTGGTCATTTTCGTTAAATCCTCATCGTCTTTCATTTCTTTTTCGTCACTTTCCATCGTCTTTCAAACTTCCGACCATTGGGTTTCCTTTGTTCCTCATTATCGTCTTTTGAATCCCCATCTCCGAAACTTAGTTTGTCAAACTCTCTCTATTTCCTATCGATATTCACTCGAAATGGGAAAATCTTCTCTTGAATCCTTTGATCAGCCACTTACCAAAAAGCCTAGTTCATCGCATCGTCCGAAACCCAAAGCTCTTAAGAAGTCCAAGTCGAAATCCAAAGCTGTGACTATTGTCGAAACTTCTCGGCCAGTCACTCGTTTCCAGACAAATTCGTTGGGGAAAGAAAAGACTCAATCTCTATCCAGGACAGCAGATTCTGCAGCGACTGGATCTTCGGAGCCATATGCGGATACTGCACCACATTTTCACGAAAGAAGATCAAAGAGCATAGAGGATAGAGTTTAGAAACCCCAACCCTCTAGAAGTCAGATTCAACCTTCGGTTAGTGGTACTCTTCCTCCTTTTGCCTCCAAATTTGTTGGTCAAATTAGCGCTCTACATTGTCCACCTAGTTTTTGCAAAGACAGACTAGTGATTCTATCTGAACCAGCTTTTGTGATTAATTATGGGAGTAGACCTTTTTGTCCAATTGTGCACTTGGATTTAGAGAGCTTCAGAAAGGACTACAATTTAGATCTTTCTCCCTAGTTGAAGCCATATATGCCTCTGTTGAATATTCAAACTCATCACACACCTTAGGTTGTGAAGATATTTTGCTACAATATGTATGTAGAAGAGAAAGAGCATGAATAGGACAAGGATGTCTTAGTTACTTCTATTAGGGGGAAGTCACTGAAAATTATTGCTGATTTTCTTAATACTGTATTTGGGTTTACTAATGTTCCTGAAGATCCTCCCAAGTTGTCTGAGCAAGAGTGTTTTAACATTCTTCTGCCTAATGAAAAGTATGATGGTAATCCCCTGAAATTTAAGCCTGCACAGATGTCTGATACTTATCGAGTTCTCTGGTATCTTTATAGCCATAACTTGCTCAATAAAGGTCAAAGTTTCACTCATTTTGTGACCAAGGACTATCAATTACTTGCCTCTATTATTGCTAAGGAACTAAGGAACTTGGGCAAGTCGGTTATCTCTGAGATGTCCAATTTTCTCTCTGCCTCTAGAGTTTCCAAGAAGAATATCCAAATCTGGTTTCTCAGATTCTTGGCCTCAACAATATATGGTACCTTCTGGATAATGACAAGTTTGTATTTCCCAAGAAGTTTGGCAAGTTTCACCTTCTCTACATGAAGATTTCTTTCACTACAACCTCTACTGGACAGAAGCAGCAGAAGGATAAACATATTGGTGATGGTCCTCCTAAGCCCTCTTCATCTAAGGCTCCTGATGAGGGGCAATCATCTCAGGCTGGGGCATCCTCAGCTGCTCCATCTTTTGCCACTGCTTCTATTCAGCATCTTGTCGAATAGTCAGTTGCAAAAGCCATGGCAAAAGGTATTTCTGATGCAGTCTCTTTACTGTTTGATAACGCCAACAGAATAATTGGGGCATTGAACAATCTTCAAATGATTTCTGCCAACATTGTGCAAGCTATCGGTACTGAGTTTTAAAAGCTAGCCAAACATGTTTCAACTAGCTTTCAAGCTTGCTTTATTGCTCAGTAGGAATCATTAGCTCAATTAACAGAAGAAATTCGGTCTCTTAGGGATCACATTCATCAAATTGATCAATCTTTAGATGCCTTGGCTTTCAGGACACATTCTCAGTCTGCTCCTCCTACTCCTGCCTCTTAGCCTTCATCTTTGCTTTCTGAGCCTTCCGATGAACCCTCTGCTCCTCTACCCTCTTTGACTGATGACAAAGGGGGAGAAAAAGCCTATTGATGATTGATGATTGATGTTTAATGTTCTTGTTTTATATGTTTTGTATGTTTTGTGGAAAGGTCTTTTGACACTCTTATGTACATGAACTGACTATTATGCAATCATAGTATACTTGCCTCATATTGCTCTATAACATGCTATCCTTTTTTTGTCTAAGTGTTGTCATCATCGAAAAGGGGGAGAGTGTTAGCTCCTATTGTTTTGATGATAACAAGGCTTAAAAGATTTTTAAGGTTTTGAATCAAATTTAACTTGTTTTGCATCTCTATGAGTAAACGATTCTCGAGTATATGGTAAGGATTCTCGAGAATGGGTAAGTAGCCCTTAAGTACTATGAAGTGATACTCGAGAATCCATGATCTAATCTTTCTATCTTAGTGTTTCAGGTAACAATTCTTGAGAATGGGTAAAGCATTCTCAAGTATGCTTTGACAGATCCTCTATCACAAGCTTTTTCTGATATGACTCTCGAGAATTAGTTTTTGATTCTCGAGTATATAATTTGTTCACCTTCAATATTTCTCTTCTCATCAGTACAATTCTCAAGTATAAGGTAAGTGATTCTCGAGAATAGGTAAGATAATTCTCGAGAATGTGTGGTTTAATATGTTAAATGCTCTCGGGTCGTAGTATTCTCAAGTATTGATATTTAGATTTTCAAGTATGGTTGTCGAGAATGAGTAAAGAATTCTTGAGTATGTTTAATCCCTTTTGTTTAAAAACACTCTCGGATCATATCATTCTCAAGTATGTATAACTTGGCTCTCGAGTATTGTCGAGAGATGCTTCAGTAAAGCCTTTCTTTTAAGGGATGCTCGAGAATGATATAAGAGATTCTTGAGAATATGTTCTTAGCATATTTATCACTTTCTCAGTATCGGTAATCGATTCTCGAATTATCTAGGCTATTATTCATTCTTTCTTAATCATACCCAAACTTATCTGAATCATATTTAATCATCTTTTTGAATGAGTTTCAGTTGATTGACCGTAATTAATTTGAGATTGAGTGAAAAGCAATCCTACGTGTCAGTAGCATTAAATGCGTCTCAGAAACAGAGCATCAATCAAAACTAACGGTTGTGGCAGACAAAAACATTCCTTCGAGGCATACTTATTATGAGTCACGCTCTGCACAAGTATAGTCGACGGCGAATGCATTTAATGAAGCAATGGTCGAATATGCTCAAGGGAAATCAACTATGCCTAACGGAATTACGAAGAGACACAACAACTCATTTATAGAGCTTCACAATGGGATTAATGGCAGACGCTATAAAAGCTCACCACACTCAATTCCACCAACCACCGAAAACTCTGCGCATTCAATTTGTCTCAACGAATACCTACTGTTTCATTAATCTTTCTTAATATCTTTGGATATTTTCTTGTACTTCAGTGTTCATTAATTATCTACTCGTGAGGAGTTTTTAAACACTTATTAAGTTTTATGATTTAGATTTAAGGTTGTGGAGCCTTAAGTGTGGGTGTACGATTACAACTTGTAAGGGGAAGTAAGTCCTAGTGTGAAAGGATCATCCTGAGTTACAGATTGTGTAATTGTATTCATGTTTGAAAAGTTAGTGAAAAACCCAAGGTGTATTTGGGGACTGGACGTAGGTCAAAGTGTTAGACCGAACCAGTATAAATTGCGCTATTTCAATTTCCTCTATCTGTCTCTGTTTTAATTGTGTTCGTGTGCGATTTGCAAAAAGTTTTTATAATCACCTATTCACCCCCTATAGGTGATATTCCACCTTCATATTATATATATGTGTGTGTGTGTGTACACATATGTGTGTATATATATATGTATATGTATATGTATATGTGTGTATAATGCAAATAAGATTACATATTGACATCCATTGAAGAACTAGAAGATTCTTCATGTATAACCAACATATTATTCATCTGAAGACACACATATAGATACACATACACAAACATATAGATGTACATGTATATATGTATACATATATATGTTGGTCGATTTCCTTGATGGCAAGTGAACCAGTCGAACAAGTAATAAAGAGTAAGTAGAGTATCATTCCACAGAGACTGGATACCAAATGATGACATCGATATTGTAGACTAGTTGTGTTTGAAAAGAAAGTAAAATTGATTGGTTTGAGAGTTTTGGTAGCTATACGAATAAACAGGAAAATAAATGGATGATCGTAGTCATAAGAAGATATCAGTAAGAAGATAGACTGAACTCGAAATCCTTTCTAAGCATATCATTCCCCCAGCTGCCTATACACAATGCTATAGCATTCATACTGTACACCTCTCGCAATTGCTACAACATGAACACCCTAAGCAAAGTTATTCAAATAACCACACGACGCTAATCTATCGAAGCTCTCGTGTCCGATACATACAATCCTATTATGTACTTCTCCCATATGTTTATGGTGATCTTTCTAGTTGGATTATCAATACAAATCAAAGTGTATAGTTATGAGCAGTAGACCCATGTCTGAAGTCTACAATAATAGGTCAAGCCTTGCACCAGCCTGCCTAGCAATCACTGCTTCTCAGATGTCTAACCCCGACTCCCTCTCGGTAAGCCACGATCACTAATCTAGCCCTTAGTTCTCACTAATCGACAAGAAATTAAATCACTGATAGGAAACTAAAATATTGGATTAAGAACTAGCAGATGGGTTCATTTTATACTTAGAAAATCATCCTCGTTCAGCCTTAGGAAATTAGTTCATGACTGACGAGGGAATCACAAAACAAAGTACTACAGAATAGCCCATGATAAGAGATTAAAATAAAGAAACAGAAAGTTTGATGGAGGTTCCAACGGCGTGGAAGAATCCCTATCATGTCATCACTCCACGTCTTCTTCACTCCGTCTCACTGCAAGGAAGGATGCTAGGTTCTCTTGGAGTCCTCATGCTTTGCAACTTCTCTTACTCTTCTTTCGAGTTTGGCCGTATAGGATTGGTCTTTGACTCTCGACGACTCGACCTCTTTAGGGTTAGCTGTTGTTCCTTTAAATAGTCTGGTCTTACTTGCAGCGTATGTTCAATGATCTGGGCCTTTCCTAATCTGTTGAGGTCCAATCGTATCTTCTTTTCCAATCTTGGTAGATTGATTCTGCTGATACTACAGGATTCTTCAATTCCTTAGTTTCGATCCTCCGCATCTTCTATTTCAATACGTCAGCAATCTAACCATTATTCTTGCCCTGCAGTATATTTCCTGAAACAACCTTGACAAAAGATTAGGACATATGCCTCATAGCACTGCATCATTTACTCTGCTATAGCTCAGGGATGCATTCTATTGCACTTCGGTAAAGCTGTCCTGATGCTATAGCATGGCATCAGCTATGTTATGCGACTTTCTCATAAAACCTCAAAACTTGTTCTTTCTTAGCACATGTTTAGGATGTAAGTGGTTTTCATCCTTAAGTTCCCTATACATGAATTAATGCCTTTTTGCTTAGCTTGACTGTAGTTAAGCTCATACTCACCATACAATTCAGTCATAAAATACAAGGAAAACATGGCATAATTAATGCTCATCAATATACATGTACATCTATAGGTGTGTGTGCGTGTGTGTGTGTGTGTGTGTGTGTGTGTGTGTAATGCAAATAAGATTACACATTGACATCCATTGAAGAACTAGAAGATTCTTCATGTATAGCCAACATATTATTCAAGAATTATTATGTGTTCTCAATAGAATTGACTATGAGAATATCATTGGTCATGATTGGTAATGGATCTCTGGATATATATCAAACATTTTTATATGGGCCCATTCAAATAACATGTAAACCATACAATTGTCCGATAAATTCAAAAGATGCATCTATAAAATGGTTACATATGAAATTATTAGCTTGCAACTTGAAGTTTGCAATAATGTTTACGGCTTAAAGTTTGCAATAAAGCTTGCCACCTGAAGTTTACAATAATGTTTGAATAAATAAAATGCGCAATTTCCAGATTATTCCATCAAGAAATCATGTATTCAATGCTTATGAGAACAAAATTTTTATGTTAGTATATTTGATCTTATGGCAACATTTATATAAGCCAACAAAATTCTCCCTGTAAAATTAGCTTTCGCTTAGGAGCCAGATTAATTCCATCTTAAAAAGTTTGAATGTGCAATATTCCACCACAATGCACATTGATGGATAAATGTAGTGTAAGGACCTCCTTCTTCTTGTTTGTCTCTAAATGAAACAAAATGATGTTTCTAAAAGGAAACAAATAGATTTAGGAGACTTATACTGCATGATTAGTGAATTTTGATTTGACATTGTTTTCCTAACATAAGGGGTCCTAACATGAGGGGGAGAAAATAAGAAGTTGGGTAAAGAGATTAGCTAGAATGAATTATCATTGGCTTATTTTGATCCTAGTACAAAACAATATGAACTAGAGTTCAAAAGATAATTCATTTGCAGAATTTAGCTAACCGAATGTTAGAAGCATTTACTGACCTAAAGAAAATGACAAAGTCACATGTCGTAGCTGCTAATGCTCATATTAGAATTGATATCCTTGAAGGACAACCTATTATAAATGAATTTAAAGCACGCCTGAAGCGTGGTAGCCTATTGGTTCCAAAGATAAAAATCCTGGAAAGAGAAAAGGAGCTAAGAATAGAGAGATGGTCAAGTCGAGGATAATCAAGAAAAAATTAGTAGATCTAAAAGAGCCGTCTCCTGAAGAGTTATTATCTCCAGTAGAGATATCTTTGGAAGAGAATGTTGTAGTCCTAAAAGAGACTCAGATACCTGAAATATGTGAAAATAATGAGATCTCAATAAATTATATTATGAAAGGCATCCAATGAGATCGATATAAAGTCAACGTTGACGACGTCTTTGCTTATAATATAGCATATGATGTAATGAATAATAATGAGGATCATGAACCACAATCTATTAGCAAGTGCTAGAAGCACATGTCCCTGAAAGACTTGATGTGCCAGAAGCATGAGTCCTTGAAGGACTCAAGATGTCAGAATCATCTAACTCAAGTTCTCGAGACAAATACTCAATTATGTTAAATAACTCTCTGTATGACTTAAAAGCAATCAGGGCGCATGTGGTATAATCTTCTCAAGGAATATTAGTGAAAAGAAGGGTATAAAAATGACCTAATATGCCCATGCATATTTATGACAAGATATAGAAGTCAATTTGTTATAATTGCTGTTTATGTTGATAATATTAACAACATTGGAACTCCTGAAGAGCTTCAAAAGGCAATTAATTGTTTAAAGAAAGAAGTTGAAGAAAAACTACTTGGTCCAGAAGTACCATAACTTAGTGCTATTGGAGCACTAATTTATCATGCTTATTAGCAAGATATAGTTCTTCACCAATACAAAGACATGGGAAGCAATGTTGTCATTAGGGGGAGTAATACTGATATTGTCAAAAGGGGGAGCCAATACACGTTGTACTCTTTTTCCCTTATCTAAATTTTGTCTCACTGGGTTTTCCTAGAAAGGTTTTTAATGAGGCAAAGACTACACAAACTGGATCAATGAATGATGTACTCTTTTGTTTTTTTGCTAGGTTTTTTTTTTATCCCATTGGGTTTTTCCTAGTTAAAGTTTTTAACGAGTCACATTCATAATGGACATCCAAGAGGGAGTGTTATGAATATATTAAATTATGTGAATGTCTATTGACTCTAACTTTCCACGTTCTGTCACAATCCATGAATATCAATTGGGTATATTATATTATATAATATTAAGTAGTGGACATTAAAATCACTCATTATGGACCTTAAGGTCACCCACTACGTTTATGGTGGGAAGTGGGTAGAAGTTACATAAAACTTCCCTACTCTCCAACCATTATAAATTGTATCCTCCCCCCATACAAATGTACACCGAAGAGATTGTATTGTGATCATACAATAAACTGAATAAGAATTTCTATACACTTTCTCTCTCTCAATTTCTCTCTTCATTTATCTCTTACTCTTTAATCATAGATTTCTTTTAGTTTTATAACATATCTTTATATTTATTACTTTTTTAATAATATAATTATACACATGGGCTCTAGCTGTCACAGTTGAGGAAAAGTAACAGAGGTTTTCTGATATTAACGGAAACTTGACTTTTGCATCAATTTTAAAAGTTCCTAATTATTTTTTCCCAAGTATTTGGTGTTAGGTATATTTTGAGAATAATTCCACATGTATTTTTACTCCTTAGCCCAACAAATAATAAGATAGGGCTTGCAAAATAGAAGTTTGTAGCAATTACCTGGCATGGGCATTTCTCTCTCATTTTGATAAGTTCATAGGTACTCTTACACTAAAAAAATTGTTTATAATACTTGATGCACTTCTAGAAAAATTTTATCAGTATTTTTACACCTTAACCCTTAATTTTTTTCATCCAATCTTATATTAAATATAATGTCGTGAATCATTATGTCCAACGTACCTTTCAAGAGTGTTTTAAGATTTTTTAAAAACACCTAAAGTGGTTTATTTTACATCTGAACGTGGGCCAGATGTTTAAAATGGGAAAAACAAAAAAAACTCTGTGTTCTTTCATCTTCTGTGAACTCTTTATTTCTTTTGCGAAGCTCACTTTTCAAATTGTTATTGTTCACTTTTCAAATTGTTATTGTGCATTTGGGATACTTGGAGGAAAAAATACCTTATAGTCAATCTAATTTATAAAAAAGTCAATTTAGATAAAAGTTAGATTGTGAAATATGATTTATGTTTTGAAGGTCGAATTAGGTAAAAGTAAGATTTTGAAATATTTTTGGCGTACTAATTGGTACTTAAAATATACTTTAGGATACTTAACGATACTAAAAAGATATTTCATGATCTTGAAAAATTATTTCCGGGTTTGGAAGAAAATTATTTTTAGTACCAGTCAAGACCCTAAAATATTTTTGAGGGTATTTATTGGTACTAAAAAAAATACTTCAGAATACTGAACGGTACTAAAAAAAAATATTTTATGATCTTGAAAAATTATTTCAGGATCTTGAAACAATTATTGTTAGTACCCTAAAATTATTTTTGTAAAAGAGAGAGATAGAAACGATGTACAGAGCACAAAAGAGAAAGAGAGACCCATTACTTTGTAGTTATTTTTGAGAGGGTGCTTCTCCAAAAGCTCCAAAAAGGAGTTTATGAAATAAGTCTCTTTTCACTTAAAAGTCCAATTGGGTATAAGTCTCTGTCAAACATGTCAAAATTTTCAAATAGTCTCATAAATCCGATTGGACCTTCAAATTGGACTTATGGGTTGCAAAAAGTGATACCAAACTTGTCTATTGTTATTCAACATTTTCACTGTTTCGTCGTTTTATCAATTTATGTGGAGGGGAATATTTTTGAAAAGTTTTAGATGTCTAGAGCTATTAGTTAAGTTGCTCGAGCTTAAGTCGTTTGTTTCCTTGTTTCATTTGTTTTGTAAACCCTTGGTACATGACTGGGTGCTTAAACATGTTGTCTTGAGTTTGAATTAGGTCGTCTACATGAAAAATACTTTTTTGGGAAAGAAAAAATTATTTTGGTAATCCCTACGCTTTGAGAAGATTAGTCTCTAACTATTGGCTAAGGTTTACCGCCTAGATTCTACAAAAAAGAAAAAGTTCTTATTTTTCAAACAAGGTTGTCCAGTCAGTAAGGAGTTGACTTATAACTCATAAGCTGTGAGTTCATCACAACATGGTGAATCAAGGTTCAAATACCTGCTGGATGATGTGCTCACATTTAATACCTTATGTTAGTTCTCTATGTGTTTTGATGATGTCTAACAATTATAATAATCAATGGATTAAATTGCAAAGTCAAATTACATTTGAGCTTCTTGAAAGATGATTTAGAAAAACAGTAACTCAAGTTATTGAATATAACTCAAGTTACAGAACATAGAAAATTCAAAGATTGTAACTCAAGTTATCAACCTTAACTCAAGTTATAAGTTTGAGAAAATCAGTTTCTGTAAGATTGATAACTCAAACTACCACTTAGTAACTCAAGTTATTGTTGGAAATTATGCCCTAGGGGCAAGTCATTGTTCTCCATTAAGTTATCACTTCATACGCATGTTTATGGTGATAACTATATCCCTGGATATATCTTATAGATTATCCTAAATGTCCCCGGTCGGTCATCTACGCGGAGCGAAGATGAGTTAAGACTTGATATGACTTTGATAAGGTATGGAGATACGAATCAAAGTCATGGGCACTTGTAAGAGTACAAGGTGCTAGACCGACCCACTATGAGAAAGCTGCATGGATTAAGTCATAAGCTTATCTCATGTATAACCGCGTCATTAACGCCCTATGACTGAGATCATCATGGATTCCTACATGATGAATCACTGTCTTTGACCTAGTCAAAAGTCACCTTTGACCGGGTGATGATAAAGGCAGGATCGGGATCGGTGGTTTTCATGCGGAGGGACGTGAATGGTCAAGATGGAATTTGTCCCTCACATTCGTAGAGAGATAAAACTGGGCCCCTCGATGAGTGAGTCTAAGAAATGTATGGCTATACTGTGATGGAAAGGGGTTTCCATTTCACTTATTAGACTACTCGAGAATCGAGAAAGTAATGGTCAAGAAAAGGAAGTTGACATTATCCATGCCTCATCCTTGACCAAATTATCGCGTGACAAAAGGGACGTGACATGGTTGTACGATAGGTGTATCGTGTCATCGATCCCCATGTGAGTTGGGTAGTCGCAATGTCTTGCTAGAGGCCGCTTGCGATTTGTGGGTCGGGCACGGTGTTGGCCCACCGCCAATCTCACATGGGCTGTGGTCGCACACAAGAATAATCCAACACGGGTAAAAGTGTCCAGTTCATTGAATCTCGATTAATCGAGATTAATGAATACCGAGTTTAATCTGGGTAAATATATATATATATATATATATATTTAAATTCGAAAATAATATAATGATATTATTTAATTGAGATTAAAATATTATTATTATATTATTTGTTTTATGTTTAATTTATTTGATAAATTAAATATCTAAAACAAACAGAGATATTGTATCTCATTTAATTTTCGAATAAAGATATTATTGTCTATTTAATTTAAATTGAGATATTGGTATCTTAGATTTAAATGAATAGATAGATATCATTTCTCGATTTAATTTATTGAGATAAATTAAATCAAGGCTTTTAAATTTGGATTAAATAAATAGGTTGGATTAAATCTATCGATAGATTTAATTGATTATTTTTTAATCTAGATTCGATTCAAATTTCAGATCTGGCTTTTAATTCGATTAAATAAATATTATTATATTAGATCTATCGGATAGATTTAATTAATATATATTTAATCCAGATCTAAAGTTTGAATTCAAAATTAATACGATTAATTTTGCATTAAATACGCCGAACAGTTTTAGAAAACCTACGGACTTTCAATGAGCGTATTCTAAAAGCCGCGAGAAACCCTAGAGTGAAAAACAGAGAGAGACGCAAAAGAGGCGCTAGCACGCCGCCATAGCCGTGTACGAGGATTGTTCGTATGGATACCAAGAGAGGAAGAGGATTCTAAGAGTCGTCTTCGACGAGAAGGTAGCCCACCCGCTCAATGAAGAAGAAACCACGAACGAGTTCTTAAAAGGTAATATCCGGATTCCCTAGCCTTGATTTAAACGCGCCTCGAGTGATCCTCGGGGCGGGATTTGTAGAAATTTTAATCCGCCGCGTTGTACGGATCCCAACAGTTATGATGTGTACTTCAAGCTTTAAAAGTTTCATCGCGATATCAGATTTTAAGTATCTGATATAACTCGAGTTATCAGGAAACCAACTCGAGTTATGTGTGACCAGAAAACTCCAACTGATACAGTTACTGATATAACTCGAGTTACATTATTGTCAAATACTCTCTGTATGATATTATCGCTAACATAACTCAAGTTGTCTCTTGTAACTCAAGTTAATCTCCATAACACGAGTTATCTCGGTTGAAGAATTTCCCGAATCAAGAACTAACTCAAGTTACTAAGTCTAACTTGAGTTACTTATAGTGAAATTCGTCTCTGTTTGAATTATTCCAAATATAACTCAATTTAAGGTCTATAACTCGAGGTAACCTTCCATTAATATATATTCTTTGAACATGCTTATAACTCGAGTTATCCTATGCAACTCGAGGTATTTGTATCAGCTCTTGATTTGATCGCTCTCGTAATCTGAAATCTTTTGATTATGCTTTGGGTACTTGATATTATTGTTTCTTATCATTTCTAACCAAGTTTAATCATTTTGCTAGTGAGTTTCAGACATGATTAACAGGTCTAAAATTCAAATTATCATAAAGCAAGAAGTTTGTCAGAAGCATTAAATGTAAAGCAGACACATTCACCATTTTGGCAAGAAACCTTTTGAGCAAGCAAAAAGCATTCCGGTTGTTCCCTTGACAATATTCTGAGTATGTTTCAACAGACAATTTGAATAAAGAAGTCAACGGAGAATAACTAACGAATGTTGGAAGCATACGAAGAGATGAAGCAACGTAATCTCAACGGATATATTCATTACTCACAACGGCTCATTTAATCTCGTCTCAACGGTCATAAATACAATCATCTATAAAACCCAGAAGCATTGAAGTCTCCATCTACCGAAACTCTGTGCATTCAATTAGCGATTAAGAGCATTTATTGTTTCAAATTTAAGAGCTAATATCTTCGGATATATCAATCTTCAGTGATTACTTATCTACTCTTTTAGAGAGTTCTTTATTGATTATTCATCTTGTAAGAATCTCATGAAAGTGAAGGAAATCACCAAGAGGGGGGGTGAATTGGGGATTTTAAAATTCTTTTCGGATCACCCTCACAACGGATAATATCAAGGCTAAGTGGAGATAGAGAAGAAGAGCTTGACACAGAAGATTTATACTGGTTCGGTCTAACTCCTTGACCTACGTCCAGTCCCCGTCACTACTCGGGATTTTCCACTATCACTCAAGAACAATTACACACTCGTAAACGAAGGATGCTCCTCACTCTAGGACTCACTCCCCCTTACAAGCTGTAATTGCTTACAACGGATACACACTCGTAAACGAAGGATGCTCCCAACCTAGGACACACTCCCCCTTACAAGTTGTACTCGTAATCGATACACCCTCTCGTAAACGAAGGATGCTCCTCAACCTAGGACACACTCCCCTTACAAGTTGTACTCGATTTTCCCAATCTCCAAGTCACCCGACTTGAGATTATTACAATGAATGATATACAAGGAAATAACTCTCTCTAAGAGTAGATATTGATAAACACTGAAGCTCAATGTATCAAAGATACAATCAAATGAATAAACAGAAAAGAACTGATATTTTCGTGTAAGCTTTCTGTGTATGTCTTCTCTGCTGTCCAACTTCAAATCTTCATGTATTTATAGTGATTTGAAGCTTGTGAACGTTATAGATCCGTTGAGGCTTCAACCCATTCGAAAATATAGCTGTTATGGGTGTTGCTTCATGAATCTAGCTGTTACATAAGTTTGCTGTTTGAAATATAGCTGTTGGAGACTTTTGCAGATTTGAATTCTTCAGTTGGGAATAAAGTGTTCAGGTATTTGGCTCTTCAAATTCGTCCCATGTTGTCTTTGAAGATCTGCTTTAGGCAAAGGTGGAGACTTTAGTTGTTTGTATTAGGTGAGAAATCTGCCCACAACTCCACTGTCTTCCATTGCTATTTTGTCTTTGAGGATAAGTTAAAATAATTCAAATGTTAAACATCAAATCCTCTGAAAACTCATAAGCAAACTTGTTAAGATTGGTTAGAAATATAGATAAGAATCATATAAAACATATTTAACCAATTCGCAACTTAAAACTTGAAGCATTAATCAAAATGTGTAATTTTAAGTTCAAATGCGTTTTTAAAGTCCCGATGATCAAAACTGATCAAAAACTCGAGTTTTCATCTTCCGAGAGATGAAAATCGCGATTTATGCTTCAAAAGGGAGTTTTGATGTAAAACTTCAAAACTCGAGTTTTGACCCCAAAACTCGAGTTTTGGACTATTGATGTGAAAATGTAGTTTTAGTCCAAAACATCAAAACTGGAGGTTTTCAATCAAAACCGGAGGTTTTCAAGTTGAAAAATACTGATGCTCTCGGGTTGCCCAAAACTCGAGTTTTGCTTCCCAAAACTCGAGTTTTCACTTAAAACGTGAAAACTTCGAAAACCAATGATCATATCAAAAACGGCGGTTTTGCTTCAAAACCGCGGCGGTTTTGCTTCAAAACCGGCATTGTGAAAACTTAAGTGCTCTCTCGCGAGACCAAAACTCGAGTTTTGCTCCCAAAACTCGAGTTTTCATATGTTCAATGAAAACTTGATGAAAACCCGTGTAAAATGAAAACTGGAGGTTTTGACCCAAAACCGCGGTTTTCATATGTTGTAAATCGTGTGCACGACCAACACCAAAACTCGAGTTTTGACCCCAAAACTCGAGTTTTGAACTATTTCGAAAAAATGAAGTTTTCTTTGAAATGTTCAAAACTCGCGGTGCTCTTTGAAAACTGGAGGTTTTGTGATTTGAAAACTTTGAAACCTCTCGGCCAAACCAAAACTCGAGTTTTGCTCCCCAAAACTCGAGTTTTCATATGTTCATGAAAAACTCAAAAACTGGCATTAATGCGTCTTGATCGAGTTTTTCCTCGGACAAGCCAAAACTCGAGTTTTGACCCCAAAACTCGAGTTTTCAAAACTCGAGTTTTCATGTTTTTCATGAAAACCGAAAACTTGCGGTTTTAACGAAAACCGGTTTTGTTTTGTTCGGGATTTTCTCGAAAAACTCAAAACTCGAGTTTTTCCTCAAAAACTGAAGTTTTCTCTTGACGAAAGTTTATCAAATTTGCAAGAGAAAACTTCTCATTTTGTTTACAATTGTTAAAACATCATCAAAGCACATGTAGAACTAACATCTCAAAGTATTGGGACTTTGGGATTGGGTTATTTGATTACAACTTGTAAGGGGGAGTAAGTTCTAGAGAGAGAATTACTCTATGAGTTATAGAGTGTGTAATCATTTGAGTTAGTGAAATCCCGGAGAGTCTGGGGACTGGACGTAGGTCAAGGATTTGGACCGAACCAATATAAATTCATTGTGTTCATTCTCTCTTTCCCTTACTTTGTTTATCCCTATTTTCACCTACGGTTAACAGAACATTTTTCATTTAAAATTTTAATATCCCCAATTCATCCCCTCTTGGTGATATTCCGTTCTTCACCTTATAATTCATTGTTTTCAATAGGAAAATACTTGTACCTACAAAAAAGTTCTTCTTTTGATTTTTGGAAAAATAAATAAATTAATTAATGATGACTTCCTATTTTTAATAAATTTGAGATCTACTTTGTTATATTTGGGAAGTCATCAAAGCTAAATTAATGAGATTTTTTTGGAGATTTTAAGATATAACAATTTTGATGCATCCTTTGTGGGATTTCAACTTAGAATATAAGTTTTTAAGTTTAGGAAAGAAATATAATAATACGAAGTTTTCTTAAATAAAAAAAATTATTATTATATATTACTATTGCTATTATACAATCTTTCCTTTTCTTTCGATACAACAATTGATGAAAGGGTTTTGGAAAGGGGAAAAAAGAAGATGTTGAGACCCAAATAAATAAAAGGCAGCCATGATTTGGGAATAAAATGAGGCGGCAACTGCAAATCATCATCGTGTCACGCACCGTAAGGAACGCTAGATATTTTTGTGTGCAAAGACACTTCCATGGAGGTTTCTAGATAACTGAAGATTGTTGTAGATGCTTGTACATAGATATAGAAATGTATAGAGAATTCTAGAACTCTTATGTAAAAGAGAAATATCTAGATATTTTGGGAGAAGGTTCTGGAGGACCTATCTCCACCGTTGGATGTATTAAATCTTAGCCGTCCATTGAGGAGGTGGATGCCTATAAATAGGAGGTGCCACCCTTATTTGTAACCATTGAAAAGCAATAGAAGTTACTTGTATTCCAGAGCTTCTCTCTCTAAGAGTTTACTTCTCTCTCTACAAAGTTCTCTTTGTCTTTGTGCTCTTTGCCTACTTGTGAGGGTTCGGTTGACTTAGCCAAGATCAAGAGAGTGATCAAGCTAAGATCGACACGGTTTTGGGAGGATTTTGTCTAAGACCGTGACAACGTGGTATCAGAGCTTTGGTTCAAAGCTTTGAACGTGGTTCGTGGGAGCCATTGTGTAGGCAAGGATGTTGGGCACTACTGAGGACATTGTGATGGCTGGAGAAGAGAGGGGTAGGGAGACTCAACCTCCTCACCAACCAAAGAAGGCTCGAGGCACTAGTAAGTCCCGCCAAGTCGCAGATGTAGTCACCTTGACGGTAAAGGTGGAGGCTTTGAAGGCGGCCTTGCAGGAGGTGGTTACTAGGGTGGACAAAGTGGAAAGTGAATTTGCCACACTTGAAAGTCACACCCTAGACAAACTAGACAGTGTGAGGTCGGATTTTGATTCGCACCTCAATGTCGAGGAGGAACAAGCTGAGTTTATGAGGCGACTCGAGGCTAAGGTGATAGATGCCATTACCGCCATGCAAGAACAGCTTAAGTCTCTTAAGGCTTCTTTGGAGAGTCAAACTAGGACTCTGTCGGTAGTCGGTACCAGTGGAGCAAGGGAGGTAAGGCTGGACCTCCCTAAGCCAAAGGAATTTAAAGGTGTCCGTGATGCCAAAGAGGTCGAGAACTTCTTGTGGCAAATGGAGCGATATGCTAAGAGCATGAACTTGGCCAACGACACGAACAAGGTACGTACTGCTTCCTTATTCCTTACTGATAATGCTATGTTATGGTGCCGTAGGAAGCATGTAGATGTGGAAAAAGGCCTTTGCACCATTACAGCATGGGAAGAATTCAAGAAAGAGTTGAAGAATCAGTTCTATTATGAGAATGTGGTCTATGAGGCTCGAATGAAGCTGAGAGAACTTAAACACAAGACCATGATTGCTGACTATGTAAGGGACTTGACCACCCTCATATTGTAAATCGCCAACTTGACCGGTCAAGAAACATTGTTCTACTTCATATACAGTTTTCAAAATTAGGCCAAACATAAGCTTCAACGGCGTGGTGTGACGAATGTGGATGAAGCCATTGCCATTGCCGAAAGTCTTACTAAGTATCAAAGGGGAGAGAAAGGTGAGTCTTCCAAGCCTAAGTATTCTAAACCAAATCCAGGAAAAGGTGGGGGACAAAGGCAAGGGGACCGCCAAGGGAGGAGCTGGCAAGTCCCTTCACAAGAACCAATATGAGGAGAAGAAGAAGAATAAGAACTACACAATAAGCTGATTCGTGTGCAAGGGGCCGCATCGCATGAGTAATTGTCCTAAGCTCGGTACCTTGTCAGCCATTGTTGAAGGGCAAGACGTACCCAGCAAGGAAGGGCTGAGTTCACAAATAGGGTCTCTCAGACTCCTGAATGCGTTAAAGGCTAAACCAGTGCAACCTACTCCAAGAAGTAATGGACTGATGTACGTGGAGGCAAAACTGAATTAGAAGCCTATGAAGGTGATGGTGGACAC
Source organism: Acacia acuminata (assembly GCA_019022655.1). Lineage (NCBI taxonomy): Eukaryota > Viridiplantae > Streptophyta > Magnoliopsida > Fabales > Fabaceae > Acacia > Acacia acuminata. The sequence goes on along the minus strand of JAFJYI010000098.1, from coordinate 1,926,746 downwards.
TGGGGTAATACACAACGTCATTACTCCAGAAGAGGCTAAGCGAGTTGGCCTCTCGATTACTCAACCACGAGGAGGATGGTTGAAGACAGTGAACTGTTGGAATTCGTACAACGCAACGGATTAAAAAAACTTATGAATCCCGTCCCGAGGATCACTCAGGTGCGTTTAAACCTAGGCTAGTGAATCCGAAATTACCTTAGGAGAATTCGTCTGCGCCTTGTTCTTCGTTGAACAGGTGGGCTACCTCCTCGATCGCGAAAGACAACTCGTAGGATCGTCTTCCTCCACCGGTATCCACACGAACAACTCCCGAACCCGGCTACGGCAGCGTGCTAGCGCCTCTTGTGCGTCTCTCTTAATTTTCCACTCTAGGGTTTTTCTCGCGGCTCTCTGAATGCGCTCGACAAAATGTCCCGTGAGTTTTCTAAACCCGTTCAGCGCATTATATAAAATTAATCCTCATTAATTTTGAAATTCAAATTTCAAATATGAATTAAAATACATTAATTACATCAATCAAATCTGATGTAACGTATTTAATTCTCATTAAAGCTGATTTGAAATTCGAATTTGGAATCTGAATTAAAATAAATGTATTAATTAAATCCATCTAATAGATCTAATCAAATCCATTTATTTAATCCAAATTAAAAGCCTTCGATTTAATTTATCTCTATAAATTAAATCCGAGAAATAATATCTATCTATTCAATTTAAATTTGAGATACCATATCTCAATTTAATATTAAACAGATATACGATATCTTTATTCGAAAATTAAATGAGATACAATATCTCAATTTGTTTTAGATATTTAATTTATCAAATAAGTTAAATACAAAACAAATATATTAATATTATAATCTCTATTAATAATATTAACATATATTAATTTTGAATTTAATATATATATATATATATATATATCCTAGATTAAATTTAGTATTCATTAAATCTTAGACGTATCCAAGATTCAATGAATGCGACACATTCGCTCGTGTTGAGTTATTCTTGTGTGCGACCTGCAGCCCATATGAGATTGGCGGTGGGCCAACACCGTGTTAGCCCACAAATCACAAGCGGCCTCTAGCAAGACATTGCGACTACCCAATTCACATGGGGATCGATGACACGATACAACCTATCGTACAACCATGTCACGTCCCTTTTGTCACGCGATAATTTAGTCAAGGATGAGACATGGATAATGTCAACTTCCTTTTCTTGACCATTACTTTCTCGATTCTCGAGTAGTCTAATAAGTGAAATGGAAACTCATTTCCATCACGGTATGGCCATACATTTCTTAGACTCACTCATCGAGGGCCCAAGATATCTCTCTACAAATGTGAGGGACAAATTCCATCTTGACCATTCACATCCCTCCGCATGAAAACCACCGATCCCGATCCCAACCTTTATCATCACCCGGTCAAAGGTGACTTTTGACTAGGTCAAAGACCAGTGATTCATCATGTAGGAATCCATGATGATCTCGAGTCATAGGGCGTCGTGACGCAGTTATCCATGAGATAAGCTTATGACTAGATCCATGCAAACTTTCTCATAGTGGGTCGGTCCCAAGACCTTGTACTCTTACAAGTGCCCATGACTTTGATTCGTATCTCCATACCTCATCAAAGTCATACTAGTCTTAACTCATCTTCGCTCCCGCGTAGATGACCGACCAGGGACATTTAGGATAATCTATAAGATGTATCCAGGGATGCAGTTATTAATACGAACATGCAAACGAAAATGATAACTAAAGAGAATACTTTAAATAACTTAAATATCCAAAGTACAATGAATTGTCCCTAGGGCATAATTTTCAACATGAACGCCCCTTCTAAACCCTTAATGGCATAGCAAGCGGAGTGGAGCTATGCCTTGGCATGTGGAAGGGGACCGTGGATCTGACAGTGGCCCCTATGGATGATTTTGATGTGGTATTTAGGATGGACTTTTTGTGCAAAGCAAAAGCATTCCTCATGCCATGCTATGACTTAGTGTGTATTATGGAAAAGGGGCTCGCTTGCACAGTACCTGCAACAACCAATGATCGAGTTACTCACTTGTTAGCCATGCGGTAGAAAAGGGACTTAGAAGAGGGGAAGTCACCTACCTTGCAACTTTAAAGGAGGTGAAATCTAATAACGAGGATAGTGCAAGTCTTCCCCCTATCATTTAGAACGTCCTCAAAGAGAACGAGGACATTATGTCGCCAGAACTTCCTAAGAGGTTGCCACCTAGACGAGAGGTGGACCATAAGATCTAGTTGGAACCGGGAGCACGTCCACCTGCCATGGCACCTTATCGTATGGCACCGCCTGAGTTGGAAGAGCTAAGGAGACAATTGAAGGAGGTTCTCGATGCTGGGTATATACGGCCTTCTAAAGCACCTTATGGGGCACCTGTCTTGTTCCAACACAAGCAAGATGGATCGTTACAACTCTGCATCGACTATCGGGCCCTTAATAAGGTAACTATTAAGAACAAGTATCCTATTCTTTAATAGCAGATTTGTTTGACAGGTTGGGTAAGGCGAAGTACTTCTCCAAGCTTGATTTGAGGTCGGGGTACCATCAAATTCGCATTGCCGAAGGAGATGAACTTAAGACCGCTTGTGTGACAAGGTACGGGTCCTTCGAGTGGTTAGTGATGCCTTTTGGACTAACCAACGCACCGGCGGCATTTTGCACATTGATGAATGAGATCTTTCATCCTTTTCTCGACCAGTTCATGGTAGTATACTTGGACGATATAGTCATTTACAATGATACCTTGGAAGCCCATGTAGACCACTTACGAGCCGTGTTCTAGACTTTGCGTGAGAACGAGCTATATGTTAAGAAGGAAAAATGTTTCTTTGCCAAGGAGGAGGTGCACTTCCTTGGACACATCATTCGCCAGGGGACCCTATGATGGACAAGGAGAAGGTTGTGCTATCAAGGAATGAGAGCCACCCACCCGAGTATCCGAGTTACGATCTTTTCTTGGGCTGGTGAATTACTACAAGCGGTTTATCAAGGGTTATTCTGCAAAGGCCCTTTGACATACTTGTTGAAGAAAAACAAGCCCTGGGAATGGGCTAAAGATTGCCATGATGACTTTGAAGATCTGAAGGCAGTGGTAATGGAGGAACCCGTATTAGCCCTCCCGGATTTCTCTAAGACCTTTAAAGTTCATATGGATGCTTCCAACTTTGCTATTGGAGGGGTACTAATGCAAGAGAGGCATCTAATAGCATTTGAGAGTCGCAAGCTAAATGATGCCGAGCTACACTTCTCCAAAAGTTTTCACCCCCAAACTGATGAACAAACAGAAAGGGTGAATTCTTTGTTGGAATGCTAGGCACTTTGTGAGTGCCAACCAAAAGGATTGGGCTAAGCTTCTCGATGTAGCTCAATTCTCTTATAACTTATAGAAAAGTGAAGCAATGGGAAGGAGTCCCTTTGAAGTGGTGTTGGGACAACAACCACTCACTCCTCATGCCCTTGCCACCACCTACAAGGGCAAGAGTCCAGGGGGCTACCACATGTAGGATAAGTGATACTTCCTCTGGGTTTTGTGACAGACCTTTCATCCCTTTGACCAGTTCGGCTTCACAAATTCTGGCCGCTTAAGCTCAACATCTCAAAGATCTCCTTCTCTAGACTCCAAGTTTGACCTTTTCAAGGTATGACATGTGTGGTCTTTGACTGATTTAATACTCAAATTTAATATTGAGGAACAGAAGGGCAAAATTGCTACGTTTTGTAAACTTCCGGGGCAAAATTGTTTCTCAGTGAAAACTTCCAGGGCAAAAATAATACTTAACTCTTTTGATTGATGAGGTGGCATGTCATGTGTGATGAGGTGGCATGCCACGTGAGCACTCAGTTAAACTTAACGGTCAAAATTAACAGAGGGGCAAAATTGCTACATTTTGTAAACTTCCATGGCATTTTTGGTCCAAAAAAAACTTCCGTCTTACCAATGCTCTTGAGCAAAAACTTCCATGGCATTTAAGACTCTTATCCCTAAATAAAAGGCAGGCACAACTTGGAGATAATAGGAGGAAGCAGCCGCAAATTATCATTGTCTTCTTCAATCACAAGAAAAGAGAGAGAATGGAGTTGGAGTTTCATTTTTCTTTTTCTTCATAGGAGGATAAGAGGATTGTGGAAAAGAGAAGAGACCCGAGTCACCGCTTAGACAGAAGAGCAACAAGAGCTTGAAGATAAAGTTTGAATTAATGCTCTCTTCCTTTTCCTCTTCTCTCTTTTCTTTGAGATTTTGGATTATGATCTTGTTGTTGTTTTCTTTAGTTATGTTTAGTTAGTTTATGTTGCAACCTAGAAGAGCTATAAACTTATGGGTAGATAGATTATGTTTTACTATTTAGTTATAATTAATAGGGTTAAGGGGCATTTTTGCTGTGGATGTTTTAACTAATAGTCAATTTTGCCCTAAATGTTTTTTGAAGGGAAATTTTGCCCAAGTGTAAAAAAATGGAGCAATTTTACCTTGGCCGTTATTTCAATTAATTTTAACCATTAGTTGACAAAATATGCTGAGGTGACAGTCTACATGTCATCCACATCATTTTGTTAAGATTCAAATCTGCCCCGCAAGTTTTAAATCTAACTTTGAGAAAAGATAAAATAAATGACATGGATTTTGGGCGCAAAGTTGCACCTTAAAAAAATAACATGTATGATATGTGGATTGTCATCTTAGCATATTTGGCCAACTAACGGTCAAAATTAGCTTGAATAACAACCATCATAAAATTGCTCCATTTCTTCCAAGGCAAAATTGCCTCTTGATGAAAACTTCTGGGCCAAAATGCCCCTTAACCCTAATTAGTGTTAATTTTGGTGACTTAATCTTATTTAGCTTTATGTTTTTAGTGACTGGCCATAATTGACTATGAATTTGAGCATTAGGATTTACTTTGAAGAAGAGAATTTTAATCGGGTTATGAGATTAAGTAATATGAGGTTATAGTACGATTTAATTTGCAATTAGGATAGACATACCTAATGACTCCATATAATTGTTGAAGAGTGTGTTCAAGTTATCTTGCTTCTTGAATAATTATGTTAGACATAACAATTTATACTTAGGAGAGGGTTGTATGTGGATCGACAGACACTTAAAGCTATTTATACTTGAGATTAACAAAATTAACATTAAGGCTAATTAAATTAGTGAAAAAAGGTTTATGAAGTTAATAAGATATTAGTGATTATGAGTTGCTCTTTTGATAATTGTGGTAGCCGGTTTGTTTTAATTTTATTTTAATTTTCTTTTCACTAATTTGAATTCAATTTGGTTTGCTCAAATCAAACAAAAGTGTAAAATCAATGTTCAGCTAGGTTTTTTTTTTCTTTTGGTTAAGATGCATATTTGCTAACGAACTATTACTCGAAGAGCATCTGGCACAAAAAACAATTGAGGGTACCAAAATTACCAATAAACAATTAAAAAGTTAAAAAAAGTACTAAATAACTATTAAAAAAACAACTATCACAATTACGTTAAAATATGAGGCACTAGCGTAGGACGGTGGCAGAGACGCTAGAGAAAAGAGCGGTTAAGCCTTCTTGTTGGATAAGGCAAACACCAACAAAGATGGGACCCATGCAAGCAGGCACTGTGGCAGCGGCGGCTGCTGTTTGTGGCATTGGAGGAATGGAACCAAGGTACAAGGCGTGTGCCGGTCGAAAGTTGTGGACCGCTGGATTTGTTTTCGGTGCGTGATTCTCACCCTGAAGCTGCATACAGACATTGATGAGTCAAGAGGGTGAGTGGAACACCCAGCAATAATGGAAGCTTTGGAGATGCCGACGTCGCCAATACTGTGACAGTTAATGGAAGACGGAGACACCAAGACAGTGACATGGTAATAGTTCGTTGGCCAATTTGCACCTTAATTGTGTGTTTTTTTTTCACTTTTTAATTGTTGATTGGTAATATTGGTACCCTCAATTGCTTTTTGTGTCGGCTGCTTCTCAGGTAATAGTTCGTTGGCAAATCTACACCCTAACCTTTTTTTTTCTCAGAAATGTTCAGCTAGGTTAAGGTACCAAGGGCTTGCGGGAAAAATTAATACTCTACCTACTTTTTATTACTTGATACAGCCCTTACACTTATGGAGTTTTAGGTTACAATTATTTCCCTATCAATTAATTAAAGCAATTTGAAACCATATTTCATTATAATAACACACACACAAAAGTTTGAAAACATTCAACGTTTAAGTATTTACTATAAAATAGGTAAAAAGAAAAAAATACTTAAACTTTAAAATCTTAAATCAATCTTATTACCTATAAAAATATAGGTATTAAGTATTAACTAAACTTGTGTAACAATTGATAACTCATTTTTTTTATATTTTTCCTATAAAATATCAAATTGAATATGTACTCTTGGTAAATTATATATGAAAAGTTCAAATATTCATCAGATTTCATTAGTACTCACTGGCATTAAGCAAACAAAAAAATTAAAAAAATAAAAAAAATAAATGTAATTTATGGTTGGACACAATCTCAACTTTCATAATAATAATAATAATGATAAATTATATATTCATCAAATGTGGGCAAGGGCGTATCCAAAAAATTACTCAAGGTGGGGCACAATTGGCGGGAGATTCGGGGCGCGCCCCCTAAAATTTTTTTTAAAGAAAAGTTTAAAATGCATTACAAAAATAAAATAATATAAACAAGAAAAAAAAAAGAATATCAAAAAAATATTCATAAAATTAAGTGAATACGATAATATAATAAGAGAGGTAATTATTTTACAAACCTGTCATTTAGAAAAGCAAGGTTAAGTGCTGTTAGAAATGGAGCTACATAAATTACAATGAAGGACAAACACTAATAAGTTCAAGTACATATATTTTAATAAAAAAAGTATGTTACAATAAAAATAATTATAATGTCATCTTTTTAGGCTTTATTTTTTGGAATTCAATTATAATTGCCTTATTATTAATGCTATCAAATATATCTTTTTCAATATAAGGCACTAAATAGTCATTCAACCATTTATCCCTATCTGATTATGAAGTGCAGTCTTGATATATTAAGGGTAGATACTTAATTTAAGGATGAGTAATCATTCAATTATTTAAACATGTATTATTATTATTTTTTTATTAAGATTTAAGTTTTTTATTTTTTTATTTTTTTTTTTTTAAAAAAAAAAAAACTAATTCAAGGGGGCACTTGCCCCCTTGTCACCAACGTGGGTCCGCCCATGAATGTGGGCCATTTTCGAAAATTATACATCACGTCACATCCTTGAGCCCTCCCTTCCCCAAAGCCGTCGCCATCCCGTTGTGTGCTTCTCACGGGTCACATGGTCCTTTTTTTGGAAAAAATTTCAACAAACATTATCACAGTTCTTACTTTTAAGCTTCATAGTGCTTATTTCATTTGATGTTAATAACTTATAAGCTCCTCCTTTAATCCATTAAAGGGATCATGGGTAGATATAGGGAATTTTTCCCTCTTATATTAAATATGAGAGCTAGTTAAAGGATTGGTTTTGACTACTATAAAGAGAAGATTTTAATTCATTTTACTGATGACTGAGAATAATGATTAAAAGGATATTTTATAAAAAATTTATAACCCATACATATTTGTAAAGAAAATTTAATTTAATTAATTTTCTTAACATGTGAATTGTAAATTAGTTATATAATTCTTATATTTAGGATAGGAGAAAATACTTTTTTTTTTCATTCTAATCATCAAAACAATTTATTTTAAAGGATAATTAAAAGCTTTAAATAATCCTTAAGATGCACTTGGTGAATTGTCCTAATGGGCAATGGAAAAGTAAATCCCTTTGCATCGGAAAGTGGAGGGTTTCCATCCCCACATCATGGCTACTTTTCAATTAAAAAAAAACCTAAATTTAATAAATTTAATTAGAAGAATTTGAAATGTTATAATTTTTTTGAACATTTTTTTTATAAATATTCTAGTTAGATTTTCAGTAGAAATGAATGAAATTTTATGTGGAGTCAGAGACACATGATAACTTTAAGTAAAAAATTTGAATTTCAATTCATTAAAAAAAAAATCATTGAAGTTTCTAAATCATTGAAGAAAAAGGCCCTCTCATTTGGATTTATGTCTCTGCTATTTTAACTGTTGTTAATAAGGGTAAACATGGGTAGCGCTGACCAGGGCGAGAACCCTATCCGAAGGATGAATGGGCTGCATTTTGCACCTGATATCCGGCCTTACCAGGTATAAGCCCTAAACATTTTCGGGTTGGGCTAGGCTGGGCAGGGCGGGTTTCTCCTACCCATGTGGTAACGCCTTGATGTAACATCTTCCATTTTAAAGGACAATTATTAATTACTAACTTGACTAAACCATTTATTAAAATGTTTTATGCATACAATTGAGCTTTGGATTTTACTAAGCCCATACTTTTTAACTAAATATTGCTTCAAGATTTGCCAAAATATCCAAAATATGCCAAGGTGAGCCCTAATGTGGTAATATATAATAATTAAACATATACCAAAAAGGTGGAAGCATTGTCGTTAGCAAAAGTAATTTAAGCTTTTAAAGCATTCCCTGGTAGACCTACACGAGAATTAACACCTAAAAAATATCTGTAACCATCAATACTGCTCATTGTAAATGTTAATATGTGCTTAGGAAAATGACTCGTGGTAAAGACAAGATAGACTTTGACCAGACGTGCTCAGAATCTTTTTTTTTTTTTTTTTTTATCCGAGGGGCACTAGAGACCATATCCCAACAAATACGCATGCCGTAAAACCAAAGCAAGGCCATGTGTGTGTAATGCATAGCTAAAAAAAATCCCAGTCACCTATTGATTTAGTTGAAGCAGAACAACCACCAATAGTTGCATCCGTTAAAGACCAATCACCGCTGTGGTTTGAGTCAATCAAGAATCCTGTTTTCGACTGTCAGGTACTGTTCACTTCCCTGCCATTCTTGTAACCATCACCTGTAGCCAAGTGGAACATTTTAAATAACAAAGTATAAGATATCTAATTTACAAATTTATCAAAGCACAAATTCTGTAAGAAGATTTCTATATCAAATTTCATATCATGAATAACATATATAACATACCAACCAACATATCGATACCTTGATAATCCTTATCACTCCCCACCCTTATTCTGCTGATAGAACCCATGGGCTGTAACGTAATAGGTTTACTACTACACCAAGCTGTCCAATAATGAGATATAGCCCAGCTAAAGGATATAGAACTCATATCGAACCATGGGTTCCCTTTCCTTTGAATATAGAAAGTTGTCACTGTACCAAAGGGCTGACCCTTAACTTGACCAAAAGAAAAGGGTGATACCAAGGGCTCTGAAAATGTCAAAGTCATCCATTGTGCACGATGGTGGCATACCATGTGGTATTTGTCCATAATAACTCTCATCTCCACTCTGCATCCATCCATATAAATAATCATAATCTTAGCATATATATATACGAATTCCAAATGAGATTTATAAAAATAATGCATTGTTTCAATAATCATTAAGAGAACAATACTATTTTCAATTTATGAAATCATAACACAAGAGTGCATTATCCAAAACATATAATATCATAATTTTCTGTTTCAATAATCATTTCAAAGTACTCATTGATATATTAAATCAATATCCATATATTTTCATTCTCATAATCGTTTCATAAAATACTCACAAACAATATATTAACACATACAAATAGAGGAAAGTGGTTACCTTCAATTCTTGACAAAAAACTAAACTTGAGAGACATCAAGTCCACTTTAAGCCTAAATATATCATTATACATTAATAGCATTAACAAAAATACCAACTAATACAATAACAAATAATTAATTAAACTATAATTGTCTCATTTTAGTTTTCTTAGAAGAAGTGACAATTTTATTTATTCCTCGAATCATCGTTACAAATCTCATTTTCTTCCTTCATAAATTATTTCTCACTAATTATAATCGTCAAAATATCACCATGTCCTCAATTTAACCAAAATCCCAATTTCCCACAATAAACGTTTTACCTAAAACAATTTCTAATATTCATATTCATTTATAACCCTCAAATCCAATTTATCTAATCCTCAATATAACCTCCAATAAGTTAAAAATGAGTTATAAATTTATATATAAGAGACCTACTATAACCAACCTTAATTTTTCCAACTTATTACTAATCTATATGAACATAAAAAATTTATAAAACAAATTTCCAAATTTTCACATAATCAAATCATATCAAACTCTAACTTAAATCACAAATCCCAACTTAAAGTTCAAGATTTAGCAAAACTAAATTGATTAAATCAACATTAATATCTCTTGAAGTCCAAATAAATGCTTTAAACTTCATTTAATTGATAAACATATCCTATAAGACAAAAATCCTAAATTCATTTAGATAGAAAATTGATTTTAAATTCTTACAACAACGTGTAAATAGAGGAAATCACTAAGGGGGTGAATTGGGGATTTTAAGAAAATTTCTTTTTAAACACTCAAACAACAGATAGTAAAGAACAGGGTATAACAAAGATAGAGAATAGAAGCTTAACACGGGAAGATTTATATTGGTCCGGTCTTAACTTTTGACCTACGTCTAGTCCCCAGACACTCTGGGATTTTCACTATCACTAAGATCAGTTACACACTCTGCACTCGAAAGTTATCCTCTCACTAGGATACACTCTCCCTTATAAGTTGTAAACTGATAACCTAACCTCAAAGCCCCACAACTTTGAAATTCTTACAATGATTGATAATCAATAAGAAACTCTATTAAAGAGCAGATAAAATAAACACTGAAAATCAATGTATCAGAAAAAACTTTACAGTTAAGTAGAAAACACTAAATGCAAATAACACTTGATAGCTTTTCGTTTTATGTATTTTGGTGGTTGTTGAGAATTGAATGCGTCAACTTGTATATGTTGGAAGCATTAAATAACCGTTGAAAACATTAATGTAACCGTTGGAGACATTAATGTTGTTGTTATGTTGCAACTAGGTCTATCTTGTTAGTTATCTAAGGGTTTTGACGATCTCCAATAATTGTAAACAAAGCAGGAGGTTTTGCTCTCAGTTGTTGAAAAACTCACTATGAGAGCAAACCTCGAGGTTTGGCCGTACAGAGGAGTCCTCAAGGTTCTGTGCTTTTAACTTGAAAAATCTGGGTTTCACAAAGTTATGTGAAACCTCAAGGTTTGGCAAGAAACCTCGAGGTTTTGCCCTTCCGAGAAAACTCGGTTTATCGCCACTTTTCGAACCTCGAGGTTTGAGGAAAACCTCCAGTTTGAACTCAACAGTGTTTCTCAGGTTTCTCAAAAATATGAGAAACCTCGAGGTTTCTGGATAAACCTCGAGGTTTGTCTAGGTAGAGAGGTTCTGCATTTTTCCAAGTTTTCAAAACCTCCAGATTTCTCTCAAATCTCCAGGTTTCTGTTTTGGCGCAAAACTGAGAATTTTGAAATCTAAGTGAAACCTCGAGTATTCCAGAAAACCTCCAGGTTTTCGTTTTGGCGCAAAACCGAGAATTTTGAAATCTAAGTGAAACCTCGAGTATTCCGAAAAACCTCCGGGTTTCGACATCCAGAGCAAACACTTTTCACGACTTTGAAAACCTCCGTGGTTTCCGAGAAAAACCTCTAGGTTTGCTCTTGGCGTGTTGTTGCAAGGTTTCACTCTCAAAGTGAAACCTCGAGGTTTCGAGAAAACCTCGAGGTTTTGACACTCAGAGAGAGTGACGCTTTTCTGCCACTTTGAAAACCTCCAGGTTTCTCAGCGTCTTCAAGAATTCAAATCTGACGAATTTGCAATACCTTCTTGTTTGATCTTAATACTTCCTATGATTATTCTCTAATGTTCCTAGACATGTTTAACAACTTTATTGCTTTGAGTTTCGCATGACATTAGAGAATGTACATTGAAGGTTTAAAGCAAAAGTGATGTTAGCACATTAAATGCAAACCCAGAAAGTTGCATTCTTTTGGGTAATCCATCTGCACACGGTTGCAAAGCATTAAAGAATGATTTCTACAACAAGCAACTGCTTCTCCAACGGATTAATTTGCAGAGAGTCAACTCTGATCTTCCACCCAGCTGGATTAAGTGAAGATTAGAGAGAGAAGAAGACAAAAGCTCAACCAAAACTTTGGTTAATCAAAGCAACGGTTATATTGATCAATCCAACGGTCATTTAATGCATTTAATTCTTCTCAACAACTACAACTACAACTACTGAAAATGAAAATCATTCAAGTCTTGCATTTATTCCCTCTGTTTTCAATGTGTAGTATCTTTTGATACATAAGCTTCAGTGTTTATCATTATCTATCCTTAGAGAGAGTTTTTACTTGTAAATCATTTATTGTAAAGAATCACAAGTCAAGGAGACTTGGTGATTTGGGAGTTCATTGATTACAACTTGTAAGGAGAAGTGAGTTCTAGTGAGAGAACTACTTCTTGAGTACATAGTGTGTAATCTTTGTGATAGTGAAAATCCCAGAGAGTCTGGGGACTGGATGTAGGTCAAGTTATTAGGACCGAACCAGTATAAATCTCTGTGTCTAGCTATTCTCTCATTAGTCTGTTCATCTCTGTTTTTGCTGATAGAAAACAAGGCAATCCTCGAAAATTCTTAGAATACCCAATTCACCCCCTTCTTGGGCATTTAGCTCCACTTTCATATCTCTCTCTTGCTTTGAGTTAATCCAGATGCTCAAACATTCTTGTTGACTTTCCTTGAAATAAATCCGTTGGACGATGTGGCTTTCATGACCTTTGCAACGTCCAGAGAATGATTTACTAAAAGGGTGCTAAGTTTTCTGGACCAGCAATAAATGTTCTGACATCACCTTTTGCTTTATGCTTAAACTTTAATCTAATACTCATTTGATCATTTGAAACTCACTAACAAACTGATTAAACATAGTTAGGAATAGTACTGAGTGATGATAAGAAGTATCTAGATCAAACAAAAAGATTTCGTAAATCCAAGCAAGATGGTTTCAAAACAAAGCGTTTTAAATTGGAGTTTGTTCAAGCAAACTGGAGTTTGTAACTCAAGTTTACTCTTCTAAACTCGAGTCTCATCGATATCATCTTTAGAAAAGATTTGAAGTTGAAAACAAAGATGTCTCTGTAAGACTAAAACTGGAGTTTGGAATATTTTACTCAAGTGTCTAACTCGAGTTTAGTTTTTTTGGAAATGAACATCGCGATTTAACTTCGAAAGTCATTTTGAATAAGATGCAAACTCGAGTCATTAAGTGACAAACTCGAGTTTAGGACTTTTGAATTTGAAAATAAGTTTAAGTCCACAAATGCAAACTGGAGTTTAACAAAAATTAGCTCAAGTTAATTTAAGTTAAGAATTCCCTGAAAGCTCTCGGTCTAGCGTAAACTCGAGTTCATAAATACAGGCTCGAGTTTACTTAAAGGAGGAAAAAACTTTGAGAGCTCTCGGCCAAGGATGAACTAAAGTTTAACAATAACAGGCTCGAATTTGTTTAAGAACAAAATCCTTTGAAAAGCTCTCAGCCTGACGGAAAATCGAGTTTGCCAATATAAACTCAAGTTTACTTAACTTGTAAAAAACTTTGAAAGCTCTCAACCAAGGATAAACTCTAGTTTACATATTCAAGCTCGAGTTTAACTACGTTCAAATAACTTGACTTGCTTTCAGTCAAGTGCACACTTGAGTTTGCCAGTCCTAAACTCGAGTGTCTTTGAAAGTAAAGATCTGGTTAAGTTTGAACAAGATTAAAACATTTTTAACTTAACCAAGACAAACTTCATACAAGTTTATAATTGTCAATTATCATCAAAACATATAGAGAACTAACATAGCGACCTAATAAATCCAGACAGATTAAAATTACTTATTAATCATGCTCTAGATATATATAGCCATCTATTATCAAAACTCAAAACTTTATCATAATTTTAATCCCAAAAGTTTCACTAATCAATACTATATTACTCTTATTAGAAAGAGAAAAATACGTAGAATAACTTTCATGAAGAAAATTTATTGAAAATGAATTAATTTAATTATCTAAATGATTTTATAAAATAAATAACTTACTTTAAAATATCCTCTAGACTCTTCTTTTCTTTTCTCTTCTTTCTTTCCTCATTCTCACCGTCACTCTGTCTCTCAATTCTCTCTCTCTCTCTCTCTCTTGCCCTATCTTTCACCACCCACACGCACGCGCGCGCACGTGTGCGCACTATATATATATATATATAAAATGGAAAGAAAGGAGAGGCGGTGTGAATTAATTCCACCTCTCGAAGTAACATGACAGCGTATCTGGCTTTTTCAAAAAAAAAAAAATTATTATTATAATTATTATTATTTTTGAAAAAATTTCCATAAAAGACCCAATATTTTTTTTCCTTCCTTCTCTATTATCTTAACTAATTTCTTTATAATAAATCATATCTTAAATTTAAAAAAATATATATATCTTGATAATTACATGACAAACATGTATCATGATTAATTCTTTTTTATATGTAATTAATTCCTAATATAAAAATTAGGATGTTACATTTGACATCTTGCATAAAAGACTGACAAATTTTACAAAATTTGAAAGATTGGCTGGATTAATGAAATATCAACATTCAGAATGTTGATGGATCAAAAAGGATCTGGCGGATGTTGATATTTTGGCAGAAAGTGCTATTAAGTATTGATCACTAATCATCAGTTAATATTGAATCAAAGAAAAGACAACTAAAGAACGGGCTGACCTCACGCTCAACAAGTGTTGCCTCCAGGTCAAGCTCTTTGACACTTGTTTTCTGCCAAATATTCAAACATCTTGTGAATAAAACACCAAGCAGATGAGTGCGCAATTTAAATGTGAATGTAGTACTCACCAGAATCACTTTAGGCTGTAATGTTTTCTTATAATAAGCTTCTGTATATTCTAGAGAGTCTCCTTCATCAAAGTCTTCACTATCAGTCAAGTCCAACAGCTTTTTGCCTGCTTATTTTTCAGGATTAATCTCCATATCATCCAAAATTGTTTGCTCGGCAACATTGTTTTGCCACAACTGGAAAAAAAAAATGAAGGTGCAGCTAATGATGATGGCAAGAAATGATCAAGCATGCAACCAGTGGTGGAATCAGAAAAAATATTTAATCCAGGTCAAAAAATAAACATGTTGAGCTATTCTCTTTAGTCCTTATTATAAGGGACCAACTAACAAGTGTATTTGGTCCTTTTTATAAGGCACTTACTTGTTTCTAAAAAATATTAAATATTTTTTTCATGTATACCTATAATTAAAAAGTGTAGTGAGTGAGAGTAATAATTGATATGATGTTAGAGTTTAGGGTAATTAATAGGGATAATATTGAAAATTACTTAAATTTTAGAACAAATTTAATGATTTAACTGTTTTTATTGGCTTGTAAAAATTGTTAATTGGTGCTTTATAATAAGGGCCAGAGGGAGTATTTACTAAATAGTATTATATAACATTGAAAATACAAATAAATAATAACCAACAATTATAAATCAAAACAAGATATAAGATTATACTAACATTTTCGGTAGGTATCTCAAAGAAGAATTTTACTTTCCTCTCAGAATCTAATAAGTAATAAATCAAACATTATCCTTATAGAGAATATCATAAAAAATTAGTTGGGACCAGATTATTGGCCAAATATAAATACATATATATACTATAAATTTTAGATATAAAGATGGTTCCGCCACTGCAAGCAACATTTAATGGATGCTGAATGATGAATGCTGGTGATAACTGATAACAGATTTACGTCACGTATTTCTGAACCATCATTTAAAACAAAATAAGAAATACCAGGCAACTTGATTAGCCGTGGAGAATACAACTTTATCTTCATCTGTGACGAATTTGTTTGAATTATATAGGGGGAAATTAATCAAAGTTTCCTCTTGGAACAAGCGAAGAAAGATTGAAAGAGTGAGTATTATTAGATAATAGATATTTTAAATAAAATAATATAAATGGAATAATTTCTATTTGATATAAATTATATATTTAAATAAATAAAAATAATTTTCTAAACTAGGCCAAACGGGCAAGCAGGACCACCTGCCTGTAAATGAGTCCAGCCCAAAACTGCCAACATTTTTTCAAGCCACTTTTACAAGGTTGGGTTGGGTAACTTTTGTCTAGGTATCTAAACACCATACTTAATCCTAATTGTTAATAGAAATGAATAAATTTTCACGGATGAAGATGGAATATAGTGGGAGTGGTTCAACATTTCAGCTGGTCATGGTTACAAAAATAGAGAGAGAAAGATTCAATATTTCTTTTCTTGACTAAATTTTAATTCTTTTTTTTTTTTTTTTTAAGGGAAAAAAAAGGAGGCAATACGTCCTTATCTTTATTTATATATATATATATATATAAAAATAAATAAGACGTCCTTATCTAGTTCTAACTTCTAAGCTTCATAGTCCTTATCTCATTTGAAAATATTAATACAAATTAAAATTCCAGGCAAATTGGAGCTCCGCGTGACCCACGCGAAGGTTTTATTTTTTTTAATCCATGGAAAGTATTGTTTGGTCATATATTAACATTTTTGCCGGTCATGTGTTAGCTTCAGCGTCGACACCCTCACCAACGTTGTTGTCTCTATCGACGTTGTTGTCTCTGTTCGCCGACGCCCACAGCTGTAGCGTCAACCTTCAATTTTTCTTACCCTCTCATTCTAATTATAAGACTCAATTAACTTTTTTGAAAGAGATTAAAGAAGCTAAATAAATTACTTAATCATTTTATATGTTGTAGATCATCAAATTATATATTAGTTTATTAGTCAAATTAATTAGTTTTAAGAAGAAAAAATACTCTAAAGTAATGTAATTAAACTTCCTTAATCTCTCTAAAAAAGCCAACTAGGTCTTATAATTAGGACCGGAGAGAGTATTTCTTAGTTTGTTGGGGATGGGTCTTTAATCGAATTCGCATTTCATGCTTCTTTCTGATATACTTCTTCTTAGATGTTTGTCACTTTAAGGGCATTTTTGTTTAATGTTTTTATTTTATATATATATATATATATATATATATTATTTAGATTAAACTATATGCTACATTTTGAAAAAAATTTCTACCCGGTATCTCAAATTAATTAATTTTCAGGATACTGGTGTCACAAAAAATATTTCTGAATGCACAATTAAAAATTAATTAATTTGAAATATTGGGTCTAAAAAAATTTAGAATGTAGCATATAAAATAAATAAATAAATAATATATATATATATGTGTGTGTGCGCGCGCGCAGTGGCGGAGCCACCTTATGGGCTGCTGGGGCCCAGCTGGCTTTTTTTTACTTTATATATTTATATGTATATATTATATAATATTTTATTTTAACCACTAATTTAGCCCCAGCTAATTTCTTATCTTTTCTATAAATATATTCTTTTTTTGGGATGTGAGAGAAAAGTAAAATTTTTGTTTGAGATACCTGTTGAAAATATTAGTATCATCTTATATCTGGTGTTATTCATCTTCATTTTAAAGACAAATAAGTACTCAAAATCACTTCTTTTCACCTCACTCCTTTTATGAAAGTTATTCTACGTATTTTTATCTTTCTAATGAGGGTAATATTGTGTTGAGTAGTGAAAAGTTTGGGATTATGATTTCAGGAAAGTTTTGAGTTTTGACAATAAATGACTATATATATGTAGAGGATGATTGATGACTAATTTTAATCGGTTTGAATTTATTATTTGGTTGTCTTATGATTTTATAATAAATTTCTATTTCAAAAATAGATTATAATGGGTTATTTGTTTAGCTGAAATTAAATCAGATTTGTATGCTTTTTAAAAAATATTTTTTGGGTTCATATTATATTTCTTTTTATTTTCTCCAATTATTTTGTTTTGAGGTAAGTGAGATGCGCATTTAAGTGTTAATTTTGTGGATTGAGTAGTACTATAAGAATTAATGTTTAGTGACACAAGATACCAATTAGCATTGATACAATATATATTATGAGTCACCAAATTTTTTGTAGGTTGAAAAAAATGAGTAAGGATAAATAGAAAAGCATAGATGTCTTCTTTAAGAAGAAAATAACTTCAGAAAGTGATATTTCTAAGAAAATAATTTCTAAAAGTGATGCACCTTCTAATGAGTCTCCTTCTAAATGTCATAAAATTTTTATTTACTAGGTTATCTTTTGATTTTTAATTGTCGATTATTATTTATTTGTATTTTTAATGTTATGCGATTTTATTTAGTAAATAGTTCAATATGTTTATTTTTTGATCCGGGCTAAAATAATTTTCTGGTTCCGCTACTGCGGGCGCGCGCTCATCCCTCTGATTAGAAGGACAAACACCTAAAAAAAACATGTAAAAAAGAAGTATGGGATATGAAGCCGTCTTTAGGCTGATATTTCATATTTGTCTATAATATTGGAAGAATCCTGAGCCTGACAATACAGGGATGAACCGCGTTAAAAGATGACGTTGTTAATACATGTGTCACTTATTGATTCAAAAAATGGATATAACGAAGTGGATAAGTTTTATCATTTCTCCTATTTCTCCATATAATTTTATTAGTTAGAATTAAGATCAAGAGTAAATTTATCTGTTAGATCTGGGTCAAGTTAAAAACACTCAGTACTCCTTAAATAATGTAGTAGATTTGAAAAATATAGATAGAAAAGCAAATTAAAGATCTAATTGTATTCCTAAAGTTATGCCCCTAACTTGTTTATGGAGAATATAATCTATTTTTGTCTTGAGATGAAAATTAAACAACAAAATTAATAGAATAATTCTTAATATTTGTGTTTCTTAATTAACACTACTCTCGAATCATTAACAAACTTTGTCAACATAGAGTAGGAGTTGAAATAAAGCAACAATTAGAGTTTAATGAAATCACCAGAACTACATGCTAATCTAATTAAAGCATAATTTACAATATGCCATATATTTATTAATTCATAGTTTCACACTTTGATTAATTAATCAAATTTTATATAAATATATAAAATATACGCCTAATAATTTACTAAAGACAAATATAGCCGATCTCACGCTTTCTTAAACTAACAGCAATTGCAAGGCCACATGTACTACTAGACAAGCATGACATTATACATACATACTGATAGATGATTAAAATATTTTACGATATTATATTTAATATAAATTTTGATAGTAACAGATATTAGACATGTCTATTAAAACCAAGTTTTCATATTTTTACATATAGTAATTAACTATAATTATGTAATAAATGTTTTAAAGTGTTTTTACTTATATTCATTATATATATATATATATATATTTGGGAAAACAATTATTTTTTATAAAACTTCAATATATATTATTAAATCACATTTCTCTTTCAATTTTGATTTATACACACACATACGGGAGAGGGTTCAAAATGTTACTTTCATGTAACTTGCTTATATACATATATAGTACACCCTCCATATGGTACTTGATGTAAAACCTAATTAGAGAGTTGATGTTAATCCAAAATGTAAGACACTATTCACACTTTTATCCAATTTTCTTAAATTAACCATATTAATATTCCATCAACAATAATAATCAACTACGTGAGGAAGTTTAGGAATTTACAAAGATGTTTAGAATGTTTTAGGAAAAAGCATATCATATTAACTAATTAACTTAAGTAATATCCTTAATATACTCAAATAAATTAATTAAGACTTATATTAAAGATCAAGAGAGTATTAGATTTCCCATATATATCGTGGTCTATAGATTTACGATAAACTACTACATACAATTACTCTCATGCATATTGATAATTAGACAAATCACTTGATCTATACCTAGAACTTATTATTGGCAGGTTGTCCAAAGTAAAGATAAGAGTGAGCATCAAGTGGAAGAAAATGAAGATATATATATATATATATATATGTGTGTGTGTGTGTGTAATATAGTCTCCTTAGGTATAAGCTTATAGGCTTGAATCTTCATGTTAAACTCATCATTGATTTATATATGCATTATTGTCTTGTTATTTCAAATCAAAATATGCATGCTATCTTCAAAAAGAAAAATACGGTAAATTTTTTTGAAAATTATAGTTTTGACCATTGGTCATCAATCATATCATATATCACATGTTTGAAAATGTTCTGATATAAAGATGTAGAAAAATGAGTAACTGATAAAAATGTAGAAAAATTAAAACTTAACTTGGTTTTGAAAAATAAACTTAATCCCCAATGGGATATTTAAATATATAGTCATCCCCGAAGATTAACTTGAACACAATATACATTATCGCAAAATAAATATTCACAAAGCAAAAAGGAACTCCTTCGGAGTTTAACCTTCTAATGTCCCCGCTCACAACACCGCCTTCCCCTTCCGACTTTATCCACTACCTGTAGTTTTGTTCATGTCTGAGATTCACGAATGAATCTCGAGTAACATGTTAACTTTTATGTAGGGTGTATAAGTATATGCATGAATCAAAAATATCACAATTAGGAATACAACATAGCATACAAACAGACAGTATTTAAACATAGTTCAAAACCATAGTGCTAGGAAACTATACGCAGAACCTGCTCGGTTTAGAATTCCACAGTGCTTGGAAAGACAATGGCACAACCTACTCAGCTCTGTGCCCAACTTTATGAGGAAACATATATTCAGAACCTACTTGGTTCCAAGTTCCCCTACCTGAGGAAAATATATGCACAACCTATGTAACATCCCAAATTTTGGGATTCCTAAGTTTGAATAGTATATGGAGATTAAATATGAAATTTTGGCTTAGAATAATTATTTGGAAATTAAAGTCTATTTTTCCTTAAATTTATTTTAGGAAAAGATTAAGGAATATTCATAAAGTATAATTTCAGGCTTAAAACATTTATGGGATTAAGGATTTAAAGTTATCATTATTTCCAATATTTACAATTAATTGAGTTAAGTACCTAATTGCAAATAAAGGTTTGGAAGAGGATCAATTAGGTATTAAAATGGGCCTCATAACATAATATTCACCAAAAACCCATTATTTCCAATAGCTCCCTCAGCTGAAGCACGTGGCAGTGGAGAGCTATCAATAAAAGTCATTAGCCATACCTCTTCAGCGTGATTAACTCAGCACGCAAGATCAGAAGCACCCATACCCCTCCAGCGGCTTAAACGCTCATGACAGCAGACTTTCCTTACATCCTTATTTAAGTATTGTTCCTTGATTTTCATTCATTCACTTTGCTCAGCTCAAGTGAAACTGAGAACAAGAGAGAAAAGTGAGAAAGTGAGAGAAGAGGGCCACGGCTGGTGAAAAGCAAAGGAGTGATCGTGAAGCTTGAGGAATCAACTAAGGTGAGTTCCTTAAGGCTTTTCTTTCTTATTTTTACAGTTTTAGTTTGCTGCTAGCTGTCTGGTTAGTAGGAAAAACGTAGAGAATATAAACAGGCTCTGTTTTCATACCAGAAAAACAGAGAATCTTGTGTGTTTTTGTTTCATAGTTAAACCTTTGAGTTTTTCCACAAAATATTTACAGTAGATAGTAGACTCAATAAGGTTTAAAACGAGAAAAAGAACAGCCAAAACGGATGTGTAGGTTGGGAGTTATGATTTTTCAAAGTTTGACGGCAAAACTGCAAAACTGTCATTTTTCAGAAATGAACAGTGATTTTCGTGAGGAGTTTTGGAATAGTAAATGACCGAGTTTTTGTCATAAAATTTTCTAGAAATAAAGTAGACACAACAAGGTTTAATTTGATAGGTCACACACTTTATTCGGAGTTGTATCCAGAAAGATATGAACTTTTGAAGTGTACCTATCTTGAATTGTGATACCCCATCCCTAATACCCACACACTACCTCGGACTCTGATACTAACCACTACCTCAGACTCTGATATCGTCCCCTACCTCGGATTGATACCACACACTACCCCGGACTGATACCACACACGACCTCGGGCTGATACCACACTACCTCGGACTGATACCACACACTACCCCGAACTAATACCACACTACCTCATACTGATACCACACACTACCCCGGACTCGATACCACACACTACCTCGGACTCTGATACCCATTTCTGATACCTCGGATGCTGATACCTCAGATTTTGATACCTCGGATCCTGATACTTCATATTCTGATACCCCATCTCAGATTCCAACACCCTATCTCAGATCCTAGCAACCCCCAACTCAAAACCCCTTAACCCAGAACCCCCTTGACCTGGAGAAGTGATTACAAAGAAAATAATAATAATATTAAATAAATATTATTATTATTAGGAAAAGGAATAAGTACTATTTATTAAAAAGGGTATTATTATTTTAGGGGTTGATAACCACTTTTAATCCTCTAAAATAATCCACGTAGTTAGTTACGTTACAAGTGACTAATGATAATAATAAACGTTTATAGGCATACTTTGACACCTCTTCTGATCCCAACATCTTCGGACAAGTTAAGGATTCAAGTTTGAGGTGGGTAACTGTTATCTTATTAGTTTGTATGTATGTATTCATGTATGAGTGATCATGTTGCTAGATAATTTGCATGTGTATATCCTAGCTATGGATTGAGGCTGCGTGTCTCATAGGGCTGCGTGTCCTAAAAGGCTACGGTCCTTGGCCGTTAACTGTGGTTATGGTGTGACTTATTTATTGTGAATTATTTATGCTGATACATGTGTTATACTGTCTTTTACATTCCATATTTGCATATAAGATTAACTATTACCCCTAGGGTTCATTCATTTGAACTCTAGACCGCATGAAAGAAATAGGTAGTGGATCGGGTTCAAGAGGAAAGATGCAGTTGTAAGGGATACAGCAAAAGGGATATTTTGTTATAATTAAGTAGTTGGATTGTAATTAACGTTTATCACTTGTCTATTTTGGATTAATGTATTAATATCCTACTAGGGGATAGATTCGAATAGCGGGAACTTTACCCTCATGTTCTCAAACTAGGTTATTTTAAGAAAGTTTTTATTCCGCAATTAAGTCGTCCAAATCATTTTGATGCTTGTGCACTTAAACTATGATAAATATAGGCATATTAAGACAGGGCGTCACAACCTACCCAGCCCTGAGTCCTCAGCACAAGGAAAGCACAAGCTCAGACCTACCCAATACTAAATTCCTCCACACTTAGTTGATTGGCCAACAACAAACATACTGTATGCAATAAAAAATGTTTATAAAACCCATTCCACAATTCATGGCATTTAACCATACACAACATACATACAAACATAGAAGGTTATAATTACTACCTGTGTGCGTAGTAACCTTAACTTCATCCAATTGGTTTTCAGTGCGAGCAAACTCAAAAAGTCCTATACAATTTGGGATAATTGTTTATTGATTATTCCCTATATATTAAACATGATAAAAAATGTCCTTAATTATCATGTTTATTCCCCTTTTTAACCTTAATTCATTAGGTTTAATTTAGTGACTTGATTTTGCTAATTTCAGGTTTTTTCCTTAATTGTCCTGAAAAATACAGTAATTTTACCCATTTTTAATTAATTTTAAATAAATAATTTTTGAGTGCTTCCAACTCTCATGTGCTCCCTGACCTCTCTGCTTTCAAGAAAAAATAATTTCAGAGGTCCTGCCATGCCATAATAACCTCAGTTTTCAATTTTTACCCTCACTGTTCAGATTGGTTTCCAGAAACTTGACTAATCTTTAAAAATTAGTATTTAATGGTACATAGCTCCAAAAATTACCGATTTATATCAAATTGAAGCCATGACAATCCTATATCAATCTAGAAAGTTTCACAATTTTACAAAACACCAACTGTTCCCAGTTTTCAAAAAGGTACAGACTGTCTAGTAAATTTTCCAGAAACATGTCTCAATTTAAAAAATTGTATCTCATTGTCCAAAGCTTCAACAATTTCTAATTTTATATTTCTTAAATTCTCAATGAGTCCTCTATATGTATGGAAAATTTCATCATTTTCTAAGCACACTAACCATGACACAAACCACGCACAAGCTCTCTACCCAGTTTTGGTTTCCAAAAATAAGGGTCGTGTTGTACAATTCATTGCTCTTTGATCAGAGTTTAGAAAAATACAAACTACCTACCATTTTAAAGATATGTATGTCTTCTATCTCCTGAAATTTTTCCATAATTTTTAGAGGACTTTTACCCAATCAAAGGACTTAAACAATCGTGTTGACTCCATCAATCCAAAACTAGTAGATTCATCATTTATATTGTGGTTGTGATTTTATGTTTAAAAACTCCTTTTAAAAATCATCAAAAATCATATTCCTAAATCATTTTCCGTAAGGAACACAATGGTGTTCTTAGATTTTCCAAATTCCAATTATTTCTTGGTGTTTACTATGAATTTCCAGATATGGGTTTCAAAACAAATCTCAAAATTTTTGAAGAAGTAGACATGCTTACCACTAGGCTTGTTTTTGGACTTGTGGTTTCTTTTTACCACACTAATCCTTATTGAATCTTCAGCCTAAACTTGGAAAATCACATGCATGTGAGTTTTTAACCATAAATGTTAACATGCATGTAGGAAAATCCAAGATACCATAGTTTGAGTTCAAGTTTCTCACCTTGAACTACTTGTGGCTCTTCTTCTTCCTTCAAACCAACCTTGGAGATGAAAGAATAATTGAAGTTGTTGATGATGATGATGAAGAAGCTGTGGAGAAGGAGAGGAAACTGTGGAAGTTAAAGGGTGATTAAGAGGAATTGTTGTGTGTAAAAGAAAGAAGGGAGACCGTATGGTTTAGATGAGAGGAGAAGAGTGAATTGAAAATGGATGTGTGTGTGTGCAAATATGGCCACGGCATAAGGGAGAAAAGGCACCAAAAATCTGATTTGCTTTAAGCCTTGACATGTGTCGAGATGCCATGTGTCTTCAATTTTGAATGTGTGACAAGTGTCGCACATGCGAAATGACATATGTTTTAGCTCTTTAAGAAGAAGCCATTATTAGTGTGAGTTGTCTCGGTTTGCATGTTTGGTTCTGGTGTCATTGTCTCGGTTTGCGTGTTTGATTTCTGATGTTGTTGTCTCAATTTACGTGTGTAGGTTATATATATACATATATATATATATATATATATATATGTTGCCAAGTGTCACGTGATAGGGAAAAGAAGACAAATGTCTTCTTGCATGCAATGCCACGTGTCAAGCTTTGAGGAAATTGAGCCATGTGTCACCTTCTTACTCCTAGGGGTGCCACGTGTCAATTTAGCTCTTCCTACGGTGACACATGTCTCAAAACACTTCCTTAATTACCAATAACTCCTTATTGGGCCTTAGTGACTAGCTTTCTCTAAGTGTCCATATTGCTTTTCA
Source organism: Acacia acuminata (assembly GCA_019022655.1). NCBI lineage: Eukaryota > Viridiplantae > Streptophyta > Magnoliopsida > Fabales > Fabaceae > Acacia > Acacia acuminata. The sequence goes on along the minus strand of JAFJYI010000098.1, from coordinate 1,901,328 downwards.
GTTCTCTTTCACTAGGCCTAATTCTTAGTCTGATACGAAGACCGATTGCCCTTTTTCTTTGTACCCTTACCTTTGGGCTGAAAACCTTGGGCCTTCATAAAAGGTCCACTCGCTTTTTCTTCCTCATTTATTTTAGACTACTGTCCATACTTTTAAACCAGACGCCCATCTTGACATGCTTTTCCGTGTGGGTATTTTTTATTGATATTCGTGTTGAGATTTTTGTTATTGGGATTTGTGTTGTAATTTTTGTTGTGTTTGAGGTTTTGTTCTCTCGTTTTGCGTGTTTTGGGTTTTGTTGATGTTGTCTCGTTTTGCGTGTTTGGGTTTCATTGTGGGTTTTGTTGTTGTTATCTCGTTTTACGGGTTTGGGTTTTGTTGTCGGTTTTATTGCACGTTTTTCGAGGAGGTATTGTTTAGGTTGTTTTTCATCGTATGTCGTCGATTTTCTCCCGAGTAATCAATATTCAATAATAAATCATATCACACAGGATATTCAACTTTGGCAAATATTATTGAATATTCTCAATCATACAATGTCTTTGGTAAAGCAAAAGCCAGTACATTACAATCATCAATTTCAAATACATTTGATTATGCTTTACTTCGAATAGTAGGCTCTGCTTCATGGTTAAAAATATCAAGAATATCTTCCCTCATATCATGAATACATCCATAATCTTTATTTACAATAAATATTGATGAATAACTCTAACAAATACAAAATACATATAAATTAGTAAATTAAATAATTAAGTCAAGTTAATGAAAAAAAATATATATATATATATATATAAAAGAGACTAACGGGCCGGCCCTTGGCCTTACAGGGCCGGCTCTATAGGGCCAACTTGAAGGGTGAATGCTTAAAAGGGTCGGCCCGATTTTCCGAGTCTAATTCGCATCCTTTTTTTTTTTTTTTTTTTTTTTTTTTTGAATTCCAGAAGAAGTTGTAAAGAAGTGTCAGAAAATGTACGACATTATTACCCTTATACTGTTTAAAATTGATGAGATTGCACATAAAGAAAGACATTGCATTCTTTTTTTTTTTTTTTTTTTTTTTTTTTTTTTTGTTGGCCTGAAGACATTGCATTCTCTTCGTATGCAAGTAAAAGTTATTTACAGATATATACAAGTCTTTTTAATCATTAAATGTCTTTTTTGTAAATAATAATTTTTTCATCAAATTTGTGATCCAATATAAAATAAATATTTTTTTAAAAAAATGATCATTAATAATATCTCATGTTGATTTATTTTTCATCAGGTGAGAATATTATCTTATCATCATAACTTAATTAGAAGTAGAATATTTTTCACATGTGACTAGTAAGGGAAGGCTGTGTATAGTATACCATACAGCCGACTTTTGAAAGGTTGTTTTGGCGTTCACATCTCAGAAAGTTACCGTCTATTGTTATTGTCATCATATTCATACCCAAATCGTAAGCATCTAGCTTCGCGTTCTGTCTTGGCAGCCTTTATTGTTCTACTCTCTTCTTTTTCACGTTGCCTCTAACCTCCTCCCTCCCTCTCTAACACACACACCTACTCAGTCCCATTCCGTCATTCCTCATTTCCAACGTTTGCTCTCCCTTTATCTTCAATATTCGGGAAAATTTCGCTGATTGCACTCTTTTCTTCCCGTGATCTTCACTTATGCTTTTGTGACGTTCGGGTTTTTTTTCTTTTTAATTTATTATTGCAATTCGTTTTTTGGTTGGGCCTTGTAAACGCGTAATCACCCATGGAAAATAGCGTGCAACAGAACGGAGTTTGTACATCGGAGTCTGTCGACGGAAGTCGCGATGTGTGGAGCTCCAAGGTATCTGATTCTTCCTCCGCCGATCATCTCGTTGTCATGGTCAATGGAATTATGGGAAGGTTCGGTTATTTCTTCCCACCTTATCTGGGTTTCATGAATGCTGATTTTTCAAAATCGTGTGCTTGGGTTCGCACGGATATTCATTTGTAAATACGCGTTTAAATTTAAGCGCCTTGTCGCATATTTGTTTTTCTTCAATCGAAATGAGTCTAATGAAATTCTTGGTGGGTTCTTTTTCTTTTAATGTTTATGTGATCAGTTTGTTGTTTTCTCTCTTAGTTAGTTTGCCAAAAAAAGGCTTTTGTTCTTCTCTTTGATCTGACTTAGCTACTGAAATATCTGAGGTGCCTTTTGCCTTCCTATTTAATAGTAATCAATCGTGTACAATTCCAAATTTAGATGTCGATCTATGTTGTTATTTTTGATTTTTAACTAGTACCTTAGTCTCGGCAAATTAGTTCAACGTGGAATGTTCTGGTCGAAACTATGCGAGACGGATGAAAGGACATTAAATCTTGGCGCATCTTATCCTATGTTACTTTGTTAAACTGGTGTTTGATGATTGATCTTGTTTTATGTTTGTTCATTGTAATGTGTTATAATGGTCAAATTGTTTAACTTTTGGCCTTCTTTTTCATTTATTTTCTGTCTTCCCCTCAATTTGTGTTCGCTACTCACCTTGGCTATAGACAACTAATTTTTCTGGTAGTCATTTTTTCCCCTCAAAATATTTCTGGTAAAGTTGAAGGAGCATATTTTAGAACTGGATCTGGACAACAGTTCTATATCAATAAGCAGAGCATTTGGTGGTGTGTTTACTATTTTTGTTGAAGACAAGATAGATACATTATGTTGATTAACAGCAGCAAAAGATCTCTTGTTATGTTTGCACGGAAGATTGAATTTGAAATCTTACATTTATATGGTTACTTCTTCTTAGAAGCTTAGATAGTCACATATTTCCTTGTTCAAAATTTGTTTACATGAGGTGGCTGATTGAGGTTTTAACTGTTCCTGCAGTGCAACAGATTGGAAGTTTGCTGCAGAGCAATTTGTTAAAGAGCTTCCCGATAAAGTGTTTGTTCACTGTAAGGATCATTCATCAAATTTCTAATTTAAACTTTTTGTGATGATTCCATTTGGAAGAGCTTGTGATAAAATGGTATAAATGAAAAGTGGAATTGTATAATTTGTATTTAATCCTGCCATTTTAGTCTTAGTATGCTGACATTTGAATGAAAAATAAATTTTCAGCTTCTAAATGTGTCCTGAATACCTGTTCAGAAGTCAGTTTCTGGACTCATGTATGATGTTAAATTGAAGAACAAATATCCATTCTTCTTTTCCAAACCTTCTTTGATTTGAGAATCTGATGGGAATTCTGAAAAAGGCTCTTTTCCAATAAATGTGACACCAAAATATTTCTGTGATTGTAAATGTTCTCTATCATGTTTAATTTAGAAAATGAAGCCTTCCGTTTTGCAACTTATCTGTTAAAAGGGGCTAAAAATCAATTGGTTCAGTGATGGTTCCTTCATCAAATCAAATATCATGGTTGGCAATTGGTAGGGTCAGATTTTGAGTAAGTACATTTTCTGTTCATAGTCAGTAGCGGTAGCCATTCAGAGCTGCATTATCTGACATAACATAATTGAATAGCTAGGTTTGAGTTAGACTTACCCGAAGGGCTCTGCCTTTTAGGGTTTGTCCTCTAATCAAACTTTTTTGAATAAAAAACCATCCAGCTATGATTTGACCCCTTGAATTTTCAAAAGTTTTAGCCCAATTCGTCTGTCACTGTGCTTGGCTTTTTCTCTGATTCTTTTCCAATTTAACATTTTTTGTTTAATCTTAGCAAAGTTCTCAAACGTGGAATTTTTCTGTCTAACATCATTCAAATTATCCCCTTTAAATTTGTTGACTTTCCATGTGAAGTCTCCAGACTCCCAGAACATGGCCAGCTGTTTTCCTGCCATCATCACCAATTGTCAAACTTTTAATAACCTCTGCAACTTAACTTCTTAAAAGGCTGCTAAACAACTTTCTTTCTTTATCTCGCATATATGCAGGCTAATCCTGAAGAAAGTAGTTAATATTTAACGGCCTTCTTAATGCATGATTGATTAATCATTGTTGATTCAAAGGATTTTAATTGTTCAACTTTATCCATATTCCCACATTCAATATTTGTGGTACCATAGACTGTTTTCTTGGCATCTTGTGAAATTCATCAATTAAGCTGAGGGGGCCTTTACAAATTTATTTATATGTTGCTTATTTTGGTCTTTAATTTGTTCCCCCATTTTCTTTCATCCAGGCAGCGAACGAAATGTGTCTATGTTGACACTAGATGGTGTGGATGTAATGGGGGAGCGATTGGCCGAGGAGGTCAGTGTCTAAATAGATAAATGTTTTTGTTGAATTCTCCTGCATGAAACTGAAATTGAGATGACCCCATAATTTCTAATGAGGCATTGACTATAGATTTTTTGATAATCTTATCTACTATATATACCATTAAAATGTTTGAATAAAGATGAAGAATATCTTAAGTTATTAAGATTGAAGGAGTTGCAATTTGCAAATTAAACATGATATATTCATAACTTTTGTTGAAGTTATGTATCTAACTACAGCAAGCTTAGTGAATAAATTTTCTCATCACTATATGTTTCTTCACATAATCTCTGCTTCTAATGTACATGGCCAGTTTAAAGTTTTTTATTTGTAGTCTGCATGATTTTTTTTGTATGTACGACAAAATGGAAGCCATACCATCTCTATACCTAAAGTGTTGTGAGGTTACGGCTCTTGGGGCAGAAAACCCATTCGGCTCTTTCTATTTGTGAAGGGTTTCCCAAGAGTCTGTCTATAAGATAACTAACCTGGTAAGAAAGATGATGAGTCATGAACTTCTGATATGTGCTGAAATGAACATTTTTCATTTAATATTTAACATTTTAACTTTGAAAGCATCTTTTATTGGCCGTATAGATGTGTTTGAAACCTTTGCTGTCTTTATACACTATGGCATTAAATACATAATCTTTATTATAATCCAACTTTTAGGTTATTGATGTTATTCGAAGAAAGCCCAACATGCGTAAGATCTCCATTGTTGCACACTCTGTGGGAGGACTAGTGGCAAGGTATGCAATTGGGAGACTGTATAGACCATCTGAAAGAGAATGCATGGATGACTCATGCGCTAGAGAAAGTAAAGAGGACACAAGTGGTACAATATGTGGCTTAGAGGCAATGAATTTCATTACTGTTGCTACACCTCACCTGGGATCAAGGGGCCATAAGCAGGTATAGGCATCTGATGTTTAAATTTTCATGTTGTCAACATTAAGTGATAGTGAAAAATTTGCATCTACATCAAATTTATGATAATAAAACTATGGGCTGAGACATGGTATGAGAGAAAAAGGAGGCACAGGATTATTGTGACGTTTTATTCCATTCTTCATACAATCAAGTCTGGTCAAGGCAATCTAACCCTGAATAGATGATATAATTGATCACGGTATTAAGTGGAGTTGATTGGAGGTGTCTCTATAAGCTTATATGATATAGTTTGTGCACCAAACATGTGATCAAGGTGGACTGCGTTGTATGATGTCATACAACCAGGCCTTAGCTTGTGTGCCAAATATATCATTATGCTAATTGGACTCTATTTGTTTGATGTAAGAAGACGTTCTTCTAGCTTCTGCATATAATTGATTTGTTCCAAATTTGTATATTTATTTTTACCAACTCATGCGTTTCTTATCTGTGTGGATGTGTTTCCAAATCAGTTTGGGATCAATTTAAGTTCTTATTTTTTGGTTGAGGATATCATACACATGAACTAGTTGAATTAATTTCTTCTGTTCCAGTATTTAAACTTGTTCACTGGCTCTTGACATTCAGGTTCCATTTCTTTTTGGTGTATCTGCGATAGAGAAAATTGCAAGCTGTATTATTCATTTGATTTTGAGGAGAACTGGTCGTCATCTTTTCCTGACTGATGATGATGAAGGAAAGCCACCGTTGCTCAAACGCATGCTAGAAGATTTTGAGGAACTTCATTTCATGTATGATTGTTGCATATCTCATATTGTTGTCTTTAAAGGTGGTTTTTATCTCAGACCCTGACTTGCTTCATGCAGGTCTGCCTTGCGTACTTTCAAACGCCGAATTGTATATTCAAATGCGGGGTGTGATCGTATCCTTAGTATATGTTACTTTCTGCTTTTTGTTATGGCATATTTTCAGTCTATATTGTGTATATTTATTTGCTTTCCTTTATATTTAACATTAAAGATATTGTTGGCTGGAGAACATCATCCATCAGACGAAATAATGAACTTCCAAAGGTTTGGTTATTTTCATACCTTGCTCTTGAATGCTTTAGTTGATTTTCATTTGCATTTTAGTTTAATATTATCTTTTTGGTTGACAGTGGGAGAATACAGTAAATGAAAAATATCCACATATTGTATATGAAGAACACTGCAAGGCATGTGAACCTGAGCATTGTGATTTATTAGATGACAACTCTGATAAGGTTGAAGGTTTGTATTTTGTGTGCTGTTATTTTGAGCCTGCACTAGTTACCTTTTTCATGTGTTATGTTCTTTTCCTCTCGCTTATTTGCTTGTTTGGATTGATGATAAATGTTGCTTTTCAAACATGATTTATGGTGTACGATGTAAGTATGTGAAAAGAGTTTTGTCAAAGTTTGCGTGAATGTACTTCTACAAAACAAATCCAAACAGGCCCTATATGAATTATTTATAGCTCATAAGAGCCTTTTCCTATCAGTTATTGCTAGCTTGAATGCAAGGATATTACTTTTTGCTGATTTTCCCTTTGTGGACAATTTGAACCATGCTCTTTCCTATTATCTTAATGCATCTTGATTTGGACGTTAAACATCATATTAACTGTCATAGTTCTTTTTGAGAAACTTATTTTTAAGAAAACAAGTTAATCCAAAAAAAAAAAAAAAAATCAAGCACAGCCAAGCAAGCATTTGTAAACCTTGCCTCTCTGCTGTTTCAACCCTTGATAACGTCAATTTTGGAACAGATCACTTTAACTTGTAATTTCAAAATGATGATGGTGAAATTTTTAAAATCAAAGGAATGATCTTTTGAAGTTAAGGCTCCACCCTGGGAAAATGGATGACCGTCAATTGAGAAGAAATACTCCCAATATTTATATTTTCTTTCTAAATACTACTGGTATCTGGTATTTTCAGAGTTGAAGTCAGCAAATTTCATGTAATTAACCCCTTCCCAATAAGATTCGACTGTTGCTTGAATTTGTACTTGGAGGAGGAGTTACACATAGGCTCTTTCTTTATTTGCTCCTCCTATCTGCAGAATGTCTGAAATTTAACTGGAATGTTTCTTGCAGAGGAGCTGGTAACAGGTTTATCTCGTCTGTCATGGGAAAAAGTAGATGTTAGTTTTCACCGTAGTAGACAGAGATCTGCTGCTCATAGTATCATTCAGGTCTGTGCCTCACGTCACATTGCTTTGCAATCCTCTTATGTTTGCACCTGTGTGTAACTATTAACCCATGATGAGTGATTGAGTAAGCCAGCAATCTGTTATCTAAAATAAAACAAGGGTTAAGGTGTAAAAATACTCATGAACTTTTCCCAGGTGTAAAAATACCCTTGAAGTTTAAGAATCGGAGCAAAAATTACAACCATTAAAAACACCTGTGTAATTTTTAACCCATGATGAGTGATTGAGTAAATGAGCAATTTTTTATCTAAAATAAAACAAGGGGTTAAGGTGTAAAAATACTCGTGAACTTTTCCCAGGTGTCAAAATACCCATGAACTTTAAGAATTAGAACAAAAATGACTCAACCATTATAAACACGTAATGGACAGTAGATGGTTTTAACAGTTGTCATTTTTGCTCCCATTTTAAAGTTCATGGATATTTTTGTACTGGAGAAAAATTTACGGGTATTATTGCAGCTGAGAAGAGTTTTAGTATTTTTGCTCATTTAGCATAAGTTGATGGATGTTTTTGCAGCTTAACCTATAAAATAATGCCATAAGTTTGTTATTTACATCTATGCATTTGTGCCCTTACATTTTTGAAGGCTATATTTAAATGTTATTCTTAGACCAAATTGTAAGTTTACCCTGAATTATACTATCATTTCAATTAGTCATTATATACGATGTCTTTCTTAGGTTGCATCTTTTACCCTGCTTGTTTCCTTTCTCAGCCATCTTTAATAAATCTGTGTTTTACAGGTCAAAGACCAAGCCTTGCATCTCGAAGGTGCAGATGTCATACGCCATATGATTGATCATTTTCTGACCCAAAAAACTGATTGTTCCCTGGACTGACTACTTCCTAGCTATATAAGCTCTCTAAGGTAAGCTTGAATGGCTACACTTTCAACATAGGCCAACTTGATACTATATTCAAACATATCTAACATTATATATATATATATATTGCAGGACTGCGAGAAATTTGCTGCTTGACCATTATAGAGTTCTCCAAAAATCAAGGTGAAATAGCTTTTGATTTTTTTATTTTCATTGTTATCTATGAACAATTCGGTGTATATATGTAATTGATGAATTTGTAAGGGGGAAGACCGAAACTTCCACTCAGGAAAGTAGTACTAAAAGCAGTCTGCCCAATCTGTTTAAAATACTTGGATGATGACGCGATGAGGTTCGCTTGTTAAACTGAATGAAAATAAGTACAAATGAAAATGTAAAAACTCCAAGTGAATATAAAAAGGAAAAGTTTAATGTGATTCTTACATTGATATTTTCCTTTTGAAATTGTCTATTGGGATTTGATTATTAGAGCGCAGTTGTATCTTATTATTTGGGCTCTATTTGATAAATGGCAAAGTTACTGTGCATTGTGACAAGATTAGAGATATTAACCCTTGAGGAAGTTGGCATTGTGGGATTTTTGCACAATTTTTCCAATGCATAATTGGCTTCCATGTTTTAATGAAGGAAAATAATGTGAACCTTGGAATTCCCATGACAAAGCTGAAAATGCCTGGCAAATTATTTTTTGATTTGTGGAACAAAGTTTAGCCTTTTTTGCTTTGAATTAGGTCTAATTCCATTTGAGGTTTGAAAAATGCCACCGGATTGGCCAGCTCAACCAATTGGATTGGTAATTGAATCATGGTTCGTTCTAGATTAACAGGTTGAAAATCGGCTAAACTTGTAAAAATCGAAGCTTTAAGTTTATCCAGTACATTGAAATATTTGTCTAATACCACTTTGTATTATAAACTAATTTTTGGTATATTTAGGACTAGTATTTTTCCAATACTACCACTCAGTGTCTTAGAGTAAGTTTTAGTGTAATTTTGTCTTTAAAATATTTTTCTTAGCAACCAGTATCTTACATTTAGGATACTGAGTGATATTATAAAAATACTTTAAGGTGCTGGACGCAGTAAAAATCATATTAGGGTGTTAGGTGCATTAAAAATCATATTAAGATGTTAGGTGCTTGTAGTAAAAAAATCATATTAGGATGTTAGAACAAGGCAATAGTGCAATTATTAGATGCTGGTAATGGATTGAAGAACAAGTGGAATTATCTTGGAGATATAGTGAAAGAGAAAATCAATTATTAGATGCAGGACACACTAATGGAGATTGCCAAGAACAAGGCAATAGCAATCTCTAGATAGGTAAAGGTATCTTTTCAATTTTCTTTTCACATTCACTGCATCGGATGCTTCCACATTTTTGATTAAGACAGGATGCAAGTTTTTTTAATTTTTACGTCATTTATAAATCTAACTTGAAAAAACACTAATGTGATGGCACGTGGATTTGCTAGTTAAACATATTTGATTAATAATGATTAATTTAATCTAAATAGAGGTCATATAAGAAAGGCTAAAGTATACGTTTGGTTCTTTATGTCTACCTCTAGTATCACTTTAGTCTTTTAAGTTTGTAAAGTGTATGTTTGATCCTATAATGTTAACACCGTTAGTCTGACTTAACGGAAAATACCGACTCAACAATTTTAAACGATGACTGTGTAATTAAATGTTGACTAAACATGCTTATATGTTAGTATTTTAATAAATTAATATTTTAAATCCTATTAATTGAAAAATATTTAATCTTCACAGACTATTTTACGGTTTTTCACAGTTTGTAAAGATTAAATATATTTTTTTGTCAAATAAATTAAATATTTTTCAATTAATATGATTTAAAATATTAATTTTTTAAAATACTAACATATAAGGATAAATGATCTGTAATTAATTGCACAGATTGTTATCGCCAAATTGTTAAGTCAAAGGGATTTTCAAACTTAAGTTATATTAAAAAAGCAAATATGTGTTAACATTAAGGTAGTACTCCCTCTAATTCATTTTATGTTATGTCTTTCTACAATAAAAAAGGTTCAAGACATCAGATAAATTTAAAATGATAAAAAAGAAAATATGAACAACCAAAGGTACACTTTTGCCTATAAGAAATAAGGAATAAGGTAGTACTCCCTCTAATTCATTTTATGTTATGTCTTATCTACCAATAAAAAAGGTTCAAGACATCAGATAAATTTAAGTGATTTTCTATACTACGCTCATTAATCAAACTAAACTTTAGCATTTTTCCACTTTTGCACTACCCTTATTAAATATTAATATATCTGAAAAAAGTATTTAATATCAAAATGTCGTATTAAAATCACCAAAAAAAAAAAAAAATAATTAGGACCGGAGGAGTAATATATCTGAAAAAAAAAGTATTTAATATCAAAATTCTAAATGACTTATATAAAGCCCCACGGAATATGCATCAAGATCCTCTCTAACACTCTCAATTTGGTTCAAGAATTTTGAACTCAACGTATTATTTTAAGCCAAGATTGTGAATGGAAGTCAACATGCTCCACAACTAGCTACATGAGAGCCTTCTTTTCATCAATTAGACCCTAACCTTCAAGCTATAGCCTGAACTACTTTGATAAAAATGATAAAATTGAGGATATGTGTGCATTTTTGGATACCTATTCAATCTCATTATGAGAAAGACCAAAATTACATTTCCCGTCCTTTAAGTTTGTATTAGGTTGTTAATTAGTTTAATCTTTTAAATTTATAAAGTGTATTTTTAATTAATCCTTTCATCTCAACACAGTTAGTGTCATTAACTAAAAATGATGAAGCAACAAACTTAAATGATAATGCCAAAATTTAATTGTGTTTGGTTTGAAAGAAGGGAAATTTTTTACCTCATATTGACCAAATTACCCATGAAATTTTTTTAATATTCTAAAAATACACTCTCAATAAAAAGAAATATTCTTCTTATTAATGACAATTTGGTCAATATCCTTCCTCCCCTCCCATCCCCTCCTATATACTCACCCTCAAACCAAACATACTGATTAAAATTAAATAAAATTAAAAATATAATATCATTAACACAGTTTGTCAATTTAATCTTAACATAGTTAATCTCCTTAAAACATTGCTTCTTCTATTTCCTCATTTTGATGTTTTCTTAATACAGGATTATTTTTCTGACAAAAAAAAAAAAAAAAAAAAAAAAAAAAGGATTATTTCAAAATTTGTGTTTTAGGGTTTTCGCCATAGATTACGTTACAGTTGTAACTTTGTATTTTTATTGTTAGGGTTCCTAAAGAGGAAGATCTATCTATCTCTCTCTCACAGGATTATTTCAAAATTTCTATTTTAGGGTTCTTGCCATAGATTACGTTACAGTTTTTAATTTAAAAAAACACTTTTTTAATGCAAAAAAATTACTATTTTTATTAAATTATGTATTTAAATGATTTTTTTTTAAAAAAACAAAAAAACAAAACAAAAGTCACAAAAAAAGTAAAATGATGCTTTTTAAAAAGTTCTCCAATTTACTACAAAAAAAAACACTTTTTTTTTAAAAGTATTTTCCTAAAGAGGAACATCTCTCTTTCACACCTTCATCTCCCATATTCTATTTTAGCATTCTTTTTCCATTTTAGGGCACGATTATGCTTGTTGCAAAGTCGCTTTTTAAACCAAGATTGTTGAAATTTTAGGGTATTGTAGTAATTCCGTAGAGTTGTGGCAAGGTTATCTCGAAAAGCTTAAGCAAACAATATTTGATTAAAAGTTTCACTTCCATGAATGGATAACACAATTTTATACGGACTCATTTTCCACATCACAAAATTTGATATATATACATGCATGTACCTTTAGAGATATATATGTACAAGTTAAACAATAATTGAATTATATATAATGACTAGATATGTAAAATTTTATATACCGCTATATTTTTGTCTTACATTCTCTTCAAATTTATAAATATATAAATAAAAGAAGATATACTATACATTTTTTTACATAATTAACAAAAATTTAATTATGAATAAAATAATTTAGGTAAAAAACCAAAACTCTCCATATTCCAAACCTACCAACTACTCTCTCTCTATCTCTCTATCATACATACAAAAATATGTATATAGGTCAAGAACTCATCCCTGACTTCAAAATTTGAACAAATCACACTCAATTATATGCAAACCTACTAATTAAAATATTTCTGAAGAGGATAAGCATTTGCGTCATCACTCATATTATCATAATAGTTAATTAGCTTCTACCTCACAACCATCATTGGAGGAGATAACGGTGATAACGGAGGAACACTGAAAATAGTGTTGGCCACCTCTGTATCCCAAAACCCATTCCAACATGACGGCGTTAACGGACCCACCGTCGCCGAAGAAGAAGACTGAGAAGAAGAAACAACCCCGCTGGTTGGTGAAACTACCACTTCCTCCTCCTCCTCCTCTTTCTTCATCTTCTTAAATTCTTCATTCTTTTCCTGTTCACTCTCTTCTTCTTTCTCTCTTCCTCTTTTCTCACCAACCACTTTTTCCTCTGTTGGCTTATTAGATTCTTCAGAACTTGATCCAATCTCAAGAGGAAAATTGAGTATAGCTTTGCTTCCTCTCATCTTAAACGCAGCTCTGTCATATGCTTTTGCTGCTTCCATGGCTGTATCGAAAGTTCCAAGCCAAACCCTTGATCCCTTTCGATTAGGGTCACGAATCTCCGCCGCAAACTTTCCCCACGGCCGCCGTCGAACTCCTCGGTAGTGCCTGTCGTTGTTCTCTGCGACGACATCCGATGATGTCGTCATCGATGAACTCATCCTTATTGAGCCCATGGGAGGGATGGTGATATTTATAGATGGCTTCCTGTTGCTTAAATTTGATGACTTTGGTGATTTTGAAGCCATCACTGTACTACTCGATGATGGCGTCTGGTAATAAGGAAGAGACCCAGAGAAGAAAGATTGGTTGATGGGGCCATGTTCTTGACTGAAGCTGGATGCAAGGCTTTCCATACTCATTAATTATTCTGCTGAACTGGAGATCCAAATTAGCAGAAAAGAATAAAAATTTGAATCAAGAAAGCCCAATTCTAAAGATCATACATGTGATGAAATCAAAACAAAAGAATATCCAAGTTACTGGTAGGATAGGTTGATGAGCTTAGAGTAAGACTTGGGAAGAGAGAGAGTGAAAGGGAGGAGGAGGAGGAGATTTGGTTGAGAGGAGAGTGAAGTGTGAGAGGGAATATATAGAGAATGGATGATGAGAGAAAAGGAAAGTATTGTAAGGAATGGGTGAGTTTCCGGACAGGTTCGAGGAGGGTGAGAGGAAGCATCTGTTGTCAATGTGGATGTTGAAAATGGAAAGAATAAAGCAGTAGGAGGGATGAGACTTATAATAATATTATATGAGGTGGAGGGGTCGTCCTTATCACTGTCATGCTGACTTGTGGGTGTGTCTCATTGTGTCTCATTGATGATCCTTCCAAGGTGCTTCCACCAACTATGTGCCATTCAAGGGGCTGCGGAACCTTCAAGTGTTTTTGTTTTACTGGTTGCGTCACTTGTAATGAAAGGAACCTACATTCTAATTAATGGCATGTTTTGGTTTTATTCGTTGCATCAGGATTACTTGTATTCGTATTCTTTATGCAAATCCTACCGTTTTAAGCTTTTGATTGGTATAGTAAAGTAACCCAATGTAATACCGATTATAATATATTATAACAAACCATGTGATCCATATTACTCTATCTGATCTTTAATTATAGGACATATTTATTAAATTTTAGAGAGATCAAAGATAGTAGTTAAATTAATTAATTATACTTATTTTTCTTTCTCTTTTTTGATACAAATTATACTTATTTTCTAAAATGTTAAAATAGCTTCAAGAAAAGATTGTTGAATCAATAGTTTCATGTGCTTTTGCCTCTCCGACCTCACACACAATCTAACATTGTAGACTTCTTGAACTCTCATCGAAAAATATCCTTAAATCCATGATGTGTGGGCTTTTTTTTCTACTAAAAAAAAAAAAAAGTGCATTGTGAGTGTGTTTATCACCCCATACACATATATATAGGTGACTTTAAAAGTATCCATGATGTGTGGGCTTTTTTTTTCCTAATAAAAAAAAGTGCCTTGTGAGTGTGTTTATCACGCCATACATACACACACATACATACATACATATATATGTATGTATTTATTTATTTATTTATATATGTATATATGTATGTGTGTATCTATATATATATATATATATATATATGTATACATATATACATATGTATGTATTGGGTACACACATATATAGGTGACTTCAAAAGTCGGAATAAAACATACGAATCAAAAAGTACGTAGAAATGGGCTAATGACAAAATTATGCACCTCTAAAGTTTCAAGAAAAAATTATACATCTTTAAAATGACATTAGAAAAAGAATGTTAAATTTATAACCCCGGACATGTACCTCTCCGACCCTCACCACTTATTCGAGTCCGACATCGTCAACTTCTCCGAACTCTTGCACAATCCAGAGAATATCTTTAAATCTATAAAGTGTAGGCCTTTTTTTCCCAAATAAAAATGTGTGTTGTGTGAGTGTGTTTATCATCCCATATATGTGCACACACACACATGTATATTCTACACACACACACACACACACAAATATCATAAACTTCTTCGAACTGTCACAAAAAACAGTACAATTGAAGTGTATGTGACATTAATGAATTGCAAATATTACTTATTTTATAGAATACATAGATGTATTATTAAATTATTATTTTGCTTAATTATTATTGATAAAGTATCAATAAAGATATTTAAGGAAGAAATTGACAAAAATTAAAAATTTATCCTATAATTAAGACTAAAATCAACTTCAAAATATTGTCATATAATTAGGATTGGAAGGAGTATATAGCTTTGACAATGTGATTCGAATTCAAGTTTACATGAACCAACATTAGACATTTATACCCTATATAAATAAACATTTAAGTATTTATACACTTTCTTTGTAGCTTTAATATAGTTAAAAAGATTATTTCACTTTTATTTTTATTTTTTTAAATAGAATAAAAATTTCATTTCATAATTCGTTGATAGCATACTAAACAAATGTGCTATGTAATTACCGCTCCATTACGTTACATATTTTTTTAAAAAGAATTTAGAATCAAAGCATCGTTATGTCAAACACCAAATAGTGGCTACAGTGACGGAATTGGGTTATGGCTAGTTGGGGCCAAGGTCTCTAAAATTTGTTAAAATATATGTATATATTACATAATATTTTATTTTGACCAATAATTTGGCTCCAGCTAGCCTTTTAAAATTTGTTAAAATATACGTATTTATTATATAATATTTTATTTTGGTCAATAATTTAGTTTAACTAATGTCTTATCTTCTCTATAATGTAATGAAGAGACATCACATTTCAAGGAAGCCTGGAAAAATCCATGGAATAAAGCATAAGGCCCGTTTGGTTCACGAAACTTGGGAGAGGGAATGAGAACTTAATAGAATTCCCTGTCGAAAACACGTTTGGTGTGCCAATTGAAGGTGGAATATCACCTAGAGGGGGGTGAATAGGTGATTATGAAATTCTTTTCGTTAATTGCTCAAGAACATTTAAAACAGAGGCAGAGAGAAGAGCAATGAACACAAGAGGTTATACTGGTTCGGTCCAACTCTTGACCTACGTCCAAATCCCGAAACACTGATTTCACTATGTCAATCCTTGATTACAAACTCGTAACTCTCAAGTAATCCTCTCACTAGGACTTACCCCTCTTTACAAGTTGTAACCAAATAACCTGCAGTACAATTGCACACTCGTAAACGAAGGATGATCCTTTCACTCTCGGACTCACTCCCCTTACAAGTTGTAATTGTACACCCACACTCAAGATACCTCTATCTTGAGATTTGAACGATTGTAATACAAATGATAAGACTCTCTCACAGAGTAGATAAATGATAAACACTGAAGCTCAATGATATCCTAAGATATATACAGAATATAGGTTGTATACTTTGAAAGCTTTGTCTGTGTATGCGTTGGTTCTTTTTGATGAATTCAATCCTTCATGTATTTATACTAGTTGAAGCTTGAGGACCGTTGGAGGAATTTGAACTTTGTTGAATATGTCCGTTGAAGGTATTCAAACATCCGCGCCTAGCCATAATCGAATGTCTTCTTGGTAGAATCACTTTCCAGGTTGTCATTCATGTGGTCTTGGATGGAGGATAGATTATAATATTGTTCCCATGCCTTTTCTCGTTATGGGCCTGCCTTAGCATGTTCTCGGTGTTGTCTCCGACAACTCGAGTGCTTCACGGCTCATCAAAAGAACTCAAATCTACCGTTAATGTATGTGGAGATCTTCTCGTAACTCATCAATAAATTGGTTAGAAGCAATTAGCAATCCCGATGAAAGATGATATGAAAGATATGGAAGCATACTCGGAAAAGTTATGATTGCGAGATAAGAACTCTTAAAAACACAGAGTAAGAGCCGACTCGAGGCACAATATTAGGAGACTCGAGTTATCAATCATTAATATCCAAAATGCACAAATGAAAATGGTTTTTGACTCGAGGTGCGAAACTTTAGACTCGAGGTGAAGATAACTCGAGGTGATGGGTAGTGACTCGAGGCAAAATGTGCTCTGCATTGTTGAAACTCTCGGGTTGCCACTTGACTCGAGGCTACGCAACTTACTGACTCGAGGTGATGAAGAACTCGTATCTGGATGTCGAAGATGCACATCTAACTCGAGGTGACTTTGGCTCGAGGTGAAGAGATGGTGACTCGAGGTGATTGTGACTCGAGGCAATATTGAAGCTGACTCGAGTTGGATTGTTGTTTTGGCACTGGATTCTAAAGGTGCTGACTCGAGGCTAACCATGGAGACTCGAGGCAGTTACTATACTTGAGGCAAGCATATTAATTCGAGTTGAGGAGAAATCATTTGTACTTCTGAAGAAGACTGAGACTCGAGGTTGAAGAATACCAGACTCGAGTTGGTTGCACTCTGAAAATGCAGAAATGAAGTTCTGTAAAATGGACTCGAGGTGAAGAAACTATTGACTCGAGGTTTTGCATCATTAAGTTCAATAAGATCATTGGGAAATGCTATATGACTCGAGGCACAAACTTCCTTGACTTGAGTTAATCAACTTGAGGTTGCATTTGAAGAGACTCGAGTGAATTCTGCATATTTATGGTGTATCAGGTCCATTAACTCGAGGCACGCACTTTGACTCGAGGTAAAAAGTGCTCTCCATTGTTCAAACTCTCGGGAAGGCCATTTAACTCGAGGCAAACACTCTAACTCGAGGTAAAAAGTGATCTCTAAAGTGAGGTATGGAAGAAGCCCGAGGCAATGCTGAATTCATTCCAAAAATTCATGTGTCAACTTTCGAGGGTCATATCTCCCTGGTTTGAACTCCATTTTCATTTATTCAACTCTTGATGGAAAGCTCTGTGTGTCTACTTTCCAATGGCACAGATTTTAGCTCAATTGGATTTTTAGTTTGTGAGATACACCCAAAACATTGAAGCTTGGTCTGGACTGTGACGGTGATTCATGTTCCAACTTGTAAAATCAGTAACTCCTTAATATGAGCTCATTTGGACTTATATTATATATCAAAATGACGTTTTGGATGTCTAGTTTTATATGCCACTAGTTTCGTCTCAATCCGATACCTGGTTTGAGAGATATCACCAAATTACCAAAGGTCGCTCGAGCTGAACGTGGAATAGAGTGCACCAGAGTTGCTGAAAGTACACTTTAACTCGAGGTAGTAAGTGACGACTCGAGGTAATCATCCCAAACAGTGAAAACTTGAGGCAAACATGTCCTGACTCGAGGTAAACATCCCGAGACCAAAAACTCGAGGCTAATAGGTCCCGACTCGAGGTAAAATGTGCTCCGGGAGCGAAAATCACCCGGAAATCACCCGGACTCGAGGTGGGGATGTTCTTGACTCGAGGTAACTCAATCTAGAAGACCAAAACACCGTAGCAAACCATTCTAACTTGAGTCTAAACATCCCGGCTCGAGTTACTTCATCCCAAAACTTGATTTTGCTTATTTTAACTCCGATTTGAGCCGTTCCAACTTCTATATCATCGTAGGGACTTCTAGAATCAATCTAAGAGCTTGTATGATGATTTTCTCATTCCATTGAGCAAGTTCTTCTTTCTTTAATCTCTTTTCTTGATCATTCTCCATCATTAAACCTCACATCTACATTAAATATAAGAATTAGCCAAAGTAAAACATGAATGTAGTATTCAAGCTTTTTGCTCTGGATAATAGCATCTATATAAGACATCATCAAAACTAATCATAGCTAACACCAATTGCCCCGGAACCCAAGTTCTCGGGCCCACACTGGCCCACCACTCTTTCCTCATATGTGAGAACTTGAGATCCCACCAAAATTGGTGGGATCTCAAGTTCCCACGTCTCTATTCACATATTTGGGATGATTTACCCTTGAAATTCAAATTTGGTGGGAAGTTCGAACTTGGCGAAAGTTTGAATTTGGCGAAAATTTTTTTACACGAGTTCGAACTTAACAAGAGCATATTTTTTAAAAATATATTTTAGCAAAAAAATTATTTTTCTTTTTTATTTTGAATTAATTTCTTTTGAGGGTAAAATAGACATTTTCTAATTCTTTACCAACTACCACCCCTTTATTTTCTTCCTCTCAAACAACTCAAGCCATTTTTCTCATCTTTCAAATCTTCCTTTCCCTTCCTTTAAGTTCCTTTCTCTCCTCAAAGTTTCTTTCCCTCCCCACCAATTCTTTACACCAAACGGGCCCTAAGTGTTGTAGGGAACTTAAAGGAAAGGAAAGAAAAGAATATGTGTTGTAGGGAAGTATCCATCGGATAAAGTATGCAAATTTCCATGGGATAAAACCATGTGACCTTTCAATTTTTTATTTTTTTTAAAAAAAGACAAACGTGTTAAAGGATTTTTTTATGAAAAATGTTTGGTCTTATTTTTCCATCTGTCTAAATCATTCTAATTATATATAAATATTAAAATATAAATAAAATTTGAAGAAAGAGAGTGGAAGTTGGCTCATCTACTTATATATATATATATATATATATATTATGCAAAATTACTTTTGTTAGTTATGGATTTTTTTAATAATATGGAATCTTCACTTTCTCACTTGATTGACTCCGGTTTAGCTCCGATTTAACTCCAGTCTAACTCACTAACCCTTGACCAAGTATCTCAACCTGGTTCAAATGACCCGGTTCGATTTTAATAACCTTGATAATTACACCTTTTTTTTTATTATTTACATTTTCCCACTCCCCCCCCCTTTCACTTTTCCATATAATTTGTCCGAAGAAAAATGAATTGTGTGCTCTGTATAGAAAAATGAAGCATACCACATTTGCAACTTGAATAGAAAAATGAATAGTAATAAATAATGAACTCAACAAAATGTTTTTTTTTTTTTTTTTTTTTGCCTGATTAATTAAATCAGTTTCGTACCATCAAAACGTTTTTTTGGTTCTGCTAAAAAATTTCTTGGTTCCACCACTAAGGGCCCGTTTGGTACGAAGAAGATTTAAAGAGGGAAAGGAATGGAAGGAAAGATTGAGAGGAGCTTAAAAAAAAGATATATTTGGTAAACATGGAAAAGGGGAAAGAATGTGATAATTTAAAAATATAAATAGAAATAGAAAATATGAATTGTTTCAAGGGTTAAGGTGCAAAAATACACATGTGCTTTGGTTAGAGGAGCGTCCAGCGACAAGTGCTTTTTTGAGGTGCAAAAGTAACTACGTGGTTACAAAATGGGAGCAAAAGTCAGAGAAACCGTTAAAGGGGAAGATGATGACCGTTAAGTTGGATGGTTTGACTTAAATTAGTGACGTGCACATTGACTTGGATCCTAAATGGTTGGCTAATTGATGACTAGGATATTGCAAAATCTTGCCCACTCATAATCACTGAAAGTCCTCTCTTCCTCTCTAATTTCTCTTCTTCTTCCCTCATAAAGTTTCTTCATAGCCTGTAAGATATTTTCTTACACTTTGCGCAAGCTCAACTTTGAGCTTAAGCTTTTCTTCCGCTCACATATCTTGAGGCTCTTCATCGGAGTCCCCAAATCGAAGCGAAGTTTTTGGCCCTTTCTGGATTGAACATCCACAAGGACCATAACCCACATACCAAAATCTCCAGATTCTTCATTCTCGGCACCAAAGTGTGGTTAGATTTCGAGGTTATTCTTAGATGCCCGATTCTGTGTTATTGATATTTCAGATTCATGAATCTGATTCTCAACGAAATCTTCTTTTCTGGGTGTATGGTCAATTCCACTATCAGGCACAGGACCAAGTGCTTTTTTCACCTTAAGGCGACGATTATTGCGCCTGACAATGGAATTGAATGAAAAAAAAAACCCATACCCATACCTAGAAGTCACTGAATGGCCGTGTACAGAATTCTACAATGAATAAAAATCCCATTTTGCAAGTTATGTTGAACAACCGATATAAAAATGCGTACATAGTCGATCAAAATGTTCAGCTTAAAACAATCAAAATAGGGAAAGTAAGCCCAACGTGGCATACATCCAATAAATGGATGACCAAAAATATAGTTCAAATCAAATCCACAAAAAAAAATCAAATTATGACCCAAAATTTTCCCAGATTTGATTTTTGGCGTGGGTTCTAAAGAGAAAAGGGAGAGAACATCGAAGAAGATGGGGGTTCACTTCCATAGCTGTGAGTTGGGGAGAACATCGAAGAAGATGGGAAGGAACTAGTCCCCCCCCCCCCCCCCCCCCCCCCCCTTTTCTGAAAGATTGAATGAGGAGAGAGAATTTGATTTTTGAGTGCCACATCATGGTGACAAGTTCCAACATTGGGTGTTTCGGTCAAACAAAGAGTCAGACTTAACTTATGTGGTAGTGTGTTTAATGGAAAAGTCAGACCCTACCGCCATATCAACTTGAGATAACAGATGTCAACTTCAGATAACGGTTTTTGTGACTTTTGCTCTCATTTTGGGGCAGTCACTTTTACACCTAAAAAAAAACACTTGTCGCTGGACGCTCCTCTGACCAAAGCACATGTGTATTTTTGCACCTTAACCCTTGTCTAAAATACCCCTTAACCTAAAAAATATCTTCCTCTCTCCTTCATCCCTCATTCTCACAAATGCCGACAACTCAACCAGAAAAAAAAGCCCGATTCCTCTTTCATCCTTCTCTGCCCTCTCATCTCTGCCATCTCCGTCACATCGCTTGCGCCGCTCCTTCATCCACGATCACCAACGCCCTTCCTTGCTCCACCATCGAACTTGGGATAGAGATGGAATGAGGAAAAGAGAGAGGGAGAGAGAGAGGAGGGTCGACGGCTTTGACTGATGTAAGGGGCTTTTTTGCCTAACAAAATGACTCTCCCGTGAAGATGTTCAAATCCCACCGGAAATGGAGGAACCATCCCACCGGGAAATGGAGGGAACCAAATTTCCTTCTCATGAATGAGGGAAGATGGATCGACTCGTCTAGTCCCGCTGGAACTTGCTTTCCTAAGATGGAGCGTCCAAACGTTCTTTGGGAAGGAAGACGATGAATCTTCCGCGTAACAAACGGGTCCTCGACATTCGTGGCTACATGGGGCGGCATTAAATGCTTCTAATCAGGGAGGAATGATCTACTTAGTTGGCTTGGATTGGAGAACCAAGATAGTAGATCCCATTGAATTCCATGGACTCCTCGTCATTGATTCTTTTTCCAAGAAAGTAATGCATAGAATAAAGGGCACTTCTTTCTTATTATTATTATTTTTTTATTTATTTATTTTACACGGAGAATATTACATGTTACACTTTTTGCCCCTCATTTAAGTATGATACATTATCATCAACTTGTTGGTCCAGTTGGTAAAAGAATTGACTAATAATTACAAAGTTATCGGTTCAAACCCCACTATATAAGAACTTTGTTGGTTGGCAATCTATAAGTACTTTTTAAGTGCTCTTTGGGCTTGAAGGTAGAGTCAGGAAATCAGACAAAGCCTATTTAAGCCCTTTTAAGTCTGAATCGGACTTAGAAACTGGAGCCTCCAAAGGAAATTAGGCCTAAAAAGACTAGCCTTGTAGGGTTGAGGGCTTAAAACGACTGGCTCATTTAAAGCCTTTAATATTTTTTTTCCCCTAACTTACCTTGCCACTCTGCTTGTGCTTGATTATCCTTGACTGTGCTTCACACTAACCCTAAATTTGCATATTTTCCTCACCTCTCAGTCTCTCACTTAGTCACTCTCATCATCTTCAGCTCCCAGCCTCGCGATTGCTCAATGACTCAATCAAAATCTACCCACATCATCAACACAAGTGATTGTGGATAATAGTTTACTTTTAATTATGAATTAGTGACTGTGTTTTTTTGTTGTATTGTGTTTTATTTAGACCTTAATGTTGACAACATTTATTTGTTAAATTAAAACTTTAATTGCTATAATTTAATAATTATATTTTTTTTTAAAAAAAAAAATAGTTAAAATTTAGGAAAAAATGGCTTCTAGCTCTACAAGGCTAGTCCTCACCCATATGCTCACAGGTCAGGCTTTGAAAAACAGATATTTTTCTTACATTAACTCTAAAATGACCGTCCCTCTTTCGAAGCTCTACCTGAAGGCATGCTCTAACCTTGATGAGCCCCGTAACCCAACTCACCTAAGCTTCTATATACCAAAAAAAAAAAAAAAAAAAAAAAAAAAAAAATGTATAAAAAATAATCGAACACGTGGCATCAAGTGAAGTTAGCGTTATGGGGATTATTAGCAGGTTCGCCCGATACAATCATGTGTATTTTGCCATAAAATTAGGCAGAGATGCCAATAATATACACATCTAAAGACTCTATTCCTGTTGGCAAAAATGGAAATGTCCTTAATGCCCACCGTGACAGTTCCATCATTATTAAAAGCCCACACAATCATTAATGGCTACCATGGCACAGTCAACGATATTAGCATCACTTTTGAAGAAATGGCGCAAACACTGAAATGACTTCCTTGTAGACAGGCTGCTTGAAATCTACAGCCTGCAGATATAAATAAGAGATAATTAGTATTTGCTACCCCCAAAAAAAAAAAAAAAAAAAAAAAAAAAAACACACACACACACACACACACACAGATATTATGGGCTGTCTCGGTCAGCATCTGTGGATTGTTTTGGCAGGCCCCAATAGTATACAATTGAGCAGGCATACCATCTCAATTACTCGTTCTGGTGACATCCATAACCACTCGCCAAACTCAGCTTTCTCAGTACCATCACCTAAAAGATTGATTTCTTGATCTTGTCCAGTGAATTTCATTAGAAACCTGCAGTATATATATGAAAGGATGAATAACACAACAGACAAGAAAATTTAAAAGAGAAATACCCTAAAGGGAAAACCATTTTGCAGGTATCTATATTTTTCGTCAACTTTTAATTTAGCATCTGTGTATTGCTCTGTTAGAACTGTCAACCCCCATAACTCTATTCAAACTATTAACCTTTGTGTACTGAAGCTAATGTTCTAACAGAGCAAAGTTAAGCATTTAATTAAAAGAAAAACACAGGTGCCAAATGAAAAATTGAGGGAAAGTATAGTACCTATAAAAGGGTTTTCCCTATCCCTAAATACCTTCACAATGCCAATTACTTTTCACTAACACCTTGGTGCAAGTTAAAGCACACAAACATATAGGTCTATAGATCTATGGCCTCCTTATTGGGGAAAGGGAATAAAAAAGGTTGGAGCATGCATATCGCTTCAGAAATATTCATTGTTTAAAGTTGTACAAGAGCAGAATTGAGTTATTCAACAAATCACAAAATATGGTTCAGCCCCTGTTCTTATGACCTGAGTTCTCACTCTTGTCCAAATTGAACCAAGCCACACGCTTACCATTTCTGAGCTTGGCCTTTCCAGTCAGATCCCCACTGAACTTTCAGTTTCTCCCTAACATGTGGTGGGAAGTCATATGTTAACCAATAAGGTACCTGCAATAAAAATCCAATAAAGATGAGGATTAATGAGTACAAAAAGACAGATAGAAAGAATAGCATTTTGAGATGGATGACGCCCTAGATAAATATTATGTCTAAATATTCTAAACAACATCCTGTATAAATATTCTAACAGATAAAATAATGTTCTTATGAACACCATGAGGATCTATACCCTCAGGAGTAAATTGTCAACAAGTTGTATAATATAGATGAGGCATAAGCAACCAAATGAGCCCAAAGACCTGGACACGCAATCCCAACTGTTCATAAATTAAAAATAATAAATCCCATATGATGATTGTGATTGATTATGCTGACGCACTTGTACCAACAACGAGATCAGAGAACAATCTTGTCGGTCTTCTTGTAGGAGCCAAAGATGGAGTTTTGGCAAATTGACAGTGTCTTTCTTTAAAGGGAAAATTACGCTGGGAAAGAATACCATCACAATTTTTAGCACAATCCTTGACAGGAACGGACTATACTACTAGAAGATTTCATGTGCTGGTAATACCTTAAAGCTTGGAGTCTGATTTGGTAATGAAGAGTGATGATTTAATAAGGCTCCAATGTCTTTCCGTGTGTCAAAACAGGGGCACAAGGCTGGCTTGATAAAAGTTCTTAATTTATTAGATGACATAAATAATATTGAACTTGATCATAACATAATGAAGTTGGCAAAAGATTTCTTGGAACTCATTAACTCCACAAAAGTTACCACACAAATTAACAATACTTGTAAATATTTCAAGATGTTAGTTGCTGTTAGTTCAGTAAAAGGTGCCTTACAAGATCGTGATGATTTTGCAGCAAGGAGCAAATAGAAGCAAAGAAATTTTGGGATGGTGTTTGATAGGGTCAAGATTAAGGAATCAAGTGATTCTGCTGATCCTGTTGATTGCCCGACAAGTGCTTATCTTCTTTACTCAAGTCTGGCATTACTCTTCCAATTTCTAGAAGTACTATTTAAAGAAGCCACAAGTCTCAACTTCCAATTCTCACCTTGAGGGCAAGGTGCAAATTTTGAGGACCAGGATGTGATAGGCTGCATCAGGCTAAGGCATATAAAATATTAGGTGAGAGAGCAAGAGTTAGTGTTGGGGAATATACAAGGTAGTGGGTGAGTCCTTCAGCAAGGAATACATGACAGTTGTTTGAAGAGTCTCTGTGTGTGTTTTTCTTTGTTTCATGGGCATTTGCTGTAATTTCATGTTAAGTTGAATATCATTTGGGTTGAGTTCCAACACATTATTGATGGTGTCAAAGATTCTAGAGTATCATTCCAGTCACTAGTTCTTCATATCCTTTAGATTTTGTGAGCAACTCCAATGACTATGCATCATTCCAATCCCTAAGAAGTGCACCTTTTAATTACACGTGCTCAACCATCTCCCTTAGGCAATGCAGACTAGTGTTCACCAACATTAGAGGTCCCAAAAGCCCCCTCAATAGCCCACATGCCACCAACCAAAATGGATTCAAACTATAAGTAACGTGACAGAGACATGAACACAGAGGTGGATATGAGTGAATTGGTGAAAATTTAATAAACAGATGCAGTATGCACAGATGTTGAGGAAAAAGAGGTTTAGGCTAGTGTTGGCTCGTGTGATGTAGCTAGCGACCATGAATTTCCTAATACATTATTTGTTTAGTATGAAATTCTATGAATTATTGTTTTAAAATATTTTATTAGCAATTCAAGTATTGAGAAAAGTGACATAATGAGCTTAGACACTTTTTAGGTAGTGGAAATGAGATCGTAATAAATAAATAAATAAATCTTAGAATGGAATGTTCACATACTAACATGGTTTTTTTTTTTTTTTTTTTTTTTAAAGAAAAAAAAAAAAAAAGCAAGAGCAAAAATGCAATGTTTCTATACGCTATGTGATCCATTCAAACAAATGCAGATCATGATGCCACTCGTTGTTGTGCTAGTGGGCCAAATTGATTGTGTGGCTAGTGAACTAGATTATTTGCTGGGGCAGGCAGGATTGATTATTTAGGCCAATTTGGTTGAATTGCAGGGTGAGGTGTGCACACCTACACTCCACCCGGTGACCCTTGACAATTGAGAGCTAAGCATAAGGTCACAAATACCAATCGAAGTAAGACAGATAAGTAAACAATATAGCAAGCTTGCATTGTAAATACCACAGGTTGGGAAGTACAGGTTGTGATTGAGAAATCCAGATCATCTGAGCTAGTTGAATATTATAATGATATAATAAAACTTATGGGCAGAGACTGACATATAAAAAGATAACAATATGTTTGCATTAGGGTACATCTAGAGTCCGATCTTTTTAATACAGGGTTACAATTTAGTTTGTCCACAGTGCCTTTATTTTAAGTCAGGGTATAACTTTGAATTGTAGGATGGTCAACCGTTGTCATCTTGCATAAAACATTATGGAATGTCTGAGCTAATGATCCAATTACAGATAGGAGTGAAGTTTGCTCTTAGTCTTGCAAAAGTAAGAACTAAAAATAATTTGCCATGTGGATATCATCATTAGTTAGTTTTTTCTTGTTCCACTAATTCGCTCTTATCCACGTAATTGTTCATGTTTGTATCTAGTTGCTTTAGATTTAGCATCAACATGTTGAACAACATTAGCTGGCATAGATTTGGCTTAATGGCAAAAAGTGCAACAAGACTTATCGTTGTATGAAATGTGTCATAATGTACACTATCCCGAATGTCATAATTGACCACATACATAATTGATGGCCTATTTTCTTGAAGGTCAGTTGATCAGAAGATGAAATGTTGTGAACATGCGTTACCAAATGGTTCTCAACCTTGGCGAAGGAACCAACGTTCAGTAGAAGCAGCTTGTGCCATATAACTAGAGCCATCTAATTTTGTCAGGAGTATGGGATTTCCTTAAAAACCAATAAGAAAATTATCTAACTTAGGGGGGCTGAGCAGGCTGGAATAATATCAGATGCATTGTACTTTGGATGAAGGAAGCTCTTATAGTAGAAGAATGAGCTTTTTGAATAAAAACATTAGCAAAAAAACCAAGGAAAAACTCTGCACCAAATATCATGAAAGGGATGGTAAGGCGCATGTGCCGAAAAGGAGAAGAAACACAGAGATCGGAATCAAGCTAGTTAGTCACTAGAGGCTTAATATAAATAGAAATTCCTATATAAAGATGATGATATATGAAACACCTCCATAATGTGTAGTAAAGGCATCTGATTAACATCATCGTAACAGGTAGGGAAATAATGCCAACTCATGCCAAATCTTAGCACATGCTCACACTTGTTCATTTAAACAAAGTAAAGCAAGATGAAAACAGCAGCAAGAATTTTCCATAAAGGAAAAGCCAACAGGTTTAAATAAAGTGAAACAGCAATGTAAGATTCGTATAAAATACCAGGCTGTAAACTGGAGAAATAAATGCAAGAACAGATAGGCTATAAGATTTCCAATACAAACAATTTTAACATGACTACAGTACCTTTCTTAGGATTTTTTCGTACATACAGTAGATATGCCAAACCTCCACCAACTAAAAGCATCAAGAATGTCTTATATGCAAAACATAAGTTAAAACAAAATGTAAATCAAAATAGTTTTTTAGGGAAAAAAAAAGAAAAACTCCCTCAGTTTGTGCATTTTTATTTTTTCAAGGCTCCTAGAAAATCTGCATACTAAAGTCATTCCACTCTATTCTTTACTCATTATTATCAATAACATCACAAATTCTACTTTACTGGCTTCTTATGTATCAGAATGGTGAAGTCTGATATGCTACTAAAAGTTACTCATTGGAAATTGTCAACCATAAATAATGGAATCAGTTATTTTTCCAAAACGTTTGCAAAAGATAGAAAGCAAAGAATAATATGCAATATGCACCTCTGCAACGACTTCTGCTGACTTGACTCCTGTCTCCTCTCTTAATTCCCTGATAGCTGCATTCCTTGGATCCTCACCTTCATCAATACCGCCCTAGAAGATGCCATATTAAGCTAATTACAGTAGGCACGTCATTCCACATGCACCAAATAGTATAGTCCAAGAAACAGACGCATCATATTTTTATCTTTATTTCTTTGAACATCCAAGTTACACCAATACTTCTACAAAATGAGCCGATACCTAACAACTGCCTAAGTGTCTCTACCTATATCTTCATCTTCCAAGTCTGTAAATGTAATTCAAAATCTTCAAATTTATCAATTTATAAAACAAAATTAAAATTAGGAAAAGTAAGAGTGCTCAACTCCAAAATTGGAAGATAAAAAAAGAAAGCTACATTTGCAAGTGAGTACCATTATGCTTTTTTAACAGGAATTCTAGAAACTGGAATGTCAACTACCTGATTGTTATGTAGCAAATTTATGTAAAAGGATGTTAGATGATTATGAGGATTCGGGGTCTATATAAACGCTTTGATAAAGCAAGGAAAAACAAAATACAAAAATACGCTATAAAAATATTTTCCTGAAATCCTGCCACAGAATACTTTTAGTTTATCCAGACTTTGGTAGAATTAAAACTCTTTTTTTTTCCCCCGATGATAGGTAGAATTGAAACTCCAAAAATGAGGTTGATGTTAAAATACTTCTTCCGTACAGGAACATTTCTATTATTAACTGAACCTTCCAACGAAGCAAATCCAAAATAAGAAGCAGGTTCCAAACATCGGAAATTGAATTTTCCTACCGGATGGAAAAGGAAAAAAAATATATCGAGAACTACCTGCGGCATTTGCCAAGCATGAGGTATATCCAGCCGGGAAGCAGCAAAAACCTGTAGAAAAGAGAATCGTTCAATAAGATGTAACGACGCTCTCATGGAAGAAGATAAAGAGAGAGAGTAAGTTGACCTTTTTATCATCATTAATCAGACATATACCAACATTTCTACGGTAACCTTCGGGAGGAGCTTCCATGGAATCCGACGGAGCTGAAGAATAAGAAGAACGACAAGAACACAAGGGGAGTGAAGGAAGAGGTTTGTGAAGCGAAGAGAGATTGGAGATTTGGGAAGGGCAATTAGGGGGAGTAGGGACAAGATGAATATGATTGATCGTAGTGGTGGAGGACATCAGAATCCGGGAAGAAGCTGAACGGGGGCAGCAGGTGAGTCGGCATAAGGCCATTCCAAGAACGCCCAGCTTTTATGAGATGGAGAGCGCATTATTCTCACTATCAACTATATGGAATCGAAGGAGATTCACCAAAATGTCCTACTAAATAATGTAAATAATGTTGTCAAACTAAATAAAAATAAAAACGGAAGAGGGTGACATAACACAAAACACGACACAAAACACGAAACACGAAAAGTAAAGTTTGTACTACTTAAAGTCAAGATGCAAAATTACACGCACATATATGTGTATATACATGTATTTATGTATGTAAAAAAAATATAAATCATTACTCAAAATTTAGTGAGCAACTTTATATTTAAAAAATAGAAGTCATATAACTATATAAAACATAAATCCAAAAACACAAAGAGTTTAACAACTCCTACAACCAAATTCTAAAGCATCAAAAGAATAAAATTTAATAATTCCTAAATTATGTCAGTTGGTTCAAATCAAACATATATCAACTTACATGTCTTCAATGTGATCTTATCTTGCTCTTATAACAAGTTTATTTGCAAAACTTGGAATGTTCAAATCATGACTACTCATGATTTCTCCCACTTCAACTTCAATCAAGTTTTTCTTATCACGGGCATTAACATCTAAGGTCCCCGTTTGTTACAAAGAAAGTTTGGGGAATGAAAGGAAAGAAAGGAAAGGAAAAGAAGATTTGAAAGATGAGGGAAGATGATTTGAGTTGTTTGGTAGAAAGAAAATGAAGAGATGGTAGTTGGTAAAGAATTAGGAAACGTCTATTTTACTCTCAAAAGAAGATAATTCAAAATAAAAAAGAAAAATATTTTTTTGCTAAAATATATTTTAAAAAAAAATATATTCTTGTTAAGTTTGAACTTGTGAAAAAAAAAAAAATCGCCAAGTTCGAATTTTCCGCCAACCACCCGTTCAACTTCCCGCCAAGTTTGAATTTCGAGAATCATCCAAAAAAAAACTTTCTGGGAAGATTGAGCTTTCCTTCCATTTCCGGATGGAAAGCATCTTCCCTCAAATATGGGAAGATTGGACCTTACCGGAAGATCTTGACCGAACTTTCTACCAAAACCCAAAAACTATGGGAAGATTGAGATCTTCCCTTTCCTTCTCTAATTTTCTTTGTAACAAACTGGTCCTAAGTTGTTTACATTTTTCCAATCTTCTTCATTTTCCACTATCCAATCGTCATCGGATGGAAGATCATTAAAATTATATGCATGAGAGTTTTGAGCTTTCTTTTTCTTGCACAAGCTTGAATTGACCATTACAAAAATAACGTCATTCATAGTCTTTTGATCTTGGGGAAATGAAAATAGGGTTTTGTTTTAACTATTTTTTGTATTAAGTAAAAATGTAAGTTTTTACCGTTTTTAAACATAGTTTTTATTCGGAAGGTTTTCACTTGTGTCTTAACACGTATCACTCTAGTAAAAACATAAGTTTTTAAGTTTTTACATTAGTTTTTGACAGCAATATCTACCACGTCCCCATTATTCTTTGTCAAAAATAAAAAGGGTCCCAAATTCAGCATTGTATCATGTATACAACTCTTTAATCTCTAATTAATGTGATTCTATAATCATAGGAAATAATGGGAGAGAATAGAAAAATTATGAGAATAGAAAATAATTGGATAGAGACATCCGCAAATATTATATTCATAACACTCCCTCTTGGATGTCTATGACTAAACATATGCCTATTAAAAAAACTCCCACACTAAGAAAAATCCAGTGGGATAAAAACTTATTAGAAGAAAAAGAGTGTTAGTTCTCATATTATTGTGTTTTGATGATAACAAATCTTGATATATAAAGCATAACATAAAGTGGATTTGACAATTTAAGTTGAAAGCGGAGCAAATCACTAAGATGGGGTGAATTGGGGATTTTAAAAATTCTTTTTACAAAAACACTCTGAAACTGAATCACAAAAACAGAGCACAACAGAGGAGATGAAAGAATAGCAAGACATAGAAAATTTATACTGGTTCAGTCTTAGCTCTTGACCTACGTCCAGTTCCCAAACACTCTAGGATTTTCACTAACACTCAAAATCAGTTACATAATCTATACTCGAAGTTATCCTCTCACTAGGATACACTCCCCCTTACAAGTTGTAAATTGATATACCAAATCTCCAAGTCCCATCACAACTTGAGATACTTATATTAAATGATTTCAATAAATGCAACTCTCTCTAAGAGTAGATAATAATGAACACTGAAGTACAAGAATATCAACAGATACTTTACAAGTAGAAAACACAAGAAGTAGTTGAAACTTGAAAGCTTTTTCATTTTCTACAGATTGGTTGTTGAGAAGACTTGAATGCAACTCCTTATATATGAAGAGAGCATTAAATGACCATTGGATTGTTCAATGTAACCGTTGGAGACATTGGACTAGTTGTTAGGAACAATTTGGTCATTTCTCTCTCTAATCTTCAGTTAATCCAGGTGCACAGAAGTTTATGGTTGACTTCCCTTGAATTAAATCCGTTGGAAGAGCAACGTCTTGATAGGGAAAGAAAACATTAATCCTTTAGCAACATGTAGAGAATGATTGCCAAAAGAATGCAAGTTTTCTGGCCTTGGCAATAAATGTGCTGACGTCACTTTTTGCTTTAAGTTAAATCCTCATTGAAACTTGCCTATAATCATCTGAAACTCACTAACAAACTGATTAGACATAGTTAAGAATAGTAATGAGTGATGATAAGAGGTATCTAGGTCAAACATGAAGATTTCGCAAATTCATGCAATTTGATCTTCGAACAGAGTGACACAAACTAGAGTTTGTTCGAGCAAATTGGAGTTTGCAACTTTTCTTCAGAACCTAAACTTGAGTTAATAAACTCAAACTCGAGTTTAGTTCTTCTAGAGAAGAACATCATGATTTGAACTTTGGATAGCATTTTGAAATAGAAGCAAACTCGAGTTAATAAGTGACAAACTCGAGGGACTTTTGAGATGAAAAATATGATTAAGTCCACAAAGCTCAAACTTGAGTTTTTAAAAGTAAACTCGAGTTTTCTTAACTTCAAAAATAGTAAGAAGCTCTCGGTTTGACACAAACTGAAGTTTAAGAAAGCAAACTCGAGTTTTTTTTTTAATATAAAATCTTTGAAAAAAAACTCTCGGCCAAGTGCAAACTTGAGTTTGCTATCACAAACTTGAGTTTGCTATCACAAACTCGAGTTTGCTTATAACATGAAAAACCTTAAAGCTCTCGGCCAAGTGCAAACTTGAAAACTCGAGTTTGCTTATAACATGAAAAACCTTAAAGCTCTCGGCCAAACACAAACTCAAGTTTTGAAAAGTAAACTTGAGTTTTGTTAAATTCACAAAACATTGAAAGCTTTCTGTCTAACACAAACTCGAGTTTACAAATAGAAACTTGAGTTTGCCTTAACTTGAAAAAACTTTGAGTGCTCTCTGTATGATACAAACTCAAATTTGCCAATACAAACTTGAGTTTGCTTAAATTTAGAAAACTTGAGCTACTCTTTGTCAAGTCCAAACTTGAGTTTGACAACCTAAACTCGAGTTTGCCTTTGACAGTAAGCTTTTCAACTTACTAAGACAAACTTCAATCAAAGTTTACAATTGTCAGTTATCATAAAAACACATAGAGAACTAACACAAGTCACTTGAGTGAGTTTCTAAATACTCAAGTGATAGAATTGTATTTGAAGGAAACTTTGATCAACAACTCACTGAGTGAATATTGTTCACTTGGAGTGATTAAAAAAAAAAGATCACTCGAGTGGCAGTGGATGCGCTCGAGTGATTTATCTTCACTTCTAAAAATTATGCAAGTCACTCGATAAAATTATGAAGTTATGCAAGATCACTCGAGTGATTGGATAAGCACTCGAGTAATTGAGAATCACTTACAAGCATTTTCAAGTGACTCGCAAAGTTTCTGAGAGTTGGAGCAGATCACTCGAGTGATGGTGCTAACTTTTTTTTTTTGAACAAAGGATACTTATATTAATACTCCATAAAGTTTACAAACCAACATCAGAGAAGAGAAATGACAAGAAGAATAACAACATCAAAGGAACAGACAAGTCTGAGAAATACAAACAAAACAGAATACACACAAATAAAACAAACTACAAACAATCACCACTCAATGAGTGATTGGGGAGAGGGGCATCATAAGGAATGGCATCCGCCTTTTGGGAGTCCAAGGCTAGAAGTGACAGCAAAGAAGGTGTTGGTTGTAAGACCCACCTAATCGAGCACACCCCTTTATAAGTATTTACTGCAATAAGGTCAGCGGCACAATTACCCCCTTAGGGTAAAGGACAGAGAGAACCCAACCTTGGTCACCAAAAGACGAATAATATCGAAAATAACGCTCCTACTCCTCCAATCAATCATATCCGGAGATTTAGCATCAACACATTCAAAAAGAGAAAGACAGTCGGTTTCAAAAACAACATTATCATGACCGAGATCAACAACGAGCATTAGTGCCCTCTTCAAAGCTAAAGCTTCAGTCATAAATGCAGGATGGATTTCACCTTATCAACAAAACCCCATTTGAAATCACCAAAATGATCCACACAGATAACTCCGATAGAAGCGCCAGTCTTATTAGCCGAAAAGGACCCATCACAGTTATATTTAAACTTGCCAGCAGAGGGAGGGGACCAGACAGCTTGATGAGAAGGAACAACCCTTTGGCCCTTCGAGTTTCTATGCCTTTTATCACAATTCACCCAGAAGTCAAAATTGTTTTTCCTCGCACATTCAATGACATCAATAGGGTTAGGATCTTTATGATTAAAAACCAAATTATTTCTTTGTTTCCAAATAAACCATAAGATCCAACAAATTAATGAAAGGTTTTGCTTACTCAAGAAGGACATACCTGAGAGTTGAATCCACCAAGCATTGAAGTTCAAAATACTAGCAACATCAATAATTGCACCAAGAGAACACCCGAACTAGACACACCTCGTGCACAAGCAATGGAAAAAAAAGTGCTCCACCGTCTCCACAGCATCAGAACAAATTGGGCAAATGTTACTCGGAGATCTCTTTCTTCGATAAAGGGCACCATTGGTAGCAATAGCATTATTTAAGATCCACCAGATAAATTGCTGAACTCTCAGGATAATCTGAATCTTCCAAATTGACTTCCAGCAAGATGAGGTGATAACTATTGAAGACCCAGCCTTATTGCCCCCAAAGAGCATGTTCGCTTTACTGTTATGGTACCCCTCTTTCACCGAATACACACCGTTCTTAGCACTAGTCCATACTAATTTATCGGCCAAACCATTAGATGGGATGTTGATCTCATATATAGCACTCTTGACTTTCGGTGATACATACTGGTCAATAGGAGTAAGATTCCACTTTCCATTGACAATAAGATCACAGACTCTGCCCTTTGCTATAAAAGGATCATTTTGATTACTCGGTTTCTTCGGGAAATCAACATGTGGGGCCCATTTATCATCCCCAATTCTGATAGCAGCGCCATCTCCAACATCCCAACGCAAGTCTTTCATGAGAAACTCTCTACCATCCAATATGCTAGACCAGCACCATGAGGCTTTATGACTTTTACCTGCCTTTATGAAATCACCTTTGGGAAAATACACTCTCTTCAAAACCCTAGCCCACAGGTCGTTGGGACACATCAGCAATCTCCATGCAGTTTTAGCCAAAAGAGCATCATTCATTATAGATAAATCTCGAAACCTATCCCACCAGTACTTTTAGCTGTAGTTAAAGACCCTCAGGCTTTCCAGTGTGTTGTTCCACTAGCAATAGTACCACTCCACCAAAAATTAGCAATAAGACTGCTAATCTCTCTACAGGTCTTGACCGAAAACTTAAAAATGTTCATAGGATAGATAGGGATTTCCTGAAAGAACCGCTTTAATCATTACATCACGCCCAGCAAAGGAAAGAAGAGAATGTCCCCATCCTTGGATTTTATTAGCAATGCGTTCTCGAACATATGCCAACGCCTGATGCTTAGTCTTTCCCCAAATACTCGGGATACCAAGGTATTTACCTGGGTCCTCTGTCACCGGAATGCCCAAGATTCCACCCACCATATTTTTAACATCATTAGGGGCATGAGAAGAGAAAAGGATACTCGACTTATCAAGATTGATAACTTGACCAGAGGCAATGCAATATATATTCAAGTATCAGCTAGATGGTTGCAATTGCGTTGAGTTGCACACATGTAAAAAAGAGCATCGTCAGCAAAGAAACTATGAGTAAGCTCTGGGCAACTGTGGCTCAATTTGACGCCCTTAATAAATTTATCAGCCTGACTCCTTCTAATCATAATGGAGAGAACTTCAGCAATAATGATAAAAAGATATGGAGAGAGGGGATCTCCCTAATGAATGCCCCGACTTGGAGTAAAAGAACTCACTTTTTCACTTGATAAAAAATATTCAAACTAACAAAGCAAACACATTTCATCAGCAAGGAAACCAACTCCACACAGAAACCAAATCTTAACAACACATTTTCCAAAAAATTCCACTCCACTCTATCATAGGCTTTGCTCATATCCATTTTCAGAGCAAATTCATACTTACCCCAACGCTTTCTTACGACGCAAATAATGATAAACCTCATTGGCAATAATAATATTATCATGAATACACCGACCTGGAACAAAGGCACTCTGGTTTTGTGAAATACAAGTATAAAGTAAAGGCCGCATCCTGTTGGCCATGATTTTAGAAATGATCTTATAGGAGAAATTACATAAACCAATAGGGCGAAAAAGAGTGATGTTAGTTGAATTTAAATCATTAAGTACTAAATGACCTACAAAAAAACTCTTTAACCAAACTACAAACAGACTCACCAATTTCAGACCATGAGGAATGATAAAATTTACCCGAAAAACCATCAGGTCCAGGCGCTTTTGTGCTCCCAAGACTGAAGGCTGTTGCTTTAATCTCCTCCGTAGAAATTGGTAACAAGTGATTGCGATTCATATCAGATGAGATAGTAGGCTCAATGAAACCCAAGACTGTATCCATTGGTCGTGCACCAGAAGTGGTAAACAGCTCCTGGAAAAAACTAGCAATATTAGCTGAGATAGCATTCTTCTCATACAACCAATTACCCTCATCATTTCGAATACACGAGATTCTGTTCTGCTGCCTCCTCTTGATAGTAGAGATGTGAAAGAACGTGAGTTCTTGTCACCAACACCTAACCAATTGATCCGAGATCGTTGCCACCAATACTGTTCTTCATGCTCCAATAATCTTTCCAACTCTCCTTTTACCTCCAAAATCCCTCTAGCGATATCAGGAGTTCGAACTTCATGAGTCAGCTCAGCCAATTGGGTCTTCAACAACTCAATAAGCTTACCACTATTAGGGAACTCCTTCTTACTCCAAGTAATTAGCCTCTACGTACAACTCTTCAGATTACTCACAAAAGTTTCAAGTACCGAGTGATCATGCTCACTAAAATTCCGTCAACACCCCTTAATGACGTTAAGAAAATTCTCATGAGATGCCCAAGCAGATTCGAAACGAAAGGTCCGACTTAGCTGACGATTTTCATACTGAAATCGGATGAACAGAAGATGATGATCAAAACCGGCAGGGTCTACATTAAAAACCTGGAGACATGGGAACTGCTCTCGCAACTGCAAATTACCCAAGGCTTTATGAATGCGCTCCCAAATTGTATCCGGGTAATCACGGTTATTGGACCATGTAAAAATGGGTCCATTGTAACCCAAATCCTCAAGATTACAATCAGCTACAAAACACTTGAAATTAAGGATCTTCCTCCAGGCTCTGGGTGGCCACCACTCTTCTCATTTTGAGAAAGGATATCATTAAAATCCCCAATACACATCCAAGAATCCCCGATGTTGTTGCTAATTCTTCGAACCTCTTACCAACTCAACATTCGTTCACCTTCATTAGTAGGGCCATAGATAAAAGTAATATAAGTTGGAGTCGATATGGTCTCAGACACCACATTGATATGAATGTATTAGAAGACGAGAAAAGGATATTAACAGTAAGCACATCAGACCACCATAAAGCCAGACCTCCACTTCTCCTTACAGGATTAACAATCCATTCCTCACTAAAACCACATCTCCGCCTTACTTTCCTAACTATACTCACCTTCTGCTTAGTCTCCATCAGGAAGACTAAGTGAGGTTTTTTCCGGGAACATTCTTCCCTCAAATTTCTGACTATCAAGGCAACCCCCAAACCTTGATAGTTCTAGGCTAATAGATTCATGGCGAACCGGTGGCTGGTTTCATCCAACCACCGGCGTTACATGACAAAGAAGAGTCATGATCCATATCCTGTTCACAACCAACATTCAACCAGCTATCAGGAAAATCGATCTCAACAAACTGCATCATGGTACTAGACATACTCGATTTCCCTTCAATTCCATATTGGCGGTGATACTTTTCACTGAACGAAAATTCTTCTTGCGCTCTTTCTGTAATTTCCCCCTACTATTTTACCATAACCTGGTTCCTCAATAGAATCAAAATTCAGCTTTCTACATTTATTACGCTCCATCGGAGTAGAAACATCCTCAAGAGATCGCTTAAGATTAATACCTTTCAGACCCATTGACATAGCTGAAATTGGAGATAACCCAATAGAAGGGATAATGGCATTATTTTTTTAAAGATCATCATCACTTGGATACTCAACAATATATGGCTGGGGTATGTCAAGTGTACCCGAACCCTCCTTGGTGATGTCCGATTCAAGAGATACAGAGTGAGCCTTAGTTGGCGTATTGCAAGAGAAAACATCACCATTAGAATTCTCCAATCCACTATAAGGTTGGGGAGAGGTTGAAGAACTATGACAGCGAGCATCCAAAATAAGGAGGTTGTCCAAACATGTACCTGGATTGTTAGAATTAATGATACAAGGGCCCATGGTTGGTGTAGCATTTACAAGCTTCTCTAGGATTAATGGATTAGAACAATGGGCCAGCATTGGAGGAAAAATCAAAGGCCCGCCCAGTGATGAAGGAGATCCATCTGGCCCAATTAAATTAAGTCCATAAATGGGGTCACACGTAGGCAGCAATAAAGGAGTCCCTTGATCCATGTGCTCCCCATTTCTAGCCATATTACAGTCAAAATCAGCTGACCCCATTGCACCCCCTGGCCCACCTGGCAACCCAAACCTCCTTTCTCTTTCCTTTTCCACGTGATCCCCTTTCTTCTTTCTTGCATCATCATCTGTCTCACCAATCCGCATCAACACAGTAGCTTCCGGCGGATGTGTGCTTTCTGACAGCTCCAACGGCTCTAAATGAGAGACCGCCGGAGACTTGGGAGTTTCAGAGCACCACCGCTCTCCGCCTTTGTAAGATCCCACCTAGTTAATTCATTTCTTGCCCGAGTGTCACTATCGGCCGACGTCTGTGAACGACTAAAAAGTGTGAGTGTTTCCAATTTTTCGGTGAAACAAATTCCGGCCACCCCTCTTGCGAACCTTGATAATATCTTCAAAAGTCCTCATTCTAGGAGTACTTAACCAACTGCCAAACTCATTCACGCTCCCCTCGCCATTCATATTACTCACCTCCTTGCTCTGATCATCATGTCCAATCCGGCCACACCGATAGCAAAAATTTTGGAGATGCTCATACCTAATAGAAGCCCAGACAGATTTCTTTCCATCCCTCATCACCCAAAACCCAATCATCAAAGGTGCATCTACACTAAGAAGGGCTCTTGTGTGAATAAAACTGTGGGGCATCTTACCATTAACCATAGGGCTCTCGAACATAACCGTCTCCCCCACCGCGTCGCCAAGAGTTATTGCATTCTAGTTCTCATAAGCCTCTAGAGGGAGGCCATGAAACTGAATCCAAAAAGGTACCTTGCTAAAGTCGACGTCTGACAGCACCATATAATCCTCCCATTGTTGTAGGTTTAACAACTAACCTAGAATGGACCAAGGTCTGCCTCTAAGGATTCTGAAATAATCATCCATCTTATAGAAACAAATAGAAACATAAGCTGCTTTCTATCAAGCTCATGAATCTCAACATCCTCACTTATTTGCCATCCTTTCTTTATCATCGATAGAACAGTGGGGACATTAAGGTTCTTACTAGTGAGAATTTTTCGACCAGTGCCCCTCCATGCTTCTCACTTTTTCGACCCATATTCAATACCACTTCTTTTTGCTTACTAGGCATACTACCAAACCCTTCCTCCATTGCAACATAACGAGAAGAGTAGTATACTCACCTACGTTTGAAACACACATAGGAAAGAGAAAGGATAACTCACGAAAAAACACACACCCTCACACAGGAAGGAAGAAACTCTCACTGAGAGAACAAAATACGGGCTATTTAAGCCATTAAATTAATTGTGATGGTGCTAACTTGCAAATTTTAGTGAGGCACTCGTTGGTGAACCAAGAGTGATCTGATCTTAAATAAGATCACTCGATTGATCCATAAAATTACTTGAGTCACCTGGTACTGTCAAAGCATTTTCCAAACAACAAAGATCACTTGAGTTATATTTCAAGCACTAAAGTGATAAGCTTTTCTACAAAACTTCACTACCAGTCACAAAGTTCATTTGGGCACTTGAGTTACACTACAATAACTCAAGTGGCAAGGCATCACTTGAGTGATCTTGAATCACCCTCGAGTGCATGATCATCATCTTTGAAAATCAGCGTCTTGATTATTTTGGTACTTATGATTAACATCTGATTAAACACCATATTCACTTATGCTACTTCTAAATGTTACTAATCTAATTTATGTATAAGTTACAAGTGATTAAAGCATGAATTAAATGCAAACTCAACAAGAGCAAAATCTCTTAGATGCATTAAATGGATAACAAAGCATAGAGGGAAAGCGGCGAAAGCATTTGATAAAGCAACATAATACTTTATTTCATCAGTGGCTACTATTTCTTTCTAACAAACAAATTTGAATGTTCACAATGGTCAGTCATGTCGATTTTCCTATACATAACAAAGCATTCAAGTCAGAGCATCAACGAAGCCAACTACAAACATTTTGTATATTTATTACTTAGTTATTCTTTGATATCCTTTGATATTTGCTTTGTTCTTTAGTGTTTATTTATCAACTCTATGAGAGAGATTACTAACCTTATTCAATTCTTGTAAAGAAAATCTTAAGGTAGTGGGACCTTGAGCGAGGTTGTTAACTTACAAAGTGTGAGCACAAGTGAGTGTCCTATTGAGGAACTCTTTATATTGTGGTGCCAATAATAGATATAGGTCAAGAGGTTAAGGTCGAACGAACATAAACTCCTGTGTACACTTTGGTGATATTTCTCCAACTCTTATCTTTTCATTAAGTTGTTGATTGTATTTGTTTTAAATTTTTAATATAACCCAATTCACCCCCTCTTTGGTGAAACGTTAGCACCAACATTTGATATCAGATCCTTGTCTTCTCGTTTCAGAATTAACATCCTGAGAAGAATCTTATGGAAGGAATACTACCAGACGATGCCTTTATTCTAGACCTCCTAGCTTTAATGGAGAACACTTCTCATTTTGGAAGGCAAAATTCAGAGTATTTGTGATGGCTATAGAGTATGGCCTATGGCAAGTGATTCAATATGGAGATTATATCCCGATGAAAATGGTTGAAGATAGAATGGCTCCAAAGACCCAATAGAATTTGATGACAATGATAAAAAGCTGGTAACTTTCAATAGCAAAGCTATTATAATGATTCCAAGTGCATTGAGTCAGAAAGAATACTTCAGACTATGCAATCTCTTTTTGCCAAAGAAATGTGGTAAGCGCTAAGATTGCTCATTAAGGAACCTCAAGCATGAAAGAAAACAAAGTCAAAACTCTGGTCACGAAGTATGATATACTTCCATGAATTATGGAGACTATATGAGTCCGAACTCAGTTATATACACTTGATTAATCAATTGGCAGCATTGGGAAGAATGTATAATCAAAATTCCCAAGTGAGAAAAATTCTTAACATTCTCATAAAGGAATGGGAAGACAAGGTCACAACTATTGAAGAAGCCAGAGGAGAGTCAATGAGATCATTTGTTGCTTTATTTAGAAGTCTTTCTGAGTATGAAGGAAAGATGAAATTCAAAAGAGAGCTAGAAGAAAATGATGATAAAAAGAAGAAAGGAGTAGCGCTCAACACCATCAAAGAAAAAGAGCCAAAGGAGGAAGAAGAAGCCGAAGAAGATGAGC
The DNA here is from genome assembly GCA_019022655.1 of Acacia acuminata. Classification (NCBI taxonomy): domain Eukaryota; kingdom Viridiplantae; phylum Streptophyta; class Magnoliopsida; order Fabales; family Fabaceae; genus Acacia; species Acacia acuminata. The sequence goes on along the minus strand of JAFJYI010000098.1, from coordinate 1,859,684 downwards.
TCAGAATTATAGTTAGAAGATTTAAAAAGTTCTATAAAAAGGATCAAAGGTTCAGAAAATTCCAAAAAGCTGGTATAAGTAGCAGAAAGGAGGGAAGAGATCAAATCATCTGCTATGAGTGTGATAAACCAAGACACATCATTCTAAATATCTTGTTTATCTAAAGAACATAGAAAAGAAGAAGAACAATCAATTCAAAAAGAAAGCATATGTCTATGCTATTTAGGGAGATAGTTTATCAAACGAAGAAAGTGAAGATGAGGAAATTCCCAACAATTGTCTAGTAGCACATAGAGTCTAATGGCGAAGAGGTAAACGACTCTGAACCCTCATATAATGAACTTGTATATGAATATAATGCATTACATTTAGAGTTTAGTAATGTAGTTAAGGAATTAGTAAATTCTAAAAAGAGGGTTAAGTTACTTGAGTAACAACTCAAGGAAATTCTGACGAATATATGTGAAACTTGCCCTATTTTGTAAAAGAAAAAACTCTTGTCTTAACAAGACACTTGAGAAATTCACCAAGGGTAGTTAAATGCTCAAAGTGATCTTGAAAGCATAGAGATTTACAAACAATAAATCTAGTAGAAGATACAATCCTTATTTAGATAAGAAGAAAGGGAAAAAGAAAAAGGGCAATAAAGCATATTTAAATTATTTTCAGCATTCTATGCATACATCTAACCTTTTTGCTTACTATAATTATTATAATAGAATCGGGCATAATACATCTTCTTGTTGTAGAGAAAAAAAAATCAAAATTTTCTTCTAGTGAATATGTGATTTAACTTTTAAATTTGTTTAATAGTTGTTAATATATGTGTATAAAAATTCAATAAAAAACTGGTGAATTCTACAAGTTTCTTTCTTTTTTTTTTTTTTTTTTACTATAATTGCGGCATTTTCATGATATTTCAAATCTTGGAATGTGTTATTGAATTGTTGTTAATTGATGTGGATGCTCGGATAAAACTATCATAGCTTGTGGTTACACAAGTTCAAATTTTAAAGATTAACAGCGTGGAATTTTCGCTTGAGGTTGCTTGATATAAGTGTGAATCTATATTGTATTTGGTTTAGAGTTTATTTGGTTCTTCCATGCAACTTTAAAGAATTACATGAGATTCACATGATTTATCTACCTTGTGTTTACTCCACTATTTCAAAAATTTGATTATCTAACGTTTAATTTGCCTTGGCTTGGTCTATTATGTCATTTGAGCTAGAATGTCATTAGATTTAATGAGAGTTTAGAAGAAGGAAGGGAAAAAGAATTGAATTCCTAGACTTAGATTAAGGTCGTAATATAATTTTAACATGTGTTTGTTGGAGATCATGTTGAGATACAAATTCATATATGTGTGTATCACTATTACAAAAAATGTTTTTTAGACCAGTTCTGGGATCAGTCACGATAAAGCCGGTCTTAAAAGTCTGTTACTTTTAAGACTGGCTATGCAACCGGTCTTAAAAAATTGTTTTTAGATTGGACTTTTGAAATATGAGATCTTAAAATTCAGACTTTTAAGACCGAATTTTTAAAATATGAGGTCTTAAAAGTAAAACTTTTAAAACCAAATTTTTAAACATCTAGTCTTAAAAGGAAGTTGGCATATATATATATATACCCACTTCGGCGAGGGTGTTCGATATTGATCGTATAGCCTCAATGATCTTCTTCAGTCCCTTCAAATCCTCATTGCACTCAGGATGATGGTCTGTATCCAAATTGTAAAGACATTATGGTCCCGTTTGGTACATAGAACTACAGGAAGGAAGGGGAACCTAGCAGAGTTCCTACAGCCAAAACATGTTTGGTGCATAGAGTTCCCGTCAATATTGATTCCCGCTTGGCGCCAAGTTCCCATAAATGCGAGAAGTTGAAATCCTTCCAAAAGTGGTGGGATCTCAAAATCTTCCCGGGACAGTGAATTAATGGGAGAAAAAAGCCCCTCTAAAGGTGGTCTCTCTTAGCTTCTTCGAGCTCTGTTCTTCATCCCCAAATCGCTCTCCCTCCAAAGACGCAGTCACGACTCCAAACTTTGAGCTCTGTGGCCTTCTCGTTCCCAACAATGATAGTGACGAGGATAGTAGTGGTGGCTCATTGGAAATGCAAGGTCGCCGGTGGTCTGGTTAAAACTCTCTCACGGTAGTATGAGGAATGAACAAATCACAAAGAAAGAGCTAGCAAAGAGTGATCGATGTGAATAGTAAAACTATGAAAGAAGATTTAATTGTCAGCTAAAGTTGCAAAAGCAGTAATCCATCTTTCTTAGTTTCACTGCTTTCAATTTCTGCTACTTATTTCCATTCCTCATGTATGCTGAAATTAATTGCAGCACAATTTCAGCTACTTGTCATTTTATGCGTTCGAACTCGGACTCTTTTACCTAAGTGTTACGATGACTTCCTATTTTTAATTGATTTGAGATATATTTTGATATATTTAGGAAGTCATCAATGCTAAATTAAAGAGATTTTGTTGAGATTTTAAGGGATATCAATCAGATGCATTAATAGTGGATTTCAATTTAAAATAGAAGCTTTTGAGTTTAGGAAATAAATAATAGTAATAGGAAGTTTTCTAAAAAAATAAAAATTCAGTTTTTATTATTGTTATTATATAACTTCCTTTTCTTGTTCACAATCGAAGCATCAGGGCGATTATTTCCAATTTGTTGCTTTGCAATGTTGAAGAATTGAATAGACAAATGGGCCCCACAAATTGAATGGACTTGAAGACCTAAATTGAAGAGAAAAAGAAAGCACGATTAGAGGAAAATAAAACTGGAGGTGTCTGGTGGTTATAAAATGAGGACTATTCATCATCATAAGGGACATACCACGCACGGCACACGGAGAAGAGATCGGGAGACACGGAACAAGAAGGAACGAAGAAGCGGAGAAGTAGAGGCCGAGCGTTTCAGTTCTCTTCATCATCTCCACGGAAGGATAGAAGGACTGTGGAGGCGACGGAGAATCTTTCTTTCCTCTCTTTCTCTTTATTCTTTGAACTTGGATTTTTATCTCTTTTATTAGTTTGAATAAAGCCATGTGTGGCTAGTTGGTTTTGCAACCTAGACAACCTATGAACTTGTTTGGGTTTTAGAGATTATTCCCACTTGTTAGTTTTGCTTGATTTTATTTCAGGTTATTTAATCCTGTGTTCATTGTTATTGCTTATTGATTGATCACCATTGAACATGTTTTGGGGATTTAGGGTTGGACTTGGAAGAGGGAATCCTAAATTGACCTTGGGATTAAATAATGTGGAATTAGGTTTAAATTTAACGTGAAGTTAGGTTTTAATCTAATTTGCGTCTAGGATAGGAATATACCTAGAAGCTCCACATAATCAAATTAGAGTGAGCTCGATTTAAAAAGCATCTTATTTAGTTGTGTGAGGTATCACATAATTAATTAAGGTAGGTATATAAGTGGACCTAAGGCATTTATAGACATTAATACTCTAGATTAGCCGATTAAGTTAAGTCAAAGTTGATTTAGTGGGGATAAAATCTAAGAATCAAATAAGAGATTAGTGACTCTAGGTTGCTCGTTCATTATTGTGGTAGTTTGTTTGTTTTAATTTTAGTTTTAATTTCTTTTCTCTAAATTAAATTTAATTTGGTTTTCTCAACTTAAACGAAATTGTGAAATCAATGCTCAACTAAAGTTTGTGATACTAAGTCCTTGTGGGAATGATACTTTTCTTATCACTTTATTACTTGATACGGCCCGTGCACTTGCGGAGTTTTTAGGCTTAAAGTTTTGCCCTATCAGTTACATTCGAACTTGTCAACTTTGTTCAAACCAAATCATCCAAATTACTAAACTATCTGATATGACGCGAGAATTTTATGGTCAACTTTGAAAATTCATATCTCTTTCGTCTGAACTCCTTTGAGCTTGCTTTTGATGTCTGTGTGACGCATTAGGAGTCTAGTTTCATATGAAAAAAGTTTCACTACAATCGAATCTATGGTTTGAGAGATATGATCAAATTATTGAACCTCGTCCATGTAAAATGCAAAACAAAGTCGAATAGAGTATCTTAAAAATTTCATTTTATGAAACACAGAAATGTTTTCAATCTGGGTTTATCCTTGAGTGAACCAGACTTAAAGCTTCCTCTCTCTCCCCCTCCCTCTCTCTCCATAGTTTTCTCCCACCATTCTCTGTTCTATCTCTATCTGTGGTTTTTGAGGGAGATGATGGGAAAAAATACAACTCGAAGTAGTTCTTTATAGTTCTCACTACATTTGTGTTTTTCTTTGTTACCTTGTTCTACTCTTTGAACTTCTCTATTCAATCTGAATCATGAGGAAGCATGGATGGCAGCTTCCTTAACATCCTCTGCAGGTTTGGTGTCAATATGTTTATTATTCTAGTGTTTTATGGTTATTTTTTCTTCATAGGATTTTAATCATTTTGAGAAATTTTTCATATACACATGTCTTGGAAATGAAATCTGCAATTGGTACTGTCGAATTCTTGTGCTTGATTATGAACATTCATATATGTTTTCTGCCTCTTTTATTTTAGGGGCATTTTGGGAATTTTACCTCACCTTCTCACTTAACCAACACCCAATTCTTCTTACCAAATAATTTATTTTCCCTCAACTTAAGTTCCCATTCCTATGTCTACCAAAGAGCTTAACTTTTTAAGTTTCCCCTCAATCTTCCCTTCCATTCCTTTCCCTCTTTTAAGTTCCTTTCCCTCCTTAAATGTTCCCCGTACTAACCGGGCCCTATATTTGTTTTCATTCAACAAATAGAAACAGACTATTAAGAACATAATATCATGTGGAACAAGTAGATCCTCCATCTAGCTTGTTCATAAATTATTCCAAATTGTGAGTGTCCATAAGCAGTGTTGTGTTCTTCACCATAATCAACTTGCCCACCTTTTAGATAATAGAACAATTCATGAGCCCTAAGACAAAACACTTTCAAAACTTTCCCAAACAAGTATAAAATCAAGAACAATCCAACGTAAAAGGAAAATCCATTAACAAAACCCAGAAAAGTAATGGAAGCATCGACGCTTCAATCACTCACCTTCATGGATAATGGTTAAAGATCCCAAATCAGGGATGAGAACCCTTTCTTCTTTCTTCTTGGCCTTGGCGAAGTACTATAAGCCACCCAATCTTTGAGAATTATAAACCAAATGAGATTCATCAAACAAGTCAAGTTCACCGTAGAGACAAAGGGAAGCAGGTGTTTTACTTACCCCTTTGCCAAACTCAAAAATTCCATGTTAAAGATCCCAAATTAGGGATGAGAACCCTTTCTTCTTTCTTCTTGGCCTTGGCAAAGTACGATAAGCCACCCAATCTTTGAGAATTAAAAACTGAATGAGATTCATCAAACAAGTCAAGTTCACCACAAAGACAAAGGGAAGCAGGTGTTTTACTTACCCCTTTGCCAAACCTGAAAATTCCATGAAGTAAAACAATAGGACCATCGATGGTCGAAAACCAGCTTCGAAACTTGTCAAGAGCCTGAAGCCAACTATTAATTCAAATCCACAATGCATTTCAACACCTACAACTTTGAAACGGCAGGATCATTTAGACCAGTTATGCTCAAAATTTAAGAGGAAAATTCAATTTTTGGCGCGATAAAAGAGCATATTAATCTTTTTTACCGGTTATGTTTAAATTCGATCTTAAAAGTTCACATTTTAAACTAATAATTATCAACAATCGGTATTAAAAGTAATAAATCTTTTATTATTTTTTCCCGTATCTTTTAGATCGATTATTATTAGCGACAAGTCTTAAAAGTTTCATATTTTAGGCCGGTTGTTAATAACACCCGTTCAAAAACATAATCGACATTCAATTTTTTTTTTTTTTTTAAAACTTTTAGATCAGTCTTTTGAGAACAAGTCTAAATAATATATTTTAGACCTCATGTTAAAGGAACGGGTCTAAAAAGTTCTTTATATTTATGAAACTACTACTTGTCATACTCTTTAGACCTGATCCTCTATAATCCAGTCTAAATGTGGCGATCTAAAATCATCTTTTGTAGTAGTGTGTATGTAAGTCAATTATGGAGATATATACATCAAAAGAATATATATTATAAAAATACAAAATTTGGGATGAATATATAAATAAATAAACTATCTTAATGTAGTCTTTGAACATCTATGTTAAAAGTCGAAGATGATGATAATAATATTATTTATATATTAGATAGATGCTTGGACAATGGCGCCATGCGATTTATATAACCAACTCGGGGATAAAGCTTTGTTGTTGTTGCTGCTGATGCTTGGACATAAAATTTTTCTTGTATTATATAAAATTTGAGATGACTAGTAATTTTTAAATAATATGGCAAAAAAAAAATTAAAGTATTTACTTGTTTTGAATCGGGTTGATTTATAGTTTATACTTGTTTGATGAATTAATACTACAATTGTTCTAGAATAGAACCATGTCATGTATTCACTTTATGGTGTTATGGACTCATATATGAGGCCTATTTGTTATGCGGCCCAGTAAGGACAATTTGTACCAAAATCCCTCCATAATCAGGTAAGATACTAATTGGCCTATAATCAAGGCTATAATCACGGAATGTATAGGTAGTGCGGCTGCAACATGGGCCTGGAGGCACACAAAGCCCAAGGATTGAAACCCTAAAGGTAATCTCTATAAATAGGAGGTTAACCTAAAAGGTACACATTCTCTATTCACCCAATTTACTATTCAGCCTCATGTGCACACACCCCACCCCTTTTTGGCTAAATGTCATATATGTGCACAGTGATCCATTGCTCTCTTCGGTATCTTCCATGTAGATATCTTAGAGAGTCTTTTGATATTCCTTTCGGTATCTATCCCTTGGGGAATCCTTCGATCCTATATCAATACACTAGTCTAGAAGGGCTAGACATCTGTGTTCCACACCAAAACATTGGTGCCGACCAGGTAAAGGAGTTCTCTTACCCATGAGTTTCCTGGAAAAAGAATTAAGAGCAAAAGCTTTTTGGGAGAGCTCAAATCAACTTTTTCAGCCTCTTATTGGCTCAGAAAGGAATTCTCTATGAAATCATAACAGCCTCCCAATGCAGGCGTGTTTGGTTGAAAAAGGGGGGAGAAAGAGAATGAGTAATGACGCTAGAAGTTCTAAACCCAAAAAACCCAGACACTACTCGAAAACCCAGAAACCCTAAAGTTATACCTAGAAAACCAAAAAATGAGTTTGGGCAAGTACAGTCAAAGAAGCAAGAATAAAAGTAGATAAAGTAAAGCGGAAACAAAAGAAGAGAAAGAAGAAATCTGAGTACCTGATTTTAGGAAGATTGGAGGAAAATAAGAACTGTAAGTAGGAGTAACGAGAGAAGAGGGCTCTGTAGAAAGTGAGAAGTTCTCTGGGAAGATGAAGAGAGCGTCAAGTGTAAAGTGGTGAGAAGAGGAGGGAAATGCGAATATATAAATGTTGTGAATTTGAAAGGTTAGGGGCAACAAAGACAATTCCTACTGAAAAGCATATTTTCCCCCAAAAAGTGAAATGATGATTGATACGAAATGACATGGGCATTAAATACGCACAAATATCATAGACGACAAAAGCGGCCACTATGCGTAAAGTGACAGTTATATGCCATGACGATAGCAAACCTACAGCTGTCAAATTGTTAGCGGAGTAGGTGAATGGAATCCGATTGTATGCTATTATCCTTTCATGATATCCCATATTTGGGGCAGCTCATGGTGGAAATGTGCAAGCTTGGTAATTTGGATTAAAGTTACAAATATAATCCTGGTCATCGTGAAGGCAAGCGAATTTTTAAGGCAAACCAACCTGGCATGCATGCCTGCGGGCAAGTCAAACGTGAATCCGAAGTTTAGTGAATCTCGAGAGCAGCTGAGCGGAAATCAAGAAAATCAAGTTGAATATCTCGGATATAAAATCCGGGTTGAATAATCAATACATCCCGACAGCTCAGAGACCTGAACTATCGGGCTGGGGGCAACTGTTATGGACTCATATATGAGGCCTGTTTGCTATGCGGTCTAGCAAGGACAATTTGTACCAGAATCCCTCCATAATTAGAGAAGATACTAATTGGCCTATAATCAAGGCTATAATCACGGAATGTGCAGGTAGTGCAGCTGCAACATGGGTCTAGAGGAGCACAAAGCCTAAGGATCGAAACCCTAAACGTAATCTCTATAAATAGGAGGTTAACCTAAAATGTACACATTCTCTATTCACCCTATTTACTATTCAGCCTCACTGTGCACACACACCATCCCTTTTTGGTTAAACGCCAGATACGTGCATAGTGATCCATTGCTCTCTTCGGTATCTTCCATATAGATATCTTGGAGATTCTTTTGATATTCCTTTCGGTATCTTGCTTATAGATACCTTGGGGAATCCTTTGATCCTATATCAATACACTAGTCCAAAAGGACTAGATATCTGTGTTCCACACCAGAATAATGGGATTTTGTGATGACTGATGCTACATTTGAGTTGTTTGGTTATTTATGATGCAAAATACTTTAGTAGGGGTTGATAAGAGTAGTCATCTAAACTTAAATTTTTGTGAAGTAAATGAACCAGTTTCTTGGGAAGTTTAATCAAAAAAGGCGGACAAAAAAATCGAAGCTCACATAAGGGATTTGTTGATTCACTGAACTATTTTAAAAGACTAGAAATGAGCTAAGCACAAACATGGGGAGAAGTACAAAAAGTATTGTTCCATGTATGGAAGGTTAGGTCACATTGAAAAAAATAAAAATATTAACTAGTGATTAGATATAGAAGCCAAATATACGATTATACTTTTACAAATAAGATTTGAAGTTTTATAGAACTAGCATATGATTAGAGTTGGGAATCGGGCTGGCCCTCCAGGGCCCGAAGTAAGAAAAACATCTATTTTTCAAAACCCGGCCTGAGAGCACTAGGGCCAGGGCCGGCCCTCCAGGGCTCAAAAGTTACTATACCAAAATTTAACTTCTTTTTTTTTCGTTTTTTCAAAGAAATATAATTAGTAAATTACAACAATCAAAGTTCTAATTTATCAAACAAATGTTGTCAACATTAATATAAAAACAATACAAATCATCGAACAAATAAACACAGTCACTAATTCATAATCAAAAGCAAATTATATCCACAAATAACTCACATAAAACATAAGAAGCATACCACTAAGCTGAAGAACCGGCTGACCCAAGAGGGGGGTGAATTGGGTGAAGATTAAAAACTTGACTTTTAAAATCTTTTCGCATCTTCTAAATCAACAGTTAGATATTCAAATAAATATATACTGGAAATATAAGAGATAAGGGAAGAGAATATGCAAACTGTGACTAGATGGACAAAGCTTTACCCACTGATTCTTCATATATTTTCTTCGGGTGTCGGCAAAGCTTTCTCAGAAGATATAGACTTCAAGAGTCTTTTGTTTGACATCTTAGGGATTCTTCTTTTCTTGTTCTCCTCAAGATAGTTGAACGATACTCTATGGTAGTTTGTTCTTGAGGTGGAACATATTCTTCTTACGGGTGTCCATTGCTTCTTATGATTTGACTTTGTAATTTCAGCAATGGATGCTTCGAGACTTCTCCTATTTGATTTAGACGTTATGCGCTTCTTCATTGGTGCATGAGAAACTCTTGGCTTCTTCTTCCTCTTCTCTGTACCTTGATGTCCATTGATATTCAAATCATCCTGCACACATGGAGTACTAGATGGACATTTTGGTACCCACTTATACTTAGGTCCTTGATCGTTAGTATTGGACCTTGCTTGTCCTTTAGGAAGCCAAACAAACTTATTTCTCACATTAGAGTTTCTTCTAACATAGCATGTATGAAAAATATGACTAGACTGTAAGTGAAGCCTAAATACCCAAGAGGGGGGTGAATTGGGTATTCTTAAAATTTTAAGTACAAGGTCTGTTTTGGACAAGTGAAAACAGAGTATATCGGAGGAGAAGGGTAAGAAAAGCTTGCACAAGAGAAATTATCCTGGTTCGGTCTTATCCTTGACCTACATCCAAATCCCCTGCCACACTTGGGATTTTCAATCCACTAAAACTCAACAATTGATTACAAACTACGTACTCGAGTAGTTCTCTCACTAGAACTCACTCCCCCTTACAAGTTGCAATCAATACACCCAACCACCCAAGTCCCCTAACTTGTGGTTATCTCAATCAATGAATGATTTACAAAAATGACTCTCTTACAGCCGATAAGATGAACATCAAGTACAAGTATCAAATTGATACAATACAGAAAGAAGCTGAACACAATAAATGATGCTTAATAAATTTTCGCTCTCAGTAGGTGTATCAGCTTGAGAAGAAGTTAATGCACTCTATTTATAGATAGAGAACATTAAATGACCGTTGCTTGATGAATCCAACCGTTGTAGGTGATTAGCTTAAGGTCTGGTCATCTTCTCTCTCTAAACTTCTGCTAATCCAGGTGTTAATTTGATCTGGTGTGATTCTTTGAGAATTTTCCTGTTAGAGATTACTTTGCTTGTTGTAGTAAGCATTCTTTAACGTTCGTATGAAAGCGTGCTCGATGAATTAGCTGAAAGTAGGTAGATTTGCGAGAGGTGCATTAAATGCTCAACACTTTTTGCTTTATGGCTTTGACCTTCAATAATCTTCATCTGATCTTAATGAAATTCACTCAACAAACTTGTTAAATATAGCTAGGAATATGATTGAATGAATTATGGAAGCAATAAGATCAAACAACAATGATTTGCAAATTCGTATAATTCAAAAATCAGTTTTTACCGTTGTATACTCGAGTATGTTCATGCTTACTTGAGTATGGCATCAGTATACAAGTGTCCATACTTTTGCAAGATCCAATGGGATACTCGAGTATGCACCTTTCAGAGGCAAACCAACGTGTCTTGTGTTTGAAAGACAAAAACTATACTTGAGTATGTTAGTGACTTACTCGAGTATGGCACTATTTGTGTGAAAAATTCTAAGTTCAAAATGCCTCTATACTGGAGTATCCATTGGCATACTTGAGTACACAAGAACAAGTACCAAGTTGAAAAACAATTTAAGAGCTCAATACTCGAGTATGCAAACCCTTACTCGAGTATGCATTAGTTATAAAATGTTTGGAGCTCTCGGTAACACTCTATACTCGAGTATGCATTCCTTTACTCGAGTAAGCAACTTTGTTTGAAAAATCCTTTTGCTCTTCGGAAGTCCAATACTCGAGTATGGCTAACCATACTTTGCGGTATTGACTTAGTTTGAAAATCCTGGTTGCTCTGGAAGTCCAATACTCGAGTATGGCTACCCATACTGCGGTATTGACTTAGTTTGAAAATCCTGGTTGCTCTCTGGAAGTCCAATACTCGAGTATGGCTAACCATACTACAGTATTGACTTAACTTGGAAAACTTGGTTGCTCTCTGGATGGCCTTTACTCGAGTATACATACCTTTACTCGAGTATGCACTTGTAAAATGCAATTGAGCAATCTTTTAACAGTCCTATACTCGAGTAAGCAAACCTATACTCGAGTATGCAACTATCGAATGTTTTTAACCGACTTTGCAAACTTCAAAACATGTTTTACATTTGTTGTTAATCATCAAAACATATTGAGAACTAACAATCTCCCCTTTTTGATGATGACAACACTTGTAAACTACTTTTGCAAAGAATTTGAAAGATGTAATTTGTTTTGAAATGAAGTTTTCAAAGTTCAAAGTTGAGTTATCAGAAAAACATCCGATTTTGCATTTCAACACTTAAAGTTCAGAGAATGGCAGCGAAGTGGAATTCAAAAGTGTAAACAAGCTGAACTATATTCATTTAAGCATTCTTCATACAATCAAGAACGATATCGAAAGGATAGACACTCTGATAACTACTGATATCACTCTGATAACTAAAACAAGTTCAGAAACATCAAGAAGATAGCTACACAATGAAGTACAAGTGACAAAATCAAACTACCTAGGAAAAAAAACTACCTAGAACCAATAAAACCCTATACATCTACATCTTTCTCTCCTTCTCCCCCTTTGTCATCATCATACTCCGGGTCGAGGACAAAGATGGGAGGGGTGTAGATCACCATGGCCAAAGGGTTTGGATCAAAAGGTATGGAAAATGGAGAAGATGAAGGGAGAGTCTCCGTGGGCGGAGTAGGTGGAGGTGGAGGTTGGTCAGGTAGAATCTCTGTGGAAGGAGTGATAGGAGAAGATGGAATCACAGGGGTAGGAGTGGAAGTGGAGGCTGGGGATAAAGTGGTGTGAGGTGGACTGGGAAAGGAGAAGGTAGGTGAGGAAGGTGGGGAAAAGTGAGTCTCTGGTGGCTGGGTCTCCGGAACAGGAGAGGATGAGGATGGACCGGTCGTGAACCCAAATGTGGATGATGAAGAAGCACCAATGCCAAAATGGTCGATCAGATGGTCAATCTTATCCCGGGCTTCTGATGCAAGCTCATATGTCATGGATAGCCGGAGTCTAGATCAATGCCCCGATCAAAATCTCGCTCGCTTCTTGTCGGTGGCATCCTTCAGCTTGCCCAAGTCATCCTTCCCATCCGGAGACCCATCTTGAACTCTGCGCGTAGCATGTCCAACTCAGCCTTCATGATCAGTCTATGGGATGAAAGAGCAGCATCAATCATCTCTCTCAACCTTTCTTCGAATCCCAATGATGGAGGAGGATGCGACTGAGCCTCGTGCGCATATGACTGTGATGCACGGGCTTGTGACCTCGGAGGAGCCCTCGACTGGCCCGATCCTTCCGGCTCGAATGAAATCTTCATGAAGTTCAATTGTGTCTTGCCAAAGGATGAGATGAACTTCATCTGCTCAGTGGTCCCACATACCATATTTTGTGATAGAACATAATAAGGGACGCCCGGTGAGGCAAATGGCATATATGATCCCTTTCGGGATGTAAACTTGAAAGAGCCGATTTCCTTGAAGATCCACCGCCCATGTTGAGGGGATCTTTGCTTGATGAATGCCGTGAAGAATCGTAATCCTTCGTGTAAAGTGAGTATAGCTCCCTCCTTTCTCGCACAAAATTGCGAGCGTAGATATACCAAATTACTCGATGCGGGGGTGGCATGTCTCGGGCTTGAAAGACAGGATGAGCGCTCTGATCATCCGGTACGTCCTGAACAAGCATTAGAGTCCTATACACCTCATCATTGGTGTATTTTGGTGTGGACGCCGTGGAGGATGAGTAATCTTGAGGATCTTGTTGATGATGGCGGCGGACAAAGTGAATTGGACCCCCGACACATGTGGTGTTCCTCTCCTCAATCGCACTCCCTTCTGAGTCCAAGATGTGATTGGTCGCCATGTTGAAGTAGAACATCTTGACCAACTCCGGGTAGTAGGCGGCCTCGATGGAGACGAATGACCGATAGGGCCCGAACCATGGTGAGAGATCCACATTGCACTCTCGATGAATTTGTTCCAGGTCAACTGAGACAACCGCGCAGAAGCCACGAGTCGAATGCTGGTCCTTTAACTTGGCATTGAGACCGGGAGGAAGTGGAACCGAGGCAACTTTGAATCCCGTAGGTGCATGTAAATGGAGCTATATACCCAAGAGGGGGGGGGGTGAATTGGGTATTTTAAAAACTTTTCTGAAAGTGCTCTGTTTTGACCAAGTAAAAACAGATTATAACAGAGGAGGAAGGGAAGGAAAGCTTGCACAAGAGAGATTATCCTGGTTCGGTCTTATCCTTGACCTACATCCAGTCCCCAAGTCACACTTGGGATTTTCAATCCATTATACTCACAAACGATTACAAACTACGTACTCAAGAGTAGTTCTCTCTCTAGAACTCACTCCCCTTACAAGTTGCAATCAATACACCCAACCACCAAGTCCCCGACTTGTAGTTATCTCAATCAATAAATGATTTACGATAGAACTCTCTCACGAGTGGATAAAATGAACAACGAAGTACAAGTATCGATTGATACAATACGGTGAAAGCTGAACACAATAAATGGCAATCAATAAATTTTCGCTCTCGGTAGATGTATCGGCTTGAGAAGAAGTTAATGCACTCTATTTATAGGTAGAGAACATTAAATGACCGTTGCTTGATGAATTCAACCATTGTAGGTGATTAGCTTAAGGTCAGTCATCTTCTCTCTCTAAACTCCAACTAATCCAGTGCTAATATGATCTGATGTGGAACTCGAGGATTTGCTGTTGGAGAAGAGTTTACTTGATGAAGAAAGCATTCTTGACCGTTGAGAATGCGTGCTCGAGGTGGATTATCCAAAAGAAGGTTGATTTGCGAAAGTGCATTAAATGCACCGTACACTTTTTTTGCTTTATGGCTTTGACCTTCAATAATCTTCATCTCGTGCTAACGAAATTCACTCAACAAACTTGTTAAACATAGTTGGGTTCATAAGTGAATGATACATGAAAGCAATTAGAACAAACAAGAGTGATTTACAAATTCGTATAATTCAAAAATTGGTTTCAGCGTTGGTTACTCGAGTAAGTTCATCTTTACTCGGGTAAGTCACTGTGTGAGAGAGTCTTTACTGCAGTATCCAAAAGGATACTCGAGTAAGCAACTTCCAGAGGCAAACCTTCGAGACTTGAACTTTTGAAACCAAAGGCTTTACTCGAGTAAGCTAGTGGTGTACTCGAGTAAGAAACTATTTGCTTGAAAATTTTAAGTGTAAAATGCCTCTATACTGCAGTATACATTTGTATACTGGAGTAAGCAAGTTCAAGCCAGAATGATGACTTCTCTGTATGGTCTCATACTCGAGTATGCATATCCTTACTTGAGTATGCAACTCTTTTTCGAAAAAGTGTGAAGTCATTTCATGTCTATCTTTGGAGTAAACAAATTCATACTTGGAGTATGCAAGAACATGAGTCAAGTTGAAAATCAGTTTAAGAGCTCATTACTCGAGTATGAAAACCCTTATTCGAGTATGCATGAGTTAGAAAAACTTGGGAGCTCTCTGTAAGACTCTTTACTCGAGTATGCAAGAGTCTACTCGAGTATATACTCAAGTTCAAAAGTTCATTTGCTCTCTGTAAGTCCAATACTCGAGTATAGAGATCTATACTGCAGTATTGACTTAACTTGAAAAGTTTGGTTGCTTTCTGGATGGCCTATACTCGAGTATGCGAACCTATACTCGAGTAAGCACCTTCTGTCAAAAACTCGATTGCTCTCTGAGACGTCAATACTCGAGTATGGCTATCCATACTGCAGTATTGACGTGTAAAATCCAATTGGGCAATCCTTTAACAGTCCTATACTTGAGTAAGCATTCCTTTACTCGAGTAAACAAGCGATAAATGGTTTTAGACAGATTTTGCAAAAACTTCAACACATGTTTACAATTGTTGTTAATCATCAAAACACATTGAGAACTAACAGTGCAGACTTGTGAAGTCTAATCTCCTCCACCGCATTGTCGATGAATGGTGAGACTTCTTTGTGCTCATCCTCTTCGATCTCGAGTCGACATGGAGCCGGTAACCTCTACGGTAGAGAGAGAGCCGAAGCGGGGGTGGATCTCTTGGTCCTTGTTTTTCTGTGAACAACGGTCCTCTTCCCCTTTGCCTTGCTTGGCTCGCCCGTCTTCTTCTTCTTTGTGGCCGATGAAGGTACCGGGTCCTTTGACGATGAATCCCTCTTCTTGGGGTTCAAAGGTGGCTTATCTGCAATCGTAACACCAACTCCAGGGATTCTTGTATCAATCCCTGTTTGTAACTTCTTGGGAATCGACTTCATTCTTGGTGCTCGCAGGAATTTGAGAAGAAACCGGTTGATCGGACGGAGATTGATCTTTCGACATCCCGAGGTTAGGGTTTCGTCGAGAGAGTGATTGGGAAGAGATTGAGGGTGATTTGATGAGGATTTATGGGAATTTAAGGAGGGGTTGTGATGGTTTCAAGGAGAGAAGAAGAGAGAAATTCGCAACTCTAGGGTTTACTGGAGTAAGGACGCGAGTATGGAAGAACACGACTATTCAGTATATATAGACAGACCCTTATACTCGAGTATAGCTCTTGCTTACTCAAGTATAGCATACTTTCACTTACATACTCGAGTAAAGGTGGAAGTATACTAACCTGGACTTCAAAAAATGTAGTGTGAATTTTTGAACCCACGATGACCATACTCGAGTATGTCACTTACATACCGCGGTATTCCTATTGCAAGATTTCGGGTTTGGCCTCTGTCGGTCCTATACTCGAGTATAGTACCCCATACTCGAGTATACAATTACTTTTCTCAGATGTGTGCTCTCTGCCTCTTGGATACTCGAGTAAGCCCTCCTATACTCAAGTATGCAACTTCTGAAACATCAGAATACCCTGCAAAAACATGACTAAACACTCCGATGCCCAAGTTAGTAAAGATTAATCATCAAAAGCATAACTAACATTAAATTGAAGAAGAAATGCTCACAATTCATTGGGATTTACCATTCCCAATTCTCTCCTTATGAATGTGAATTGTTCCTTGGCTAGAGGCTTGGTGAAGATGTCGACCAATTGGAGATGGGTTGGAATGAACATCACTTTGACATCTCACTTTTGAACATGATCCGAATGAAGTGATGCCTCACATCAATATGCTTGGTTCTTGTATGTTGCACCGGATTCTTGGCCAAGCTTATTGTACTTGTGTTGTCACATAAAATCGGAATCTCTTTCAAGTGCACACCCAAATCAGCAAGTTGTTGCTTCAACCACACAAGACTTGAGCACAACAACTTGAGCGGCTACATATTCAGCTTCGGTTGATGATACGGCCACGGTTGTTTGCTTCTTGCTTAACCAAGACACAAGTGAGTTACCAAAGAACTCGCATTGGCCACTTGTGCTCTTTCTATCCGTCTTGTAGCCAGCATGGTCCGAATCCGAATATGCCACCAAAACCTCCGGTTGACCTTTGGGAAACCATAGTCCAAGAGTCTTCGTATCAGAGAGATATCAATATCCTCTTTACATGTTCTGCATGTGACTCTTTAGGAGCTGATTGAAATCGGCACACATTCCCACACCGAATTGGATGTCCGGGCGGCTTGCGGTGAGATAGAGCGGTGATCCAATCATCCCTCTATACTTGGTGATATTGAAATCCTTGCCCTCTTCATCAGCATCCAAGGAAGTGGTTGTGCTCATTGGTGTGTCGGCCCATTGCACTTGTCCATCCCAAACTTTCTCGAAAATCATTCAAATACTTGGTTTGAGCTATAAATATCCCATCTTTGCGTTGCTTGATTTTCAGCCCAAGAAAGTAGTTGAGCTCTCCCATCATTGACATCTCAAATTCACCCTGCATAGTCTTGGAAAATTCCTCACACGGGGAGTCATTAGTAGCACCGAATATAATATCATCTACATAAATCGAACAATTAAAATCTCATTCAATTTATTTTTCTTGATAAATAATGTCGTGTCGACTTTTCCTCTAATAAATCCCTGATTGAGTAAAAATTGACTCAATCTTTCATACCAAGCTCTAGGAGCTTGCTTAAGACCATACAAGGCTTTCTTTAGTTTAAAAACATGATCTGGAAATCGATCATTTTCAAAACCTGGAGGCTGTTCAACATACACCTCTTCTTGTATAAAACCATTTAAAAATGCACTTTTCACATCCATTTGAAAAAGTTTAAAAACTTTAGTGCATGCAAAGGCTAGAAGAACTCTTATGGCTTCCAATCTTGCTCTTTGGAGCATAAGTCTCTTCATAGTCTATGCCTTCCTCTTGGTTGTAACCTTTTGCAACCAATCTAGCCTTGTTACGGACAATGATTGCAGACTCATCACGTTTGTTCTTAAATACCCATTTTGTCCCAATAACCGGATGGTCCTTGGGTCTAGGTACTAAGTCCCAAACCTGATTTACATCAAATTGATGTAACTCCTCTTGCATAGCTATCACCCAATCATTGTTTGAAAAAGGGCTTCTTCTATTTTAGAGGGTTCAATATGTGAAATGAATGCGAGAAAAGGTTACTTCATTCAAAGTACTCCTTCTAGTTCTTACTCCTTGGTTAACATCACCTATCACTTGGTCCAAAGGATGATTTCTTATAAATCTCCAAGCTCTAGGTTGAGGCTGATCGGGATTTTCCAAATTATTTTCGGGATCGGCCTCAAAAACATTTTCAGACACTTCGGTGGAGGAAGGAGTAGTTTTTGAAAAGAATTGATCTTTGAAAATAGTTTCTTCCTCATCATTCAAGAGTTTATCAGAGTCATTTTCACAGAACACAACATGTATGGTCTCTTCTACAATCTTAGTTCTAGTGTTAAAAACTCTATAAGCTTTACTCCTATTCGAATAACCAATAAAGATGCCTGTATCAGCTTTGGGATCGAATTTACCAAGATTCTCTTTACCATTATTGTGCATATAGCACTTGCATCCAAAAACGTGTAGGTGGCTGAGATTTGGCTTCCTTCCCTTGTAGAGTTCATATGGGGTCTTGTTCAGCTTCTTCCTTAGATAGGCTCGGTTGGAGACATAGCAAGCCGTACTCATCGCGTCACCCAAAACACTTGAGAAGTGTTGTTCTCATTCAAAGATTGCCCTTGCCATCTCGGTGAGAACTCTATTCTTCCTCTCAACAACACCGTTTTGTTGAGGGGTCCTTGAGCCGAAAAGTTGTGATCAATCCCCATATTGTCACGGAACTCCGTGAAGGCGTTGTTTTCGAATCGCCACCATGATCGGTCCTTATACCTGAAATTGAGAAACCTTTCTCGTTACGACCTTCTTGGCAAAGGTAAAAAACTGATCAAACGTTTCATCTTTAGATGATAAAAATATTGTCCAAGTAAATCTAGAGTAATCATCAACTATGACCAAAGTATAAAGATTTCCACCAAGACTTTTTACTCTAGTGGTCCAACTAGATCCATATGGAGTAATTGAAGAGGTCTACTAGTTGAAATCTCATTTTTTGCTTTAAAAGAGGATTTGGTTTGTTTTCCTTTTTGACATGCATCACGAGACCATATCATTTTTGAAATTCAATTTTGGAATACCAATGACCAAATCCTTTTTCAGTAACTTGTCAAGTTGAAACATATTAACATGAGCTAATCGCTTATGCCATAGCCAACTCTCATTCAAATTACTAACAAAACAGTTTTCAGAAACTGAAGCATTGCTAGATAAGTTAAGAGTATAGCAATTTCCTTCTCTAGGTGCTCTAAATAAAGCTTTAGTTTTCAAATCATCAATGGAGACTAAATCCTTTCTAACAATCAAGCATTCGTTTGAGTCAAAGATAACTAGGTTACCCTTGTCGGTGCTTTGGCTCACACTTAGGAGGTTGTGACACAATCCTTCTACCGAGATAGACATCCTTGATGAGAGGTCCTTCATTGTTTCCTATCTCACCAATCCCAGCAATTTTTCCCCGATTGGTCTCCTCCAAATGTGACTCTACCACCATCCTTTGGTTTGATTGAAAGGAATTTGGATTCATCTCCGATCATGTGTCTTGAGCACCCACTATCAATGTACCACTTGTTGGGTCTTGATGCTCTAAGACAAACCTGCAATTCACAAGGATCAAGCCTTAGGTACCCATCTTTTCTTGGGTCCTTTGGAGTTAGTTTTGACCTTAGGAACATAAGTTCCTTTCGGTACCCATTGATAATTTCCCACAGGCTTAATTTTTCTTTCATTTCTATGAAAGCAAGATGAAGTAGAATGACCCTTCTTATTACAATAATTACAATGTGCAAAGGGATTTGAAGAATGAATTGATTTTGTGAAATAGTTCATGTACATTTTTTGACCACTCTTCTTCTTGCCTTTCTTCTTATCAAAATCCGGTCATGCCAATGCCGATCTATCATTTATAAATCGTTGTTGTTTCAAAATCACATCAAGCATTTCACTTCCCTTAGTGAATTTTTCGAGTGCCTTTGTAAGATGTAAATTCTTTTTCTTCAAATCGGGACATTCTTCACAAGCAAGATTTTCTAAAGAAGAAAGTTTTTCAACTTGCAATTCAAGAGTAATATTCTTGTTTTTCAACTTGAAATATTTTTCAGCAAGTTTTTCAAATTCAGATTGCACAGCCATATACTCAGCAAATAAATCATCATAAGGAGGTTTGCAATCATATACCTCTTCAAGGTTAGTACGTTGCTCTTCTTCTTCAGCAACTAGGCATATATTTGCTTTCTCTTCCTCATCCTCATCATCTTCATCGGATGAACTATCACCCCCGATCTGGAGACATAAGCTTTCTTCTTGTATTTGCTTGAACTTCTTCTTTTCTTTGTCTTTGTTGTTCAGGTGAGGGCATTCGGACTTGATGTGGCCGGGCTTTTGACATTCGTAGCAGATGATTGGCTTCTTTGCCTCATAGTTGAGCTGCCCTTGTATAGTTTCTTGTAACCTTGGTCCTTCTTGTAAAATTTCTTGAATCTTCGGACCAACATGCCTATTTCCTCATCTTCGTCTTCGTTCTCATCTTCATTATCGATTCTTTTGCTTCTCTGCGCGTTTTGAGAGCAATTCCCTTATTTTTTTGTGAACTTCGTCAAGTCCCTTTTTGAACTTGATCTTGGCCTCATACTCGGAAAGACTACGAAGAGAGCGACCACGGATGCCATTGATTCTCCTCTAGCTTCCTCATGGCGGTGACCTTTGCTTCCCATTCTTTGTTGAGGACGTTCGGGATTTTTCTTACTTGAACTGGTTGATCATATTCTTTTCCTAAGGCGACAAGTTGATTTATCGGATGAGTAAATCTCAATTGAAATTCGCCAATAGATTCACCGGGCTTCATGCGCATAAGATCATATTCGGTCATAAGAGTATTGACTCTGTTTTGCTTTACTCATTTGTTCCTTCATGAGCTATCTCCGAGCATCCCACATGGCCTTAGCAGATGATAAGGTGCAAATACGAAAGTATTCTTGTTGACTTAGAGCACTTTGAAGTAGTAACACGACCTTCTTTGTTGAGTGTGACATTTCTTCTGTCATTCTCATCATATTCTTCTTCTAGCTTAGGAACTCTAACTCCATCTTCAACGGTTGATGGCGCATAGTCTCCTCTTTCAAATACTCTCCAGAGACCATACTCTGTTGCCATGACGAAAACTTTGAACTTTGCTTTCCAGAAAAGAGTAATGCTCTCCATTGAAACCGGGTGGCCTGTTGATAGAAGCTCCATCAGGTAAGATACCTTCCATATTGATCCTTCTCGAGATGTTAAGCTCTTTTGAGAAGACCTTGCTCGATACCAAATGTAAGTGGAGCCTAAATACCCAAGAGGGTGAATTGGGTATTCTTAAAATTTAAGAACAAGGTCATTTTGGACAAGTGAAAATAGAGTATATCAGAGGAGAAGGGTAAGAAAAGCTTGCACAAGAGAAATTATCCTGGTTCGGTCTTATCCTTGACCTACATCCAGTCCCCAAGCCACACTTGGGATTTTCAATCCACTAAAACTCAACAATTGATTACAAACTCGTACTCGAGTAGTTCTCTCACTAGAACTCACTCCCCCTTACAAGTTGCAATCAATACACCCAACCACCAAGTCCCCGACTTGTGGTTATCTCAATCAATGAATGATTTACAAAAATGACTCTCTTACGGAAGCGAGATAAGATGAACAACTGAAGTACAAGTATCAAATTGATACAATACGAAAGAAGCTAAACACAATAAATGATGCTTAATAAATTTTCGCTCTCGGTAGGTGTATCGGCTTGAGAAGAAGTTAATGCACTCTATTTATAGATAGAGAACATTAAATGACCGTTGCTTGATGAATCCAACCGTTGTAGGTGATTAGCTTAAGGTCTGGTCATCTTTTCTCCCTAAACTTCTGCTAATCCAGGTGTTAATTTGATTTGGTGTGATTCTCTGAGAATTCGCCCGTTGGAGATTACTTTGCTTGTTGTAGTAAGCATTCTTTAACGTTCAGAAGGCGTGCTCAGATGAATTAGCTGAAAGTAGGTAGATTTGCAGAGGTGCATTAAATGCTCGGAACACTTTTTGCTTTATGGCTTTGACCTTCAATAATCTTCATCTGATCTTAATGAAATTCACTTAACAAACTTGTTAAATATAGCTAGGAATATGATTGAATGAATTATGGAAGCAATAAGATCAAACAACAATGATTTGCAAATTCGTATAATTCAAAAATCAGTTTTTTTACCGTTGTATACTCGAGTATGTTCATGCTTACTTGAGTATGGCACTTTGTATACAAGTGTCCATACTTGCGGTATCCAATGGGATACTCGAGTATGCACCTTTCGAGAGGCAAACCAACGTGTCTTGTGTTTGAAAGACAAAAACTATACTCGAGTATGTTAGTGACTTACTCGAGTATGGCACTATTTGTGTGAAAAATTCTAAGTTCAAAATGCCTCTATCTTTGGAGTATCCATTGGTATACTTGAGTACACAAGAACAAGTGCCAAGTTGAAAAACAATTTAAGAGCTCAATACTCGAGTATGCAAACCCTTACTCGAGTATGAATTAGTTATAAAATGTTTGGAGCTCTCGGTAACACTCTATACTCGAGTATGCATTCCTTTACTCGAGTAAGCAACTTTGTTTGAAAAATCCTTTTGCTCTCTGGAAGTCCAATACTCGAGTATGGCTAACCATACTGCAGTATTGACTTAGTTTGAAAATCCTGGTTGCTCTCTGGAAGTCCAATACTCTGGCTACCCATACTGCGAGTACTTAGTTTGAAAATCCTGGTTGCTCTCGGAAGTCCAATGCACTAACCAAGTTCATTGACTTAATTTGAAAATCCTGGTTGCTCTCGGAAGTCCAATACTCGAGTATGGCTAACCATACTGCGAGTATTGACTTAACTTGAAAAACTTGGTTGCTCTCTCGGATGGCCTTTACTCGAGTATACATACCTTTACTCGAGTATGCACTTGTAAAATGCAATTGAGCAATCTTTTAATAGTCCTATACTCGAGTAAGCAAACCTATACTCGAGTATGCAACTATCGAATGTTTTTAACGACTTTGCAAACTTCAAAACATGTTTTACATTTGTTGTTAATCATCAAAACATATTGAGAACTAACATAGACTTTCCACAATAATTGCAAATAGAATGGTATACATCATGAGATATTATGCAAGCATTGTGTCGGTCATGAGAGTAAAAATTCAAATAACCTTCATTTGAACATTTTTTCTTCCCAATAAATTTTTCAGCATTATTTTCGAAAATATTTTTGCTTTTCAAATTAGAATCAATAATCGGTTGAAAGACAATTTTATGCAAATGTTCAAAACCATTTTTCTTAACTACATAAGAAGAATTGGAATTGTTTACCAGATGTGCATCTTGAGCTCCAGATAATGATTTACCATTATCGTGCATAATGAGCTCCTGGGAATCGTCTTCCTCTTATTCTGTGTTGACCAGAGCGTGGAAGCATTTTCTATTTCATGACCTTCTTCAATCTCAACTTCCGTTTGTTCATCAATTGTGGATATACAACTTATAGTCTCAGATGAACTATCAACACTTTCAACTTCAATACAGTTGTTAGAAGCATATATAAAATCAAGAGTATCCCAGATTTATTTAGCACTGGAGCAAAATTTTATTTTCTTGAAATCAATTCCTGTCAATGCACTATATAAAATTTTCATTGCTCTAATGTTCAACAAAAACATTTTCTTTTCCTTTTCACTCCAATCCTTTCATGGTTTGAAATCAAAGACATTTATAAAAACATTCCACATATCAAAATCAAACGCTTTAATAAAACTGATCATTCTAGCTTTCCAAAACCAAAAATCAATATCTTTGAAAATCGGTGGAATGGTATAATCGAAACCTTCCGAAAACAAGCAACACCTAAAATCAGCCATTTATGACTCTTGAGACGGTTAAGTCCTTTAAACAAGAGACCCGCTATGATACCAAATGAAGAACCGACTGAACCCAAGAGGGGGTGAATTGGGTGAAGATTAAAAACTTGAAACTTTTAAAATCTTTTCGCGTCTTCTAAATCAACAGTTAGATATTCAAATAAACATATACTGGAAATATAAGAGATAAGGGAAGAGAATATGCAAACTGTGATTTATACTGGTTCGGCCCAATCTTTGACCTACGTCCAGTCCCCAAGCTTCACTTGAGATTTTCAATCCACTATCCTCTTGTTTAACCGGGCACAAGAGAAGCCTTTACAATCCCACAAGTTTACCCAGGTACTTGTGAAGCCGAATCTCTCACTGAGATACTCCCTTTTACATGCTATAAGGATACAATCGGTTTCCCACTCAAGATCACCCAATCTTGAGTAACTCTCGGATAGAATGTTTACAGATAAATCTTCTCTCTCAGAAGTGTATGAATAAACACTGAAGTACATAATCGTTCATCTCACTCTCTACTATAAACTATATGAATATTGAGAAACAAAGAGTGTGAACTATCGACGGTGAAGTAGTAAAATCATTTCGTTGGCTTCATTGATTCATTCATCAATCATTACACCTTCCGGTTTGAAGACTTCGCAATTTATAGGTTTTTGTGTTTCGACCGTTGCGAGCATTCGACCGTTGGAGATCAGTTGGAAGTCGTCGTTGAAGCTTTTGTTGCTTTTTGCCCGTTGAGCTTTAATCCAACTTAAATCATAAAATGTTTATCGTTGACTTCGTTAATGCTCCATCTTGAGTGTTGTATTTATGGCCGTTGTAAAGATTCAAGCTTTTTGTTGGAATGTTCAAACTATCCGTTAGACTCAGAAGCTTTCCTCTGTTTTCTGACGTAGCATTTAATGCTTCTGACACACAAATTGCTTTATGCCAATTTGTTGTTAATCCATGACAAAATCATTTGAAACTCATTAGCAAACTGGTTAAAAGCAATTAGAAATAGTAATGAGTAATGATATGTAGAAATGAATGCACAGTAGATGATTCAGGATTCACGAAGACGGTGATTTTGAAAACATGGAATGATCATGCTCGAGCATGACTAAATGTATGCTCGGGCAACCAATAGAAGAAATATTTGAAAGAGTGAAGTAGCTTCCTATGCTCAAGCAACAAAACCATGCTTGCTCGGGCAAGCTTCTCCTGGTGTAATTATAAATTGGTTTCTATCGTTGATGCTCGAGCAACACTGAAAGTATGCTCGGGCAAGCATCTCTGGAGTCTTTTGAAAAATGATTTATATCGCTGTTGCTTGAGTAAGACAGACTCCGTGTTTGGGCAACAGATCGCTAGTGCTCAAGCAAGCTATAAAGGCATGCTCGGGCAAAGGCCAAACTGAGGTGAGAAGAGTATGTTTAACGACGCTGCTCGAGCAAGCTTTTTCTTCGCTTGAGCATGGTGCTCGAGCATGACATATTAATGCTCGGGCACAAGTCATTCAGAGGCTAAGAATAAGGGATTGAATGATGATGCTCAAGAAAACCTTTTGCTTTGCTCGAGCAAGACTCTTTAAATTTACAATTTCCTTGCTCAGCTCGATGATGCTCGGGCATGGCCAATTGTCTACTCGAGCATGGCTCCCAAACTTGTACTTCTTCACTCGAGCCCGATGATGCTTGGGCATCCCAAATTCTATGCTCGAGTAGGCTGCCTTCGAGTGTCAGGCTGTTGCCTACCATGATCTTGTGCAAATATCAAACTGCATTAACTTTCAAAATGCAATAGCATAGGCAGTACAAGAGTCAATTTTCAGTGAGCATAACTTCTTCGATATGGCTTCAATTTTGGTAAACCATCCATGCTCATAAATCTCTTCAAGTCTTCTTTCCAATGCAAGAAGAATCAGCTCCAAACTCATTGTACTTTGTCCGTTATCATCAGATGAATGGAGGTTGTTCTTAATCAGCGTTGTTTGCAACATCCTGAACTGACTGTCAAATTCAAAACACAATATCTCCTTCATTTGATCTTTTTTTCCTATGATCTTGATGTTTGTGAAAAGGTATTTGAGTCTAGTTTCCAATGGAATCAGTTTCAGGTCATTTGGATTTGGCGTTTGTGAGATACACTCAAAATACCTAATGGTTCTGGGTTGTGATGTTGATTTTTATTTCAACTTCCAAAAATCATAGCTCTCTCATATGAACTCCTTTGGGCTTGAATCATATGTCAAAATGACTCATTAGGAGTCTAGTTTCAAACAAAATTGGTTTCACCTCAATCTGACTTCTGGTTTGAGAGATATCATCAAATTACTAGAGGTCGCAGCTGAAACGCGGAACAGAGGTCAACAAAGTGCTGAAAAACATTGTTGCTCGAGCATGACACTTTTTGTGCTTGAACATGACACTGTTTATACGAGAACAAGAGCTGGAACTGCTGAAAAATGTTGTTGCTCGAGCATGTCATTTTTTGTGCTCGAGCATGACATTTTTTATGCGAGAATAGGAGCTGGAAATGTACCGTGCATGAGTATAACATTGTTGTGCTCGAGCATGACTTCAGGAATGCAATTGTAGCTTATTTTAACTCTGAATTGAGCCATTTCAACTTCCACCTGACTCCTAGAATCAATCTTGGAACTTGTATAATGATATTCTCATTCCATTCATCAATTTCTTCCATCTCTCATCTTGATCATTCTTCGTCATTTAACATGGACTCATCATTCTCTGCAAGTTCTACCTTCTTCAATATTTTGTCTTCTTCTTGAACTTAACATTTTCTCCAATTTCTTCTTTCTGAGATCTCTTATCTCTTTCTTGTTCTATAATTCAACTTGGACTAATCTACATTAATTATAGTAGTTAGTCAATGTAGGAGATAAATATATTATACAAGCTTTTTGCTCTTAAGAATGATATCTATATAAGACATCATCAAAACTAATCATATCCAACATTCTCCCCCTTTTTGATGATGGAAAATACTCTAAGAAAAATATTTATGAATATGAAAATATATTAAATGCAACATATTTTTCTTGTCATTCTCTCCCCCTTATTTGTCATTAGCAAAAGTTGAAGTATAAAGAAGATATGCTTGGAGAGGTAAAGAATATTAGAAATTTTTCTCCTTGAATAATATGTCAGGAAAACAATTTTCTCTCCCTTATGTAAAAATAGTTTCATTTTGATATGATGCAAGTTGGAATGGTTTTATGAAAACAAGTTGTAATAATTTGGAGAGGGTTTCAAGGAAAATTTTCATGATTAAAACAACTTGATACTATCACAGAATATAAAGAGATAAAGTTCAAAAATGCTCATTTATATTAGGCAAAGTGATGAATGATCCGCTTGTCCATCTCGCTACGTATGCAATTCGGTTGAATCCCCGTGGCTTGAGATGAAGTAGTGGTAGGCTCTCTTCCTTTATGGAGCATAGCTTAGCTGACTCTAAGAGGTTTTTTGTCTACTTTGTAGAGTATATCTCAGCTTCAATGTGATTAAGTGTCAAAACATCTTCCCTTTAATGTAATAGTTTCTCCTTGTAGAGCATTAAGGAAGATTTTTGCACAAACTGAATTCTCCTGTGGCAATTGTAAAACTTTCTTGCAAGAGAGAATTATTAGTGCAATCAGATATCAAAATATTCATTTCTATATGATATTTTCAAATTAAGATAATGAAAGAAAAATATGATATTAACTCATCATCAAAACTAATAAAACAAAGTGAATGCTGATGAGCAAAATTTCTTCAAATAAAGAAGATGAGCTTTTAAGATATAAAACACATGTGAATGTGAAGCCCCCCTTAATGAATGCATGACTAGAAAATATGAAGCTCTCTTTAATGATACCAAATAATAATGTGACACCAAATGTTATGAGGTCTAGAATTCATCCAATTCCAATAGGCACAACATGGTATCTCAGAATTAAGAATTTTCAAGTTCACTTGGGTGGACTTGAAATTTGTATGAACAAATCACTTATGCTTTTTATGATAATAAAAATGTTTAAAGCATAAGGATCATTTTAAAAATGAGTTTGTTCAGGCTAAACTTCATAAGATAAAATTGAATGAATAAGATCGAATTAGTCTAGCATGATTATGATATATAATTTGCATATTGTTTCATAATACAATACCTTACTCAAGTAATATCGTAATTACTCAAGTCATAATCATCTGTAATCCATAGATGCATCACTGGCTAGCCGATCTGATTAGCTTTAGAATACAGGGAAAATCCATTTATTACATCCTAAGTAGTTGAAACTTTGTAAATCGAACACACAATAAGGATACTGTTTGTTTAACTGAAATCTTAACAAAGCGCTTCCATGTGCACAAAAATACATTTTGTTGTGTTGTTCAGATTTTAGAGCCTAAAGGAAAATGTGAAGATTCCGAAACATCCGTTTAAAAATGGGATAAGGGTCTTAAATGTCATGGAAGTTTTCACTCGTGGAGCACCGGTAAGACGGAAGTTTTTTTTGGACCAAAAATGCCACGGAATTTTTCGCAGAGGAGCAATTTTGTCCCGGAAGTTTTCACTCAGGATCAATTTTCCCCGGAAGTTTTCACTAAGGAGCAATTTTGCCCTTCGTCCCCAAATATTAAATTTGACTATTAAATCGTCAAAGACCACACATTTATGCCTTGAAAAGGTCAAACTTAGAGCCAGAGAAGAAGATCCTTGAGATGTTGAGCTCAAGGCGGCCAGAATTTGTGAAGCCGAATTGGTCAAAGGGCAAAGGTCGACTGTCACAAAACCCAAAGGAAGCATCACTTATGATCTAAGCAAATGATCAATCTATACAAACGTAAATATTATCACTATTGATTTGTTTTACTGAACCAATTTTTGGAACAATTCATTTCTCATTTTGCGTTTCATTTGCATTTTGTGACAGACCTTTCAGTCCCTTTGACCAGTTCGGCTTCACAAATTCTCGCGCCTTGATTTCAACATCTCGAAGGATCTCCTTCTCGACTCCAAATTTGACCTTTTCAAGGCATGACATGTGTGGTTTTTGACTAATTTAATAGTCAAATTTAATATTTGGGGACGAAGGAAAAATTGCTACGTTTTGTAAACTTCCGAGGCAAAATTTCTCCTTAGTGTAAACTTTCGGGGCAAAATTGCTCCTCAGCGAAAACTTCTATGGCAAAAATGATACTTCGAGGCAAAATTGCTACGTCTTGTGAACTTCCGTGGCATTTTTGGTCCAAAAAAAAAGTTTTGTCTTACCAGTGCTCCTAAGCAAAAACTTCCATGGCATTTAAGACCCTTATCCCTTTAAAAATGAAGGAAATAGAAGTTTGCCATATTGACTGCAACAAGGATAAGATTTCGTCGATTAAGGAAACTGATTGGTCTCTGGAGCTAAAAAATGAAATACAGCCTATAACCCACCTTTTCAATCCAATCAACGGCCTCCTTTTTAGGCCCTAAAGTTCAAATCCACAGGTTTTAGCCTATTCAAGTAATCTCTGGCAGGAAAGTGGTCGCAATCCTTTCACACCTTCCGTTACACACTCGTCACTCTGTAATGGCAACCCATCATCTCGATCATGAAAGCACAGGTTTTGGTTATGGAGTCTGCATGTAACCTCTAAGGGCTTCGTGGTAGCTCCATAATCGTTATCGTCGAAAATGCTATTGTTTTCTGCACGGAGAAGAGCCGAGACACAATCAAAACTGGGTGCCATTGCAAACAAGGCTCGAAAACCTCTCTCACAACTGTTTCAAGGCAAAACTAGTATTATAAAGCTAGAACCGAGCTTGGAGGGGAGAGGGGGTCAAATCGAGCTTGGGGGTTCAATCAAGCCTAGGGGTTCAGATCAGATTGGAAGCTTGATAGGGCTAAATCAAGAGCTTGAGGGGAGGAGGTTTTTTCCTTTTTTTTTAAATTTAATTAGAGGCATTTTGGTATTTTCATGAAACTAATGTGGGCCCCACCTCAAAAGTAACACCGTTAAGTTAGATTTTAACGGTGTTGTGACTTTTGCACATGTTTTATAACCACATGTGTATTTTTGCACCTAAAAAAAACACTTGGTGTTGGGTGCTCCTCAGGGAAAAGCACATGTGTATTTTTGCACCTTTACCCTAAATTAAAAAGGCCTACAGGGCTGGCTCTTTTAAACTCGAGGCCTACAGGACCAGCCCTGTAAGGCTTATTTCATTAAACTCCTCTAATTTTCAAGTTCGACCATTAAAGGGTCAGGGCTTAAAAAGGCCGAACCTATCTTTCCCATATGATTGTGAATAATAATTTATCGTGTTTAAATAGAAGTTATATGAGTATATATTTTCATTTTCTATATGTTTTTGTTCTTGTGAGTGCTTCTTGATAATTATGTTGGTTGTTTAGATCCCCAAACTTAAATTTCTGGGTCTTGTAGAATTATCACAAGAACTATTCATTATTAGAAAGTGAAAAAAAATTATGAATATAACATATTGTTAAAGATTTATGCCGTTGTGTTGTGAATTGTAAAATATTGTGTGCTCTGTATTCATCGGTGTGTATATATATATATATATATATATTTTTTTTTTTTTTTTAAAAAAAAAAAAAAAAAAAAACTTCATCAAAATAATTACTTAATACGTTGTTGACTATTTAAAGTGGGTTTGGAAGAAAAACTTCAAGAGACCATGTTTTGTTTTGTTTTGTTTTTTGTTTTTTTTTTGCAAAGCATGATTTGTAGTATCAATGATAGGGATGAACATCAAAGTGTAAAAGTAACGATAGAATTAATGTTCAACTAGAACAATGGTAGGAGACTATTGTGTGTAGCAGGGATTTTGGAAAAAATATTTAGGGGCTAAATATATACTCATTAACTAATTAAAAAAATATTTGATGGGCTAAATGTATATTCATTAACTAATTAAAAAAAATATATGGGGGGCAAAATGTATAGTAAAAGCATTTTAATAAGTTTAATATATAAGAGAATATATATTTTTACATTATATTTAATTGTTTAATAAAAAAATTCTGAACACATTCCCCCCCCCCCCCCCCCCCGCCCAAAAAAAATTGTCTACACTAAGCTCAATCTCTGGTGTCTAGGTTGTATGTATACATAATTAAGTATTTAGTAAATCTTAATAAGAATTCTAATTTGTCTATAAACAAATAATAAATCTGGTAGAGTGAGATGATTAGAGAAAGAAAAAGGGATTAGAGGGAGAATCTTGATAGAAGTTTATATCAGGAAGGCAAAGTACAATGATAACTATATATATACGATTGATTAATTGACATTTGTACAATTTAATGAGATACACAGCAAACACATAGGTGGAAAGGAAAAAATATAGGGATAATGGTCTTAAATGCCATGGAAGTTTTCGCTCGGGAGCACTGATAAGATGGAAGTTTTTTTTGGACCAAAAATGCCACGGAATTCACAAAACGTAACAATTTTGCCCCTCTGTTAATTTTGACCGTTAAGTTTAACTGAGTGTACATGTGGCATGCCATCTCATCAATCAAAAGAGTTAAGTATCATTTTTGCCCCGAAAGTTTTCGTTGAGGAGCAATTTTGCCCCGAAAGTTTTCACTAAGGAGCAATTTTGCCCCGGAAGTTTACAAAACGTAACAATTTTGCCCTTCTGTCCCTCAATATTAAATTTGACTATTAAATCAGTCAAAGACCACTATGTCATGCCTTGAAAATGTCAAACTTGGAGTCAGAGAAGGAGATCCTTGAGATGTTGAGCTCAAGGCGACTAGAACTGGTCAAAGGGCTTAAAGGTCTGTCGGAAAACCTAGAGGAAGCATCACTTATGATCTAAGAAAATGATCAGTCTATACAAACGTAAATTTTATCACTATTGATTTGTTTTACTGAACCAATTTTTGGAACAATTCATTTCTCGTTTTGCATTTCATTTACTTAGATAATAAGTGATGCTTCCTTTAGGTTTTGCGACAGACCTTTCAGTCCCTTTGACCAGTTCGGCTTCACAAATTCTGGCTGCCTTGAGTTCAACATCTTAAGGATCTCATTCTTTGACTCGAAGTTCGACATTTTCAAGGCATGACATGTGTGGTCTTTGACTGATTTAATAGTCAAATTTAATATTGGGGACAGAAGGGCAAAATTGCTACGATTTGTAAACTTCCGAGGCAAAAATGATATTTTTGATTGATGAGGTGGCATGCCACGCGTGTACTCAGTTAAACTTAACGGTCAAAATTAACGAAAGGGCAAAATTGCTACGTTTTGTGAACTTCCGTGGCATTTTTGGTCCAAAAAAAAAACTTTTGTCTTGCCAGTGCTCCTAAGCGAAAACTTCTATGACATTTAAGACCCTTATCCCAAAAAAATATATATAAAGCAATGATTTTTTTTCTCTTCTAGAGAAACATTGAATCTTCGAGAGTTATTAAAATAAAAACGTAACATATAAGTTTTGGATATGTGGTGAATTTCAAAGATTTTATTACAAATAAAAATTTCTTAGGAGTCATGTTTTTATATCAACTATATACTTTAATCTTTTTGCGCGTTTTGAATTTATCATGAAGTGTTGAAACTTAATATTTTGCTGGGAGCCTATCCAAGTGAGTTAAATAGAATCATTTAATAAAATATGATTTGTAAAAAATAATAAGAAGAAAAATCAAATTTGTTGTGAACTTAAGATTTTTGTGGAAACCGATGAAGAAAATATTATGAACTATGATTTGCTAACTGATCTTATTCATAAAGAGGATGTTCCGCCTTCAAAATATGAAATGAGTGACAAATTACTACATTCACCAGTAAGTAATGAAATGATTAAATAATAAGATGTTGTTTGAGTGATTAGTCTTTAGGATAAGATTGAGATATATGACATCAGGATTTTGTTTGAGATTGGCAATTTACAGTTGATACTCAAAATATTTATATTTTATAAGAGTATGATTCAAAGTAATTCTAGATTAGAAACATATTAAGTATTACTTGAGTAACTAGTTGGAGAAGGATGAAAGCCTTTATTCAATATGTGTATTAAATAACATATAGTAGGAAAAAATATAGGAGGAATTGATTATGGGGTTTACACTTATCATATTGCATGGGAAGTGTAAAATTCCTATACACATATGAAATGGTGTAACCCACATCTTATATATATATATATATATATATAAAACTCAAGCAAGGAAATGGTGGGACCCACACCTTTTTGTATCTATAATATGAGGATACACTTCTCTTACAACATGATAAGTGTATTTCCCATTGATTATATGTTAAAATGTGTTAACCAAATTTTGTTTTAAATTGGTATGCTAAAGTACAAGGTTCTCTTCTATGGTTCAAATATTCTATATTTTATTTTAATTATTTATTTCATTGTGTCCACATTTTTGCTTCTTCTTTATTTTTTGTTTGTTTGTTGAGGGCCTCTTTTATTTTATTGGTTGGAGTTCAATGATATTGTTTTCTAGATGTTATTTGGATGAAACGAAACTATAACTAATTGGTTGGCCAAAACAAAGTTAACAGTTAATGATGGTTTAGTGTTAATAATGAAGGTGTATTTTATATGAAGCTAATTGGATTTTAATCAAGGTGATGAATTTTGTATTTTGGGGACAAAATTCTTTTAAAAGAGAGAATTGTAACATCCTTATTTTTGTAAGCACTTAGGTAAAGTTGTAACTTAAGTTTTATGTAGTCAGAATATATAACAAATTAATAGTTTAAAAAGTGCAACCATTAATAGATTAGTATGTAGGTGTAGCCGAATCCTCAACCAATTTTAGGCCGCAATAGAACTTCTGCATTTTGACACATTTGAATATGTTAAGATCGGCTCACACTCAAGAAGGGTGAAATGAATGTGAGATAAAAAAAAAAATTTAAAATTCTTTTCACATGTCAGTGAAAACAATAAGTATGAAAATAAGAAACTGTACATGCATACTGAAATATGTAAATCACTTCTACTAGAATTATAAGAGATAAGGGGGGAGAAGACACAAACAATGATTTATATAGGTCTGATCCACGAGGACCTATATCTAGTCCTCAGACTCTTCTTGAGATTTCCAATCAACTATCTCCCTCAAGTTTAAATTGGGCATTTAAGAACCAATACAATCACACAAGTTTAGTAGGTCATTTGTGAAACCACTTACAATCTTCTCACTGAGATAATGACTCCCCCTTACACATCACAAGGATATAACCTTAATAACGAAGGAATTACAATCAATCTTCTTTTTAGAAGTGAACTAAAGTGAACACTAAAGCATAATACAAACAATCTCTCTTTAAAGTAAATTATATCAGCATTAAGAAACAAGGAGTATACATGTTGTATAGTTTTGGCATTCTGACAGTAGGCACATGTTCTCTCTCCCTTCAGTTTTGAAATATCTTCTATTTATAGTTGATGATGGGCATTTGACTATTGAGCCTATTTCTTTCTGTTGAGCTTCTCTTCTTCCCCTTGAGGTTATCAGTATATGACCATTGGAACTTTTCTGACACAAATAAACTTTTAACCATTGAGCTCTAATCCAAGTTTAATCACTTGTAATCTTCATATAAACTTGATTAGTAATGATTATGAATGGTTAGGAACAAAATAATTAAGATTTAAATGAGTTTGGAAGTGTTTTGAAAAAAAAAAAAAAAAAAAGCCAAGACGTTGATAAAAAACTTTTAGGTATCAAATTTTTCTTCCTAACATCAATCATTCCATTTACAAAAAGTCAAAAATATAATTCAATTTTCAAAAGATAAAATCATCAAATTTTCCTAAGTTTGCAAACAAATATCATCAAATTATCTTCCAGAAATCAAGATACAATAAAAAATGAGAGGAGACAGCCGAGTGTTGGGATCCGTACACGCAGCGGATTAAAATATTCTACGAATCCCATCCGGAGGATCGCTCAACCATCGTTTAATCAAGGTTTAAGAACCGAATATTACCTATAATGAACTCGTCCGCGTCTCGCTCTCTTTGAACAGGTGGGCTACCTTCTCGATCAGTAGAAGTCGACTCCACGAATCGGCTTCCTCTACTAGTATCCACACAAATAAGCACCGAACACGAACGCGGCAGCGTGCTAGCACCTCGAACTGTGCGTCCCTCTCTATCTAGCTCTAGGGTTTCTTGCAGGCTCTCTAATATGCTCGACAAAAAGTCCCGTAGGTTTTTCTAAACCCGATCGGCGTATTATATTCAAAATTCATCCTCATTAATTTTGAATTTCGAATTTCAAATATGGATTAAAAAATACATTAATTAAATTTATCTGTTAGATCTAATGTAACGTATTTAATCCGCATTAAAAGGCTGATCTGAAATTCGAATTTTGAATCTGGATTAAAATATATTAATTAAATCTATCTAATAGATCTAATCTGATATATTTATTTAATCCAAATCAAAAGCCTTCTGATTTAATTTATCTCTATAAATTAAATCCCAAAAATGATATCTATATATTTAATTAAATCGAGATACTATATCTCAATTTAAATTAAATAGATATATGATATCTGTATTCGAAAATTAAATGAGATACAATATCTCTATTTATTTTAGATATTTAATTTATCAAATAAATTAAATATAAAATAAATAATATATAATAATAATATAATCTCCATTAATAATATTAATATATATTAATTTCGAATTTAATATATTAATTTCAAATATATATATATATATATATATATTCACCCCAGATTAAATTAAGTATTCATTAAATCTCGATTAATCTAAGATTCAATGAACACGAACACTTTTGTTTGTGTTGGGTTATTCTTGTGTGCGACCTATGCCTGACCCATGTGAGATTGGCGGTGGGCCAATCTGTACCGACCACAAGTCGCAAGCGGCCTCTAACAAGACATTGCGACTACCCAATTCATATGGGGATCGATGACACGATACAACCTATCATACAACCATGTCACGTCCCTTTTGTCACGCAATAATTTGGTCAAGGATGAGGCATGGATAATGTCAACTTCCTTTTCTTGACCAGTACTTTCTCGATTCTTAAGTAATCTAATCAGTGAAATGGAAACTCCTTTCCATCATAGTATGGGCATACATTTCTTAGACTCACTCATCGAGGGGCCCAGTATTATTTCTCTACAAATGTGAGGGACAAATTCCATCTTGACCATTCACATTCATCCGCATGAAAACCACTAATCTCAATCCAAGCCTTTATCATCACCCGGTCAAATGTGACTTTTGACTAGGTCAAAGACCAGTGACTCATCATGTAGGAATCCATGATGATCTCAGGTCATAGCAGTGGCGGACCTATACTTGTGCCATTGTGGGCAAGTGCAGACACAAAATATATATAATTTAAAAGAAATTAGTGACAATGTGTGTAAGTGGTCCAGATGGTTAACCCTCTAGTCCTCCTCTTAATCAGTAGGTCACCAGTTCGAGCTTGCCAAGAGACTTTTCCCCTTTTTTTCCCCATTTCCGTCATTTTCTCTGCCTTCTCTCGTCTTCAACTCGCTCTCGCCTTTGTCTCGCCATATCTCCAAATTCGAAGCTTCTTGCCTTTTCTTTCAAGAAAACCAAATGTGTCGTCAATTTTTGCTCTCGGCTTTGTGAGCTCAAAGTTTCAGCGGCAAAGAAGCGGCTTAAGTCCTGAGTCACAGTTTGCCAAGGTTCTACACCGCTTGTCACTGCTCTAACAGTATTTTTTTCTTACTCATTGAGTTTGACGATGAATGTTTCAGGTGAAGGAAAACCTTCAACTCAGGAAAGGGGTGATGAAAAATATGATTTGGGATGGTTACCTGCTTTTCCTCACGTTCTTGTTTCTTCAATGGCGAATTTTGTTTGGATATCACATTGGGTCAGTTTTTGTCCTCCTTTATTTATAGTCTCTCTTGTTAATTTGTGGTGGAAGGAAATATTTCTAATTTTATACAGAGGTATATTTAAATGAGATCTCAATGACGCCATATTCAATTGAAGGACTGAGATGAAGTAGAAATTGAAAAACAGTATATTTTTTTTTGGTAATGGTTGCTGGTTTTTTGATTAACTTCCATAGATGTACCATAAGTTCCATAACTGCATCATGGGCCTATGATTTAGTAGTTAACTGAATACTTATGAATTATTTTATCATAATATTGAGCATGCCCAACTCACAAGGAAATCCCTTTGGTTTTGAAGTGTTAGCTGACTATAGTGCGTGTTCAAACATAATTCATGCTAGACTTTTAGTTTAGTAACAGTGCTTTAATTTGGTTAAAATTTTTAGTTTTAACGTGAATCAGGGGACTCTTAATTCATGCTAAACTTGAAGTGTTAGCTCTTACTATTTAACGTGAATAAAGAAATTTGAGTATTTTTGTCACTATTTTCCTTCTCATTCTGCATAATCATTTCCTTCATTTTGTAAACTTAAGACCTAGAGTGATGATATGTTTCTTTAAGCAACTTTATGTGATTACTTGATTAATGTTGACTGGCAAAAGCAAAACAAATTGAATCTATGTTCTATCATGTCGAACATAGATGCACAAGTTCGTTAGTTACTGAAAAATTGGTGGTAAAAAGTTTTTTTTTTTTAGATTGATAAACTTGGTTGTCGGCGCACATTTCAGATTGATTCAATACCCTTAGTTATTGGCACACTATTAAGGTAATATGCTTCATCTCTGAAATTTATGTTAGAAACGTACTTTTATCATTGAAATTGTTCAAGTCAAAGTGACATTATGCTCTTCCCACACTCAGCGTTGCTAATCTACTTATTTTGTGCTTGCCTGAGGGGTGCCAGAATATTTGGGTAGAAATATATTTTGTAGTTTCTATTTGTGATGTGCAAGCTCTAGGTGCCCAATTTAATGCATGAATGATCACTTTTATTTGTTTGTAGCTCTTTGCTGTATATTTTTATCTTATCATGCAATTCTTACATTGATGTGTAAACCTTGCCTATGTTTGGTTTTGCTCCTAAGTTGAACAATCTACCTTCTTAGCCACATTGCCACTAGTGTGATTAGCTGTCATTGATTAGCTTTCTTTTAAATTTCATTGCTCTACATTAGCTTCATTGATTAGCTTTCTTTAAATTGCATTACTGGGCATAAACAAATATTGGGGGCTGCTGTGTTAGTTCACGTATCCATAGTTTGTTGATTACAAATACTGTCTTTTCATCCTTTGGATGTTAATTTATCTTGTTTTGAATTACTTGCTAATTACTTACTAAATTGACATAGAGTGCAAATTGTTTAGTTGATTTGGAATTGGAAATCATAGCTTTAGTTGCTTAATGTGTTTAAAATTTTCCTTAAAAATTTTTTTCAGGGGCGCTGCCCCCGAATCCCACCACTAATTATGCACCCACAAAACCTAAAATCCTGGATCCGCCACTGGGTCATAGGGCATCGTGACACGGTTATACATGAGATAAGCTTATGACTAGATCCATGCAGCTTTCTCATAGTGGGTTGGTCCAACACCTTGTACTCTTACAAAGTGCCCATGACTTTGATTTGTACCTCCATACCTCATCAAAGTCATACTGGTCTTATCTCATCTTTGCTCCTGCGTAGATGACCAACCAGGGACATTTAGGATAATCTATAAAAGATATATCTAGGGATACAGTTATCAATATAAACATGTAAATTAAATGATAACTAAAAGAGAATACTTTAAAACATAAATGTCTAAAGTACAATGACTTGCCCTAGGGCAAAATTTCCAACACTGAGATCGATAGGGAAAAACCGAAGAAGACTGCGACATTTTGCCCTTCGGGATTGGGAGGTGGGACTAGAGTTTTTGCATTTCTATCTGTTCTGTCTGAAGAACACAGATGTCTAACCACAATGGATTAGTTTATGGTTTATGTAGGATCGGTAAGCTCTCCGAGGTATGTGAGAGTGAATACCCAAGAGATGATGGTTTAGTGATGTCTATAAGGAAGACACCAAAAAATATTAGATGATCATTGTGCTACACAAGAATGGCTATTAACCAAAGGGAGTGGGTGTGTGCACATTGTGACTGAATAGTAAAAGGATATGAATCAAATATGTGCACCTTGTGGGTAATCTCCTATTTATAGAGATTACCTAGGATTTCGTCTTGCTGGTCCTGTGTTTGTTCCTCAGGCAACATGCATACCCACGTTCTACAAATGCCTGCTCTACTATCTGACACATCCCTGCTCCACTACCTGTACTGTCGGGATTAGTGCCTTGTTTATAGGGTGATTAGCGTTTGCTTGCTTAAGGAGGGCTTCCAAACTGGTGTATTTGTGTTAGGCCGGCCCCATATCAGGGACCAATATATGAATCCATAACAATTGCCCCAAGCTCGGGAGTTCGGGTCTCTAAGCTGCCGAGATTAGTTTATTGACTAACCCTGACTTTATGAATCCGACTTTAAATTTAACCAAGTTCTCTCAGACTCCTTGAATCCAAATTTGCCTTTTTTGCCCTTCGTCATGAATGACGGACTCGCTTTCTTCAACCAATCATTCAGCTTTCATGATGATCGAGATTTGTATTGACCGACTAGAACTCATCCATTCCCGACGTTATGAATTCCCGCCATGTGTTGCCCCCAATCCAGGTTATCATGAGAACCTACCGGTATATGAACAATCGTGACTTTCCAAAGATAATCGCAGCTGTTTGTCTACCCACATTGAGATATGTAACCACCATTTTCCACATAATAGCCAATCCTGGCACTCTTCGATTTTCGTACTTACTTAATGTCCACGTCTTATTGTTCCAGTCACCATTGTACTTTTGGAAAAAGGATTCGCCTTTTTATTAAAGAAGCATTAATTATCCCTGGAGTTTTGGATTTAAAATGCCTATAAATTCCTACTTTTCCTTCTCATTTCTTCCTCACAACTTTTCTGCTTTCTCCACTTTCAATCTTTCTGATGGCTTGTGGTCTTAGACGAACTGAAACATATATGTCGAAAGAATCAGGCTCCCCCCATTCATCCCAAGCTTCGAGCATTCCGAGAGCATAGGGGCACAAAGTGAAGGTGAAGGATGTGAGACCTGGCTATCACCCAAGAGGGGGGTGAATTGGGTGTCTGATAAAACTTTAAGAACTTTTAAATCTTTTCGCAACTTACTGAAAGTAGTTTGAATGACAGAAATAGTTTATAAAGTAGTAGTCAGTCATTCAAACATGTATGCTGGAAATGTAAGAGTTTAGAGAAGAGAATATGCAACCGAGATTTATCCTGGTTCGGCCCAATCCTTGACTCGCTTCCACCCCCAAGTTCCACTTGAGATTTTCAATCCACTGTCTCCTTGTTTAACCGGGCACAAGAGAAAAGCCTTCACAACTTCACAAGTTTAGTCGGGCACTTGTGCTGCCTTTACAATCTCTTACCGAGATACTTTCCCTTACTCACTGTAAGGATACAATTTCACACTCTGTAAATGAAGGATGATCCTTTCACTCTCAGACTCTGCTCCCCCTTACAAGTTGTAATCGTACACCCACACTCAAGATATCTCTATCTTGAGATTTGACTGAATGAAAATAAATGATAAAAGCTCTCTCACAGAGTAGATGAATGATAATCACTGGAGTACATAATCAATCACCTCACTCTTTACAGTAGAATATATAAACATTGAGAAACAGAGTGTATGAGCTATCGACGGTGAAGTTGTAAAGTCATTTCGTTGGCTTCGTCGATTCATTCATCAATTGTCAAATCTTTCGGTTTGAAGACTTCACAATTTATAGGTATTTGTGTTTCGACCGTTGCAAGCATTCGACCATTGGAGATCAGTTGGAAGCAGCTTGAATGTGGCCGTTGAGTCTTCTTCAAAAATGTCCATTGAAGCGTTCATATTAATCGCTGTCAATGGTTCTTGGTCTTAGCAACATTCTTCATTCCTTTTGTTTTGACCGTTGAGAGATAGCATTTAATAGGTAATTGGAATAGCAGTGGTAGCCTTACTTCGTTCGAGTATCGGTTCGAGATTATCACGGGTTTAGGTAGTTTGCATTTAATGCTTCGACACACGACTTGCTTTATTCAAATCTGTTGATTAATCCATGTTTAAACAATCGAAACTCATGAGCAAACATGTTAATAGCATTTGGTAATTGGAATGAATAATAATCTGAAGTAATAACATGATATAGCAAGATTCATGATTTCCAAAGTTGAAAGATTTGAAGAACAGGGATGGCATTACTCGAGCAATGATCATGATAGAAAAGGTGATATCTATCCCTGATGCTCGAGTATGAATTTGAGCTTGCTCGGGCAAGCAACTCTGGAGTCCTTTGAGAAATGATTTATATCGATGTTGCTCGAGTAAGGAAGATTCCATGCTTGGGCAACCTTCTGAACCAGTCATGCTAGTGCTCGAGTAAGACTCCTTCGACTCCTTCTTTCGCTGATGCTCGAGTAAGACATGATCCTTGCTCGGGCAAGAAATAGACAGAGGTGAGGATTTGTGAATTCAATGATGCTGCTCAAGCATGGTTTTTCCTTTGCTCGAGCATGTCTCTCACTTTGCTCGGGCATGCTTCAAACCAAGGCTTAAACAGATTCAATCATCGCTGATGCTCGAGCATACCACATATCGTGCTCGAGCAACGCTGAGACAAAGAGCGAAATGAGTTCAGATACATGGTTGCTCGGGCAACCTTTTTCTTCTGCTCGAGCATGGTGCTCGAGCATGATGTTTTCATGCTCGGGCAAGCGTCTTTCAGAGATAGAGAATGAAGTGTCGATCGATGCTGCTTGGGCACGTTTTTCCTCTACTCGAGCATGCTGCTCGAGCAAGCCTTTATTTCTACTCGAGCAAGACTCTTCAACCTGCTGTTTCTTTGTTCAGATCGATGTTGCTCAAGCAAGCCTTCCTTTATGCTCGAGCATGACTTCCTAACTCAGTGAAAATGTTGCTGGCCATGCTGTTGCTCGAGCAAGCTCCATTCTCTGCTCGAGCATGACTCTTCAACTCGAAATTTGTTGATT
The DNA here is from genome assembly GCA_019022655.1 of Acacia acuminata. Taxonomy (NCBI): domain Eukaryota; kingdom Viridiplantae; phylum Streptophyta; class Magnoliopsida; order Fabales; family Fabaceae; genus Acacia; species Acacia acuminata. The sequence continues at coordinate 1,817,759 of JAFJYI010000098.1, read as the reverse complement.
GTCAAGGTGATGCTCGGGCATTACAAATACCTTGCTCAAGCATGATTCTAGTTATAATGATGTTGCTTGAGTATGCTTTTACCATCTGCTCGGGCATGATTCTTCAACTTGTAATTTTCTTGCTTAGCTTGATGATGCTCGGGCATTCCACAACGTCTGCTCGAGCATGACTTGATCAATTGTGAAATTATGCTTGGGAATTATGTTCTCTGCTTGAATAGCCATCTCCAAGTGTCAGGCTGCTAGCTACCATTATCTTGTGCAAATTTCAGACTTTCAAGAAGCAATTACGTTGATAGTACAAGAGGCAACTTCCAGTCGGCATAACGTCTTCTGCATAAATCCAAATTTATCAAATCACCCCATCTCAGAAAGCTCTTCAAATATTCTTTCTATTTCGATAAGAATCAGCTCCAAACTAGTTGTATTTCACCCATTAACATCATATGAATGGAGGTTGATCTTATCCAGCATTTTTCCAGAATCCAGAACAGACTATCAACTTAAAAACATCATAACTTCTTCAATTGATCTTCCTTTTCTATGTTCTTGATGTTTTTGAAAATTTATTTGAGTCTATTTTCCAATGGTACCAGTTTCATCTCAATTGGATTTTTCGTTTGTGAGATAGACTCAAATTACCGAAGGTTGGTCTGGACTGTGACGGTTATTTTTGTTGTAACTTCAAAAATCACAGCTCCTTGATCTGAACTACTTTAGGCTTGAGTTTTATATCAAAATGACGCATTGGGAGTCTAGTTTCAAAAACAATTGGTTTTACTTCAATCCGATATCTGGTTTGGGAGATATCATCGAATTACTAAAGGTTGCTAGAAACAGAGTTGAACAGAGTAGGCTGAAGGACGTTTTTGCTCGAGCATGCCTTTGCTTTTGCTCGAGCAAGCACTGTTTAGGAGAAAATAAGGATTGGAACGAAGTTTCTTGAGCATGGAAATATTTGTGCTCGAGCAAGGTACTGTTCTTGTGAGAAAAAATGATGACATTGCATTAAACCCTGGCACTTGTAAGGCCGTGTCTTTAAAATGGTCCAAATACTTTTGCAAGGTTTCCCACGCACTTGCTTTAGTTGGTTGAGTTGGAACTCGGTCTTCAGTTGCTTCCTGCTAGTAGCGAAGTTCACCAGAAACTTCTTCTCTAGGGTCTGCATATCCTGGATTGAATGTAATGGTAGAGAGTGAAACCATATTTGTGCAGCTCCCCATAGAGTCCTTGCAAACAACCGAGGTGCAACATGCCCTGCAATCCCTTTTACCACTATCTCCATCTTGAAATTATTAACATAGTTTGGCGGGTCTTGATTCCTGTCATACTTCGGTAATTCTCTCGAATCTAGACCCTTGGGATAGGTGGCTACCATAATCTCATCCGAAAATTGGCTCAGGATTTTATCTCCGCCGTGTCCACCAGTATGTATCTCAAGTATGCTAAGAGATGGGAATGTCGTTTCTTCCTTTCGGGAATCTAAGTTCTCGGCCGGCTGCTTTCCCTTTGCCCAAGCTAAGTTGGAATGAGTAACTCGGGGAACGCCTGTGTCAACTTCAGTGGCGGTCATGTCACTGATCCGGCTAGGATTGCTGGCATCTCGGCCCATGTTCCGGTCAGGATTCTCAAGCATCCTTATGCGTTCTTCCAGCAACCGTATTTTTCTGCTCTCTCCTTCAAGAACCTTATCTCGGTCGTCGACGACCAAATCTTCCTTCTCATGATGTCCACAGGGTTCTTCAATGCTAGTGTCCACAGAAGTTGAGACATAATCCTACTCGGACCTGCATCGTTCCGGCCCGCATTTCGAGTTTGTCTCTCTCCTTGTCCAATTCGCTCTTCCAGCATCTGCTGTATCCTTCAATACTCTTCCTGCCGTCACAAGTCGTTCTGACGGTCCATGTCCTCCTTGATGCGCCTGGCATCCTCCTCTCTCTAGAACTGGCCATGAATCTCTATACTTCCCATCCGGTGTAGCATCGATTCCATAGTGCTATGCAAAATTTTAACATAAGGATGTTTGATTTGAAACTCAAGAGGAGGGTGCGGAAGGTTTTGCTGTTGAACCGATTGCTGCCCTTGTTGGACGCCTCGGCTTGGATGAGGGGAATTTGCAGTGTCTTCCGTCTCACCCTCAATCCTCTCAGAGATATGGTTAGGATCAGGGGCCACCGAATCTGAACACTGGATCGTTTGCTCTTGGGGTGGCTGCTGTGACTGTCCTTCTGGCAACTGATCCTGTCAAGTTGCTTGACTGGGACTCCTGGTACTTGTAGTCATTTCAGTGGTCATCTATGGTTTTCTATGGTGCTTAGGAATCGAAATTTATCTCTCCCCACGGACGACGCCAATGTTCTGTCTGAAGAAATGTTAGTTCTATATGTGTTTTGATGATAATTGACAATTGTAAACAAAATGTGAGTTTTTCTTTTGTAAGTTGAAAAACTTACTGTCAAAGGAAAACTCGAGTTTTGATTTAGGAAACTCGAGTTTTGATCTTATAGATGTTAGTTCTCTACAGGTTTTGATGATAACTGCCATTTGTAAACACAAGATATGGTTTTGTCTTTGGTAAGTTGAAAAACTTACTATCAAGACAAAACTCGAGTATTGGTCTCAATACTCGAGTATTGACTTGACAAAGAGTTGCTCAAATCAATTACACAAAGCAATACTCAAGTATTGGACTTACAGAGAGCACTTCAAGTTTTTCACCCTGAGCCAAACTCGAGTATTGATATGAATACTCGAGTATGGAACACACAGAGACAATTTCAACATTGACTTATGTTGGTTATGTTTAGTTTTGATGATGTCTTATATAGATGCCATTAAGAGCAAAAAGATTGTATATCATACTTATCTTGTATATTGACTAACTACAATATATTTGATGTAGATTAGTCCAAAATGAATTATGGAGATTAATCAAGATGAGAGATTGAAGAAGGAAGAACTTGCTCTATAGAATGAGAAAATCATCATACAAGTTCCTAGATTGATTCTAGAAGTCCCCACGATGATATGGAAGTTGGAACGGCTCAAATCGGAGTGAAAATAAGCAATTTCAATGAGCTAACTCGAGCCGGGCAATTTACCTCGAGTTAGAACATCTAGCTACGATGTTTTGGGCATCTAGGATGTTTACCTCGAGTCACACAACTCACCACCTCGAGTCGGGGTGATTTCCAAGTGATTTTCGCTCCCGGGCATGTTTTACCTCGAGTCAGGACCTATTTACCTCGAGTTTTTGGTCTCGAGATGTTTACCTCGAGTCAAGACATGTTTGCCTCGAGTTTTCACTGTTTGGGATGATTACCTCGAGTCGGTCACTTACTACCTCGAGTTAAAGTGCACTTTCAGCAACTCTGGTGCACTCTGTTCCACGTTCAGCTCGGGCGACCTTCGGTAATTGGATGATATCTCTCAAACCAGGAATCTGATTGATACGAAACCAGTGGCATATGAAACTAGACATCCAACACGTCATTTTGATATATAATTGAAGCCAAAATGAGTTCATATCAAGGAGATATGAATTTTACAATTTACCACAAACATCACCGTCACAGTCAGAACCAAGCTTCAATGTTTTGAGTGTATCTCACACAATAAAAATCCAATTGAGCTAAACTCAGTGCCATTGGAAATATGACACACAGAGCTTTCTATCAAAAGTTGAATCAACCAAAACGGAGCTCATACCAGGGAGATATGGCCCTCAAAAGTTGACACACGTGTTTCTGGAAACAATTCAGCATAGCCTCGGGTTTCTGCTTATATCTCACTTTAGAGAGCACTTTTTACCTCGAGTTACAGAGTCTACCTCGAGTTTTTAGAGCAGACAGAAAGATTGAACAATGGAGAGAGGTTTTTACCTCGAGTCAGAAGCTCCACCTCGAGTCAAATGGCCTTCCCGAGAGTTTGAACAATGGAGAGCAGTTTTTAACTCGAGTCAGAAGTGTTGCCTCGAGTCAGATAATGTAGAAATCAATTTCAACGATGGATTAACTCGAGTCAAGTTTCCCCAACCTCGAGTCTCAATCACTTACAACCAACTCCAAATGGATTCTCGTTACAAAGCAAGCTGGAGTTAATATTTTTGCCTTGAGTGTCCAGTTTAACTCAAGTCTCCATATTGTCACCTCGAGTCACGAGACAAACCTCGAGTCATCACTCCTTCCACCTCGAGTCTCGAGTCATTTACTTGAAATACATTTTCATTACGAAACTCGAGTCAAGTCGTCCCTCCAGTCAAAATCCTACCTCGAGTTTCCATAAGTTCACCTCGAGTTAATAAGCCTCCTCGTTTGTGCATTTTGGATATTAAAGATTCATTAACTCGAGTCTGTTGATCTGCTACCTCGAGTTATCTCTTCCTCTGTTTTAAAGAATTCATATTTGCAATTATGATTCTCTTGAAGAACAACCAGATGATTACCAAAAGATCTTATACTACTTCTAAACATCATTCAACATTTATTGAGATATCATTAATCATAATGTTGAGTGATTTTCGATGATTTAGCAACGGTCGAGAATAAGTTCCGTAAAACAAAAGACGACCGGAGACAACGGATTGAATCCAATTAAGGCGAGATTAGCGCGAATGGTTAAATGCTACCAACGGTCAAAATCAAACAGATGAATTCAAAACCTACCAACAGCTATTTCTCCAACTATTATAAATTCACGAAGAAGATAGTTCATCAAGAAGAACCAAGCACATACACGAGACAAAGAATACAAAGTGTTCAATCTCTATTACGTATATATCTTTAGATATCATTGAGCTTCGGTGTTCATTATCTATCTACTCTGTGAGAGAGTCTTATCATTTGTATTACAATTCATTCAAATCTCAAGATAGAGGTATCTTGAGTGTGGGTGTACAATTACAACTTGTAAGGGGGAGTGAGTCAGAGAGTAAAAGGATCATCCTTCGTTTACGAGTGTGTAATTGTGTCCGAGTTATTTGGTTACAACTTGTAAAGAGGGGTAAGTCCTAGTGAGAGGATTACTTGAGAGTTACGAGTTTGTGATCAAGGATTGAGATAGTGAAATCCCGAGTGTTTAAAGGACTGGACGTAGGTCAAGAATTGGACCGAACAGTATAACCTCTTGTGTTCATTGCTCTTCTCTCTATCTCTGTTTTAAGTGTTCTTGAGCAATTAGCGAAAGAATTTTCATAATCACCTATTCACCCCCCTCTAGGTGATATTCCACCTTCAACTTAAAATCTCAATACTCAAGTATTCAGTTGAATACTCGAGTATTGGTCATACTGAAGTCATCAAGCCTCTCATCTTTTGAAAACTCAGTATTGGTTTTGCATACTCGAGTATTGGATTTTCACAAAGCTTTCATACTTGACACTCTTATGAAAACTCAAGTATTCATTTGAAAACTCAAGTATTGACTTGACATCAATTTATCAAAGTTTTCAAACATCTTGAATACTCGAGTATTGGTTTAGAGACTCGAGTATTGGGACGAAAAGACTACAAGTTTTATGCATATATTGAATACTCAAGTATTCATTTCAATACTCAAGTATTGACTTAGGAAAGACTTCACAAAGTTTTTCAAAATGAATGCATACTCGAGTATTGAGTTAAAAACTTGAGTATTGGGCATACAGAAAGCTTTGCCCTTTGTCAATGACTTGAACACTCAAGTATTGGAATCAATACTCAAGTATTGAGGTTTTGAACTCAAACTTATTTTCATATCAAAAGTTCAAAACTCGAGTATGGATTTGGATACTCAAGTATTGACCCTATTTCAATGTTAAGGTCCAAAGTCAAATCTCGATGATTCTTCTCTAGAAGAAGAATACTCAAGTATCAAAATGAATACTCAAGTATTGACTTAAGTGCACAGTGACAAACTCGAGTATTGATACACATACTCGAGTATTGAACGCTAAGTTTGAAAATCAAATCTGACGATTTTGCTATACCTTCTTGTTTGATCTTAATACTTCCTATGATTATTCTCTAATGTTCCTAGACATGTTTAATCAATTTATTGCTTGAGTTTCGAATGTTAGAGAATGTACATTGAACGTTTAAAGCAAAAGCAAAAGTGATGTCGGCACATTAAATGCAAACCCGAGAAAGTTGCATTCTTTTGGGTAATCTATCTGCACACGCCTACAAGGGATTAAAGAATGATTTCTACATCTAGTAGCTGCTATTCCAACGGACTAATTTGCGAGAGAGTCAACTCGATATTCTACCCAGTGGATTAAGTGCGAGATTAGATAGAGAAGAAGACCTTACCTTGCCCCAAACTTTGGTTAATCAAGGCAACGGTAATAATGAAGATTACAACGGTCAATTAATGCTCTCTTAGTATAAATAGAGATGCATTCAAGTCTTCTCAACCAACTACAACAACGAAAACGAAATACATTCAAGTCTAGCATTTATTCTTTCGGTTTTCAACCGTGTTTGTATCTTTTGATACTTTGTACTTCATGATTATTCTTATCTACTCTTAGAGAGAGTTTCTACTTGAAAAACATTTATTGTAAAGAATCACAAGTCGGGGGACTTGGTGATTTGGGAGTTCATTGATTACAACTTGTAAGGGGAGTGAGTTCTAGAAAGAGAACTACTCTTTGAGTACGAGTGTGTATCTTTGTCATAGTGGAAAATCCCGGAGAGTCGGGACCGGATGTAGGTCAAGTTGTTAGGACCGAACCAAGATAAATCTTTGTGTCCAGTGTTCTTCCCTTTACTCTGTCCATCTCTGTTTTTTGTCTAAAAACAGAAGCGGATTAAAAAGTTTTTAAAATACCCAATTCACCCCTCTTGGGTATATAGCTCCACTTTCAATAGAGAGGAGCTCAATTTCTTGAACTAAGCAAAACCGCCGGTTTTTGGAGAAAACTCAAGTTTTCACCACACGAGTCTCTTCAATAATTTCGAGGAAGTCAAAACTCTAGTTTCCATTTGGAAACTCGATTTTTGCTCATACGAGAGTCTCCAACTTTGGAGCTTGTGAAAACTCTAGTTTTGATATGAAACCGCCAGTTTTCAGTCTGCCATAAGTTTTCTAAGTTTTCCAAAGTTTTGTGGAAACTCGAGTTTTGATTTAGGAAACTCGAGTTTTGATTTAGGAAACTCGAGTTTCGACTTGACAAAGAGTTTTCAACTTTTACTCGAGTTTTCAAAACCACCGGTTTTCATTTAAAACTCCGAGTTTTGACTTAAGCTAAATTTCTCTAAGTTTTCATACTTAAATGGAAACTCAAGTTTTGTTTTTGGAAACTCGAGTTTTGGGAAAGCTTCAGCTTTGCTCTTTTACAATATTTTGAAAACTCCGGTTTTTGGTCATACATAGATTTCTCAAAGTTTTCATACTTAAATGAAAACTTGAGTTTTTTTTTGGAAACTCAAGTTTTGGCCAACTTTGAGAGCTTTCTTGTCTTTCATTATTTTGAAACCTCCAGTTTTGGATGAAAACTCAAGTTTTAGGTTTTGGACTAAAATCGACCTAACACGTCAAAAAAGTCCAAAATTCGAGTTTTGGAAATGGAAACTCGAGTTTTGAGTTCTCTTCAAAACTATGGTCCGAGCTCAAATCACGACGTTCCTCTGGGAAGAAGGAAACTCAAATTTAGTTTTTGGAAACTCGAGTTTTGCTATTAGTGCACGATGACAAACTCGAGTTCTAATGAACAAACTCGAGTTTGCGTCGCAAAGTTTGAAATTCAAATCTGACGAATTTGTGAAACCTTATTGATTGATCTTAATACTTCCTATTATCATTCATTAATATTTCTAGCTACGTTAACCACTTTGTTAGTGAGTTTCAGATGTTTTAAAGGATATTAAATGAAGATTTGAACTAAAGAAAAAAGTGATGTCACCACATTAAATGCAAAGTCCAGAAAACTTGCATCCTTTTGGACAATCATTCTACACGCGTTGCAAAGGGATTAATGTTTATTTTCCACATCCAGTAGTTGCTCTTCCAAGGGATTTAAAGTCAAGGAGTCAAGCACAAACATCTGTGCAACTGGATTAAGCAAAGTGTAGTAAGAGAATAAGACCAAAGCTTAATCTAATCATTGTCTAATGAAGGCAACAACTATATTGAAGATTACCACGGTCATTTAATGCTCTCTTAGTATAAATAGAGCTGCATTCAATTCTTCACAACAACCAATCTGCTAGAAAACGAAAAATCATCAAAGCTATCAACTACTCTTTAAGTTTTTTTGGGCTAAGTATATGTTGATACATTTTGTACTTTAGTGTTCATATTTATTCACTCTTAGAGAGTTCATTTATTGTAAATCATTCATTGTAAGAATCTCAAGTCAAGGGACTTTGAGATTGGGTTATTGATTGCAACTTGTAAGGGGGAGTAAGTTCTAGTAAGAGAATTACTCTTGAGTTACAGAGTGTGTAATCAATTGAGATAGTGAAAATCGCAGAGTGTCTGGGGACTGGACGTAGGTCAAAGGTTAGACTGAACCAGTATAAATCCCTGTGTCTTGCTCTTCTTCCCTATATCTGTCTAGCTCTGTTTTAGCATTCGAAAACAGAGCAATTCGAAAAAAAATTTATAATCCCCAATTCACCCCCTCTTGGTGATTAAGCTTCACTTTCATTTGGTATCAAAGCCTGGTCTTCTCTAAAAAGCTTAACTTCTTGAGAAGGATCACTATGGAAGGTATTCTACCTGATGGAGCTTCGATCAACCGACCACCGGGATTCAATAGAGAGCATTACTCATTCTGGAAAGCCAAGTTCAAGGTCTTTGTAATGGCTACTGAATATGATCTATGGAGAGTGTTCAAAAGAGGATACTATGAGCCTTCCTGTGTTGAAGATGGTGTTAGAACTCCCAAGCTAGAAGAAGAATATGATGAGAATGACAGAAGAAATGTCACACTCAACAGTAAAGCTGTTCTCTTACTACAAAGTGCTCTGAGTCAACAAGAGTATTTTCGTGTTTGCACGTTACCATCTGCTAAGGCTACGTGGGATGCACTAGAAGTAGCTCACGAGGGAACAGCTGGAGTCAAACAGAATAGAGTCAATACTCTCATGATCGAGTATGATCTTCTTCGTATGAAGCCTAGTGAATCCATTAGTGAATTCCAGCTGAGATTCACTCATCGATCAACCAGCTTGCTGTATTGGGGAAGGAATATGAGCAATCTGTCCAAGTGAGGAAAATCCTCAACATCCTCAACAAGGAATGGGAAGCTAAAGTCACTGCGATTGAAGAAAGTTGTGGTGAATCAATGGCCTCTGTTGCAGCTCTCTTTGGCAGCTTTCTGAATATGAGGCAAAGCTTAAGTTCAAGAAGGGACTTAATGAAGCACATGGGAAGAACAAGGGAATCGCTCTCAAAGCTATCAAAGAAGCTAAGGAATCAGATGATGATGATGAAGAAGAAGAAGATGAAGAGCTAGGCATGATGGTCCAAAGATTCAAGAAATTCTACAAGAAGGACCAAGGTTACAAGAAGTTTCATAATGGTAGCTCCAGTTATGAGGCAAAGAAGCCAATCATTTGCTACGAGTGTGAAAAGCCTGACCACATCAAGTCTGAGTGTCCAAACTTGAAGAACAAGGAGAAAGAGAAGAAGAAGTTCAATAGATTCAAAAGGAAAGCCTATGTCTCAGGCATATGGGGAGATAGTTCATCTGATAAAGATGAAGATGATGAGGAAGACAAAGGCAATATCTACTTAGTGACTGAAGAACAAGAGCAACCTGAAAACAACAACGAGGTATATGACTCGATGCCACCTTATGATGAACTTCTTCTTGAGTATAATCTTGTACAATCGAATTTGAAAAGCTTCTTTGGAAAATATTTTGCTTTGAAAAACAAGAATATAACTCTTGAACTGCAAGTTAAAAATCTTTCTCCTGAAAATGATGTTTGTGAAGATTGTATTGATTTAGAGAAAAAGAATTTACACCTCACAAAGGCACTTGAGAAATTCACTAGAGGTAGTGAAATGCTCAATGTCATTTTGAAACAACAAAGATTTACAAATGACAGATCAGGGATTGGTTACAGACTTGAGTTTGATAAAAAGAAAGGCAAAAATAAATTTGGAGAAAAATCTTATTTGAACTATTTTAGAAAATCTGTTCATTCTTCAAATCCTTTTGCTCATTGCAATTATTGCGATCGTAAAGGTCATACTACTTCTTCTTGTTTTCATAAAAAGGAAAGAAGGAGTAAACTTATAGGAAAATATCAATGGGTGCCTAAGGGATCTTACAAGGTTCCTAAGACACAGACTAACCTCAAAGGACACAAGAAAAAATGGGTACCTAAGACTTGATCTGATGTGTCTCGCAGGTTTGTCTAAGAGCATCAAAATCCAACAAGTGGTACATTGATAGTGGATGCTCTAGACACATGACGGGAGACCAATCCAAATTTTCCTCAATCAAGCCCAAGGATGGTGGCAAGGTGACCTTTGGTGGAAATCAATCTGGAAGGATTACTGGTATTGGTGAAATTGGCAACAATGAAGGACGACAAATCAAAGATGTCTACCTTGTGGAAGGACTTTGCCATAATCTCCTCAGTGTAAGCTAAAGCACTGATAAAGGTAACTTAGTTATCTTTGATTTTGAGGAGTGCTTGATTGTGAGTAAGGATATTTTCCCTTTGGAAAACTTAAAATCAAAAGCTTTATTTAGAGCCCCTAGAGAAGGCAATTGTTATACACTTAACCTCTCTAGCAATGGTTCTGTTTCTGAAAAACGTTTTGTTAGTAATTTGGATGAGAGTTGGCTATGACACAAGCGATTAGCTCATGTCAATATGATTCAACTTGACAGATTACTTAGAAAGGATTTGGTGATTGGTGTTCCTAAACTTCATTTTAAAAATGACATGATTTGCGATGCTTGTCAAAAAGGAAAACAAACCAAATCATCTTTCAAATCTAAAAAATGAAATTTCAACTAATAGACCTCTCCAACTACTTCATATAGATCTCATTGGACCATCTAGAGTAAAAAGCCTTGGTGACAATCTTTATACTTTGGTCATAGTTGATGATTTTTCTAGATTTGCTTAGACTATATTTTTATCCTTTAAAGATGAAACATTTGATCAGTTTGTTGTTTTTGCCAAGAAGGTCCAAAACGAGAAAGGTTTCTCTATTTTAGGAATTCGAACTGATCATGGAGGAGAATTCGAAAACTATGCATTTGCTGAATTCTGTGACAACATAGGAATTGACCAAAACTTCTCATCCCCAAGGACTCCTCAACAAAATGGAGTTGTGGAGAGAAAGAACCGAGTCCTCACCGAGATGGCAAGAGCTATGCTGAATGAGAACAACACTTCTCAAGTATTTTGGGCTGATGCAATGAGTACCGCTTGCTAATCTCTAATCGGGCTTACCTCTGGAAGAAGTTGAACAAGACTCCCTATGAGCTGCACAAGGAAAGAAAGCCAAATCTGGCTCATCATGTGTTTGGATCTAAGTGTTTTATCCACAACAATGGTAATGATAACTTGGGAAAGTTTGATCCCAAGGCAGATGAAAGTATATTTTTAGGTTATTCAAATAGGAGTAAAGCTTATGGAGTCTTTAATACTCATACTCGTATTGTTGAAGAGTCTATACGTGTTGTATTCTGTGAATCCAAAGTTGATAAATCCTTGAATGATGATGAGGAAAATATATTCAAAAATCAATTATTTTTGAAAGCCACTCATGCATCTATTGAAAATCCTGAAAATGTTTTCGAGGCTGATCCCCAAAATAATCTTGAGAATCCTGATCAGTCTCAGCTAGAGCTTGGAAGTTCATTAGGAATCATCCTTTGGACCAAGTAATAAGCGATGTAAATCAAGGAGTAAGAACCAGAAACAGTACTTTAAATGAAGTAACTTTTCCTGCTTTTATATCACATATTGAACCCTCTAAGATTGATGAAACCCTTTTAGACAATGATTGGGTGATAGCAATGCAAGAGGAGTTACATCAATTTGATAGAAATCAAGTTTGGGATTTGGTACCTAGGCCTAAAGACCATCCAGTCATTGGCACCAAATGGATATTCAAGAACAAACGAGATGAATCAGCAATCATTGTCTGTAACAAGGCAAGATAGGTTGCTAAAGGCTATAATCAAGAAGAAAGAATTGATTATGAAGAAACTTATGCTCCAGTGGCAAGATTGGAAACCATAAGAGTTCTTCTAGCCTTTGCTTGTGTCAAAGGATTCAAGCTCTATCAGGATGTGAAAAGTGCTTTTCTAAATGGTTTCATTCAAGAGAAGTTTATGTTGAACAACCTCCAGGTTTTGAAAATGATCATCATCCAGATCATGTTTATCGTCTCAAGAAAGCCCTTTATGGCCTTAAACAAGCTCCTAGAGCTTGGTATGAGCGATTAAGCAAATTCCTTCTTGATCAAGGTTTTATTAGAGGAAAATTAGATACAACTCTCTTCATAAAGAGTAATAAGCTTAGTGAAATTTTAATTGTGCAAATATATGTTGATGACATTATATTTGGTGCTTCTAATGATGCTTTGTGTGAAGAGTTTGCTAAGAATATACAGGGAGAGTTTGAGATATCCATGATGGGAGAACTCAACTATTTCCTTGGTCTGCAAATCAAACAAAGGAATGATGGAATATTCATCTTTCAGACCAAGTATCTCAATGATCTGCTGACGAAGTTTGGCATGGATCACTGCAATGGAGCGGACACTCCAATGAGTTCAACCACTTCATTGGATGCTGATGAAAAGGGCAAGGACTTCAATATTACAAAATATAGAGGAATGATTGGATCATTGCTCTATCTTCTTGCAAGTCGTCGACATCCAATTCGGTATGGGGATGTGTGCAAGGTTCCGTCTGCTCCCAAGGAGTCTCATGCTGAGAATGTGAAGAGAATCTTCAGATACCTTGCTGATACAAAAACCCTTAGGTTTTGGTTTCCCAAAGGTCAACCTGAACATTTTGTGGCATATTTAGATTCAGATCATGCTAGATACAAGACGGATAGAAAGAGCACAAGTGGCCAGTGTGAATTCCTTGGTGGCTCACTTATGTCCTGGTTCAATAAGAAGCTAACCAGTGTGGCTGTGTCTTCTACTGAAGCTAAATATGTAGCTGCCTTAAGCTGTTGTGCTCAAGTCCTATGGCTCAAGCAACAACTATCTGACTTGGGAATCAACCTGAAGGAGATCCCAATATTGTGTGACAATACAAGCACAATAAGCTTGGCCAAGAATCCAGTGCAACATACTCTGACAAAGCATATTGATGTGAGGCATCATTTCATAAGGGATCGTGTTCAGAAGAAGGATGTCAAAGTCATGTTCATCCCAACTCATCTTCAACTTGCTGACATCTTCACCAAACCATTGGCTAAGGAGCAATCCAATTTCATAAGGAGAGAATTGGGAATGGTAAATCCCAATGAGTTGTAAGTGTTTCTTACTCAATGTTAGTTATGGTTTTGATGATTATAAGTTACTAACTTAAGCATCAAAGTATCTAGTTGTGTTTTATGCAGGATGTTTAAAAAAACTGGTGTTTGCTGTCGAGGAGAGCAAACTCGAGTTTTGGACCAAAACTCAAGTTTTGTCGGGGTCAAAGAGCAACTTTGATTTTTGGAGAAATTGAAAACTCGAGGTTACAAGTGAAGACTAGAGTTTCCATCAGACCGAGAGCAACCATGTTTTGAAGAATGGTGAAAACTCGAGTTTGTATGAAAACTCGAGTTTTGGTCGCAGAAGTTCAAAGGTTCACATTACACCTTTGAAGTCCAGGTTAGTCACCCGTTCATCAAAACTCGAGTTTTGAATTTAAAACTCGAGTTTTGTCGCGTCTATATATATGTGTTACTATTCATGTTCTTCAAAACTCGTCTCAAAACTCAAGTTTTGCCCTAGACGTTCTCTCTTCTTTCTCTGATTCTCTCGACTCCCGACCTAAACCCTCACTCTAAACCCAAAAATGGCCTCCAAATCGACTCCCCACGAGATTCACGACTCGGATTCCAATCAAGAAGGGTCCAAATCACGATCACCTCCTCCTCCTCCTCCTCCCCAGGTGACCAAGGAGGGTGAAAACGACTCCTAAGCGTTTTCATTATGGAGTTGATCGATCAATCAAAGGAGTAAGCAAGAACATACCTGACTCCTCGCCGAAATCAAAAGGGGTTTCTGAAGCTTCGCCTAAATCGAAGGGAGTATCCTTCAAGGAACCCATTGTGACACCTTCAAAGAAGAGGACTGAGCCAGAGACGGTTGCAGGAAGGGCAAGAAGAAAATGTCTGAAGCTTCTAAGCCTGTGAGGAAGAAGAGGGCTGCTGCTTCCAAGTCGCACACCACGAGCATAGCCAAACTTCCTCCAGAGCTACTGCCTCCGCGCACACTCAACCAGAGGACGTACCTCCAGTTATGGCCAATGTAGCAGAAGACATCTACCGACATCCTTCTCCTCCTCAAGGTTTTACTATTTCTTTTGCCACTCCCACTCCTGAACAGAATGAGAAATTTAAAGAAACCTACATAAAGAAGGATTTTTGTGCTGTGGTAGCAATAGATTTAGAACAATTTCAAAGAGAGTGTCATTTGAACTTGTTTCCCTGGCTCAATCTATATGAAACCTTCGTATCCATTTCTGCTCCCTACACTCCAAATCTTGTTAGGTTATTCTACTTCAATATGGAGTCTGATAATGTCCTGAACCCAAGTGGTGAACTAGTTGAGGAACGAGTCACCACTTCTGTTAAGGGTGTGAAATTTACCCTGTCTGCTTCAATCTTAAACACAATTCTAAAAATTGACCCTCTTCCTGTTCCCACAATAAATTATAGTAATCAAGAGATCTTTGCCACCCTTAGAGCCAATGAGCCTTTCCCTGAGAGTCAATTGCATATGCTCACTTTTAATCCAAGGTCTATGTCTTCCTTAAACAGAGTTCTCTGGTATATCTATTCCAGGAACTTCATTAAAAAAGGTGGTAACTTCACCCATTTCACTCAAAAAGACTATCCCCTCTTCACTGCCTGTGTAAAACAAGTTCCTTTCAATCTTGGTCACTGGATTTTCCAGGAAATGATCAAGTTTAAGTTTTCATCCAGAAGGCCCTCACACATACCATTTTCCCCCTTAATATCTGTCATCCTATTCTACCATAAGATATGGTATGTTGGGGCTGCTGATTCCTTGAAATACCCTCCCTTGTTTGGCAAGGCTCAATTGAACCTTATAAGGATAAGCTTTGAAGCTGAAGGTTCTGGTCAATCTTGGGCTCCCTCAAGGTCTCAAGCCAGAGCATCTCAGGCTCAAGCTCAATCTCAAGCATAGGAAGCCCAATCAGTTCCATCTTCAGCTGCTCCACCACCTCAGACATCATTGCCATCTGATTTTGAATCACGCGTCAAAGGTATAGTGGATGCTGCAATCGCTTCATTGTCAATACGGCTTGAATTTGAGATTGGGAGGCTAGTAGCTTCAGTGACAAAGGGCAACCATGAGATGGTTGATGTACAAGAAGAGCTAAAGGAAAAGATTGCCGGTCTTGCTGGTTCACATAGTGAGTTATCTGATCAACTGTTGGACCTTGATGCCAAGCTATCTACTCAACTGGTTTCTAATGTGAGCCTCAGTGACAAAGTCGACAAGATAATGAAGCATCTTCACATTGGCTCCACTGGTTTTGGCACCTTTGCTGGATCAAGTGCTTCAGGTTCATCTACTGACCATCTCAAGCCTGACCCTAAGCCCTCCTCCTCATCTCCATCATTCACCTTTACTATCCCTCGGGTTCGAGCTTCCTCACCACCACCATCCACACCATTTTCCCCTCTCTAGTTTCAGCCTCTACACCTGCCACAGTGGTCTTACCATCTCCCACTACCCTAGCTACTGCGGTCCTTCATCATGACTCACCCCCTTCTACTCCTTTGGTCACTCTCCATGAATCCACTATCTCGGCTCCTCCCCAATTTGAAGATGACAAAGGGGAGAGAAAACCAAGACTAAAGACCGAGTTTGAGAAGAGTTTAGAAGATCGAGAAGTGTAGAATCTTGAATCTTTTAAGCTTAGTTTTTGTATTGTCTCGGATTCGGTGGTTCTACAAACTTCGATATAGTAATGCATTTTGTGAATTCTCATGGTTTACTTGGCATCGATGCTTATCTCCAGAACTTCGTAATTACTTGAATGTTGTTATGTGCAAAACCATTTTCAAAATAACCAAGTATCTCAAAATGCAAATGTCAAGTTTTTCATGTTAACACTTTGTCAACCGCAAAATCAACTTCAAATTGCAAATTTTGACAAACTCTTGAAATTTTGGTTTACAAGTGTTGTCATCATCAAAAAGGGGAGAATATTAGTTCTATATGTGTTTTGATGATAACGACAATTGTAAACAAAATGTGAAGTTTTCTTTTGTAAGTTGAAAAACTTATCAAAAGGAAAACTTGAGTTTCGGTTCGAAAATCAAGTTTTGATCTTACGAGGAGCTCAATTTTACTTGAACTAAGCAAAACCGCCGATTTTAAGAGAAAACTCAAGTTTTCACCACACGAGTCTCTTCATAATTTACGGGAAGTCAAAACTCCAGTTTCCATTTGGAAACTTGAGTTTTGGTCATCTGAGAAGAGTCTCCAACTTTTGAGCTTGTGAAAACTCCGGTTTTGATCGAAACCGCCGAGTTTTTAGTTTGCCATAAGTTTTCTAAGTTTTCCAAAGTTTTGTGGAAACTCGAGTTTCAACTTGGCAAAGAGTTTTCAACTTTTACTCGGTTTTCAAAACCTCCGGTTTTGACTTAAACTAAATTTCTCTAAGTTTTCATACTTAAATGGAAACTCGAGTTTTGTTTTTGGAAACTCGAGTTTTGGGCAAGCTGAGAGCTTTGCTCTTTTACAATATTTTGAAAACTCTAGTTTTGATCATACATAGATTTCTCAAAGTTTTCATACTTAAATGAAAACTCAAGTTTTAGCCAACTTGAGAGCTTTCTTGTCTTTTAATGTTTTGAAACCTCCAGTTTTGGATGAAAACTGAAGTTTTGGACTAAAATCGACCTAACGCGTCAAAAGTCCAAAACTCGAGTTTTGGAAATGAAGACTCGAGTTTTGAGTTCTCTTCAAAACTATGGTCCCGAGCTCAAATCACGATGTTCCTCTTTGGAAGAAGGAAACTCGAGTTTAGTTTTTGGAAACTCGAGTTTTGCTATTAGTGCACAGTGACAAACTCGAGTTCTGATGAACAAACTTGAGTTTGCATCGCAAAGTTTAAAATTCAAATCCGACGAATTTGTGAAACCTTATTGATTGATCTTAATACTTCCTATTATCATTCATAAATATTTCTAGCTATGTTTAACCACTTTGTTAGTGAGTTTCAGATATTTTAAAGGATATTAAATGAAAATTTGAACTAAAGCAAAAAGTGATGTCAGCACATTAAATGCAAAGTCCAGAAAACTTGCATACTTTTGGACAATCATTCTACACACGTTGCAAAGGGATTAATGTTTCCTTTCCACATCCAGTAGCTGCTCTTCCAACAGATTAAAAGTCAAGAAGTCAAGCACAAACATCTGTGCAACTGGATTAAGCAAAGTGTAGTGAGAGAAGAAGACCAAAGCTTAACCTAATCCTTGTCTAATGAAGGTAACAACTATATTGAAGATTACCATGGTCATTTAATGCTCTCTTAGTATAAATAGAGCTGCATTCAATTCTTCACAACAACCAATCTGCTAGAAAACAAAAAATCATCAAAGCTATCAACTACTCTTTAAGTTTTTTTGAGCAAAGTATATGTTGATACATTTTGTACTTTAGTGTTCATATTTATTCACTCTTAGAGAGAGTTCATTTATTGTAAATCATTCATTGTAAGAATCTCAAGTCAAGGGACTTTGAGATTGGGTTATTGATTGCAACTTGTAAGGGGGAGTAAGTTCTAGTGAGAGAATTACTCTTGAGTTACAGAGTGTGTAATCAATTGAGATAGCGAAAATCCAAAAGTGTCTGGGGACTGGACGTAGGTCAAAGGTTAGACCGAACCAGTATAAATCCTTGTGTCTTGCTCTTCTTCCCTATACTCTGTCTAGCTCTGTTTTAGCATTTGAAAACAGAACAGTTCAAAAAGTTTTTTATAATCCCCAATTCACCCCTTCTTGGTGATTAAGCCCCACTTTCAGAACACAGATGTCTAAGCACAATGGGTTAGTTTATGGTTTATGTAGGATCGGTAAGCTCTCCGAGGTATGTGAGAGTGAATACCCAAGAGATGATGGTTCAGTGGTGTCTATAAGGAAGACACCAAAGAATATCACATGATTACTGTGCTACACAAGAATGACGATTAGCCAAAGGAAGTAGGTGTGTGCACAGTGTGACTGAATAGTAAAAGGATATGAATTGAATGTGCGCACCTTGTGGGTAATCTCCTATTTATAGAGATTACCTAGAGTTTCATCTTGCTGGTCCTGCGTCCATTCCTCAGGCAACATGCATACCCACGTTCTACAAATGCCTGCTCTACTATCTGACGTATCCCTGCTCCACTACCTGTACTGCCGAGATTAGTGCCTTGTTTATAGGGTGATTAGTGTTTTCCTGCTTAAGGAGGGCTTCCAAACTGGTGTATTTGTGTTGGGTAGGCCCTATATTAGGGCCCAATATATGAATCCCTAACACTATCTTTTTTATTTATTAAAAAAAAATAGTATGGGCAAGCCTACAAGTTACATGAGCCCGCGGCTGGGTTAAAAAAATACATTCATATCTTTTTTATGTATCACAAATAGTAGTCAATGCCGAACGTGAAAAGGGGATTCATAAAATGCAAATTTGATTGATGATCATGTATCTCTTATTTTCATAAAATAATGTGGAATCATTACCAATAAGGTTTGTTGGTTGAGGTGCTAAGGAGTCTCATCTTTGTAAGGAAGAGAACTCAAGTTCGAATCCCGAGAAGTGAAAACCCTTAATCCTTTAAGTCTCGAGAGGAAAACCTTTAATCAAATAAAAATAAGGGTAAAGGAGCAAAAATACACATGTGCTTTACCCTCGGGAGTGCCCAGCACCATATGCTTTTTTCGGGAGCAAAAATACACATGTGGTTACATTTTAGGAGCAAAAATCACACCACCGTTAAAATCTAACTTAATGGTGCATTTGCAACAGAAAATGCCATATTTACAACAGAAAATGTCATATTTACAACAACATTTAAACACCTGGATTTTGAACATAGAAAGGTAATTTACAAAAAAAAAAGGCTATATTTACAATAGGAAGTCTTTGTATTGACAATAAAATTTAAAATCTGGCCATATTTATAACAGAAAATACCATATTTACAACAACTTTTAAACACCTGAATTTTGAACATAGAAAAGTCATTTACAACATGAAGTGATGTATTTACAACAAAATGTAAAATTTGGTCATTTACAACGAGAAAAAACCATATTTACAACGAAATTTGGATTTTAACGATGGTGTGACTTTTGCTCCTAAAATGTAACCACATGTGTATTTTTGCTCCTAAAAAAAGCATATGGTGCTGGGCGCTTCCGAGGATAAAGCACATGTATATTTTTGCTCCTAAACCCTAAAAATAATAATGCTGAATCATTTGAAGAAATGCAAGAAATGAAGCTAATAAGCATCCTCATCATTTACTTATATTTTTGTGATGTTTTTAACGTCTACTAAAATAAAATAAAACTAATAATTATAGAAGTAAAATTATCATGTGCATAACATGAGAGACACCTTACTAATTTTGTTGTTAGTAAGAATTTTAATAAAATGGAAATAGTGGTTCCATGAAAGTAAACTCATCCCACATTCGGTGCGGGGAAGTCTAAGTATAATGCTTGAAAATAATTGAATTAATATATTAGCTCATTGAGCTTGAATTGTTTGTTTTTACTTAAAGCAAGATGGTTTCTTTTTTTCCCCACTCCTCTTTTTACCATCACCCTTTTCTCCCATAATGGTACTTCATTATGAGCATTTTATGAGTGGCATCTCATTCTTCAATATAGGTATCACAATTAAATGAGTTATAAAGAAATGTGTTTAAAAAGAGATTTTTTTGACGCTATATCTACCATGTTTTGTACGTCCCCACCATAAAATATTCTTCATTTGATGGCAAGAGGTGCATTCCACTATTATTTAAGGGATACCTTGCACATTTCATAGTTTAGGTATTTATTCATAGTTTAGTTATTTAGTGTTTTGAGTTGATGTGTAATTATTGTTATAATGAAAAGAAAATTATTGATTATTGTTGGTCGAATTCCCATATGACAAGTGAACCGATCTAACAAGTAATAAAGTGAAGAGTATAGTATCATCCTACAGAGATTAAGATACCAACTTATGCAAGTAGTAGCTAGTTGTGATTAAGAGATATAAGAATATGATAGTTTGATGTAAACTACTAATTCCAATAAACGAAGAAAACAAGAGAATATGGATACGCTTTACGCTTCAGATATATTAGATTTAAAACAAGCAAAGCTCAGATTTCCCCTTAATTTGTAACTCGTTTGCCAGATTGTTTTACTGCACTGCTACAGTAATGTTATAACAGCTTCCGCGATGCTACATCAATGCCTACATCAAAGTTCTTTAGTTAACCCACCACTTATGTGTATAGAAGCTTCCGCAATCCCGTAACTATACTCCTTACTGCGCTTCTCTCATATCCTTATGTAGATTTCCAAGCTCAGAATAACAAGTAAAACTAGGTGTGATGGTTAGTGAGATCAACTCATTCCTGTAGTTTTAGTTTAGACAGAGTTATGCACAAATTCTACTAACACACATTGTTTAACAGATGTCTAACCTTGACTCCTTTCCAGTAAGCTAAGGCCACGACTCTAGCTTGTTAGTGGCAACCTAACGCACAAGACTGACGTTACGCACACAATTAAACAAACTGAAATATATTAATTAAAACTTGCAATCTGGTTCGAAATTACAAACAAAGGTTCCATCGTCGCTTAGCCAAAGAAATTATGTTCATGGTTGACAAGCAAAACACAACTGAAACTAATAAAATAGAATCCATCAAATACAGAGAAAGAAACTAAAACGAAGAGGAGATCGTCAAAGGGTTTCGACGGCACAGGGTAGCGTCTGTCACGTAATGACTTTGCGTTTTCTTCGGATCAGCAACTTTCTGCCATAACTTATCTATTGTGCTTCTTAGCAGTTTTTGTCTTAGCTTTTGCAGCAGGTCCATGTCTATGCATTGTGCATCCCTTCTAGGGTTAGCCATCTTTCCTATTATGGTTGAGGTCCTTGTGCCACATGTTCAGTCAGTCTGTTAGTGATGTGAGCTTTCCTCTTCTTTCAAGCTCGCCCGGTCAGAAGATTCTACTTTGATGGAATTTGTTTTGATTATCGCAATTCTATTTGGATTTCTTTCTTGATTTCCCGTAATCTTTGACTTCTATTTTCCTCAAGTTAGCGGCCTTCTTTTGTGCATTAGATATTCAGCTAGGATCCTGCAATTATCTTTTGTATCTTCACATGAGAAGATCAGTGCATAACAGTTATCTCAATTTATCTTTAATCACTTATGATGTTGTAGCAATCAAGACAACATTGCGATCTTAACTTGGAAAAAGATACACTTATGATGTAGTAGCATCGAGTTAGCATTGACATGTCAATTCAGGAATACATTAGATTTAAAATCCTTTTTCTTCCTATATGCAGCACAACTTCTAGAATGCAACAATTCAACTTATCTAATCTCCATTTCGACATATGCATGAATTCTATCATATTTTATCATACCACACACTTTTTAAGCACAAAACACAATTCAAATTAGTCATAACATAGTGGAAATATATAGTAGAATTGAGACTTATCAATTGTATGTTAGTGAAATCACACTAGGCATTGCATGGGGGAATCCATGCTTTTGAATTTGTGGATCTTTCATATTTATTTTCTTTCACTTCCATTAACCATAGGAAGTAAATCACAATAATTGTGGTGATGATGGAAATTGAATGAAACTGTTGATAATATATAAGTCAAAGCATTCCGCGCATTGCATGAGGGGGAGTTTGTGCTTGAATCCATCTAATAGTAGTAAGCCTTTTCATATGAGAAAAAGAAGGCAATTTCCAATTTTCCATCGCAAAAATGGTTTGCGGGAACTTTTCCGTCACAAAACAAGCATTTTCCGTCACAAAAATGGTTTTTCCCTCGGTGAAATTTTCCCTCACAAATCCTAGAATTTACAAAAATAAAATCATTTTGTAAAAAACTTTTCCCTCGCAAATATTGGCCTCGCAAACCACAATTTATTTAAAAAAATAAAATAAAATAAAATATTCAGAAAAAATTAAAAAAAAAAAAAATTACAAAAAATTAGAACATAAAAAGGATATCATAAAAATAAATTATAATAATCATAAGAGTTTACATAGCAAAAACAAAATAACATAAGACTTGTAATAATCATAACATATGTATAAGTAACAACATTTGGTCTACAATCCCCCCTTCTTTCTTCATTTCCTTCCACAGTTCCATTGTCCTATCCATAGATCCAAAGCTACAAAATCCGTTCAGAAGGGTTGTGTAAACCACAGAATTGGGTGAACATCCATGTAACTTCATATCCTTGAGCATAGTATATGCACTCTCTAACTGAAGGTCAAATGTTGGAAAAGTTGAAAGAGCAGAAACCTAGAAAAGCAAAATCAATAAAATAAGTGAAGAGAGAACATGGGAGTGAATATTGGTGACCAGAATAAAAAACAAAACCAATCATTTACAAAACAGACTGAAATAAATTATTGATGCACTTGAACAAAAATTATTGTAATCAATAAAATAGCTTGGATACAAGAAGAAAACACAGGCTCCAATTAGAAACATTTTCCTCCAAATAGAAATACAAATTCACTGAATTTATATCTCGTTTATAAAAGACAAAACTAACAAGAAAACTTTGTCATTTCAAGGACTATCCAATTTGTGAACAAGAAAACCCACAAGGTAAAATGGTGAAGGGTTGAATGCAAACCTATCCTGTGAATTGGTGGTCCAATTATATCAATCAGAGATCATAGGTATGCACAAGATCTAATCAATATAAAAGCATTAATCAAACAAAGTATTGATTTTTCAGCTAGAATTAATCACCTCAACATTATTGTTTCTGCTTCAATGATTACTTCTTTTGTGAGGTTGGAGTTTTGCTTTACATTTTTAAACTTTTCAGTGAAAAGCAGTTACCAAGCTTTGTGCTAGTGGACTGCCGGACCTATTTGAAAAGCAAGTATTCATCAATTAACCAAACAGCAATTAAAGCCATGGCAATATTGATAACAATGTATTCAAAATCTAAAGTTGGCAAGAATACCAATGGGTTTATTTTAGTTCATTATTCAAGAGACTGACACTGCCAAACTGAAAGGAAACACAATTTATATTAGAGTTAGCACCTAACAAATTTGGTCCCGGTTACAATCTTTATAATGCAGGGATTAATTCCAAAAAGCTGAACTTAAAGCATAGAACAGCTAAATGCAATTCTTTTGTGCTTACATTTTTGCTAAATGCACACACTCACTTCTAGATAGGGGTGAGCATTCGGTTTTCGGTTAAAACCGAATTACATACATTTTCAAAACCAAACACCGAAAAAATCAAAATATTTCGGTTCGGTTTTGCAATTAATTCAGTTTTTGGGCTTAAGTTGGGCCTTATTGTGGGCCTTCTTATTTGGGTTAATTACGTAAAATGGCAATCTACTTTTTTTTTTTTTTTTTGAATCAATTTACAATATTGACTATTGAAGGCAACCTCGGCTATAGTATACTTTACATAGAGCACCTGGTATATATCGATTTTCACTTATATGACAATAGGTTGTAGATTTTAAAATCAAAACATGGAATAAATCCATCACAGAGCCAGCAATCAAGTAGTGACAAAATTCCTGCCTCTGATTTTGTCCTAGAAATTCAATGGCAGAACAAAGTGTACAAAATTATACAAAACAATAAACATGGTAGCAAGCTAGCAACTAGCAATATCACAAATTCTAAGTTTCTAACTACATCATCAACTCAAACAACTGCAGCAACTCATCCATCATAGAGCCAGCATAAAATGATCCATAAGAATAAAGATATTGAGAGCAACCTGCAAATTAAAACAAGAATAAATCAAATAAAAAGAAAAGAAATAATCTAATAAATATTAACAAAATGCAAAGATAATGAAAAATTACTTAAAAAATTTCGGTTATTCGGTTATTCGGTTTTAACCGAAAAAATTGCAAAAAACAACCAAACATCGAACACCGAATTAAGCTAGTTTCAAAAACCGAACCGAACCAAAAAAATCGAACACCGAATTATTCGGTTTCAGTTTTCGGTTTTGGTTTTGATTTTGATTTGCTCACCCTTACTTCTAGATACCATTTATCTTTCCAAATAAAAAGGGTATTAGATCCAATGTTTAATATTGTCTTACAATATTAGATCCAATTAAAATGCATAAAACTTTTTTTAAGTTAAAAAGGCAGTCATAACAGAGGATGGCAAAGGGTTTGAGTGATACAATAATATAGATATCCCACTCTAAAACAAACATGCTTCTCATTCCAGGCATGAAAATATTGATATAAGAAAAATGACAGAAAAGATCAGCATCCATCAAGTAATGACAACAAAGAATTTCTAACGATCTAGATGCAAGTATATTCGTAAGACCCACAGCAAAGAGAGATACAGAAGCTCAAAACAGTGGCAACTTCCACAAGAATTTGTCACCGAAAATTCCCAATGACAGAGAGAATATATCAGTAACAAAAATCTCAGCACACAATCCAGTTCGACCAACTTTAGTAAAACACTCGTTCTTGCATTGGGCAGTTTTAGCAAACTTGATTCTTAATCATATGCTTATGATTATGATTATAATGATAAGAGTATATCAGGAATGATTAATCAATTAATCATAGAATTCCGTTACACACACACATACATAGGGATGTCCAAAAAACCCGGTAGTCCAGGTGGCCCGGCCTAGCCCGGTCTGACCCAACCCGGTCCGAGACCGTTCACCTAGACCGGTCTGGATTGGTCTAGTCGGGCTGGACTGGACTTCGGTCCAGGGATTAAGATCCTATGTCTTGGTCCTGATCCGCCCGAAAATGTTTTTTAATTTTATTTTATTTTTTTTAAAAAACCACTACCTATATTTTATATTATATTCTTGTTCAATGACATGTTGTTAGAGATTATTATGGGTTTAGGATTGGATTTAAGATGTTTGCATGTTTATTTATTGTCCCACGTAGTTCATTGATTTAATTATTGTTCGGAAGTGGCAAATTTTTTTTTTTTTAAAGAAAAAACTAGTCTGGATCTGCTGGGGACGGTCCAGCGGTCCCCTGACGGCCCGGTCAGCCCAGTCGAAGCCGGGACAGGACGGACCTCGAGTTGGATATTCCGGCCGAGGTCCCTCTGACTAG
The DNA here is from genome assembly GCA_019022655.1 of Acacia acuminata. Classification (NCBI taxonomy): domain Eukaryota; kingdom Viridiplantae; phylum Streptophyta; class Magnoliopsida; order Fabales; family Fabaceae; genus Acacia; species Acacia acuminata. The sequence goes on along the minus strand of JAFJYI010000098.1, from coordinate 1,792,234 downwards.
ACCATGGACCGACCCCCAACCCGGTCTGGTCTGGTCCATGGACATGCCTACACATACATACACAAAAATACAAGGATTAAATAAAACTATTGTGAAGTGTAGAGTTATGGAAAAAGAGGATATTACTAGGAGAGATTGCATTTGAGGCGGCTATTCCATCTAGAGTAGGATTTAGGTATGGTGAATCTCAAGAAGAATTCGGACAGAGGGTGAGGTGGGGACAACCAATCCACTTCACGAAGTGTGTGGATCAAATCTTCAGCTGTTACGTTTCTCCAATCCACGTCTGCAAAACCCTAGGAAGAAAATCCGAATAGAGAACGAAAGAAAATGGGAGGAACGCATGAATGAAGGAGAAAGAGGAGGGGGGATTTTTAATTGAAGTTTGCGAGGGAACAACAAGTTCCATTGCAAACTCATTAAATTTTGCGATGGAACTCCAAGTTCCGTCACAAAACAGGCGAGTTTGCGACGGAAACGGTGATTTGCGGCTAAGGGAGCATTTACGGCGCAAAATTAGCTCATTTTGCGACGGAAACAAAGTTTCCATTTCAAAATGCTATGGTTTGCGACGCAATTTATTCTTCATGCAACCAAATACCCTAAAATTCAAATCAGTTGTTTTCTAGTAGTGTGCTTTGTCATTTGCATTTGCATTGATAATTGACAAGAGATCAAGGGATTTGGCTTCTCTCCTTTTCTTTTCTGGTCCGCTCCCATCCTATACCCCCTTTATGACCATTAGATCAAGATCTAATGGTCCACATTTAGTGCTATTAATATTTCTTTTCCTCTTATAAAAGGAAGAGAGAAAGGATAGGAAGGAAATGGAGAGAATGGAGTTAAATGTGGACCATTAGATCTTGATCCAATGGTCATAAAGGGGGTAAAGGATGGGAGCGGACCAAAAAAGAAAAAGAGAGAAGCCAAGTCCGAGATCAAGGACATCCACATCCACAGTTTGACTGATAGAATATATTCATGCTTTTATCATCATTTAACTAATTAGGTAAGTTTATACGACATCATCTCCAGCATTAACAGGAAATATTTTCATCTACACTTATTTTTATAAGCATTCGATCTTTAATTACATATAATAATGTAAGTTCTAATTTAAATTGAAGGCTGCCAATTTGTATAAACTTTTGTATAGTAATGAACTAAATCATGAGTTTTTTGGTGGAAGGAATGATATATCGAATTTTTGTAAGCGTAAAAGAGAGTGCATGAGACAAAATATGAAATTAAGTAGATGCATCCCATGAATCGTGCAGGTGAGTTCGTTGGACCTGATCTTAGATAGTTTTGCTGCATGAGAAATACCTATTCAATAGATGAATTTTGTTTGTTGGGACTTGCACAAATTTTATATTATGGACATGTGGTTGCCAGGGTGATAGCAGATTCTCTCAAAATCCCTCTATTTAGTATCCTCGATGTCCAGTGCGGCCAGGGCCGTTCAAGAATTGATCTAAACGTCCAACAAGAGACGACTTCTTATTGATTTCAAATTACCGCATGCGGTAAAAACTATTGCATTCGGTAAAGATGAAAATTTAAAAAGTAGATGAGGTGTCTCTCTCTCAACGCTTAAATCAATTCTTGAACATTTTTAACTTCACATAAATTGAACATTTTGCCTTATGAACCACCCATAATATATCCATTTTGGACTTGGTTCCGTCGACTTCCTTCCTATCCTCTTCTTTATCATTGGATCGAAACCTCAACGTTTGATTTCATTTTTTATAAAAATATTTTTTTATATATTTATTAATAATTTAAATTTTTTATTAATATTTTTATAAAAGATGAAATCTAAAACCGTTAAAATTTCAATCCAACAAATAGATGAAAAAGAGGATGGAAAAGAAAATAGATGGGGCCAAATTCCATTATTTTGTTAATTCATATAAAAAGGGGATCGCATTATATTTTTTTCCAAAAAAAAAAAAAAAAAAAAAAAAAAAAAAAAAAAAAAAAAAAAAAATGGGAGCCATTAAAATACACAATACTCGTCCACAACGACAGAGACAAATGTTATTTGTTCTTGTCGCCAAATACTCTTGAATCCGACAAAAAGCACGAGACCGAAGCCATAAAGATGAAGTCAGCGGTAATTTCTACAAAACCGGCAAATTCGATCTTACTCTCAAATCGTCTCGTCGGAATACTGTACAATAATTCAAATTCGTTTCAGCTACTTCAATCAAGTTATCCGTATTCTGCGTAGTTTTGTCTTCGTACTGGCCAGAAGAACGGATCACACCACACAATAAAGATGGGAAAGACGGTGGCCGGAGTTGATCCCCTTGGTGAAAAAGCTGTCAAGATGAGAGACTCACTCCAGAAAAGCCAGATCATAACAGACGAGGTCGTTGCAATTATGAGTTCCTTTGATCACCGCCTCTCCGCCCTTGAAACCGCCATGCGTCCTATTCAGGTTCTCTTTCATTTCCCCCATATCACTACTGTCTCTTTCTGCTTCTGAATAAGCATTTTGGGAAGTCGATGCCTGTTATTTGAATTGAGCACAATTTGAGTTTTTGGATCTGTTACTGTTGTATTGGCTTCTAGTTTACTTAGGATTTCCCCCCTTTCTAAGAACTTTTTCGAGGTTTTTAAAGTGTAAATTTGGAGATGTCATTGTATAGTTGGTCTGTTGTTCTTATCTGATTGTTCACTGTAGGATCATTCATTTGGATTTTCAGATTAGAACGCATTCTATTCGGAAGGCTCATGAGAATATTGACAGGACATTGAAGGCCGCAGAGGTCATTTTGGTTCAATTCGATCAATATCGCCAGGTTGGTTGCGTGGTTGCTGGTTATCTTCGTATCTCGATTGTAATTTTTTGAGTCAACTATGGCAAGTGTGTTCAAGTGATATTTTTTCTAATATTTAACTTGAATTATTTGGTGAATGAATGCTTAAAATCTGGCTTTCTTTTTTTGGTTTGAAACACAAGTGATTTGTTTAGTTGTCTAGGACCTCGCCCTTCACATTGGTCCACTCAGCTGATTAATGTAAAACGATTTAATTGATTTTTCCTGTTATAAAGTTTGATCCTACTAAGAGATAATGCAAAATAGTATGAATGGCTTCAAAAATAAAAAGAAATAATTATCAAAATGATAATTGAAACATAATAAAAATACTTATTAAGTTCCAAATAAACATGATTACTTACTTTTTAAGGTCTCAAATATAAGATTGATACCACCAATAAAATTAGTTAAAGGTAGTTAAGCTACTTAAATTTCTAGAAAAATATACTTTATTTCCAGATATACGCTTAATTGATGATGGACATACTTCCTTGTGAATCTGAAATTTCTTTCTCATACTTTATTTAATAAGTGGCATTTCAGGAAAAAAGTATTTAATGAACAAAAGAGCATCTTTCATTTTTGGACCTCCAAGGCACTTCAACAAATATCTCATAGGGAGTAAATTATAATTCATATGTTAATCTTTAATCTCTAATTTACGAATACTTGACTTAATGACAGCTCTTCTATTCTCATCCCATTCTACATTACCCTCCGTGGATGAATAAAACTCTACTGTGAGATTCAAAATCTGTAAAGAATCTATCTTGAACTGTTAGGAAGGTCAAACGATGCAGCTATCAAATATGGTAATAAAAACAATGTTAAGTTTTTCAATACATAAGGAATTAAATTATTTGATATATAACTTAGCCAGTTGAAACTTTAGTTAGATCTTTCAAGTTTTGGTCTGTGATTTGTGTATTAACAGGCTAAATAGCATTCATGATTTCCTCAAAACAGCCTACATATTCTATATCAAACTTGCACCTTTCCTTGAGATTGTCCAAGGTAGCGTGCATAATTTGGATGCTTTGTTCGATGGAGAGTTTAGTATAATATGCTAACTTATTCCGAAGTGCTGAGTAGCTGCAATTCAGATGAATCTATTAGATTGGGCAGAAAAACAACGTGAAAGAGGCTTAGAAATCAAATCTTGAGTAACTGGAAAATTTAGGTTTAAAATTCTTTGGGATGCATTGGATTCAGCTATGCACTGCTGATGTTGTGGTCGCTTGTTTGATTTAGAGGTCAAATGTATGATCTCTAGTCTGGAGAGTGGGGAGTTGAAATTGCTGGCAACTTTACAACAAGTTTTGGTGGATGAAAGGTAGTGGAGGGAGTGGTTAGAGTTGCAGCCTGGGCCAATGACCCTTTAGCATTGTCGTGCCAAGCTTCCCTGCTTGTGGGAGGTCATGGGTTTTAACCTGCATGCTTTCAAGCTGTTCAGCATGCTCTTTTGTAATAAATAAAGAGTAGTAGCCTTGCATTTATACTGCCTGATGGAGAATTGTGGTAATTGTATGATTTTGTGAATAGTATTATTTTATTATTAGTCAGAAAGTACAGGAGGAAGTTAGATCAGTGAGATAATCTAGGATTACGTTAGATTAGATTCTAGTCTTTTGAATTTTGAATTTCCTAGAATTCCTAAATCGTACAACAGATTGCACTACCTTGTAATCTATATATTCATGAATAAGCAAGGCAGATGTATCGGACTCAATTATATGATCTCAAATACGCTACATGGTATCAGAGCCAGCGTCCTCCAAAGCTTCCGCCGCGAGTCCGATCAGAAACGTTACACACCGTAACGTTCTCAACCTTATGTGTTAACATCTTGGCCTCATACGACGGCCTCCTCTTGCCATCACCCGCGACTAGTCACGGCGTCGGCCTCTCGTTCCTCGGTTCACGATTCTCGGATCGTCGACCATTCTGCAACGTCTCCATCATCCAGTCTCCTGCTCGTATCATCATCTCCAGCGCCTCGGTCTATCTCAATGTCCAAGAGCTCATCCGACGCTATCTCCTTCGTCATCAAGCGTCATCCTCAGACTCGCAATCACCGGCGTCTTCACTCATCCGAAGAGCCCAGCCTTGAGCGAGTCATCTCTAGGCGTCATCCCTTTGCAACGTACGCTGTTTGGCCGACTCATCTTTCTCGGTAGTGCGACTCTGCAACTCCGACAATCACACTCCCCCTATAACTCGACCTGGTCTGTTGCTCATCGTCCTTCACTAGTCCGTCGAAGCCCAGTCAAGCTCGTCCGAATTCTCTCACAGCCTATGCAACTCCGACGCTGAGCACAGTCGTCATCCTTGACCTCGCCATCTACTCCTGAGATCTGATTCTGAATTGGCACGAGAAGGTTGCTGTAAAAACAAGTGTTTTTCTTTTACAAAGACCAATTTTTAATTCAACAGCAAGTCAAAAATTTGGGTCAGGTCCGAAAGTAATTTGTGGGCCGATATTACAACACAATCATTTGTCCTCGCTTGGCCCAATTCGATCCTTGTTCAGCGTCTTTTACTTTTTCGTTCGATCTAAATGGCATCATCAAATGATACAATGCCACCTCCCAAGCCCGGTGATAATCTTCTCCACTCTTCCGATAACCGGTTGGTGTCGGAAAAACTGAATCTTCACAATTATCATGGCCAGGCACGGGCTGTTTTTTGTTATCTATCGGTGGACGTGGAAAACGGAAATTTTTAGCGGAGAGATCAAACCACCGTCAGATCAAAACTCACCAGCCTGGGTTCAATGGGATACTGATAATTCACTTGTGTGCTCTTGGCTTATCAATGCCATGTCTCCTCAGATTAAACGAAGCTTCATGTATCTTCCTACTGCCAAGGATATTTGGGATGCTGTTCGCGATTCTTATGTCGATGCCAAGGATTTATCCCAACTATTTAATCTTCGTCGTCGCATCTGGAAGTCCTCTCAGGGCTCTCGGTGCATTGCTGAATTCTGGTTTGAACTTGTCGCTCTCTGGCAAGAAGAAGATCAAATGGTTGAAAATAAATGGGATTCTTCCACTGATGCCACTCGCCACCTTCGAATGTCAACACCGATCGGATTCTGATTTTTCTCGCGCTTAAACTCAGAATTTGACGATGCTCGAGCAAGAATATTGAGTAATTCGTCCCTTCCTCCTCTCCTGGAAGTGTATTCTGAGATTCGTCGTGAAGAGTCCCGAAGACAAACTATGCTTCTCAAGGCTATCTCTTCAGGACCAGAAGCGTCCAGTTTAATTAGTAAGCACATTCCTTCTTCTGGTTCTGGTTCTAACAAATCTCGTCCAATGTGTGATCATTGCAAGAAGATTGGTCATACCAAAGACAAATGCTGGAAACTCCACCGTAAGCCATATGATTGGACACCTCGTAAACCACGATCACCTTCTGCTCATCAAACAGTCATTGAGGCAGATACTCCTTCAGGATCCGTGCCTCCTTCTCTCAATACGGAAACGAGATGAGTCAACTTCTCAACTTGCTGAAAAATTTACGATCCTCTCAAGGACCGGTTACCACTATCGCCAAACAAGGTAATGATCATCTTACTCTTATATCATCATCCTCTCTCGTCGAAATGGATAGTAGACACCGGCGCCTCGATCATATGACCTCGGAATCAAGAAACTTTACTTCTTATTCTCCTTTGGTGGTAATAATCGAATTCGTACGGCGAATAACTCTAGTGCTTCCATTCTTTGGCACCGGTACCGTTCCTCTTACAAGAGACTTAAAACTTGATTCTGTTCTTCATGTTCCTCATTTGGCATACAATCTCCTTTCCATCGGCGAGTTGACAAAACATACAAACTGTTACCTTTCCGTCTTTTTTGCCACTCATTGTATATTTCAGGATCTCTCCTCGGGGAAGACGATTAGCTGACTAAGGAGCATGACGGCCTTTACTACCTTGATGATTCCTCTGCAAGTGCCTTGTCATCACAAATAAAGACCTCATCTCCCTACTTGAGACAATAATTTGATGTTATGGCATAGAAGGATGGGTCATCCTAGTTTTCAGTATTTACAAAAATTGTTTCCTCAATTTTCATTCAATAAAGATGTCACTTTCCATTGTGAAACGTGCAAACTAGCAAAACGTCATCGCACTACCTTTCCTCCCACTGTCTATCACTCTACTCATCCCTTCTCCATCATCCATAGTGATGTATGGGGTCCCTCTAGAGTACTAACGGACATGTTCGAAATACTTTGTCACTTTCATAGACGATCACTCTCGCATGTGTTGGGTGTACCTCCTCAAAGAAAAATCTGATGTGTTCAATATCTTTGTTGAATTCTTCCACTATGTTCAAACACAATTTAATTTTACCATTCAAGTCTTACACTCTGACAACGGCACCGAATATTTCAATCATACCTTCAGCCACTTTCTAAAGTCTCACGGAATCATTCATAAGAGTAGTTGTCCTAACACACCTCAGCAAAATGGCATTGCTGAACGTAAAAATCGACATCTTCTTGACATTGCCCGTGCTCTTATGTACACACTGCAATGTTCCCAAGTATTTTGGGGAGATGCAATCCTTCTTCCACTCACCACCTTATCAATCGACTACCTACTCGTGTCCTTTCCCATATGTCCCCTCTTGATAAACTCTGTGAGACTCATGTGATTTCCACCTTGATCACTCTCTTCCTCTCCGTGTCTTTGGATGTACCGTATATGTCCATATTCATCATCCTCCTTCCAAATTTGACCCTAGGTCCCTTCCTTGCATCTTTCTTGGCTATTCCAATTGCCAAAAAGGTTACCGTTGTTATGACCCCAAATCCCAACGAATCTTTGTCGGCCCATCGATGTCACATTTCTTGAAGCCATACCTTTCTATCCACACCCTTGAGTCGGGGGGAGAATGGAGTGACTCTCGGCCTACTATACCTGAACCTATACCACCTCCCTATCCTGTGATCATATCCTCCACACCTGATTCACTCACCATGCCAACACAAACAGGGGGAGACAAATATTATGACAAGGTTTACTCTAGGAGGAACAAAAAGGTAGTAGAGACCATTATGCACGAGGCTCAACCACTCTCCCAACCGAGAGAGAGAATCCGACGCCAACAAGGACCTAAACATGCCTATTGCATTGAGAAAGAAGACACGTTTCTGTACTCAACATCCTATTCAAGACTACATGTCATATGGTAATCTCTCACAAACATATTGTCATTTTGTCACTAACCTTGATCGGTTCAGATTCCCACAAATGTACATGAGGCACTTGAAATTCCTGAATGGAAAGATCTTTGTATTAGATGAGATGAATGCTCTTGAGAAAAATCAAACTTGGAATGTCACTGACTTACCCCAAGGTAAAAAGGCAGTAGGGTGTAAGTGGGTATTTACCTCCAAGTACAATGCTGATGGTACTTTGAACAAGTACAAAGTCAGACTAGTTGCCAAGGGTTTTACACAAACTTATGGCACGGACTACAATGAAACCTTTGCCCCTGCAAAAGCTCAACACGATCGAAATCCTTATTTCCGTTCTTTGTTAATCTCGACTGGCCTTTACAACGATAGACATCAAAAACGCCTTCCTAAATGGGGATCTAAAGAAGAAGTTTATATGACACTTCCACCTGGTTTTGAGAATGGTCACGGCAAACGGTATGCAAGCTGAACAAGTCCATTTACGGGTTGAAGCGGTCTCTAGAGCTTGGTTTGTGATTCTCACAAGTTCTAAAGGCTGAAGGATATAACCAATGCCTCTCTGATCACACTATGTTCACTATGAACCATGAAGGTATGATTACTATCTTAATAGTATATGTGGATGACATAATACTTACAGGGAACAATCCTCAAGAAATGATCAGAATCAAGCGGCGCTAAACAAGGAGTTTGAAGTCAAAGACACAGGTAGCTTAAAATACTTCCTAGGAATGGAAGTGGCTAGGTCAAAAGAAGGAATCCACATTTCACAAAGGAAATATGTCCTTGATCTACTAAAGGAAAGCTGGCATGCTTGGGTGTAAGCGAGCAAGACTCCCATTAGTGTCGAAAAGAAGAAGAAAAAAATAGAACAGTAGACAACCGAACAAGAGGTGGCGAGAGAAAGAGAAACAAGAAGAGGAAGAAAAACCGCGAGACATAGGGCGCTACCGAGAGATTGGTTGGGAAGCTTATCTATCTTTCTCACACACGACTGACATCGCCTTTGCGATGAAATGCGCAAGCCAACACATGCACTCGCCAAAGCGAAACACTTGAATGCAGCATATAAAATCACGAAATACCTCAAAGGAACTCTGGCCGAGGTCTCTCCTTGAAAAACTAATCGAGGACTATTGAGATATACAACGATGCGAGATTGGGCAAGAGACCAAGAGAACAGCGAGGTCTACTTACGCTATTGCACGTTTGTATGGGGAAACCTAGTAACGTGGCGAGTCACAAGCAACGAGTGGTATCCACAAGTAGTGCGAGAATCAGAATTAAGATCACTATCGAAGGACTCAAGGAAGGAATATGGATAAAAAGGTCGCTGATGAGACCTACACCAAGATAGAATCTCCATTAAAACTTTACTGTGATAATAAGGCAGCCTTAAGCATGGCATTGAACCCAGTACAACACAGTAGAACTAAGCATGTTGATGTTGATCGTCACTTTATCAGGGAAAAGGTTGAGGATGGAATTATTTGTCTCTCCTATATACCTACAAAATTACAGCTTGAGATATACTCACAAAAGGTCTACCCGAGGACATATTTGAAGGTTTTGTATGCAAGTTGGACATGATGAGTATCTATGATCCAACTTGAGGGGGAGTGTGGTAATTGTATGATTTTGTGAATAGTATTATTTTATTATTAGTCAGAAAGTACAGGAGGAAGTTAGATCAGTGAGATAATCTAGGATTACGTTAGATTAGATTCTAGTCTTTTGAATTTTGAATTTCCTAGAATTCCTAAATCTGTTACAACAGATTGCACTACCTTGTAATCTATATATTCATGAATAAGCAAGGCAGATGTATCGGACTCAATTATATGATCTCAAATACGCTACAAGAATCAAGGGTAAAGAATTCAAGAAAAGGGGGAGAGAGATGATCAATATAATATAAAAGTGGAGGGGGATTATAGAGAGAAATGAAGGGATAAAGGGAAGCAGGGAGGGGGAGAGACAGCTAGCAAGCCAAAAGAATTTTATTAACAATCCATGAAAAGTGGCTACTATAATCCTAAAGTTCCATAGGATTTATATAAAGCCGAAGAGATGATCCTGACAAGATAAATTAATTTAAAAATAAAAGGCAAAAGTAATTCTTTGGTCCTCTAATTTTATACAAGGTTTTAGATTGGTTCTTTAATTTTATGAAGTATCTTTCTAGTTCTCTAACCCTAACACCATTAGTTTCAAATAATGATTTTTTTGTTCCAATCATTGTATTTTGAAAAATTAAGCTTAATATGCTAGTATCTGATAATGTTTTTCAACATTTAAGATTTCAATATTGGTATTTTTTGTTAATAAAACTAACAGTGTTAGGGTTAGAGGACTGGAAAAACACTTTATAAAATCAAGGGACCAAAATGAAACCTTATGTGAAGTTAGAGGACTTATGCCAAAATAATAATGACCAAAGTGATAATATCAGCCTGACAAATAGATTATCAAACTCAAAATAACATGTTCTCTTATAAATGTTCTCATTGGCACAATATGCAGGCAGAAACAAAAGTACTTAAAGGGCCACATGAAGACCTGGCGAATTATCTTAATGCCATTGGTCAGCTGAGAGGCAGCATTCAATTTTTTGGCAGTAAGAAGGGCTTTAAGAGCGGTGATGGTGTTGTTAGCCAGGCTAATAATTTGATAGCTAAAGCCATTTCTAAGCTAGAAGATGAATTTAAACAGCTGTTATCATCTAACAGGTTCGTTGTTCATTCCTTGATTTTGTTCATCTTATTTCTGCATGTTAGACTAAATATGTTTTGAGCTCAATGACCTTCAGTTGTTCTTTGCAAAGCAAAAAATAAAGAGAAAATCCAAGAAAATACCACTTGAATTTCAAAATCCTAAATAGGAGATTTTTCAACAAAACAAGTTGTCAATTGCGTTATTGTTCTTGTTAATCTCATTACTGTTGTTGTTAACCAGATTTTAAAGTTCAAGTGGTATTTTTCTGTCATTTTCCCAAAAGCAAATCTCACCAGATAAAATAATCTAAAATGTAAAAGGAAAGCAGAAGTCTGGAATGGTTGCTTGCTCCAACTTCTTGTTGCTAACATTTAGTATTATTATCGATGTGATACAGTGGTGTTTATGGGGAAAATAGATAACGAAGTATCGTTTTGATCCTTTTAAATTTTAAAACAGCCAAAAGATTTCTCTTCTTTAACACCATTGATCAACTTAATTAAAAATGCTATTTGCAAATTTTCAAGTGAATTCAAGGGAAAAAATGTGCTCACTATTGTCATTATTTATTTATTTTACCTTACCTTTCAAGTGTTTTTTAGAAACTTTACATTTAATCAGCCTAAAAACTCTAGACTAACAACATTAGGTAATAACTCACATTGTATAGATAACATCCTAAAAAAAGATGTAAGTTTAAATGTTTATCAATGTAAAGTGAATCTATCGTTTTTTTTTTTTTTTTTTATTTTTAATTTTTAGAGATTGTGTTAATTAATTTTAATGTTTTAATTTTTTAAATATAAAATTGATAAATAATTGTAATATTTAGTTAGATTAAACGCCCAGCCCTCTTCTTTTGATGAATTGGCTTAAATAAGTTTTATATCTATGTTTACATTTAAGTTAATTGATGGTTTTAAGTAAAAGGAACTTTTGAATATGTTTTTAAAGGATAACTCAAAGTGAAGTTCAGTGTAAACTTGACGGGTCAAAAGTATACTTTTCTAGAAGTTTTTAATAACTCATTAACTATTTATATATGAAACATAATAGTCATTGTGAACAATATTCGTTTCTGCGAGAAATGATAATGTTATAACATTTTAAAATTAGATCCACCTATTCTGAAGATTTTGTTGATATTCGTTTTATGTGATAGCTAGAGGGTGAGCCTTGGCGATGTCATAGGTTCAAATCCTATAAACAGCCTCTCCACATGTGAGGCTAAGGCCCCAGACCCCACTTGGTGGGAGCCTTATCTACTGGGCCGCCCTTTTTGGTTTTATGTGACAGCTGACTCTACTTCATTGGTTCCCAAATTTTCTACTCTGAACAGTTTTATAATTTGTAATGCATATTATCTTTATTTTTTTTATGGTTCTTGGATTGGAAAAGGCTTAACAGCTTGGCTCAGTAATTATTGTCACACAAAATATCTTCCAGTTATTTAGAAAGATGGTTGCTTTGCTCAAAGCATAATTATTTCTACAGGGGATCTCTGATTCTGTTATACGTTAGAGAATATGATTGATTTTTAAGGTATAAGTTTTATTGTCCAAAGTTTTATTCAAACATATTTCACTGACTCATCTTTCTTCTGTGTGATTACAGCCAACCTGTGGAACCTGAGCGCCTCTTCGATTGCCTTCCAAGCACAATGCGGCCACCCTCCAGTTCTCCTGGCCGTGAGGGGGATTCTATTGGCAAGAACCCTTCCCATAATCACTCTGATTCACTAAACAATAACATTGATGCTTTTGTATACACACCTCCTTCTCTTTTACCATCAAGAATTTTGGCATTGCTCCATGATTTAGCGGAGCAAATGGTCCAAGCTGGTCAACAGCAAAAGTTACTTAAAATTTACAGGTAAACTTACAGAATTAAAGTCTATGCCTATGTGGCACTCTACATTTGAAAGTTGCAAATATAAGTTATCATGTGAAGAGTTCTCATGTTCAAAGATTGAGTTATGAAAAGGCGATTCACACTATTGTTGTCCGTTGTTACTTGTAAATTCATGTTTTTGCTTGATGATTTTTCTTGTGGCTTTTTGAATTTCATTCATCTCTGGTGTACTTTTGTTTCAGAGTCACAATATTTTAAACAAACAGAAATTGTTAGTGTTGTTGCTCTCATCATGCTGTGCATTTTGATGCTAAAGTCAAGGGGAGCCATGAGAATATGTTTCATGTTTATAGCAAGAGAATTATACTATCGAGAGTCTCAATGAAAAGAATAGCAAAAGAAACAAGCTTTGATTCTCTGAAATGGACATGCATATAAAAATACAGCAGATGATGTCAGCTATGCATATAGAAATATAACTTCCAAAGGCAATAGTTGAATTCCAGAGTCAAATGCTTGGAATATACAGCCATAAAGTCAAGGGAGGAGTGTTGGATAAATGTGGCTTATTAAGTGATCAAGAATCAAGATTATGATGTCGTTAGCTTTTAGGAGTAAATGTTAAAGTAGTTGTTATGAGATGAATTTTTATTTATTCTTTTTGGACTAGAATATTTTATATGTTAAGATTTGAACATTTTATATAATATGTATCCAATATCTGCTATCTAGCAAATTTTTCTGCAGGTTAGCTTTTATGAGTATGTAAATAAATAATTGTTTAGTGACTCTAAGATATATCTTTCAGTAGACTTTTTACACCCTTGTTCCTGCCTCATTACTCAATTTTCACAAAATTAAGAAACACAATAGAGAAAAAGAAGAATCATTATGTCACTTATATACCTGCAGAATTCAGAGGAGACATCTATTGTGTAAACAATATGCTCTATTACATAAACAATATTATGAATTGATTGTCATACATCTTCCCAATAGCACTTGTAATTTTACCGTAATGATTTATATTACTTCTTAAACAGTTATTGTGGTCGTGATTATTGTTGAGTAGGGATACCCGTTCTAGTGTATTGGAAGAAAGCCTACACAAACTGGGAGTTGAGAAGCTTAGCGGAGATGATGTACAAGAGCTTCAATGGGAGGTTTTGGAGGCCAAAATTGGAAATTGGATTCACTTCATGCGTATAGCTGTAAGCAGTGGATTTTCCAAAGGTTTATGTTGATTGTTCTGTATGGGTTTATATTTGGGCTTGCCCATTTCATCAAAATAGCTTAGTTGACTGTTAGGATTGAACAAAGATTACGTGTCTTTCATTTTTTAATCAACTTTAAATGTGGGACTTCTATAAAAGCTTTATCTCCTAGACTTCCTCTCAAATGTAACTGGACCTAGCTCACTCTACTTTTTTTCTTCTTCTGAGTTCAGTGATCTTATGGGGTCCAACTCTATTTGCCTAGGGTTATGCTTTTTAAGTCTCAGAGGCCTCAAGTCACAACCTTCATTTGTTTTCCTAGGCTTGTGTTATTGAACCTCAGACATCTTAGGTCCAGCCTGTTTTTTAAATGGGTCTCCTATTTCATGGCAATTAGGTTTTTCTTCTATTGATATCACGTTGGTTATTGATGAAAAGCAGAGCAGTTCCAGAATAGTGGTAAAAAAAATATATATATTATTGATATTTACCTTGAAAACTTAAACAGGCAAAAAAAATTAGGATAACTATTTGGGCTACAATTCAGATATGTAATTCCCATAATGAAATCCTAATCAGTTTCATGATCCCATGAATAACTGTTAGGTGGTATTGTCCTATTTACACTGACTATTTACAATGAAGATACTATTATTTGTATATTTTTTTTGGAATAAATTTTATTCAAATATGTGATTGTACCATAACAGGTTAAATTATTATTTGCTGGTGAGCGGAAAGTTTGCAATCAAATATTTGAAGGATTTGATTTACTCAGCGATCAGTGTTTTGCTGAGGTGACTAAAAATAGTGTCTCCGTGCTACTGAGTTTTGGAGAAGCGATTGCCAAAAGCAAGAGATCACCAGAAAAGTTATTTGTGCTTTTGGACATGTATGAAATAATGCAAGAGCTTCGTTCAGAGGTATGGGCTTTGCTATCCATAATGAATTTTGTTACCTATATTCTGCTGCATATGCATTGTAAGTGGCAGTTGACCAGTTCTGGTCCCCAGGTTATATTCTGTTCTACATTTGACAGACACTTAAGCTAATCCTATGATATAGATTATTTATTTATTTATTATTATTTTTTTAATACTTACTGAAAAAATTCTAAATTTAATAATCCTCTGAACTTCATACGGTTAGATAGAAGTAATGCTCATAAGAGTATCTAAATAAAGTATTTAAAATAGTCTTATTGTTACTCTGCTAAATCTCACTAAAGAAGTCATAGGTAAAAGGTTTTTATAGCTTTCTGATCCTGACTGAAGGGGGTTGCAAGCTATCCCATCTGACCATCATACTGAATTGGATGGATGGATTGATCTAACCTATATGATCATCCTATATATGAGCATTCTTCCTTAAAAGACAGATAGAGTGCATATGAATCTTTGTTTCTCCATAGAAAACTTCATTTTTCATTATAATCAATGACAATTAGAATTGCCATGATAATAGTGATGTTGTTAGCTTGGCAAAGTTGTGTGCTATATGTGTCATTCCGCCAGCAAGAAGCATATTGCAATAATGTTGTATTATCAAATCTTCTGACGTTGTGCAGATTAAAACCCTGTTTGAAAGCAAAGCTTGCACTGAAATCAGAGAAGCGGCATTGGGTTTGACAAAACAGCTTGCACGAACTGCCCAAGAGACCTTTGGAGATTTTGAGGAAGCAGTAGAGAAAGATGCTACAAAAACTGCTGTGACAGATGGAACTGTCCATCCTTTGACAAGCTACGTGATTAACTATGTGAAATTTTTATTTGAGTAAGTTCATCTATGTTTGTCTTCTGATTGCATTTGTGTTGCTGGATTGTCACATTGTATCGATGATTCTTGTTTGTTTGCATAGATGACAATGCTGATAGTCCTTGTTCATTTTGTTTGTAAACTTTTAATTTGACAAATTTGATCTGACTAGCTTCTGCTTAATGTTTATAGCTACCGATCTACATTGAAGCAGCTTTTCCAGGAATTTGCTGCTGAGAGAGATGAAACATCAGAGCTTGCCTCTGTAATAATGCGAATAATGCAAGCTCTGCAAACCAATTTAGAGGGAAAATCAAAGCATTATAAAGATCTTGCTTTGACTCATCTGTTTCTCATGAATAATATTCATTATATTGTTAGATCGGTACGGAGGTAAGCCATCTACTTCTATTAGTTGTAGAGTTATTTGTGTTTGATTTCTCTCTCTCTAATTTCTGGTTGATTTTTGTAAACCAGAGAGAGAGAGAAGTATGATCTCAAAAGTTATTCTTGAATTCATATATTGTCACATACAAGAATGGGTATATATACACATATGGGGGAACAAGGGGGTAATGACTCATTAAGAGTATTGATTACCTAATTAACACCGTAATCCCTATAATCCCTAATCAGTAGCGATACTCATAAATTACAATATATTTACTTTGATTATTTCCTAACACTCCCCCTCAAGTTGGAGCATAGATGTTAATCAAGCCCAACTTGTTACAAAGATAGTTAACCCGAGTCCCATTTAGGGCCTTAGTCAAAAGGTCAGCCAATTGGTCACTAGACCGCAC
Source organism: Acacia acuminata (assembly GCA_019022655.1). Taxonomy (NCBI): domain Eukaryota; kingdom Viridiplantae; phylum Streptophyta; class Magnoliopsida; order Fabales; family Fabaceae; genus Acacia; species Acacia acuminata. Next base: position 1,775,851 of record JAFJYI010000098.1, on the reverse strand, counting down.
ATGCCCCGTAGAAATAAAGTTCTCCTTGATCTTATCGCGTACAAAGTGGCAAATCAATCTCAATGTGTTTCGTGCGTTCATGAAAGACAGAGTTGGAAGCTATGTGTAGAGCCGCTTTATTATCACACCACAACTTCGCAGGTAATGACGTGGCAAGACCAACCTCCTTCATTAACTGGTGGATCCACACAATTTCCTGTACTGACTGAGACATGGCTCTATACTCAGCTTCTGCACTCGACTTAGAAACCACATCTTGCTTCTTACTCCTCCATGATACTAAATTTCCACCCACAAACACACAATATCCTGTGGTGGATCTTCTGGTAGCCTTTGAGCCTGCATGATCTGCATCACAAAAACATTCAATCTTGTTGTGGCCATGATTTGTATAGAGTACACCACGACCAGGTGAACCTTTCAAATAATGTAAGACATGCTCTAAAGCTTCCCACTGAGCAACGTTTGGTGCAGTCATGAATTGACTAAGCACACTAACTGGAAAGGTCACATCGGGGCGAGTTACCGTGAGATAGTTCAATTTCCCAATTAATCTACGGGGGATAGGCAAATGGTTTGATCTTCTCTGGATCAACTTTCTTTCTTACATCCTCAGGTAGCTCATCAAACGGTATGCGGTCATCAATGTCCAATAAGGGATTAGGAATCATGGGAAAGCTACTCGGTGCAGCTCCAAGTTTCCCGGTTTCTTTTAACAGATCAAGAACATATTTCCTCTGTGTCAAAAGGATGCCTCTCTTACTTCTCATAACCTCTATCCCAAGAAAGTACTTTAACGGACCCAAATCCTTTGTTTGAAAATGAGAATTAAGAAAGACCTTTAGGGATGAGATTCCCGAAGCATTGCTACCCGTAATAACAATATCATCAACATATACGACTAACAGAATCATGCCAAAGATCTGTCGCCGATAAAACACGAATGGTCACACTTACTCTGACTCAAACCAAACTTCTTAACCACAGAGCTAAACCTGTCAAACCAAGCACGAGGGCTCTGCTTCAAGCCATATAAAGACTTTCGAAGATGACATACCTTCCCACGCTCCCCCTGAGCAACAAAACCAGGTGGTTGCTCCATGTATACTTCCTCAAGAAGATCACCATTCAAGAACGCATTCTTAACATCCAATTGATGAAGATCCCAACCATAATTGGCCGCTATAGAAATGAAGAGGCAAACAGATGACAGCTTTGCCACAGGGGAAAAGTTTCTGAATAGTCAACACCATAGGTCTGAGCATAACCCTTGGCAACCAGTCGAGCTTTCAAACGTTCCAAGGTGCCATCAGCTTTTGTTTTAACCGTGAACACCCACTTACATCCGATGGCCTTCTTGCCAAGAGGCAAATCAATGAGATTCCAGGTACTGGCCTTATCAAGGGCCACCATTTCTTCTTCCATTGCAGCACGCCAACCAGGATGGGTTAAGGCTTGTTGGAGAGTAGTGGGAATGGTAAGAGAGTCTAAGGATGCTATGAAGGAACAGGATGGAGGAGACAAATGGTTATAGGAAGCAAAGGAAGAAATAGGATAGGTGCAAGTACGTTTACCTTTCCGTAAGGCAATAGGCAAGTCATCAGGAGTCCCAGAGACTGTGTCTGGTTCAGAGGTAGCAGCGGAAGGATCAGGAGTATCAAGAATATCAGGTACTGCTGCTGATTCAGGAGTGGGAGCGGAAGGAGCTGATGCCGGATCAGACGTCGAAGCAGTCATTGGTGGGTCATGAACCTGGTCGACAACATTACTCGCCCTAGGGCGTTTCTGATAAACATGATAGATAGGTGGTTTAGCAGGTGCCGGATCAGATGCTTGCACTGGTGGTAACTGAACTTTATAGACCAAAAGATCATCAAGACAGTCAGAGGTGTCATTGATAGAGACAGAAGATAGAGGTGGAGTAGAGACAGGAAAAAAGGAAGTTGACTCATGGAATGTGACATCTGTAGGCACAAGATAACGTCGAAGAGTGGGAGAATAGCATCGATAACCCTTCTGAACCCTAGAATACCCAAGGAAAACACACTTAAGGGACTTGGGATCAAGTTTGGTAATAGTGGGACGAACATCACGAACAAAACAGACACAACCAAAGATTTTAGGGTCAACAGGAAACAGGGGTTTGGAAGGAAACAATGTAGTGTATGGAGTGGCACCACTGAGGACAAGAGGGGACATACGATTAATAAGGAAGCACGCAGTAGACACGGCGTCAGCCCAAAAAAGTTTAGGAACATTCATTTGAAACATGAGAGCCCGAGCGACCTCTAATAAGTATCGGTTCTTACGTTCTGCAACACCATTTTGAGCCGGTGTATCGGGACAGGAGGACTGATGAAGCATGCCATCTTTGGAGCATATAGGTTTGAAATTGGGCAGAAAAATATTCTTTAGCATTGTCACTCCGTAAGGTTTTGACAGACACACCAAACTGAGTTTTGATTTCAGCACAGAAATTGCAAAAGTGAGAAAACAACTCAGAACGAGTTTTCATTAAATAAAGCCAGGTGGTACGAGAGAAATCATCAACAAAAGTAACAAAATATCTAAAACCAGGCTTAGACTCGACAGGACACGGACCCCAAACGTCAGAATGGACTAAATCAAAGGGAGATGCAGCTCGTTTATGAACTCGAGGTGCCAAGTGAACACGATGTTTAGCAAATTGACATGACTCACATTCTAAAGAAGACAAATTATGGAATTGAGGATACATCATCTTCAAAGAAGACAAGGACACATGACCTAAACGACAATGAATATCAAAAGGGGATGAACCACCAGAGCAAGCAACTGAACGCGGTACCTGATCCTCAAGGAAGTAATGGCCGCCAGATTCATAGCCCCTACCAATAACTCACTTCGTCGTAAGATCCTGAATCAAACAATGGTCAGGAAATAAAGTAATGAAACAAATTTGATTGTCGAGTGAGCTTGCTAGGAGACAAAAGATTAAATGTAAGGTCGGACATTAAGAACATGGGATAAGGGAACGGACGGAGTAGGTTCAATAGTGCCAGAGCCAATAACACGAGAATAGGAACCGTTGGCAATTGTTATACTGGAGGGGTTGGCATAAGGCGCATACGAGGAAAACAAATGGTGGTTACCTGTCATATGATCAGTAGCACCGGAATCGATGATCCACTTCGAGGAAGAAGTAGCAAGACTAGAAGCAATATTACCGGTAACAAGAGCAACAGAAGAACTGGGCGTAGATGCAGCCATCGATCTTCAACACACAAGGTAAATACTTGCAAATTTTACTCAAACAGCAACTAGAGGCAAACTCAACCCCAAAGATCCACCAAGGAACAAGAAACAGCAGCAACACAAGAGGCAAACCCAACAAAAAACAGCAGCTACACCGGCTGCCAAATAGTAACAAGAGGCCACACAAGGACCAAACCGAGACTACAAACACAAAGTCTCCCAAAAAAAACAAGGCAAAGCAGCCAGTAGGTCAAATAGAACTAAGCATAGGGTGAGATGAGCACAAAACAACCTGGGTCAGGACGAGGGCAGCAAGTTGATCCCAGAAAAGCAAACGACGAAAAATAACTCGCCGGAAGATGCAAACAGTCGCCGGAAAAATTCAACCAGTGACCAAACATTGCAAAACTCACGGATCAGGCCGAAAATGAGACGAGAAGGCCGGAACACGAAGTCGCCGACGAAACAAAGTCTTCACGCGCCGCTACCGTGGAACTGCCTGAGAGCGCGTGAACCCCACGCGCCGTCGTGGAGGTGTCGGATGGCCACCAAACTTCGGGCGTCCGCCGATCGGAGGGTGGGGAGGATGTTGGTGTGGCGCGTGGTCCGAAAAACGGTCTGGAACTGATCTCGAATTTGCTCTCCTCTCTCTCACTGTTGCACACCGTCGGAACTCACTATGCAGACCGACGAAACACAGAAATTGAAGCTAAAAAACGACCACACTGCTCTGATACCATGTAAACCAGAGAGAGAGAGAGAAGTATGATCTCAAAAGTTATTCTTGAATTCATATATTGTCACATACAAGAATGGGTATATATACACATATGGGAGAACAAGGGGGTAATGACTCATTAAGAGTATTGATTACCTAATTAACACCGTAATCCCTATAATCCCTAATCAGTAGTGATACTCATAAATTACAATATATTTACTTTGATTATTTCCTAACAATTTTAATTCTTGTGTTTTTCTCCCATCTGTGTTAGGTCTGAAGCCAAGGATTTGTTAGGGGATGATTGGGTGCAACGACATAGGAGGATTGTGCAGCAGCATGCTAATCATTACAAAAGAAATGCATGGGCAAAGGTGTTGTTCTTTTGACTTATCTGACCATAATGTCGTGGAGTTTATTTGGATATTAGTTTGGTCCTTGTTCATGTCTTAATAATAGCAGTATTATGATGGGTAATTGTAGAAAGAAATGTGAGAGAGAAGAATAGAATACAAAACTGAAATTATACTGAATAACTCGAGTTCAAACATAAAAAAATGATTGACGACTACCCTTATTTATAAGTCATGGCTAATCCTGATCCTAATTAAATATCTAATCCAAATCTTGATAAAATATTCTATTCAAATCCTAATATCTCATAATATCTAATCATAATCCTAATTAGATACTCTAGCCCTTTTGACTTTAATAAAATAATGAATGACTTGACAACCCTAATTACTTGTTAAGTACCAATACACCTCTCTAAGAGGCCCTGTCCCCAAGGATCAAAGATACAGAGACGGTACTAAACTAGAGTCAAGAAGCATTTTAATTAATTGGGTAAAGGTGCAAAAATACCTACAAACTTTTAACTAAAGTGCGTAAAACACCATATGCTTTTGGAGGTACAAAACTACCCATAAACTTTCAAATTGAGAGCAAAAATGCCACAACCATTAAAATAACCAAATGGCCTTTACTTTTTGTAGTGGAGCCCACACTATCGTTATGAAGTAAAAAGTAAAGGCATTAATTTATTTTAACGGTTGTGACACTTTTGCTCTCATTTTCACACTTTATGTGGAGTTTTACACCTTTGAAAAGCATAGTGTTTGATGCACTTTGAGTAAAAGTTTGTGGGTATTTTTGCACCTGTACTCTAATTCCTCGTTGATCCAAGTATGGACCTCAAACCCAGAGATTGGTGGTTGCATGACACACTCTTAAAACCTTCAAACGAGTTAAGACTTGACTGACGCATCAAATCCATACTCTGTTTTCATCATTTCTTGTTTGTATGTTTGTATGTTTGTACGAAGCATTCCTATTGGTTGTGTGCGACAGCCCATGTTTTCCTCTGATGAATGCGCTAAACTACTTCCATCTTGGATAGTGATAGGCTGAATTTCCAATCCTTTCTGGACTGTCACGTGCATTGCGGGAGACTCTTGGGTCTGTGTAGAGTTCTTGGGCTTTCTTGAATGTCTTTTTGCTGATCAATGGGTGCCGAAAGCGAAAACCTATCTTGAACTTGAATTTTATCTTTTCGCAGCCTCTCAGCCTCTCTGCAAGGCTGCTACATTTTGCTCTATCATCTGTAAAGCTCGTAGTTTTTTATCCAATACAAGATAATTGTTGAGCAATGCTAATTGGTAATTGTAAGAAAGAAAGGAGAAGGAGAGAAGCATAGAGAGTAAATAGAGAAACTGGAATTATACTGGATAATTCAAGGGTTCAAACATAAGATAAAAAACTACTGACTACCATTATTTATAAGTCATAGGTAATCCTAAATTCCTAATTCTAATTAAATATCTTATTCAAATCCTTAAATACCTAATCCGAATATTAAAATGTTCTACCATTCTTTGATAAACACACATCCCAAAGATTAGATTACTGTTAGAAATGTTCTTTTTTCCCCCTTTTGGGTCATGAAGTGATCTCTTTCTTTCTGGTACTTGTTATAGTGTACTGTCGTGATTTCATTTTGATCCCCCATGCCGTCATTGGCAAACACATGTGCCCATTTGGAATAGTAGTGACAAAAGTGACTTTTTCTCAATCTGACTTTTGCAAATGTAAGATAGGATAAAAGTCATATTGTAAATGTGATTTGTGTTTGGAATGACGGTGGTATAAGTGACTTTTTTTTTTTCAAATGGGCTCTTGTTTGGATTATTATTTGAAAAGTCGGTTGAGATGGAAAATGGCCACCGGACTTTTTTTCATGGCCACTGGGCTTCTATGGTTGCTTACCGCCATGCCAAACAGAGCCTGTAGTGTCATCCTCTTCTTTATTTTTTAACTTTTTTTTTTTTTTTTTTGGGAAGAAACTAAACTGTTGCTGAGTTCTGATTATGTCATTTGCAGGTACTTCAATGCCTCTCTATCCAAGGCCTTACCTCTTCAGGTGGTGGAGGGAGTACTGCAGGTGGCGATGGAGGAACTACTAGCAGTGGTGCTTCTAGAGCAATTGTTAAAGACAGGTAAATTTTCTGTTAATTGCATCTCCGGTGAATCTCTTCCAAGTGAATCATTATCTGTCCTTTTACAATTTCGTTGGTACTCTGTCACAGATTCAAGACTTTCAATATGATGTTTGAGGAAATACATCAGAAACAATCTCAGTGGGCAGTTCCTGACACAGAGTTGCGAGAGTCTCTAAGGCTTGCTGTTGCTGAAGTCCTGTTGCCTGCTTATAGATCATTTGTAAAACGTTATGGGTGAGTTTTCAAATTCTTGACCAATACATCTACATACACAAGATATTTGATTATACATGGCAAGCATTTTGATTATCCAGGGTTTCATTCTTTAGCTTCTTAGTATTGTCTAAGCAATATTTACTAGTTTCATATAGCTACCGGTTTATCACCAATAAGCTGTTTCTTGAGGTGGTAAGTGGCCTCACCCCTCGTGAAGATGAAAACATAAGTTTGAATCTTGGGAAGTGTACTTATTGAAAAAGGTGAAAACCTTTTGTGCTTTAAGCCTCCAATGGAGAAACCATTGACCAGATAAAAAAAAGGTTACCTATTTATTGATTTTAAGAACTCAATGGATGATATTTTTTTTTTCTCTCGTTTTTGTTTTTGTTTTTTTTTTTTTTTGGCATTTGATCTTTGTGGTTTGTTTTTGTCTGATGGACTAATTCTTCCGTCATGTATATGTGAAACCCTGGCTTGTAACAGGCCTCTTGTAGAGAATGTAAAGAATGCTCAGAGAATCATCAAATACACACCAGAAGATCTAGAAAGAATGCTGGGTGAATTTTTTGAAGAGCAAAAGCAAAAATGAAATTAAGAATTGACAAGGTAGGCCTGTTTATTATGTGCTTTTCATCATTCATATCAAAAGCAGTGATATTCAATAGCTGAATGTATCTTTTTACTTCTATGGCAGAGCGAAGCAAGTACAAAGGAGTTACCATTTTTATCCTTATGTCCTATTGATCCTTTTAAGAGGAAGAATGTCCCTGCTTCCTTTGATTGCGTGTATAGTTCCTTCCTTATAAATTAAGCGTGTGTAGTTTTTTGAGCTATGAAATTTTACTTTTCTTTCTGAGAATGAACCATGGATTCACTACAAGAAAAATAGGTATTTGAGCTTAACATTAGACAAATTCTTTTTGTATTAATTGATAATATTTGCCTCAAATTTTCTCAAATGGTCCTACCTTTCAATTGATGGTGTACTATTGCCTTGATTCTTAATGCAAGACATATTTATCTAATTTGATTAGATTAAGAAGGTTAATTAAAGTAGTTAATATGACATGGTTTTTCTAGAACACCCTAATCATTTTACTTAATTTTTTCCTTCTTTGTCTGACTTGATTATTGATGACGGAGCATTAATATAAGGGTAAATTAAGGTCTTACATTTAAAACTAAGATCAACTTCTCAAATAAATCATTCATTAAGAAGTAATTGTTGTTTAAGAGTTATAATGAATACTCCAGGTTATCAATGAGGGGATTTCAGAGTGAGAGTCTAAGTCAGAAGTAAGAGTTAAAAATTATGCCGGAGAAAAAAAGATTATTCATGAATATAATCATTTGCTGTTATGTATCCAAATTATTACCATGATAGATTGCAGTGTGTGATGTCATTCTTTTACAGCATATAATAACGTAGCATAATGACAGGCAATTGATTGAAACGGGGGCTGAAATCTTTTTGATGGGCAATTCATGGATTACACTAAAGTTGTTTCCATCTCCTTTTTAACAAGTGTAAACATTTTGTCTGAGACATAATAAAAAAAATTAAAGAATATTAGTGCAAGTTCTTAGAATTTTTCCTCATTTAGCTCTTTTCAGTTTTGGTGAAATTTTCATTTAAATATCTTTTAAATTTATAAAACTCTAAAAGGTATGTTAAAAAAAGGAAATGATAAATAAGTCATAAGGTAGGAATATAAGATTTATAAATGATGTGATTTTACTAAAACACCTCTCACCTTTTTTGTAAGAAAAAAGGCAAGTCCCCCTGCTCGTCGGAGCTCTACTAGTTGTCGACATCGGAGCTCGGACTGCTGGCAGCAACCCCTTGCATATGGCATGCTTTTGAGCCCAGTTTTTCTTGTCCAAATTGTGCAATAGTGTTGGAGCAAGTGTTTGAACCCCCAACCCTTTAGGGTCACAAAATATAGGTGATTGAGCCACCAAGCACCTTTATTATGTATATGCACACAAAAAATTTAAGTTAACTATTGAGGTTTGGCTATATGCAATTGACAACTTCTATACGTTTAGACCTTTGGTCACTACCTAACCTCTTAAAGTGGTTCAATGGTAACCTACATTGTGACCCCAAAAGTTTGTTGGCAGTTCTAACCCTCCCTTGAACACCTTTAGCATGATTTGGCCAAAAAGGAAAAAGGAAAACAGCCAAAAAGAAAAAAATAAAACAACTCAAAAACATCTTGCCCGAGCTCTAGTGGCCAGCCCCTTGACTGGCGAGGTGACACTACCGATAGCCAAAGCTCCTATGCCGGTAGAGCTCTCTTTGGGGAGGGGAACTTGCCTTTTTTTAAAAAAGTGAGGGGTATTTTTGGTAAAATCCCATATTCCAAACTTATGATCTCTTTGTTCTTTCCCTTTTTTATTAGATCTTTTTGTGGTTTTACAAATTCAAATAGTATTTAAATGAAATTTTCCCGAAGAGTAAGTTTGGTTTGAGGAAAGGGGAGGGGAGAGAAAAAAATGGGGGAGGAGAAAATGGGACCAAAATTTAGTGTAGTGGGGCCCACAAAATTTTCCTCTCCATCACACTTTTTCTCTCCCCTCCCCTTCCCTTAGTGGAGCCCACAAAATTTTCCTTTCCATCACACTTTTTCTCTCCCCTCCCCTTCCCTCAAACCAAACTTACCCTTAGTTTTTCCTCTATGTGTTATGAATGTTATAATTGTATGGATGTCCATAATATCCACAATAAGGCTCTTCACTTTCTATCCATATTGGATGGCCAGCTTATAACCCTAAAATTGAATGCTTTGTAACATTTTCTTTTTATAACACCTAATGGTATAATGTAACTGTAACATCCCAAATCTTGGGATTTTGAAAGTTTGAGTAATATATGGAGATTGATCATGAAATTTGGCCAGGAATAGTTATAATTTTAATTATTGGAAATTAAGGCCTATTTTTCCCTTAATTAATCTATTTTGGGAAAAAGAATAAATTCAAGTAATGAATAATTTAGGCCTAAAAATTATGGAATTAATATTTTATGGCCTAGAGGAATTAAGGATTAATTTATTTTCTATTATTGTAATTAAATGAATAATGGCCCATAAATAAGATAAGACCCAACTCATTATCTCATTTATTCAACTACCCAAACCATTTGATTTCTCCAACCCACGTAAGCCATACGGCCCATAAACCTATTAAAACACCCGACCTATTAACCCCTAATATTCAATATAACTCAAACACGAACGTAGCAGAGAGACAAAGATGACAGCAAAATCCATTAGCCATACTTCTCCAACATGATTATCTCACTCTCTGTACACGCAAGGTCCGCGACACCATGCTTCTTCAGACCCCCACCATACATTTTGAACTCAACGCCATTTTTCTCTGAATATTTCAAGTTGGACCAGACCTTAAGTCCTTATATAATTGTTGTTCCTAGAATTTCATTCACTCACCCTTCTACAACTAAAATCAAGACCATGAGCAAGAAAGAAAGAGAGTCAATTGTGAATAATCCTCGTTCATTTCCCTCTGCGTTTTGCACCAAAAACAGGGGTGTGTGATTCCAGCGAAGATCACAACGTGCAAACTAACAAACTGAAGGTAATCATTAGGTCCCTCTTCCTTTTGGTTTCTATTGGTTTTCCAATGCAATTTTTGAGTAGTAAATCGTTGAAACCAAGCCATAAGAAACTATCTGCATAAACCGTAAACGGGGGGTTGTGTTTAAGAAATATAGATTTTTGTTTCCAAAATACATATATTAGCGATGTACATGCATGATAAGGGAAGGAAAACTTGGGTAGAATGCATATATGTATGGAAACCAAAAGCTTTGTGGTGTATTGCCGATATATTGATAAAACGTTGCACACTTAGGAAACTATGGGAAACGACCCCGACATTCTCTATAACTCATTACCTTAGCCCATACACTCAATCTCAATCCCGGCAATCTCCCTTAAACTGTCACCCTCTTAGCCCAAACACTCTAACATGATCCCGACAATCTCTCTTAAACTATCACCACCTTAGCCTATACATTCTTACACGATCTTGGCAATCTCCCTTAACCCATCCATCCCCCACTCTCATCTACACCATATCTCGATCTCGACAATTTCCCTTAGACAGTCACCACCTCAACCCATACACTAAATCTCAATCCCGACAACCACTCTTAATTCATTACCTCAGTCCATACGCTAAATCTCAATCCCGACAACCACTCTCAACTCATCACCTCAGTCCATACACCATATCTTGATCCCGGTAAACTCCCTTAACCCATCCATCTCCCACTCTCATCTACACCATATCTCAATCCCGACAATCTCCCTTAACCCATCCATCTCCCACTCTCATCTACACCATATCTTGATCCTAGCAATTTCCCTTAAACCGTCACCACCTTAGCCCATACATCCTAATACAATCCTAGCAATCTCCCTAAAACCATCACCACCTTAGCCCATACACTCTAACACAATTCTGACAGTTTCCTTTAAACGTTACCCCCTTAGCCCATGTACCATATCTTGAACCCGGAATCCTCTATGGATTAGATAAATGTCTTTATGTAGGTATGAATGACCTTATAAAAAGGGTATTATAATAAAGGAAATTTTAGGGATTAATAACCACTTTTAATCCTCTAAAAATAATTCGCATAGTTAGGTACTTTGCGACACCAGAAGTGACTAGTGACAATGATAAACGTTTATAGGCATACCTCGACACCTTAACTGATCCTAGCACTTTCAAACGAATTGAGGATTCAAGCTTAATGTGGGTAACTATTATCTTATTAGCTTGTATGTATGTATTCATGTATGACTAACCATGTTTCCTAGATAATTTGCATATGTGTATCCTAGCTATGGATTGGGGTTGTGTGTCCCATAGGGTTGCGTGTCCTAAAATAGGGCTGCATGTCCTAAAGGGATGCGGTCATTAGCCGATAACTACGGATACAGTGTGACTTGTTTATTGTAAATTATTCTATGCTAACTATATCATGTTGTCATTTATACTTTATACTTGCATATAAGATTAACTATTACCCCTGGGGTTCATTCATTTGAACTCTAGATCGTATGAAAGAGACAGGTAGTGGATTAGGATAAAGAGGAAAGATGCAGCTGTAAGGAATACAACAGAAGGAATTTTTGTGGTAGTACAAGTAGTTGGATTGTATTTTATCGTTTATCATTTGTCTATTTTGGATTAATGTATTAATATCCCACTATGGGATAGATTCGAATCGCAAAAAATTTATCCTCATGTTTTCAAACTAAGTTATTTTAAGAAAGTTTCATTCCGCAATAAAGTTGTCCAAGCTACTTTGACGTGCGTGTGCTATAACTATGGTAAATAAAGGCGCAATAAGGACAGGTGTCACAGTAACTTATAGGGTTATTCTTCAATATTAGGAAAGAGGATCTACTTGAAGAAGAATTCATTGCTTGCTTTTTGGAGTTGTCCAAGTTTTGCAAGTATTAAGTAAAGCAACTCCAAATGGATGTGTGTCGGTTTGTGGAGAAAGCCAGGCTACATTTGAAGACGACTTTGTCGCCATTCTTGGATAAGATAAAGGATTTTGAAAATATGTGTGCCAAATTGTGTGCCAAAACTAGAAGTAAGCTAGAAGAATCTTATGCCAGATCTGCATATTTTATGAGCTTTATAGGGAGAATCAATAAGAAGAATAGTCATAGCTTTAGTGGTGTGAAAGAAGCAGTTTAGTCAACCCTCAAGAAATGATACTGGTAGACCTTTAATGAGTCATTTCAGTAGACCTTAAAGGAGGCTGTTTAGTGGGGGCAAAACTCATAAAAGGGCTCCACAATTCCTGTCTCTAGTACTGCTAACTGCCAAAAGTGTACCAAGTGTGGAAGGGTGCACCAGGGAAATTGTCTAATATGTTACAAATGTAGGAAGCCAAGTCACTTCTTCATGTTATGTAAGGAAGGCTCTCGAGGAGCCAATGATGATAGGGCTACAGTTCCAGGCAGAATGTTCGCACTATCATACTAGGAGGCTATTGTTGTACCAAATTTGATTAAAGTATTCTCAAACTCTAATGCCTTGAAATTGAAGCTTTATTCGATTCTGGTGCTGTATACTCTTTTGTATATTATGCTTGTGTTCCTCGATTGAAATTGCATGTATGAATTTCCATTTGGCATGATTATTTCTATAACGACGGGAGCCTTTGTGAGAAGTTCTAAGGCATGCTTGAATTGTATGATTGAGTTTGATGGCAAGACCTCAATTATAGTTTGTGTAACATCCTGAATTTTGGGCCTTAAGAATTGAGAATAAGCCTAAATTAGGCAAACGACTAAGCCAAATTCAGGAAGTGTCCCAAGAACGACGAGAGATAGAAAGCCTCTCAGGGACTGTGCGGTACATCTATACTAGTCAGTGGACCTAGTATGTACAAGTCGTAAAATTAAAAGTGCCAATGTAAAAAGGCACAGAACACTTAGTTGGTTGGTAAAGATGCCACTCAACTTGGTCCTGAAGCATAGGATGATTAGTTGAGTGAAAATATGCCGGTATAGGTGAATATACGGCATTTCTAGGGCAGATGGGGGTGCTCTGCGTTTTTGTAGAAGACACTGGTATATGGTGTCATTTGATAGGTCGGTAAATGTGTCACAATCCTGATAAAACCTAAGCCAGAATCCTGGGTACGCCTCAAAAACCATGCAACACCCACAGAACATACATACTTCTTCACATAACGCCACATGTCCTTCTCACATGACGCCACTTGTCTTAATGGAACAAACACACACCATACACAAACTTCTTTCAAAAACTGTGCCTCTCCCTCTCACACAAATGTACACACACAACCATGACACATACACACACTTGACACATGTCATATTTCATGTAAGCCACTTGGCACACATGCAAGAAAACACAAACACACACACATGCAATGTGACACTTGTCACACATGCATGCATAACACTTGTCACACTTACACTCATCTTACCAACTCAAATTAGATTATTTCCTCCTCTCTAAACCCACACACACACACACACACACACACACACACACACACACACACACACACACACACACACACACACACACACACACACATATTTCACCATTTCTCCAATCCTTTCCTCTCCTCTCTTTGACACCGACACACACACACACACACACACACATTTTTCCAATCTTCACATTCTTCCAAACCGTACACACACCTACCTTCCTCCCTTTAATTCTCTCAATTCGTTTGGCATGCAAATGGAAGAAGAAAACCAAAACATGAAGCAAGAGAAAGAGGAAGTGGAAGTTGCAAGAACACAAATCAAGTCAAGGTAAGAGATGATCTTGACCCTATGTTCTTGAGCTTATTCTTGGATTTGTTGGTAATTTCTCCTTGAATTGAAAACCTCAAACCGTAAGGGGAGGTTCTGCCCAAGTGTCTAAAAAGGGTTTAAAATGTGATTAAAGGCCAAATAATGAATTAGAAGGTGATTTGGAACCTAAAATAATAAGTTAGTCAAAAACTCTAAAACTACGGTTTAAAATTTTGAGTGACAATGAACTTGTGAATAGTTTTTGACTAAGTAAATGAAGTTCAAAAATCACGAAACTTTCCAGATTTAAAGATGACATGCAGAGCTTTAACTTGATAGGTCATCTGTAATTCTTGGAGTTTTGTTTAAAGAGAAATGAATTTTACAAAATGACTTATGAATATGGAAATCTAGTCTGGATAGTAGAAAAAGACAATTAAACTGGGAATTGGTGGTGTATGATAAAATTGTGAACATTTTCAGATTTTAAATTCACACGAAGAGTTTTAATTTGATAGGTAGTTTGTAATTTTTGGAATTTTGTACAAGGAGTTATGATTTTTACAAATAAACCTAAGTTTACGGAAAGTTAAATCTAGGCGCGAATTTGTGAATGGTGTTTCGCTAAGTAAATGAGGTCAAAAAGCTATGAAAATTTCCAGATGTGTAGTAGACACAAATCTTTAATTAGATAGGTATTTTATAATTTTTGAAGCTCTGTACAAAGAGTTATGAGCTTTACAAACTGACCAAGCTCTTGGAAGTTCATATTGGACAATAAGGAAAGAAAGCAAACTAGGAATGTCTCAGCCATAAATTATCTTGGTGATTATTAATATATGAAAATAGACTTATCAAGCTTTAAGTAGGAACTAGAACCACTCCATTCAAAGTTTTATAGCTCAAGATATGATTTTTCCAAGTTCTAAAAAAAATAAAGGCTCGATAAGTCGAGAATAATCACATAAGTAGATAATTATGGTTAATCTTTAAAGTGATAACGAAAAGTTAAGGGGTTGTAAGGTTAAGACAACTTTATTAGGTATTCATTTTTACAGGTTCTAAAGCTATGGTTATGTCCTTAGGGTCATAAGTAAAAGACCTAGCTATCACCCAAGAGGGGGGTGAATTGGGTGTCTAATTAAAAACTTGATACTTTGAAAATCTTTTACGTTTTCTAAATCAATAGTTAGATATTCAAATAAACATATACTGGAAATATAAGAGATAAGGGAAGATAATATGCAAACTGTGATTCATACTGGTTAGGCCCAATCCTTGACCTACGTCCAGTCCCCAAGTTCCAGTTGAGATTTTTAATCCACTATCTTCTTTCAACTTGATTACACGTTCTGTACTTGGAGTAATCCTCTCACTAGGATTCACTCCCCCTTACAAACTGTAATCAATACACCCACTTGATTACACACTTTGTACTCAAGTAATCCTCTCACTAGATTCACTCCCCTTACAAGCTGTAATCAATACAATGGATTTCCCACTCAAGATCACCCAATCTTGAGTAACTCTCAAATAGAATGATAGGATGGTTACAATGAATTTTCTCTCTTAGAAGTGAATGAATAAACACTGAAGTACATTACAAATAATTTCACTCTCTATGATGAACTATGTAAGCATTGAAAACAGAGTGTGTATGAGATAGATGTTGGATTCAGAATGTTGGCATCTTGACAGTGCAAGCTCTCCCACATCAACCTTGAATGCTTCTTCTTTTATAGGTAGAGATCAATATATGACCGTTGAGAAGATTCAATGATTGTTGGATAAAGAAATATAGCCGTTAGACTCAGATGGAACTAGCCGTTAGAACTTCATTTTCTGAACCAGTTATGACATCAGCATTTACTTTACCATTGATATTCAATTTAACAACCTTTGATCATCGAAACTCACTAACAAATTAATTAAACATAACTAGGAATAGTAATGAGTGATGATATGAAGTATACAAATCATTCATGAAGATTTCACAAATTCAAAATTAGAGTTCAAAATAGGACACTTCAAAACTAGAGTTTGCTCAAGAAAACTTGACTTTGTCACCGTGCATTAGAAGCTAAACTCGAGTTTCCAAATCCTCGAAGTTTCCTTCTTCCGAGAGAGGAATGTCGCGATTTGAGCTTTGGAACATATTTTTGAATGGGAGCAAAACTCGAGTTTCCATTTCCAAACTCGAGTTTTGGACTTTTAACATGAAATATGAATTTTAGTCCAAAACATCAAAATTGGAGTTTTCAAAACATTGAAAAAGAGCAAAGCTCTCTGCTTGTCCAAAACTCAAGTTTCCCAAACTAAACTCGAGTTTTCATTTAAGTATGAAAACCTTGAGAAATCTATGCCAAGTCAAAACTGGATTTTTCAAAAACTCGAGTAAAACTTGAAAACTCTGCAAGTGTAAACTCAAGTTTCCAAACCAAAACTCAAGTTTTCACAAAAACTCTGGAAAACTTAGAAAACTCATAGCAAACTGAAAACTGGAGTTTCCATATCAAAAGTGGAGTTTTCATAGGTTCAAAATGTTGAACGCTCTCGTATGACCAAAACTCGAGTTTCTAATTGGAAACTGGAGTTTTGTCTTCTTCGAAAATATTGAAGAGTCTCGTATGATGCAAACTCGAGTTTGCAAGTCAAAACTCGAGTTTTCCCAAATATGGAAAACTTGGAAAACTCTTGGCTAATCTCAAACTCAAGTTTACATGTCCAAGCTCGAGGTAAGAATCCAATGCAAGAAGAATCGGATCCAAATTCATTCCATATTTGGAAAACTCGAGTTTGCAAGTCAAAACTCGAGTTTTCCCAAATATGGAAAACTTGGAAAACTCTTGGCTAATCTCAAACTCAAGTTTACATGTCCAAGCTCGAGGTAAGAATCCAATGCAAGAAGAATCAGATCCAAATTCATTGTATTATGTCCGTTATGATCCAATGAATGAAGGTTGTTCTTGACCAGCGTTTTTACAATGTCCTGAACTGACTGTCAACTTTTGAAGGTCATATCTCCCTAGTCTGAACTTCGTTTTGGTCCTTTCAAATCTTTATAGAAATCCTTTTGAGTCTACTTTCACATGCCACCAATTTTAGCTCAATCGGATTTGTAGTTTGTGAGATACACTCAAAACATTGAGGCTTGGTTTGCTGTGTGGCGTGGATTTCACTGTCAACTTCAATAATTTATAGCTCCTTGATCTTAACTCCTTTGGTCTTGAATTTTATATCCAAATGACTCATTGAGAGTCTAGTTTCATAAAAAATTGGTTTCACCTCAATCCGATTTCTGGATTAGGAGATATCATCAAATTACCAGACCTCGCCCAAGCTGAACGTGAAACAGATGTGAGAACAAAGTTGCGATCGACCGTAAACTCGAGTTTTCCTAGTCCGAGAGACACCGAGACACTACTAACTCAAGTTAGTTAGTGACAAACTTGAGTTTTGAGTCCCAAACTCAAGTTTTCTCGTATCCAATAAGCAAATCACTACAGCAAGGTAGTAAACTCGAGTTTTCTCATATTGAACCTCATATTTGCTTGTTTTAACTCTGAATTGAGCCATTCCAACTTGCATATGATCTTGGATACTTCTAGTATCAATCTAGAAACTTGAATAATGATATCTTCATTCCATTCAACAAGTTCTTCCTTCTTTAATCTCTCATCTTGATCATTCTTCATAATTCAACTCATTTTGTCTTTCTTTTCTTCTCTTGATCAATCCCAGAATACTTTGATAACTTCTTGCTTCCTTGACATTCTCTCCTTCTTGATTAATCTCTATAATTCAACTTGAACTAATCTACATTAAATATAGTAGTTAGTCAATCTAGGAGATAAATATATTATACAAGCTTTTTGCTCTTAATAATGACATCTATATAAGACATAAGACATCATCAAAACTAATCATATCCAACAATAAGGAGAAGAAAGAAACTTCAAGCAACTTTGAAGGTTGGTGAAAGAGGAAACTGAGGAAGGGTATAAGTCCTTATAGGTAGTGGACTTACCCTACTTGCATGTATTTGATATATTTGCTTATATGTGTATGCATGATTGCTATGCTTACTTGTTATATTTAACATACTTGATTGATTGAAGCTCTATTTATGATTATGCTATGGCCATGAGTATGATGCATGAAGCATTGAGCATGCAAAGATGTCATAATGTTAACTTGAGCTTATGCAAGGCAAGCATTTCATACATTAGCATTAATCTTACATGTACTGTTTGGTATTATCTGCTACTGGGATTCCTCAGAATCTCACTCTATACTACCAACCAATAGACAGGTGAGCACTGGAGAGATGTGCTGTAAAAGGCTCCAAAAAGGAGTTTTGCTTGGAGACGGCTGAGCAGAAGGATAGTTGAAGAACGGAGGGACGACAATGTTTAATTTGTTTAGTTTGCACTGGCTATAATGAATGTAAACTTATGTAAAGGGGTATAAACCCTGGGAATATTCTTGTTATGTAATCGAATTTAAGTTGTATCAGTGTTTTAATGTTATTTCTGTCAGTACTCTTATAGCTTATTTGTGTTGCGCGCTGTTACTCTAATTATTATTAGGGTCATCAGAGAGGTGTGTCACAGTTTGTCTACCGATGAAAGGTATTGATACGATAGTGGGAATGGATAAGATGTCAGCAAATGACGCCATCCTTAGTTGTAAAAGAGAGACCATCTCTCTTTTGGTTGCCTTTATGAGTCCTAGCAGACCGTAATTGTTGTTTGTAGTGCAAGTTGAAAAGTGTGCCCGTAAGGGGTATCAAGCATATATGATATTTTTTTCAAGCAGAAGTATAAGAAAGAGTAAAAGAGATTGCAGTGGTGAATGAATTTCCGAAAGTATTTCTAAATAAGATGACAATTTTACACCCAAAGAGAGAAGTAGAGTTCTCTATTGATCTTGCGCTCGGGATGAAGTGGATTGATAAGTAACAATTGTGCAATTTTTGAATTTTTTCAAACTCTTTCAACCCAAGATAATCATTTTTAAAGATATTTTTATTATATTTAGACAATTGTGTTAGAACCGGCAGTCAGCTAAGAGGGGGTGAACTGGGTAAAGATTAAAATCTTTGGACTTTGAAAATATTTTCGCATCTTTTAAATCAAACACTTAGATATTCAAATAAACATATACTAGAAATATAAGAGATAAGGGAAGAGAATATACAAACTAAGATTTATACTGGTTCGGCCTAATCTTTGACCTACGTGCAGTCCCCAAGCTCCACTTGAGATTTTCAATCCACTATATTCTTTCAAATTGATTACATGCTCTATACTCGAAGTAATCCTGTCACTAGGATTCACTCCCCTTACAAGCTGTAATCAATACAATAGATTTCCCACTCAAGATCACCCAGTCTTGAGGAGCTCTTAGATAAGATAATTACAATGAATTTCCTCTCTTAGAAGTGAATAAGATTAACATTGAAGTACATAATCGATCATCTCACTCTTTACTTTGTAAACTATATAAATATTGAGAAACAAAGAGTGTATGAGTTAAGCGTGTATTAACATATCCAATGGTTCAGTAGTAAAATCATTTCATTGGCTTCTTCAAATCATTCATCAATCGTCTCTTCTTCCGGTTTGAAGACTTCGCAATTTATAGACATTTGTGTTTAGATCGTTGCGAGCATTCGACCGTTGGAGATCAATTGGAAGTAGCTGTTGAAGCTTTTGTTGCTTTTTGCTCCTTGAGCTCTAATCCAACTTTAATCATAGAATGTTTAACATTGACTTTGTTAATGCTCCGTCTTGAGTGTATTAATGGCCGTTGTGAAGATTCAAGCTTTTCGTTAGACCGAAGCTTTCCTCTATTTCCGATGAAGCATTTAATGATGTCGACACCCAAATTGCTTTATCTCAATTTGGTGTTAATCCATAACATAATCATCTAAAACTCATTAGCAAACTGATTAAAAATAGTTAGGAATAGTAAGAGTGATGATAATAAGAAATGAAATCACAACCAAAGATTTTGGATTTTTGAAGATGGTGATTTGAAAATTAGAAGAATTAACTTCCAGTTAAAATGGAGTTGCCTTGAGTTAAAATGACTTGAGATGAAAGTAATCTTGACTCGAGTCATTTTACTCTCACGTAGCTTTCTTTGAAACAAGAACTGAGAAAGTTAACTTGATATAATAATTTTGAGAGAGTAAAGTTAACTTGAAAGTTAACTCTCAAGATGACTCGAGGCACATGCTTTTGTCGCAAGTTAAAACTTATCGAGAAGTTGCACTGGAGTCAATCTAACTGGAGGCATTTATTGCCTAGAGTCAACATGACTTGAGGCAAAATGACTTGAGGTAAAATGTTTCTAGTAAAAGTCAGAAACGCAAGTTCAGAGTAATAAGGCTTGACTCAAGTTAAAAAACAAAATGCTTGGAGTCAATGTGACTGGAGGCAATTAAAATTTGCCTCGAGGCAAACTTATAGTTTAAAACAAATGAGCTCAAGCTAACATAACTCGAGGCAAATCAGATGTTAACTCGAGGCAAATAATTTTCAAATTAATTAACTTCAAGTTAAACTTGATCTAACTTAAGGCAATTGAAGTTAAAAATATTTTACCTTGAAAACTTGAAGCGTATGACTCGAGGTAACATACAACACTTACCTGGACATCAAGTATGTATCGAGTGTTAGTTCTCTATGTGTTTTGATTATAACGACAATTGTAAACAAGTATGGATGTTTTTTGGATAAGCTAAATGGATTTTGAAACTTTTTAATTTCAACCCAAAAACATTACGTTAGTGCCAAACTCGAGCCTAGATTTGGCAAACTCGAGTTTGCTGCGACGATGAGGCAAAACTCGCCGGTTGCATTTTAAACTCGAGATCGGACCTTGAACTTGAAAACTTGAGAGTTTACAAAATCTGAGTAAACTCGAGTTTACATTTTGGAAACTCGAGTTTGCGAGAGGCCGAGAGCATTCTGTTTTGAAAACACTTTTAAACTCGAGCCTATTAGTTCTAAACCTCAAGTTTGCACCTCCAGAGAAAATCTTCAAAGAGTTTACAAAATATGTAAACTCGAGTTTGCCTCTGGCGGGAAGAAATTTCAAATTGAGAGATTTTCATAAAATCTACACTATTTCTCTTTGAGTAAAGTTTTCCATCGCTTTGAAAATCCTCAAGAGTTTACAAACATGTAAACTCGAGTTTGCAGTTGACAAGCTCGAGTTTACGCTTGGCCAAGAGCTTTCAATGTTTTATAACTTAAAGCAAACTCGAGACTATATGTTTAGGCTCCAGTTTGCGTCTGGCCAAGATTTTTCCAAAATTTTTCTAAGTTGAGAAAACTCGAGTTTAAGATACTAAACTCGAGTTTGTGCCTTACCGAGAGCAAAGTGATTTTAACTTGAGAAAACTCTAGAGTTTGCACTGGAAACCTCCGGTTTACGTTTTGAGAACTAAAACTGATTTGTGACATGAATAGTGTCAAACTCGAGTTCACTCACTTATAGACTTGAGTTTGTGTTTTGCTCAAAATGTGTTTCAAACTGATTTCACGATGGTTTCCTCGACGAAGTCTAAACTCGAGTTTAGACATGAAAACTCGAGTTTGGTCTTGAAGAAAAATTACAAACTCCAGCTTATCCATGCAAACCTCCGGTTTGGTCCATACGAGGCAAAACTTTATTTTTAAATGATAAGCAAACTCGAGCTTAGCTATGCAAACTCGAGTTTGGGACGATGGAACTTATGAACGTATTTGAGTCTGAATTGTTCGGTTTGATTTATACATTAGAGTTTGTATATGCGAATTGGTTGTATGTGATTTAAATGATTCTTATCTATATTTCTAAATAGTCTTAACCAGTTTGCTTGTGAAATTTCATAAGATTTGAATTTGATTAAAAGTCAAATAAAGCAACTCATTGTGCAACTTGCAATATTTAAATATATCTTCTAAAACAAAGCAAATGGGAGACAGCTTGGAAAGATGGACAGCCATTTCTCAATGCAGACAACATTGCCTCCACCAACTAAAGCTGAACATCATCATTCTTCAAACAAGACAGCATGGGACACAACCTTGAAGAGCCAAAATACAAATATTCAAATATGCAAGTGTTCCCCAACAGCTATATTCAAACAGCAACACTCACAACAGCTAGATTCATGGAGAAACACCCACAACAACTATATTTTTGAATGGGTTCATCTCACAATGGATCTTTAACGTTCATCTACTTCAAATCACTATAAATACATAAAGATTTGAAGTTTACCAATGAAAAGACAGATACAAAACGCATACAAAGAAAGCTTAGTCTTTTACTGCTTTATTTTATTTCATTTGTATCTTTGATACATTGAACTTCAGTGTTTATCATATCTACTCTTTCAGAGAGTTCATTTCCTTGTATATCATTCATTGTAAGAATCTCAAGTCGTGGGACTTGGAGATTGGGTAATCAGAGTACAACTTGTAAGGGGGAGTGTATCCTAGGGAGAGGATAACTCTTGAGTACAGAGGGTGTATCTGATTGTATACAATTACAACTTGTAAGGGGGAGTGAGTCCTAGGGAGAAAGGATCATCCTCAGTACACAGTGTGTAATTGTTCTGAGTGATAGTAGAAAATCCCAGAGAGTTTGGGTACTGGACGTAGGTCAAGGAGTTAGACCGAACCAGTATAAATCCTCTGTGTTAAGCTCTTCTTCTCTATCTCCACTCTACCTTCGTTAACATATTTGTGTGGGTGATTGAAAAAGAATTTTTGAAATCCCCAATTCACCCCCTCTTGGTGATTTCCTTCACTTTCATCGAGAATACTTGATCAATGTCTTTAACTCGTGGTAAATGCGTAACAACTCGAGGTGATAAGTGCTTACAACCAGGGTGCTCTCTGCCTTAGCCTGACTTGAGGCAAAGCACTAGTTAACTTGAGGCAAATAGTCATGTAACTTGTTTTCTGAGCGAATTTGATTCGAGGAAAATAGAGACATGACTCGAGGCGATAAGTGTTCTCAAAATATTTGCTCTTTGCTTGATCGTGACTCGAGGCAATTTACTCTTCTTCAATGAATTTGATCTTTGCCTTGATATAGCTCCAAATTTGGCAAACCACTTATCCCCACAAAGCTCTTTGAGTCTTCTTTCTAATGCAAAAAGAATCAACTCCAAACTTATTGTATTCTGGCCGTTATGATCTGATGAATGAAAATTGTTCTTGACCAGCGTTTTTGCCATATCCTAAAATGACTTGCAACTTCAAAATATCATATCTTCTTCAATTGATCTTCATTCCTCATGATCTTGATGTTTTTGAAAAGGTATTTAAGTCTAGTTTCCAATGGCACTGGTTTTTGCTCAATTGGATGTGTATTTTGTGAGATACACCCAAAATACCAAAGCTTGGTCTGCTATGTGACGTTGATTTTAATGTCATTTTCCCAAATTCATAGATTCTTCATCTAAACTCCTTTGAGCTTGAATTTTATGTCACAATGACTCATTGGAAGTCTAGGTTCCAAAAACATTGGTTTCACCTCAATCCGATCTCTGGTTTAGGAGATATCATAGAATTACCAGACTTGCCCGAGTGAAATGTGAAACAGAATTGACCAAAGTGGATGGAATACACTTTAACTCAAGGCATTTATTTTCCAACTCAAGTTAACTTGTGTTAGATATGATTAGTTTTGATGATGTCTTAGGCCCCGTTTGGATTAAAGAAAAAGTGTGAATGGAAAGGAATGGAAATGAAAAGAATGGAATGGAATGAAAAATATTTTACCTCGATGCGTTTGGTTAGCACTGGAAAAGAAAATGAGTTGATAGGAAAATTTTTGTTTGGTTGGAAGAAAATAAGGTAGGAAAATGAGGCAAAATACCATTTTACCCTTAATATTTTTTGGAATTGCCAAGCAAGGCAATTCTCCATGAGAATTACCAGGCAATTTTTGAGAATTTTCCGACCTCCAATGCTGCGGCCTCCTTTCCTTATTAGATCATAGAGCATGTTACCCTGTTAGATTCCCTGTTTAGGTTACGACTCTTTCGGTATCAACAATGGCATAGACATATATATATAAATAGTTAAACAGCAACGTTAATGGAAGCAAAATGATTTTCACCTATGATTTTCACTTCTCCTTCCTTCTTCTTCGCCGCCACCTCTCTCTCTCTCTCTCTCTTGCCCCTTCAGTCTCACCGATAGAGGTCATACCCCTCATCAATATCATAATCGAAATCTTGTAGGGATGAATGGAAGGTCGATCGCGGTCTCGTCCAAAGCCATGGATCACTTTGTTCAATAAAAGAAACAAAAAAAAAAAGAAATTAAGAAGCGATTGAGCGAGAGAAGCAGAGACGACAACGACGCTAAAAAGGGTAAGTTGGTCTTCCTCCTCGGTCGGAAAATGGGTTCCCACCAAAATAGGTGGGAACTGATTTTCCCATGTATATGTGAAAATGCCCAGCCGCCGGAAAATATTCTCCAGGGAAAATGCAAACCAAACATTGGCCGCCGACAGAAAATGCCTATTTTCCATTTCCTTTCCCCAATTTTCTTTGAACCAAACAGGCCCTTATATAGATGTCATTCTTAAGAGCAAAAAGCTTGCATACTACATTTAT
The DNA here is from genome assembly GCA_019022655.1 of Acacia acuminata. Lineage (NCBI taxonomy): Eukaryota > Viridiplantae > Streptophyta > Magnoliopsida > Fabales > Fabaceae > Acacia > Acacia acuminata. Next base: position 1,751,218 of record JAFJYI010000098.1, on the reverse strand, counting down.
CTTCTACTTTGACTAATTCTCCTATTTAATGTAGATATGAAGTTTGAACAATGAAGAATGATCAAGAGAAGAGATTTAAGAATGGAGAATATCAATATGGAAGTCTCTATGATCAAATGGAAGTTGGAACGGCTCAATTCGGAGTTAAAATAAGCAAATTCAAGCTTGCCGATGATAGGAGTTGCTACAGTTCAATTGCTCCTTCCTGCGCATAAATTTCAGTCATTCTCGAGAATGACATTGTGATTCTCAAGAACGATATTGTGATTCTTGAGAATGGTCTTGTAATTCTCGAGAATGGTCGTATTTCATTAACTCGTTCGACTACGCTTCACGTTTCACTCGGGCAACGTCCTGGTAATTCGATGATATCTCTTAAACCGAGAGATCGGATTGAGGCAAAACCAATTTTGTTGGAAACTAGACTTCTAATGCGTCATTTTGGAAAATATGAAAGTCCAAAGGAGTTCAGATGAAGGAGCTATGAATTTCACAAGTTGGCACATCAATTCACGCCACACAGCAGACCAAGCTTTGGTAATTTGAGTGTATCTCACAAACAAAAAATCTAAATGAGCTGAAACTAGTGCCATTTGAAACTAGACTCACATACCTTTCCAAGAACATAAATATCACACAAAAAAAGATCAATTGAAGGAGATATGATGTTTTGAAGTTGAAGGTCGAGTTTAGAATGCTGCAAAAAATGCTGGTCAAGAACAACCTCCATTCATCTGATGATAATGGACGAAATACAACGAGTTTGGAGCAGATTCTTCTTGAATTGGAAAGAAGACCTGAAGAGCTTTTTGAGCATGGGTGCTTTGACAATTTTGCTATCGCAGATGCATTCTCTGATATGCTTTTTGAGAATGAGTTTTTAATTCTCGAGTATATACCTTCCTCTCTGATTATATTCCTCTTCTTGATCAAGAACAACTCTCGAGAATGGGTATGAATATTTCATCATAGCAAGTCCTCTGTGCAAGGATTCTGAAGAACTGGTAAAGAGTTCCCGAGAATGATTCTCGAGAATCAGCAAGAGACTCTCAAGAATGCCTAAGTTGGAATCACATGGAACAGACTTTTCTGATGCAATTCTTGAGAATTGGAAATCAATTCTCGAGAATGGCTCTCGAGAATCGATGAGGGGATTCTCGAGAATGGACGGTAAATGTTCTAATCGTTCTCTTCGTGTTTCAACTTTAAAACGCAATTCTCGAGTATGAGTATAGAGATTCTCGAGAATGCTTTGTCACTGACATTTGCAAAAATATTTTAATGTGTCATTCTCGAGTATCTAAGATATAATTCTCGAGTATCTTTGAAATGTGCTTTCCGGAAGAACATCTTTCTCTGTAATTCTTGAGAATACATATTGGCTTTCAAATCTTCGTTCTCGTAAACTGTAGATCATTGATTATGTCTTGGGTGTTTTATGTTATTGATTTATACTTCTTCTAACTAAGTTTAATCAGTTTGTTAGTGCCTTTCAGATATGATTAACATGTTTTAATCATTAAATTTCCATAAAGCAAAAATGTGTCAGAAGCATTAAATGACGAAGCAGAGACGAAGCACGACATAAAGCACTCCAGCCATTTCTAGTCAATATTATTCTTGAATCTCAACGGACAAATCGAACAAAGAATGTCAACGGAGTACATTGACCAACGTCGGAAGATTATGAAGAGACAGAGCAACGGATATATTTATTACTCTCAACAGCTCATTAATCTCTCTCCAAACGGTCATATTCTAAACTGGAAGAATAGCTCAACGGTCGAATACTCACAACGGTCCAAACACAAATACCTATAAATTGCGAAGTCTTCAAACTGGAAGGGGTGATGATTAACGAACGGTCAACAAAAACAAAATTTCCTTCTCAGTCAAAATGCCTTCTAACATTTATCTCATTTTCTCTCTATCTTCTCAGTGATCATATAGTTTATTAGAGAGTGAGATTATTTGTAATGCACTTCAGTGTTCATCTTATCACTTCTGAGAGAGAAGATTATTTGTAATCATTCATTACAAAGATTGTATCCTTACAGTGGGTAAGGGGGAGTATCTTAGTGAGAGATTTGTAAAGGCTACACAAGTGCCCAGCTAAACTTGTGGGATTGTAGTGGTTCTCAAGCACCCGATTAAAGCTTGAGGGAGATAGTGGATTGAAATCTTAGGAGGAACCTGGGGACTGGACGTAGATCATCATGGATTGGGCCGAACCAATATAAATCACAGTTTGCATATTCTCTTCCCTCATCTCTGATATTTCTAGCATATATGTTTGAATGACTGACTATCGCTTTATAAATTATTATTGTCATACAAACTGCTTTCAATAAGTTTCGAAAAGATTTTCAAAGTTCCGAAAGTTTTATCGGACACCCAATTCACCCCCCTCTTAGGTGATAGCTAGGTCTAACAACTCGTTCCAGGAGCAAATCACTATAGCAAATAATACTAACTCGAGGCAATTTAGTCCTTAACTCGAGTTGGTTTATCTTGAAGCTTGTTTTTGCTTATTTTAACTCCGAATTGAACCATTTAAACTTTCATTTGATCGTGGAGACTTCTAGTATCAATCTAGGAACTTGAATAATGATATCCTCATTCCATTTAGAAAGTTGTTCCTTCTTCAATCTCCCCAATTGATCATTCTGCATAATTCAACTCTTTCTTTCTTTTCTTCTCTTGATCATTCTCCATGATTCAACTTCACATCTACATTAAATATAAGAATAAATCAAAGTAGAAGATAAATATAGTATGCAAACTTTTTGCTCTTGATATTAATAAGCATATTTGTCATAATCATAACTAAGCATAACTAACAAATTGCACTCTGATTTTTCAAAACAAATTATAGAGATTATCTTGATTTACCTTATGCAATTATAAATCTTTTATATTCATTGTTGATTGTGATGCTTTGACTAGTTATGTTTTGAGAATTAGCCTAAGAAATAGGTAAGGCAAATGTTTTGGAATCATTTAGTTTGCAGTTGGACATTGTGAATATCTCAAAAGAGAAATAGCCTTGTTGGAAGGATTCTTGAGCCATAAATTCCAAAAATTGAGTGCTTAGCCTTCGATGCAGGTAACTCTTTAGAAATTGTCTCAATTCTCTTTTCAGCTACTTTTCACATGTGCAAACTTCAAATGATAAGGGCATTTATATACTAAACCCTTGTATCCCAAATATAAGCCACAAAATTATCATTGTCCTTTGTTACCCCTTTGAGCCCATCACTTTTCTACAATTCCATTATATTGTTGTGCATGTAAATCTATTTTCTCAACATTATTATTTGTCATATTTTAAAATTACATCTTATAGTATTATTGTTATTGATCTCCTTTATTGTGGGATGTCATACAAAAGAAAAGAAAGAAAGCATAAGAAAAGAAGAAAAGGGAAAAAAAAAAAACAAGAGAGGAGCAAGAAAATATATATAGCTCCTAAGAAAAAAGGAGATGGTAAAAATAAAATCAAGAATGCCAAGAAAGAAAAGGAAGGCATCCCCAATAAAATCCATTTATTAGCAACATTACTACTCTCATATAAAAATATATATCACAAATCTTGAATGTTATATTTCTCTATCTACATGTATAATAGTTACCACCCCATCATTCATTCCACGTGGCCTAATTCCATCATTACAAGCCAAAAAGACATCTTGATTATATAATGCACATGTATGTGGTTGAGCGAATAGAATTTGGACAAGCCTATGGTAGAACCCAGCCTAGGATAGCTTGAGAGAAAGAACCCACATAAAGGTGAGATGATATCTCTACGAGAGATTCTCTTCAGTTATATTATTTTTTCATAATTGTATCATATCATGATCTCTTAGCATTATTACCTGTGACTTTTGCTAATTTGAAGAATGTGATCAAGAAAAATCGTCACTTTTCAAATGTAATTGATTTCTTCAATTGCAAATATCTATATTCTAAGATAATCCTATGATTCATCACTTAGCCTAGGAGTGCAAATGTTTAAGTATGGGGGAATTTAATAAGTACCTATTTTATCATATATTTATATATCTATTTATGGGATTGTGCAAATGTTTAAGTGTGGGAGAATTTGATAGGTTCCTATTTTATTATATATTTTTTATATCTATTTATGGGATTTTATCAGTGTTATTGTGCTTAAATGTTGTTATTATAATTATTTGAGATTAGAAGGCATTTCACAAAATAAATGCTAAAAAGGGTATAATTTTCATATTTTTATTTTCCTAGATTAAACTGATTTGCACGAAGAATGGCTTCAAGCCATGGAATTTTAGATAGATTCGATGCATGAGAACAAGATATGGACCTTGGTTCCACCCATGGTAGTGAAAACATAGTTTTTACCTAAAAACGGAAGGAGAATAAAAAATCATAAAACGTAAAATCGTAATACAAAACGTAGTTTTTACCTGCATATGTATATAAAAAAATTCAAGAAAAGTAAGGCACCTGCCATCATACACACATATACTTGATCAATGTAATATCAATCAAAATATCCAATATTATCATCAAATACATTCAAACAAAGGCAAACAACCTCAATACAGTTCAAAATTCAAGTCTAATTTAAATTCGACCACCAAGTACCACTCATTATCCAACTAAATTGTAAATAATTGTCACAAGTCACAACACAATCTAAGCTAATAAATCATTCAAGTTATTATCATCAAAGGCATCATGCTCCACATGATCTTCAACTTACATCATGATGTATGACTACTTCTCTTTCTCTTCTATCATTCAAGTTTTTTTCCCTCCACGTTTTTTGCAAAAACCCAGCGTTTTTATGTTTAAACACTGCGTTTTTACCGCTGGACCGTTTTTCCCACAACGAAACATGTTTAACCCAAAATAAAACGCAAAAACAGCATTTTTACCGTTTAAAACGCGTTTTTGACTACCATGGTTCCACCACCTAAGGGAGCAGTTCCCATTGAGTGCAATGAGGTCTTCAAAAGGAAGACTGATGTAAATGGCAGCATACAAACCTATATGGCTAGGTTAGTAGCGAAGGGTTATCATCAAAGGCTAGGAGTTGACTTTGAGAAAACCTTCTCACCTGTTGTCATAATCAAATCTATCAGGATTATGCTAGCTATAGCCACATATCATGATTGTCAAGTTTGGCAAATGGATGTTAAAACCACCTTCTTAAATGGTTTATTGAAGGAGGAGGTGTACATGACATAACCTAAAGGTTTTGAATCCAAAGACTAAAAAAGCATATGCTATGCAAACTTCAAAATCAATCTATGGGCTCAAGCAAGCATCTAGGAGTTGGAATCTTTTCCCCAAATTCATATGATGCCTTCTAAGTTTGAAATTTGTTTTTTGATGCCTTTCTGTTTATAGTTCTTATTTGATTTGGGTCAATTTCTTTTATTTTGGTTCTTATTTCTAGTTTTATTTCTCTCTTGATTTGGGTTGATTTCTTGTGCCTAATAGTGACTGCCAATGGTTTCTATGGTAGCCGCTGATGGTTTTATGTGGAGTTGATGATTGTTATAGGATGGCTTTGACTATTTTAGGTGGGGTTGGTTTTTTTTTTTTACAGCAGTGAAAATGGGCCAAGTCCTTTGGGTCAATCTGTTTAGGCCATTTTATCACAAGGGTCGGATTTGAAAAACTGCCCCAAATATTGCAAATGCGCCTAAAAGGGTCAACCCTAATGAGCGAGATGGCTTAAAAGAGCGGCTTGTTTAGGCCCTTTTATTTTTATTTTTTAAATTATTCATATAATACTATAATTTTTATATTATTAATGATTTTGCAAATATTTAGTTTTTTATTTCTTTTTCCTTAATTTAATTTTATAAAATGATTTGATTTATTTGGTTTCCACCATGGTTTATTCATTTAAACTTTTAAAAAAGAGACTAATTTGACATTAGATAATGATTTTAACTAGAAATTTATGAGTTTTAATCAATCTTTTGGAACCCAGACCGGTCGGTTCGGACCAGAAACCGACAAATAGGCTGGAAAACTGGTCTAAGTCAAGGGGAAACTCGGGTTTTTGAGTTGACCCTGGTCAACTCTGCCAACTCGGCCTGACCTAGCGGAGTGGACCGAGTCACGATTCATTGGGTTTGTTTTTTTTTTTAAGTTGCTTGAAACTCGTCGTCGTGTCGACGGTGAGAAAAAATCAACAATTAGAAGGAGAAGGAGGAGAGAGATCTGAAGAGTCACCAATAGCCTCTACAACTACCATGGATTCTCCCTCTTGCTACGATGCGGCTTCCTTCTATTCTGCTCGTTGGTCCTTAGCTTTAAAAGGGTCCTCTATTTTTTCTACAGGCTTTTCTTGAATAGGTTCTTCCAGATGAGGGAGGGTCCAAGAATCTTGAGAGCCACCGACCAAGTAACCATAGCCTTTGGATGAAGGAATCAAAAGAAAAGCGGGCATCAGACAAAGTAAGATGGACGCATAGGTTGACCTGCTTCTCTTTTAATCTCTCTCTAGTCACCTCATCTCCTTCATATCACACGTATTTGTAGCCCTAAAACATTATTAAGGGTAATAGATATTTGTTTTGTGCTTGAAGGCTTCCTTTAACTTCTGCTTTCACTTTCTAATTCACCAGTGAAAGGTTGGGTTTGACCACACCACCCAACAACATTGAATAGTGTATTTGCAAGGCTATATGGAGGGAAGCAGATACTCTCATTGGCGCCTCTTTCATCATCCCTCATTATCCCTCCATTTGGACCGTCAATTTTGATCCAAACATCCAGAGGAAGACACATCATCTATTTCAAATTAACACATGCAGTAATTTGAAATAGATTATGTGTCTTCCTCTAGATGCTTGGATCAAATTGGATGGTCCAGATGGAGGGATGATGAGAGACTCACAGGTAAGAGAAACTGGACGCCTATATGGAATGTGTATCCACTGTTGACTAGTGAATGAAAACTTGTACTCTCCCCTCTGATTTGATTGGTGTGTCTTGTTCATCCTGCAAAAACATACTCATGAGATTTCCTAAGATCTTGTTTCCCACTGACTTAATTACATTTTTAAAACTATTGGAAAATATCTTCCTTCTTTTTCTAATTAAAAGTTATAAATATAAATAACTCACATCCTCTCATGTTTTGATCACAAAATGTTTTTTATTATTAAAATATGAATATTTTTACCTATTTTAAGTAAAGTATTTTTTAATTTATACTGGTTTCACTGCATGACCCACTAACCCTTAACCCAATATCTCTACCGGTTCAGTGACCAGTCCCGTTTTCAAAATCTTGGTTCTAATAACAATGTATCTCAATTTAAAGCAAAATAGTAAATAGATTGTAAAACTTGAAAGTGAACTTTATTTGCATTAAAACGAAGATTTAAATTTGCAAAACTTACATCACCTATGATAAATTCATAGGTGCAGATACCTGAAAAGATTTTTTTTCCTTAAAAAAAGATAAATCTACTGACATTTGGCTGCAAGTAATAGTTTTCATGTGTGTTAGTGTGAGCATACATGTGTAAAGTGTTGAAATTTTTATCATGATAACTTGTTATTCTAATTTTGACAATATTATGTCTTAAATTAGGAATTTATTGGCTTATTGCTTTAACTTTATTTCTTTAAAAAGAAAGAAAAATAGTATTATTATTTTTTTAAACGGCGGGCCACACCCTAGCCTGATAATATAATGGTCGGCCTTTATCCTAGGTCTAATTTTTTTGGGAGGGTTAACTGGGTTATTTCATATTTAAAATCCATAGCCAACGAGGAGTAACACAATTGGTTAAGGCATCAACCGTCACCTCGAAAGGGAGAAGGTTCGATACCCGTAGTCCAATATAAGGACTACATTGGTGGATAATATGTAAATACTTCTGTAAGCTTTCTTTGAGCCTGAAGGTGTCCCTTAGCCCTACCGAATAGATTAGCGGTATCTACCTCTACCTAAACTTTCTTGTATATAAAAATAAATAAAATTAAATCAACATATTAATTAAAAGTTATATCATACTTTCATATTTATACAAAATACATTTTGAACCCCACTTCCAAATTCTTAAAAAAAAAAAAAAAAACTCTATTACAGTAGCAAATAGAAATTAGATTTTGGAATTATGATTGGTGAGTGTGCCTAAAAAGAAGTGTAGGGACAAATGTAGACTTTTTAATCTATGACTATTAAATGATATAAATTCCCTGAAAGAGCTGGAAGAGTGCTCCAACTATAAATAAGCAATAAGCAATCCGACGCTTCTCATTTCCTCTTACCTCCATTTTTCCCCAGGTTACGTGCTCTTCATGGAGCGGTTGTAATTTTCAAGAAGATGAGCTCGAGGAAATGGGGAGCCGGATTACGCGACTCACCGCTCCCTTTGAATTTGAATATGATTATGGATGAGGAAAGGCCACGTAGAGGCCGAAGCAGCCATGGACACTTTCTTTTTTTCATATCCTACCATCTGAATTTTCCTACTCATGAGAAATTCAATTTCTCTGTTTTTCTTCTACCGCCAAAGCTTAAGCCGCTTGGCTTGCAACAGAATTTCTTCATCCTCAATAATGGAGAAAGTTTCATCGGGTAATCAATTATCATAGTCACAAGTGGGTTTTCTAATTTGGGAATTTTATTATCGTTTTTGTGGTTGCATGTCTCTGTGTTCGCTATCGCTCTATTTTATTATCATTCTCGCTGCAAATCTCATTGTTTTTGTATTGAATATTTAAGATCAGGTTGCTCCCCTGTTACTTACTATATTCAATCTGAGAGTAATCGTGAGGGAAATTAAACTAATGCTGTTAATGAGAGATGCTAAACATTTTTTTTTTTTTTTGACCGGAATGAGAGATGCTAAACTGAACTAGCTCCTTTCGTCATTTATTTTGATTGGGGTTTTGATGTTATTTGCTGTCTTCCCTCCCCGGTGGATCAGTTTCTACTTGGTTTCTTATTGATTTCGGACGACAATAAGACAGCTTGGCCTTGTTTTTGTTTTTCAGGTCCGGATGGACTCAATCAGACGAGTGAGTCAGCTTTTAAAGAAGCGTGCGATTATGATTCGAAGAAACGCATATCTGATGGCATAATGCCTCACATTCTGCGTCTGTAAGTATATCTCTTCAAACTCCCCAGGGACACTCTTAAACGAGTGGAATTTAACTTTATTCTCTAATTCCTGTCCATTTATTATAATTATCACGAATATTTAGACTAAAACAGTTGTGAAAGAAGCTGTCATGCTACCTCCCATAACTTGTTTCTTATAAATCGGACAGGAGGTAGTATGTTTTTTACCAGCTGTGAATTCCGTTTTCAAAGAAGGAAGTACTAATTAATTTATTCAACGAAGTGATAAGTTCCTAATCAGTTTGGATTTGCGTTCTCTTGTCAGGTTTTATGTTAATCATATTAGAATTGTGGGTTTAGATTGTGGATTGGGAAGATGATTTAAAACTTGCCAGCTCTTTTGTTTCCTGTGGAATACAATATTGTGTTTTTTGTGATCAGTCTTGGTCACAAGTCATTTAAACGTTTATAGAGAGTTGGACATTTTAAGTATTGTATCTGTGTAAAATTAGCTAACTACAGAAAGTTTTCTTTAAATTTTATCATGCTAATATGGGTATTATCATATATCATTTGACTTCTTTAACTATTGCTCAGTATTTTAAAAATTATTACGATTTTAATTGCAATAAGGTAAATAGCGAGCCCAACATTAACAATGGTGTCTAATAATAAATATAATATGATGTGTGATTGTAATTAGTGTTTCCCTACAAGGTGGTCCTGTGGTCGCAAATGTGAAGAAGAAAATGGAGAGAAACAACCTATGTTACACCGACACCGACATGAGACACGACACTTCGACACTAAAAAAATTAAATTTCAACTCGTTAGGACACGTTTTGATATTAATTATATATATTATAATTTACATTTAAGTTCAATTATTTTCATCTTCATTTTGTAAAATCCTAGCCTCTAGCTCTGGCTCATTATAGATTTGGCCTCATCATAAAAGTCGTGCCTCCTTTTTTAAAAAAAAAAAACAAAAGGAAAATTTATCATCAATTCTGTAATATTCAATGCCACGCATATTTTAAAAAAATAGGAATCGAGGCTTGTCAAAGTTCGACACGCATATTTTTAAGAAATAGGAGTGCCCGTATTTCATAGGAAACAACTGTTAGAATTCAAAATCCAACATTGTTGGTTTTTCATGTCTATGCTTTGTGTTTTAGGACCATATTCCTTGTCCTTGTCATTCTCTTTCTACTAGACCTTGTCCCCCCCCCCAAAAAAAAAAAAAAAAAAAAAAGAAACTAAACAATCATAATTGATTTTAATTTGACTTTTAATGGTTAAATCAATTTTTGATACAATATAGAGTATTTGCAAAGAAACAGCTCTATGTTGATAATAAATTGGCTTCAGACTTTATATAATGTTGCCTGAATTAGTCAGAGCTGTCTTCATTGAGACTGAATCAAATTGTTGTGGTCTTTCCAGTTATGGGTCTTGTGCAACAGCTGATGACTTCGAAGTTTATGCCCCTGATGCTTCCTTTGAGGATCCAGTTATGTGTGCTCAGGGGTATGCATTTGTTATATTTAGACCCTGTGCAAATATGCTTACGTCACTTTAAATATTCTTGTGAGATATTGTTCTTAGCTAATTTAAAATATTGATACTGCAGAGTGAAGCAAATCAAATCAGCATTCTATTCTCTTTCTAAGGTTTCTTTTTTGCTTTGTGTTTATCATCGTTTTGTCTTTTTCTTTAGCCTCTGCTCTTAAATTCTCAGAGGATGTGTGACATCTATACTTGATCTTGCTCCAAGGAATATTTTAGGTTGATAGTTGTGACGTGAAAATGGTTACTGATTATATGAGTTATTAGACGTTTCTACCTTTCCTTCAGTCAGAAAATAATAGATCCATCTCTCATGAAGATCTCTTAATATAGAGGAAGGTTTTGGGCCAAATATAGACATACTCTTACATTATTATTTTTCTTAATTATGATATGTGCGATCATTTGGCAACCATTTAGAATGCTTGCTTGATTTTATTAATTTGTACTAAATTAAAGATGGTCCCTTCATTTTAATTTTGTTATGAAAGTATAGCAATATAAGCTGGTTCTTGGTAGGATATATCTCCTTGGCTCCTTTTTAATTAGTTTCACTATCATTTGCTTTTTTACAAAAGTTTAAGCAAACCTAATCTGAAGTGGTAGTGATAAATCCAAGTCATACATCATCCACAAGGATCATTAAGCATCGAATAGCAGTAAATATTTTGATTAACGAATAACAGGGAAGGACTATAAGAATTTTTCAAGGGTTGCCATTAAATTCTGGTTCATGATAGGGAGAGTGGGTTCCTTTTTATGAGTCATGCTGTCATTCATTTTCTTTTGGATCTCTCTTCCTTATAGTCTTGATGTTTGACTACTTTTTTCATAAACCCTAGGTATTTAGTGAGTCAAGAATTGTGGATTACAGTGTAGAAGAAAATGTGATTTCACCAGGAAAACAAGAGGTTGGCAGAATTTCTCTCACATGCAGTTTATCATTCCTTAATCTTCTATAAGTTCAACTCTATTTTGAGTATATGCATGTTAATGCATGATCAATTATATAATGATCCATATTCATGGGTATGGTATGCAGATATTAATAAACAGTAAGCAACACTACAAACTCATGGGGAAGGATATTGATTTGGCATCGCTTATTAGGTTATATGTTGTTGACGGTAAAGTTATTCGCCATGAAGACTGGTATGTATGAATCTTCTTTACATTTCTTTCTGCCTGCTTTCTCTTTTCTTATTTATTCAGTTCCACCTCTTTATTTTTATATTATTTACTTTTTTTTAAAAAAAAATGTTGTAGAAAAAAGTAAAGCAATCTTCGTTTAAGAGTACATGAAACTTTTTCCCCCAAGAACTTTTACTAGTGTAAGGAGAGTGGAAATTAAAGCTTTGTTTGTCTCTTGGTCTTACAGGTTGATTTGGTGTGTTGTAGTAGCAAGCATGTTTGCATGTCATTTAGATAGTGATTGTGTTTTTAATAGCATACTACGCTTGGTCCTAAATGTAAGATCTCGTTCGTGGTGCAAATTGCACTACATACGAACAAGATCTTATATTAAGGACTGGGGATATTATATGATCAATTCATATTTGTCATTGTTTACTAGTGGCAATAACAGCTTGTTAGGTTTGTCCTAGGTAGCCTCAACCTCAAATATGGCAAAAGCACATAATAAGATGTGTTGAACAGAAATTTAAAACTAGGGCAATCATTAAGGATGGCAAGTTGGGTGGATATTGCATGTTCAATAACAAGGGTGAGGGGAATAGCAAGACAATGCCTCTTCCCATGATTATCTCCTTGACTTTATATGTGAAAACCAAACCTTTCTCATGCTGAAGCAGAAAATCGAACACGGCCTCCTTTGCCCTAAAAGTTGAGAAACACAACCTACTAACCTTTGAAAATTTTGAAATCCCCCTTGGCGCATGGCCCCAATCAAGATCTAACTTGCCTCCAAACACTCTTTTAGACTGTTGCCACAGAAGTTCAACAATAGCACCTTTTACCGTAGTGTTATGATCGTAACTAAGTAGTACAGGATACTGAGTTGCAAATCAAGTAGTATAGGATGATCATAATTATTGTTTAACCTTACATTTAACAAGTTTTTGATAGAATGATAAAGTAAAAATAGTAATTGTTTAACCCTACATTTAACCAGTGTTGAGACAAATGCACAAGGATAACAGTCTGCCACCTAAGTTAATGAAATTTATCAAAATTATGAGAAGCATGTTAAGACTAGTAATTGATTAGTCTATTGTAAATAGACAATTTGCACTCATTATAGATATGCTAGATATATGACACATGTAAGGCTAGGATTGTTTGTAACAATACCCACACTTCTATATAAAGAATAGTAGCTGGAGACCTAATTATCCTCTGCGACATTTTCAGCCTCTCTTTTGTCTTATTCTTTCTTAGCATCAGAGCTAGGTCATTTAACATTTTTTCCGCCTCTTTTCCATTCGATGGCTTCTTCTCCTTTACTGAGCTCAGGCACCACCTCGCCATCCCCTACCTCTACTACCTTGCCAGCCTCTGCTTCAACCACCGTCTCAAAAACCTATGCTCTCTTTCAACCTTTGAGTCAGTTGTTGTCGATCAAGCTGGATTGAACGAACTATGTCTTCAGAGTCATCTGGATGCCACTGCCACTGTTCCTCCAATAACTATTTCTCTACCAGTCACCAATGAAGTGATTCCCAATCCTGAGTTTGAGGATTGGTTATCAGCTGATAGAATGCTTCTTGGTTGGCTCGGCAATACAATGACACAGGATATTGCAATGCAGCTCCTCCATTGCTGAACAATGTATGAGCTTTGGAATGAAGCTCGAGCACTCACCTCAGCAGTTTCTAAATCACGTTTGATGGTTTATCGTTCCGAACTTCACAATACCCGAAACATGATCTGACCATGATTGCTTATCTGTCAAAGATGAAATCTATAGTCGATCATTTGGCCCTTGCCAGAGCTCCCCTCTCTAGCGACGAGCTCATTTTACATACTCTTAGTGGTCTCGATGGAGACTACAACCTAGTTGTGGTGAAGCTGGTTGACCAGTTCGGGCTATCGTGGACCGATGCTCAGTCATCCCTGCTAGCATTTGAAAGTGGCCTAGAGCAGTTGACACAGTTTTCCTTTCTTTCGATTCAGTCTACAGCGAATTTCGTCACTGGGCATTTCGATTCTAAGCGTCAGTTTGATCATAGGAGGTCGCGGCGGCCGGAATCAAACTGGTGGCCAGAATCACTCTCGCGGTCGCTCTCAAGGCAACAACTCTGGAAGACCATTTGTGATCTCTGCGAACGCGTCGATCATCATGTTTCTAGTTGTTATAAATGCTTTGATCAAAGCTTCCGTCCTTCTCATTCGACTCCACAGGCGCAATATGTTGATGCTCAAATCGTGGCTGATCTTGAATGGAATATGGATAGCGGCGCCACCCATCACATTGCCGTTGATGCTTCGCGTCTTGATTTAGTGGGTACAGTTTATTCCTCATCTTTATCCACCTGTACTGGGTCAAAGGTTCCGGTTGACAGCGTTGGCTCTGCGTCTCATAAGTACTCTGACTCTGAAATTATTTTAAATGACGTTCTTGTTGTTCCTCCTATTGCCAAAAATCTTTTTAAGTGTTAATAGGCTTGTTTTGAACAATCATGTTACAATAACTTGTACTAATGAGGGCTGTGTTGTGAAGGACAAGGAAATAGGTTGCCTATTGATAAGGGGGAGTCTAAGAAAGGGCTTATATCCAATGCACAAAATTAATTCTCAGGCTCAAGCACGTGCACATATGGCAGTGGCATCAATGGATATATAGGATTTTTTGACTTGGCAGTACATGCTTGGATATCCAAGCAATAAAGTCTTGCAACAAGTTTTGAATAATTGTAATGTCAAAGTTAAAATCAATGATACTTTTGTTTGTGAAGCTTGTCAATATGGTAAATCAAGGAAATTATCTTTTTCCAAATCTTTGTCTCATGCCTCTTTACCATTTGAGTTGGTTTATACTGATTTATGGGGTCCTTCACCTAAACAATCTATGCATGGTCATCGCTACTATATTCATTTTGTTGATGATTTTAGTAGATACTCTTGGTTATATGCCCTCAAGCACAAAGGAGAAACAGTTACAGCTTTCAAATTTTTTTAAAATATGGTTGAAACTCAGTTTCAAACTAAGATCAAAGCCATTCAGTGTGACAATGGCACAAAATACAAGCCCCTCATACTCATTGCTGAAAATTCTGGTATTATCATGAGATTTACTTGCCCTTATACCTCTTCTCAAAATGATAGAGCAGAAAGGAAACATAGACATATTGTTGAAATGGGGTTGACTCTTTTAGCTCAAGCTAAAATGCCTTTGGTTTATTGGATGAAGCTTTTCAAATGGCTGTTCATTTAATAAATCGCCTCCCTACTCATACTTTACAAGGAAAGTCTCCTCTGGCTTGTTTACACAAAGTTGATCTGAGTATCAGTCTTTGTAGCCTTTTGGGTGTACTTGTTATCCTTGTTTGAAGCCTTATAATTCTCACAAGTTGGATTATCATAGTCAAAGATGTGTTTTTCTTGGCCCAACTCCAAACCAAATAGGTTTTAGGTGTCTAAGCTCCATTGGGCGTATTTATGTTTCTAGACATGTGATCTTTGACATTACTACTTTTCTCTTTCATTCAGGTTTTATGCATTAGGAAGGCCCATCAGATGAATATTTCTCTTCTTCAATTTTTGTGAATGCACAGCCACATGAGAGAGCCCACTCTAAAATCCCTCAACCCAATCTCACAAGCGCCCAACCACACAATACTCACTCTAATCTTTTCCATCCCATTCTTCCTCATCTCTAGATTCTCAGCACCCTTCCTCCTCTAATCACCACCCCATGACCACCAGAGCTAAATCTGGTATTTCAAACCTAAATATCCTTTTGTGGGCCTCTGTGCAACTGAAACCTCTCAAGCTCTCTTATGTGTGACTGAACCTCAATCACTGACTGATGCTTTAGCGTCTTCACACTAGTTAAATGACATGAAGAGTGAGTATCAAGCCCTCTGCCAAAATCATACATGGGTGTTGGTTCGATATAGAGGATAGAAACTCATTAACTATAAGTGGGTGTTCAAGACTAAGTTTAAATCGGATGGTTCTATTCTTAAGTATAAAGCCAGACTATTGGCCAAAGGTTTTCAACAGTCTCCTAGGATTGATCATGGAGATACTTTCAGCCTTGTTGTAAAACCCACTACCATTCGACTTATGCTCACTTTTGCTGTTACCCTCAAATGGGAAATTAGGCAATTAGATGTCAACAATGCCTTCTTGAATGGGTATTTGAAAGAAGAAGTTTACATGACTCGGCCGCTTGGTTTCAGTGATTCTATAAAGCCTAATCATTTTTGAAGACTTATAAGGCAGTTTATGGACTTAAACAAGCCCCCCGAACATGATTTGAGAGACCCAGACACACGTTAATCATCTGGGGATTTCAGAATTCTTGTAGTGATGTCTCATTGTTCTTCCTCGAAACTAAAATCTCATGGTATTTATTCTCATTTATGTTGATGATATTTTGGTTACTGGGAATAATTCAAGATTTGTTCAGAATTTTATATCAAATTAAATGAAGTCTTCTCTCTTAAAGATTTGGGCCCTATTTATTATTTTTTGGGATTAGAAAGCATATATATCAATTAGACAAAAATACATTGTGGATTTACTGAGCAAGTTTAATATGTATGATTGTGCTCCTGTACCAACACCTATGGTAATTGGTAGACAGTTTTCATTTGAGGATGGGAAAGTCATGATACACCTGTCACTGTATAGAAGGACAATTGGATCACTGCAATACTTAATAACCTCTAGACTTGACATTGCTTATTTAGTCAATAAACTTAGTCAATTTCTGTCTAAACCCACTAAAGTGCATTTCCAATGGGTTAAGTGAATTCTTATATACTTAAAGGGAATATTTCATTATGATTTACACATCAAACCAGTAAGATCCTCCAGTTAATGGCTTTTATTGATGTTGATTGGGCTACAGATATTGACGATAGAAAGTCCATGGGTGGCTATTGTGTATACTTAGGAGGAACACTTGTATCTTGATGCTCTAAGAAACAAAAGGTAGTCTCAAGATCAAGTTCAGAATCAGAGTATCGCTCTCTATTTGATGGGGCAGCTGAATTCAAATGGTTATGTTCTTTAATGACAAATTGGTCATCATGTTTAACAGCCTTCAACCATATGGTGTGATAATTTGAGTGCTCAAGCCCTTGCTTCAAACCCGGTACATCATGCTAGAAGCAAGCATATTGAGATCGATGTGCATTTCATCAGAGATCGAGTTTTGTCTGGTTTTGTTAAAGTCAGATATGTGTCCTCTTCTCATCAAATAGCTGATTGCTTCACAAAAGCTTTATCTCACTCTCAGTTTTCATATTTTAAAAACAAACTTGGTGTGTGTATTACACCCTCTCGTTTGAGGGGGAATGTTAAGACTAGTAATTGATTAGTCTATTGTAAATAGACAATCAGTACTCATTATAGACATGCTAGATATATGACGCATATAAGGCTAGGATTGTTTGTAACAATACCCACACTTCTATATAAAGCACAGTAGCTGGAGACCTAATTATTCTCTGCTACATTTTCAGCCTCTCTTTTGTCTTATTCTTTCTAAGCATTATAATTTGCAGTGGGATTTGAGTCATATATGCAGCCTCTTAGAGCTTGTACGTCTTGCAAGAACAATGGTACTTTTGGTCCCCAATGAACCATACCACGTCTTCAAGGAAACAACACATAATCTCCTCTATATTATCACCTCAACGTCTCTGTAGCTTCCATGGTGCAAACTCAAGTTTTATCTACAAACAGTATATTGTGTATCACTCACACACTAGAATCTAAGTGGGCCTCGGTGTTGATTGTTTCAAAATAATGTAGATTTCTGTGTTATATTTGTTCATCCTTTACCAACGGAAACTGACTGAACTGCCTGATTCAGTGGTAGTCAGTTCTTGAATGTTCACTTGTACTAGCCCAGGTATCCATGTATTTCTCGAGGTTAGGCCATCAAGTGTGTATGATTGGCTCCACACAGCAAATTCTTTTTTTTTTTTAAATGGTCGAACACACGGCAAATTTTTTAACACACTTATTTTGATGTCTTCTTAGGAAGGAAATATGACAAAACTACTACACGTGGGTTATGGCCAAAGTTTCCAAATGTTTAGTCATACAAACCTGCGGTCATATTTTTTCTTCCTATATGTCATTTGAACTTTGAAGGCTCACCCCAAGTGGTTAGTAATGTATGTAGGTTTTATTTTTTTTTTTTTTTTTTTTTTTTTTTTTTTTTAATTAAAAAAAAAAAAAAAAAAAAAAAAAAAGTCTGCAAAAAGTAATTTTTGTAGTTGAAGTCAGTCTTTCTTTATGGAAAAATGACAATTAAGGACCCCATCTCATACTAATGTAACTTAAGAATCTCAAGAATCCAAATTCTCAAAAACCACAAATATGTTACTATTGATACTTCTTAAGATCATTACACAAAGTCCTGAAAAATATGGCATAATGGTCAATATGTTGGGAGGGTACATTTTCGTCTAAAGATATTAAGATAACATTGAATTTAAATCATCTTTGTTATCTTGTGAATATCAAATTGTGACTTTGGGGAGCATGGTCTATAATTTATTTCAATGTTTTTCTGATGAATTTTTATTAAAGTCCTTACTAATTTTCAGATAGTCTTCAGTTGTCATTACTACCTTTTTTAAGCAAATTGTTGTCATCACTATCAATTATGAATTTTTATCTGTCAATTTTTTCTTTATTGACCTCCTATATATATGACTTGACGCCATAGCGCCAAAGGATATTGTTTCCAAGCAGTTGAATTCATTCTTTCTCTTACCCTATGCAAACAATAATAGTTCTGTATCACTAAAATTGACTTTGACGTGAACAAGGTGGAACAAAAAACCACTCTGGAATAAGGAAACAGTGAAGCTGCCTCTGCTTGGCCGAGTTGCAGAAATGACTCGAAGGGGTTCGATGCTGGCAACACATGCTTTCATGGGGTTTGGGAAGGATCCAAATGCTTGAGCAACTCTAGACTTGGGTGCGCGCGCATATAACTCTGTCTATATGGGCTTCAAATGGTTTATTTCAAGTTTTGTTTGCTTCCTGGGGAAGAGGTCAACAAGCCATATATTCTTCTGTTAAACTCTTTCTTGTGGCTTATGTGTGGAGACTTTAATTTCGTTCATGTTTGAACTAAATTTGGCGAGTTATTTTGTACGCTTTCCATGAGTACTGCATTCTCCTATAGATGTTATGTGGAATCATGAACATGTATATATTGCATATGGATATTACTCATATCAACTTCCTTATATCTATTACGTCAAGTTCTCCAATTAAATATTAGCATTATTCGCATCACACCAGTGTTCTGCACAGTGCTCTTATCATATAGTGTTTTTGTATAAAAGATTGCCTGTTGATGTCAAATGAACAACTTATCACTGCTAACTCAGGACTGAGACAATCACGTAATCACCTCTTCGCATCCAAAGAACATTCCTCCACTTGAACTTTGATAGAGGCAAAATATAGAGCTTAGGACTCCGTTAAATCCGAAAACCAAATCCTACATGATTCAATTGAAGGTTTAGTCTAAATTTCTTACATCTAGGCTCCTTAGGAACACTAAAATAATCTCAATCAGATGTCTCTTGTTTTAAAATAATCAAATACTCAATTAAAACAATGAAAATAATATTAAAGCAATAAACAAAAAATTATTACCCACTAATCCATAATCAAACTAAATAATCCAAAACCAAGGTTCAGCTATATAAATTGAACATTGTCATGAAACAACATAATAGCTAACCAAAAACAAAATAAAAGACAAGAAATAAGAGGTAAGGAAAGAAGAAGAAAAAACTCAATGCCGAATTTTCATTTGTGCTGTAGATCTTCTGCATCTCCAAACTTTAATCTCCCTGCATCTAAATTGTGAACTCTTGTGTTGTCGTCAATAACCAAGGAAAATAGAACACATTGTCCTCTTGCTCTCCCTGCGTGCGTTCTATCACAATAACTTGGTGTGTGTGTGTGTGTGTGTGTGTGTCTCTCTCTCTCTCTCTCTCTCTAATCAATTATCATATAATATAGATATATTTGATAGAGAGAATTATCAATAGAACCAAATATAATGTCATTAATATATATTTGAACAATTACAAGATCATTTTTCTTATCTTTGATAAATAGTGTTGTGTTTACATTTCCTTTAGAAAACCCTTGGTCAATGAGCAATCTGTTCAGTCTTTCATACCAAGCTCTAGAAGCATGTTTAAGACCATAAAGAGTTTTCTTCTCTAAGAATATGGTTGTGTTTGTTAGTTCTCTATGGGTTTTGATGATAACTGACCATTGTAAACAAAATGGAGCCTATGATCCAAGCCAAAATGTTTTTATCTTACTCAAACTTGGATCATATCAATCTGTCGTTTTTGTTGTTAGATTGACTCGAGTTTGGGATGTCAAACTCGAGCCAAGCGTTTTGTGACTTGAGCTGAAGAGTCTTCTAGACTCGAGCCACGCATAGTTAACTCGAGTTTTGGTGAAAACTCAAGCCAACGCTTGGTGACTCGAGTTAAATCTCTACAAACTTAAAATCCTTTCAAAATACAGAGTTGGTCGACCCGAGCTTAAGACCAGTGACTCAAGTCTAAGATTTGACCGTGATATTCAAATAATCTCGTTAACTCAGAGCCATCATTTAATGACTCAAGTTAGGAGATGTTCTTGAATCATTTTTGAAAAGTCTCTTCAAACATAGACTCGAGCCAGACTCTTGTGACTCTAGTTTGGACCTAAACTCGTGTTGGGATCGGTACACGTAGCGGAAGGATTTCATCCATTAAAACTTATGAATCCCATAGGAGGATCTATCAATGGCGTTTAAATCGGGTTGCAAAAGAACCGTACCTTTCAAACTCGTAAGCGTCTCGTTCAATTTGGACTCGTGTGCATCCTACTCGAACAACAGGAGCCGACTCTGCAAATCCACTCCCTCTACCAGTATCCACACGGAACAACACCCCAACATGGACGGTAGCGTGCTAGCGCCTTCAAGCTTTGTGTCTTGCGTCTCTCTCTCTAGGGTTTTTTGCAGGTTTACTGTTCATTTATTCTTCTAATATGACTAGATCATATCTCTTATAGAGTTTCTAAAACCCTAATGAGCCATATTAAAATATTCAAAATAAATCTTGAATGTTGAATTTGGATTAAAATAATATATTAATTAAATCTATCCAATAGATCTAATGTAATCTATTTATTTAATCCAAATTACAAGCCCACCGATTTAATTTATCTCTATAAATTAAACCTGAGATATGATATCAATCTATTTAATTAAATCTAAGATACTATATCTCAATTAAATTAAATCGAGATATATGATATCTCTATTCGAAAATTGAATCTGAGATACAATATCTCTATTTGTTTTATATATTTAATTTATCAAATAAATTACATACAAAACAAATATTATATAATAATATTATAATCTTCATTAAATAATAATATTATATTATTTTTTAATTTAATAATATATATATATATATATCCATCCTAGCCATCCTAGATTAAATGCTATATTCATTAAATCTTAGACATATGTAAGATTCAATGAATCTGAACACTATTGCTCATGTTGGGCTATTCTTGTGTGTGACCCTACAGGCCCATATGAAATTGGCAGCGGGCCAATACTGTACCAGCCCACAAGTCGCAAGCAACCTCTAGCAAGACATTGTGACTACCCAACTCATATGGGGATCGATGAAACGATACTATCTATCATACAACCATGTCACGTCCCTTTTGTCACGCAATAATTTGGTTAAGGATGAGGCATGAATAATGTTAACCTCCTGTTCTTGACCATTACTTTCTCGATTCTTGAGTAGTCTAACAATTGAAATGGAAACTTCTTTCCATCATAGTATGGTCATACATTTCCCAGACTCACTCATCGAGCGGCCTAGTATTATCTCTCTACAAATGTAAGGGACATATTTCATCTTGACCATTCATATTCCTCTGCATGAAAACCACTAATCCCAATCAAAGCCTTTATCATCACCCGGTCAAACGTGACTTTTGACTAGGTCAAAGATCAATGACCATCATATTATTTGATTCCAGTCGTCCCTTCATGTGCTATCTCAAGCGCATCCCGCATGGCTTTAGCAGAGGATAATGTGCAAATACGAAAGTACTTCTGTTGACTTAGAGCACTTTGTAGCATAAGGATAGCTTTATTGTTGAGAGTGACTAGCTTCTTGTCATTCTCATCATATTCTTCTTCCAGCTTTGGAGTTCTAACATCATCTTCAAGTGTGAAGGAGCATAGTTTCCTCTCTCGGACACCCTCCATAGGCCATATTCGATAGCCAATACAAAGACCTTGAATTTAGCCTTCCCGAAGGAGTAGTGCCCACCATCGAAACCCAGTGGTTTGTTGATCGAAGCTCCATCAGGTAGAATTCCGTCCATGTTGATCCTTCTCAAGTGGTTAAGCTTTTTTGAGAAGGCCTTGCTCTGATACCAAATGTAAATGGAGGAAATCACTAAGAGGGGTGAATTGGGGATTTTAAAATTTCTTTTTAACACCCAGAAAAACAGACAGCAAAATAGGGGCAAACATATCAGAGTAGAAAAGCAAGACACAGAAGAATTTATACTGATTCGGTCTTAACTCTTGACCTATGTCCAGTTGCCAGACACTCTGGGATTTTTCACTAACTCTCAAATCAGTTACACACTCTGCACTCGAAAGTTATCCTCTCTTTAGAATACGCTCCTCCTTACAAGTTGTAAACCGATAAACCCAATCTCACAGTTCCCACAACCTTGATATTCTTACAATGATTGATAATCAATGTTTAAAACTCTCTAAAAGAGCATATGAAATAATCACTGAAGTACAATGTATCAAAAGATTCTTTACAAGTAGGTAGAAAACACTAAATGCAGTTGAAACTTGATAGCTTTTTGTTTTCTGTATTCTTGTGGTCGAAGAGACTTGAATGCTTCAGTTTATATATGTTGGAAGCAATAAATGACAGGGTAAATCACTAAGGTAACCGTTGGAGACATTAGTGTAGCTGTTAGGTTGCAACTTGGTCCAATCTCTCTCTAACTTTGAGTTAATCTAGGTGCTCAGCTAATCTTCTTGACTTTCCTTCAAATTAATCCGTTGGGAGATGAAGCTTCCATAGAGGGAAAGAAAACATTTAAACCTTTGCAAAGTCCAGGGAATGATTTGCCAAAAGATGAAAAGTTTTCTAGACCAGCAATAAATGTGCTGACGTCACCTTTTGCTTTATGCTTAATCCTCACTCTAATACACTTTAAATCATCTGAAATTCACTAACAAACTCATTAAACATAGTTAAGAATAGTAATGAATGATGATAGAAAGTATTTAGATCATTCATGAAGATTTCTTAAATTCGAGAAAGATGATTTTCAAACAAAGCGACACAAACTTGAGTTTGTTTAAGCAAACTGGAGTTTCTAACTTTTGCTCGAAAAACCAAACTTGAGTTAAGAAACTCAAACTCGAGTTTAGTTCAATCTTAAAAAGATTATCGTGAAAGAGCTTTAAAGAACATTTTGAAACAGGCAAACACGAGTCAAACTCGAGTTTGAGACTTTTTGAAATGAAAATAAGGTTAAGTCCACAAAGCTTAAACTGAAGTTTTCTAATGCAAACTCGAGTTTTCTTAAGTTCAAAAATAGTGAGAAGCTCTCGGTTTGACACAAAATGGAGTTTAAGAAAACAAACTTGAGTTGTCTTAAAATGTAAAATCTTTGAAAACTCTTGGCCAAGTGCAAACTTGAGTTTGCTATCACAAACTCAAGTTTGCTTGAAACATGAAAAACCTTAGAAGCTCTTGGCCAAACACAAACTGGAGTTTGCCATACAAAACTCGAGTTTGGTTAAGTTCACAAAACATTGAAAGCTCTCTGTCTAGTAGAAACTAGAGTTTCTCATAATAAACTTGAGTTTGCTTACTTGAAAAAACTTAGAGCACTCTCTATTTGACATAAACTTGAGTTTGCTTAAGTTTAGAAAAACTTGAGCTTCTCTTTATCAAGTCCAAACTCGAGTTTGAAAGTCCACACTCGAGTTTTCCTTTGATAATAAATTTTTCAACTTAACAAAGATAAAATTCATTTCAAGTTTATAATTGTCAATTATCATCAAAACACATAGAGAACAAACATCAAGTTCTCTGAAAAACCCAAACCCTAACTTGAGCCCCCTCTTCGCCATGTCTCCCAAATCTTCTTCTAAAGTCTCTGCCAAGTCTAAGGGATCTGATTCGGACCATGAGGAGACTGTATCCTCATCTCCTCCGTCGTTGCAATGCCTAAAACGTTCTAAGATTCATCCTAGGAGGTTTCAGCCGAAGGTTGCGTTCGAAGAACCTACTCCCAAAAGATCGAAGAAGCTGAAGGTCAAAGAACCATCTGAGATTCCCAAAAAGAAGCCGATTGACCCAGAAGCTGCTACTCGAAAAGCAAAGGAAGAAATGGTGGAAACTCTAAAGAAATCAATGAAAAAGATTGTTCCATCATCAGAGTTTCGAGCCACTCCTCATTCCAAAGAGCAATCATCTGCTTTTGCCTCTAAGGCTCAAGAGCCATCTGGCTCTAAGGTACCATTTGAGATTCATGCCATTCAAGCCATATATCATGCTCCTCTTACAAATCCTCCTGTTGATTTTGCTTGTGTCCCATTATGTTTTCTCCTGAAGATGGGAAGAAATACAGATAGGATTATGCACTTAGGGACTTCTTCCTTATTGTATATCTTGATTTAGCCAAATTCAAGGAAGAGTGTAATCTCGATCTCTCTCCTTGGTATAGGGCTTATGAAAATTTTCTCTCTATTCATGCTCCTTTTAGTCCAACTCTAGATAGAGTCTTCTATTTCAATATGACTATTCATAACCTGTTAGATAAGCATGATCATATTGTTGAAGAGAGGATAATTACTTATGTAAAAGGCAAAAGGATTGTTCTGACTGCCAATTACATCAATTCTTTACTCTTAATTTCAAATCCTCCTCCTCCTCCTAAATTTCACGATGATAATGAGTAAATCTTTAAAATTCTTCAACCAGATAAGCCATTAAGTGGACCAATAGGGAAACTTAATTTTACTCTTGTTGTCATGCCCCCAGTGCATAGGGCTTGTGGTATATCTACTCAAGGGACTTAGTGCAAAAGGGGAAGAACTTCACTCATTTCACTCAAAGAGACTACTCTCTCTTTGCTTCTTTTGTGGCTAAGGTTCCTCATAACCTTGGTCATTGGATCTTTAATGAGATGAAGAAATTCTAGCTTGACTCTAAGAAAATCTCCACCATTCCTTTTCCTAGTCTTGTCTCTATCATTCTATTTCATGAAAAGGTTTGGTACCTTGAGAGGCTTGAGCCACCTGTCAAACCTCAAATGTTTGGCAAGCAAAATTTGAATCTAATGAGGATTTCTTTTCAAGAAGGATCTGGGCAATCAAGAGCCCCAGCTCCATCTAGATCTAGAGCTTCTAAAGCTCAAGAGGCTCAATTTGAACCTGGTCAAGATCAGTCATCTCAGCCTCAACCTTTCTCTCTTGGAGCCATAATCAAAGCTATTGTAGAGAAAGCTATTTCTGAATGTGTTGGTTCCCTTCAAGTTGCCATGATAGCTTAGTCTCATGAATTGACTGAGAAATTAGAGACTAAGATTGGAAAATTGGTAATTGAGCTCACCAAGGTACATGATGGTCAAGAGGAATTAAAAGAAGACGTTGGTAATCTGAATGGGTATATAGAAGATCATAGTGCAAGTCTTACCAACATCCACAACACATTGTGGACTTTGAGCAACAAGGTAGATAAGCTTCTGAAGTCCCAGACTTCAAATGCACCTGATCTTGGAATTCCTCCCTCCTTTCTCAAGCCCTCTTCTCTTACTTCTCCTATTCATGCCTCTGCCTCAACTACTTTTGGTTACACCACCATTCCCACCTTTCCTACCCCTATCATCTCCACTACCCCAGCCACTGTCATCATTCCTCCATCAAACACTTCAACTGTGAGAATCACCTATTTTGGTTCTTCCATAGCTGAGCTGTTTGATGAGTGTGAGCCTGAGATAGACACTTCTATCTCTCAGCCTACACCATCCACCTCACTTATCCTCACTCTCACTCCATATTGTCCTCTTCCTTTCCCTCATTTTACTCATCCTTTCTCTTCTCGCTTCCAGCTTCCTCCTCTGAACTCCCATTTTTGAGTAATGCCAAAGGGGGAGAAGAAGTGAGGAAAGAAGTCAAGTTTAGTTCTTTTTTCCTGTTTTTTTATTATCTCTTTTTTTTTTTTTTGATGTTTTGGTATTTGTTGTATTGACATTGCTATCTTGCTACTGTACTTGAACTTCAAGTGAAATGAATGAAATGTTTTTATTTGTATCTTGCAATGGAATGATTTTATATGATTTTGTGCTTTTACCTCATTGCATTACTCTTTTATTCATTGGCTCAAAGCATTTTTTAGAAATCTTCTTGACTTTTAGTTTACAAGAGTTGTCATCATCAAAAAGGGAGAGAATGTTAGTTCTCTATGGGTTTTGATGATAACTGACCATCGTAAACAAAATGGAGCCTATGATCCAAGCCAAAATGTTTTTATCTTACTCAAACTTGGATCATATCAATATGTCATTTTTGCTGTCAGATTGACTCGAGTTTGGAATATCAAACTCGAGCCAAGCCTTTTGTGACTTGAGCTGAAGAGTCTTCTAGACTCGCGCTGAAGAGTCTTCTAGACTCGAGCCACACATAGTTAACTCGAGTTTTGGTGAAAACTCAAGCCAACGCTTGGTGACTCGAGTTAAATCTCTACAAACTTAAAATCCTTTCAAAATATAGAGTTGGTTTCAACCTGAATTTAAGACCAATGACTCGAGTCTAAGATTTGACCGTTATATTCAAATAATCTTGTTAACTCGAGCCATCATTTAATAACTCGAGTTAGGAGATGTTCTCAAATAGTTTTTGAAAAGTCTCTTCAAACATAGACTCGAGCCAGATTCTTGTGACTCGAGTTTGGACCTAAACTCGGGCCAAGTTTTAGAGACTAGAGTCAAGTCTATCAAAGTCATCTTATACAAATGAAGATGAACTCGAGTTTGGACCTAAACTCAAGCAGACTTTGCCAAACTCGAGTCAATGCTTCTTCTATCGTTTTTCCAAATCGCCTTTTCAACTATAGCTCGAGCCATATTTATTTAAACTAAAGCCGATCTATTTCTGATTATAAATCACCATGTCCGAACATTTTAAATCTTTAAGATTGCTTTTAATCAATTTGCTAATAAGTTTCAGATGATTATATGAAGGATTAACAACAAATTGTCAATAAAGCAATTATGTGTCAGATCATTTAATGTAAAGCAAAAATGAGTCACCGTTTTGGCAAATAATCCTCTAAAACTTCATAAAGCTTTCCGGTCATTTCTATTGTTCACTTATTGTTGAGTCTCAATGGACAAATGGAATAAGGAATGTCAATGGAGGTTAACTGTGAATATTTGGAGAATACGAAGAGATTGAGTTAACATTCTTCAACATTAATATTCATCACTCACAATAGCTATTTCAAGGATTTCAACGGTCATCATTGGAGATATCTATAAAAGCCAGAAGCATTCAATTCTCCACCTACCGAAACGCTGCACATTCAATTCTAAATTAATAGCATTTACTGTTTCATATTCTTAATCAATATCTTCGGGTATTAATAATCTTCAGTGTTTATCTATTTGCTCTTCTAGAGAGTTTTAATCTTATTCATCTTGTATTAATCTCAAGGTTGTGGAACCTTTGAGATTGGGTTTATTTGATTACAACTTGTAAGGGGAAGTAAGTTCTAGTAAGAGAATTACTCCAGAGTTACAGAGTGTGTAATCAAGTTCTGAGATAGTGAAAATCCTAGAGTGTCTGGGGACTGGACGTTGGTCAAGGATTTAGACCAAACCAGTATAATTTTCCTGTGTTCATTGTTTCTCTCTTACTCTCTGTTTATTTCACGAGTGAGTTCCAGAGCCTTTCGGGAAAATTTTTAAATCACTAACTCTTGGTGATATTCCATCTTTTAGTGTTTTGACACATCTTCAAAACCAAGGAGTTGTTCTACATAAACCTCTTTCATTGTGTACTCATTTAGAAAAAGACATTTTAACATCCATTTGATAGAACTTGAATCTTTTGATGCACACAAAGGATAAGAGTATTTGTATGGCTTCTAATCTAGCAACTGGAGCATGTTTCCTCATAATCAATTCATTCTTCCTAAATATAGCCTTCACATCTCACGTACATACAATTGGAGCCCTAAAACACAGTTAGGGGTAATAGATATTTGTTCTATGCTTGAGGGCTTCCTTTAACTTTTGCTTTTGCTTTCTCATTGGCCAGTGAGGGCCCGTTTGGTATGGGGAAGATTTAATGAGGGAAAGGAACTTAAAGGAGGGAAAGGAATGGAAGGGAAGATTGAGAGGGAATTTAAAAAGTTGAGCTGTTTGGTAAACATGAGAAGGGAACTTAAGTTGAGGGAAAATGAATTGTTTGGTATAAGAATTGGGTGTTGGTTAGTGGGAAAGTGAGGTGAAATTCCTAAAATGCCCTTCGGACGTTTGAACAAAAAGGTTATGTTCCAACGTAATAGGCACCAAATCGCCCGTGTTCGAACGTAAAATCTAACAGTGGTTTGAGGTTTACGTTAGCAATTTCACAACCTTATAGACAGAAAACCAGAGCACCAGAACACAGAAACTAAACAGAGACACATGTAGAGGAATAAACTGATGAATGGATGAAGGAATGGTTTAAATGGAAAGAACAGAGGGTTGAGAAGAATTCAGAAACAGAGGAAGCCGATAGTGGTGGTCCAGTCTTTCCTCTCCAACGATGGTGCTTGGTAGAGAGGAAGAAGATGATGGAAGAGAGTCGAAGCTCTCTGTTCTCGTCGACGCGCTCGGTTCTGCCTATGAAATCGGGTCTATTACGGTTGTGGTGAAGGGTGAGGGAAGAAAGGAATGCCGCCGGCAACGGAATGGAGAAGGAAGGCGGAGGAAGGAAAGATCATATCTGAATCCGCGACGTTCTGGTTTTTTTGTAGATCTGAATCTGCGATGATGATAAAGGGCTTTTTTGTCAACAAGATTCACTCTCCCCGGAAGATGGCGCTATCTCGCCAGTTTTTGAGGGATTCAATTTTCCCACCATTGTGGGAAGATCGAGCCTAGTAGGAGATCAAATTTTTGGGAGAGAGCGCGCCAAATCGTTTTTAACGTGGGAATTGAGTCATTTTCCCTTTCCCTCACCTCAAATCAGCGTACTAAACGGGCCCTGAAAGGCTAGGTTTGGCCACACCACTCAACAACATTGAATAGTGTACTTACAAGGCTATATGGAGTGTGTATCCACTCTTGAGTAGTGAATGAAAACTTGTCCTCTCCCTCGATCGATTGGTGTCTTGTTCATCCTGCAAAAACATGCTCACTGGATTCCCTATGATTTTGTTTCCCACTGGCTAATTACATTTTTAAAACTATTGGAAAATCTCTTCCTTCCTTTTCTAATTAAAAGTTACAAATATAAATAAATCACATCCGCTCATGTTTTGACCACAAAATATTTTTTATTATTTAAATATGAATATTTTTACCTATTTTAATTAATACCGGTCTGACTCTAGTTTGACCCATTTACCTTTAACCAAAGATATCCCTACCTAGGTTCGATGCTTAGGTCCAATTTTCAGAACCTTGATTTTAATAACAATGTATCTGAATTAAAAGCAAAATAATAACTAGATTGTAAAACTTGAAAGTAAATTTTATTTGAATTAAATGAAGATTGCAGTGTGCAAGCCTTACATCACCTATGATAAATTCATAGGTGTAGATACGTATAAAGATTTTTTTTCTCGTAAGAAAAGATAAAGCTACTAACATGTGACTACCGAATAGTTTTCATATGAGCTACTTGTGAGCATGTATGTGTAAAGTGTTGAAATTTTCATCATAATAACTTGTTATTCTAACTTTATTTGTTTGTAATTTAATTTTGACAATATTTATGTCTTAAATTAGGAAGTTATTTGCTTATTTATTTAACTTTATTTCTTCAAAAAGAAAAAAAATAAGTATTTTTTAGTTAAATAGGCATAAAGCCTGCAAGCTCGATAGTATAAGGGCTGGCCTTTATTCTAAGCTCTAATTTTTTGAGAGGGTTAAGTGAGTTATTTCATATTTAATATCAACATATTAATTAAAAGTTAGGGTTAACATGCAAAAATGCACATGTGGTTTTCTCCAAAGTGCATCCAACACCAAGTACTTTTTTGGGTGCAAAAGTGACTATATAGTTACAAAATGGAACAAAAATACCCATTGATTGTTAGTTTGACATATTTTTTTTAAGCTGACATAGACAATAACTTAACTAAATTTCATTCCAGTTAACAGTGGAAAACTAGAGAAAATACATAAAAGGGCCCATATAGTGTTGAAAATTACAGAAAGGCAGCAACGACATCAAGGAAGGGGAGATAGGCACCTCGATGGTAAGATTGGAATTAGGAGAGAGAAGGGGAATTGGAGAAAGAAAGTTTGAATGGTAATTTCTAAAATATCTATGCCATTTTCTGAAATTTTGTCCATTTCTTTACTTGTTAGGCGAGATGAAATTTAGCTAAGTCATGTCAACCTTAAAAATACCCAAAAAAAAAAAAAAAAAAAAAAAAAAAAACTAACGGTCAATTGCTAGTTTTGCTCTACTTTTGTAACCACATTGTCACTTTTGCACATAAAAAACTTAGTGTTTGGTGCACTTTTAAGAAAAACATATGTGTATTTTTGCATAGTAACCCTTAAAATTATATCATACTTTCATATTTATACCAAATACATTTTTAACCCCACTTCCAAATTCTAGTTTCACTTCTATTTCCACCTCCACTTAAAAGGAAAAAAGGGGAAAATATTAGTAAGGTCTCAAGAAAGAGAATAAATATCAAAAGGTCTCAACCTCAAATCCCTATCAAGGGATTTTGTTGACATTAATTATAGAATTCCACTATCAAAAAAGTCTCATTGTCAAAATAATTTTTTATATTGTTAAAATAGCTTTTCCTATTTTTAAAATTTTCTATGAAAATTTTGTTGTCAAAATGGCTTTTCATATCGTTAAAATAGTTTTTTCTATTGTAAAAAATTTTCCGAGTTTTTCCTCCAGTGTAAATATTTAGAAACCCGAAATGTAGACCTTTTAATCTATGATTATTAAATGATATAAATTCTTGAAGATGTGTTTGGTTTGAGGGGAAGGAATGAAAGAGAAATTTTATACTTCATATTAACCAAGTTGCCCTTAAAAAATTTATAATTTTCTAAAAATACACTCTCAAAAAAAAGAAAAAAAAAATATATATATATATATATATATTTTCTTTTATTAATGACAATTTATTCAATATTTTTCCCCTCCTCGTATAGCCTCCCCTCCAACTCCAACTGAAAGTAACTGGAGGAGTGGTCCGGCAATTCGACGCTTCTCATTTCCTCTTATGTCCATTTTTCCCCAGATTTACGTGGCCGTGATGGAGCGGTTGTAATTTTGAAGAAGATGAGCTCGGGGAAATGTGGAGCCAGACTACGTCGTGACTCACCGCTCCTTTGAATTTGAATATGATTATGGATGAGGAAAGGCCACGTAGAGGCCGAAGCAGCCATGGACATTGGACACTTTCTTTTTTTCATATCCTACCATCTGAATTTTCTTACTCATGAGAAATTCAATTTCTCTGTTTTTATTCTACCGCCAAAGCTTAAGCCGCTTGGCTTGCAACAGAATTTCTTCATCCTCAAAAATGGAGAAAGTTTCAGCGGGTAATCAATTATCATACTGATAACTGGGTTTTCTAATTTGGGAATTTTATTATTGTTTTTGTGGTTGCATGTATCTGTGTTCGCTATCGCTCTGTTTATTGCTTAAAACCTTAGACATCATCATTCTCACTGCAAATCTCATTGTTTTTGTATTGAATATCTAAGATCAGGTTGCTTGCCTCTTACTTTCTATATCCAATCTGAGAGTAATCGTGAGGGAAATTAAACTGATGCTGTCAATGAGAGATGCTAAACTTTTTTTTTTTTTTTTTTTTTTTTTTTTTTTTTTTTGACCGGAATGAGAGATGCTAAACTGAATTAGCTTCTTTCGTATTTTTTAATTGGGGTTTTGATGTTATTTTCTGTCTTCCCTCCCGGGTGGATCAGTTTCTTCTTGTTTTCTTATTGATTTGGTACGACAATAAGACAATTTGGCCTTGTTTTGTTTTTCAGGTCCGGATGGACTCAATCAGACGAGTGAGTCAGCTTTTAAAGAAGAGTGCGATTATGATTCAAAGAAACGCATATCTGATGGCATAATGCCTCACATTCTGCGTCTGTAAGTATATCTCTTCAAACTCCCCAGGGGAACGCTTAAACGAGCGGAATTTAACATTATTCTCTAATTCCTGTCTATTTATTATAATTATCAAGAATATTTAGACTAAAACGGTTGTGAAGAAAACTGTTATGCTACCTCCCATAACTTGTTTCTTATAAATAGGACAGGAGGTAGTATGTTTTTTACCAGCTGTGAATTCCGTTTTCAAAGAAGGAAGTACTAATTAATTTATTCAACGAAGTGACAAGTTCGTAATCAGTTTGGATTTGTGTTCTCTTGTCAGGATTTATGTTAATCATATTAGAATAGTGGGTTTAGATTGTGGATTGGGGAGATGATTTAAAACTTGCCAGCTCTTTTGTTTCCTGTGGAATGCAATATTGTGTGTTTTTTTTTTTTTTTTTTTTTTTTTTTTTTAAAATCAGTCTAGTCACAAGTCATTTAAACGTTTATTGAGAGTTGGACATTTTAACTATTGTATCCGTGTAAAATTAGCTAACAACAGAAAGTTTTCTTTAAATTTTATCATGCTAATATGGGTGTTATCATATATCATTTGACTTCTATAACTATTGTTCAATATTTTAAAAATTATTATGATTTTAATTGCAACTAGCCTAGGCCCGCACAATTAGCGGATTAGGGGGCCAGATATTTATTAATATGTTGTTATACCTACATTTCTAAGGGGATAATTAAAATATTAAATTGAATATTTACTAAATATTTTGTACCTACCTCCCCTAGTATTAATTTATAAAATCTTGTGTAACTATCTTCTCCATTATCCATATTTCATAATGGCCTCTCTTTTTTATAAAAAAAAAAAAAAAATCAGTGTCCGCAATTATTAATTTCCAAAATATTGTGTAACTACCTTTCCCATTATCCATCTTTCATAACTATCTCATTTTTTGTTTTAGTGTTTTGAGCCTACCTTTTTGCTGATGTGTCGGTCAGGGAGACGTTTACTGTTCTACTTTTATATAGTTTAGATAAGCTAAATAGCCAGCCCAACATTAACAATGGTGTGTAATAATAAATATAATATGATGTGTGATTGTGATTATAGAGTTGCCCTAGAAGGTGGTCCTGTTGCAAATGTGAAGGAGAAAATGGGGAGAAACAACGGTTAGAATTTAAAATCAGACATTACTGGTTTTTCATGTCTATGCTCTGTGTTTTAGGACCATATTCCTTGTCCTTATCATTCTCTTTCTACTGGACCCAACCCAACCCCCCCCCCCCCCCCAAAAAAAAACAAACAAACAAACAAAGCCACCTACACACACACACAAAAGAAAAAAAGAGAACTAAACAATCATAATTGATTTTACTTTGACTTTTAATGGTTAAATCAATTTCTGATGCAATATAAAATATTTGCAAAGAAACAGCTCTATGTTGATAATAAATTGGCTCTCAGATTTTATATAACTGCATCATATTGCTTGAATTAGTCAGACCTGTCTTCATTCAGACTGAATCAAATTGTTGTGGTCTTTCCAGATATGGGTCTTGTGCAACAGCTGTTGATTTCGAAATTTATGCCCCTGATGCTTCCTTTGAGGATCCACTTATGTGTGCACAGGGGTATGCATTTGTTATATTTGCACCCTTTGCAAATATGCTTACGTCACTTTAAATATTCCTGTGAGATATTGTTCTTAGCTAATTTAAAATATTGATACTGCAGAGTGAAGCAAATCAAATCAGCATTCTATTCTCTTTCTAAGGTTTCTTTTTTGCTTTGTGTTTATCATCGTTTTGTATTTTTCTTTATCCTCTGCTCCTAAATTCTCAGAGGATGTGTGACATCTATAATTGATCTTGCTCCAAGGAATATTTTAGGTTGATAGGTTATGACGTGAAAATGGTTATTGATTACATGAGGTATGAAACATTTCCACCTTTCCTTGAATCAGAAGATTAAAGATCCATCTCTCATGAAGATCTCTTAATATAGACGAAAGTCTGTGCCAAAATATAGACCATACTCCCACATTACTATTTTTTTTTGTGCTATCATTTGGCAACCATTTAGAATGCTTGCTTGATTTTATTAATTTGTACTAAATTAAAGATGGTCCCTTGATGTTAATTTTGTTATGAAAGCATAGCAATATAAGCTGGTTCTTGGTAGGATATGTCCTCCTTGGCTCCTTTTTAATTAGTTTCACTATCATTTGCTTTTGCTTACAAAAGTTTTAGCAAACCTAATCTGAAGTGTTAGTGATAAATCCAAGTCATACCTCATCCATGAGAATCATTGAGCATCGAATGGCAGTAAATATTTTGATTAACAAATAACAGGGAAGGGTTATAAGAATTTTTCAAGGGTTGCCGCTAAATTCAGGTTTATGATAGGGAGAGAGGATTCCTTTTTATGAGTCATGCTGTCATTCATTTTCTTTTGGAGCTCTCTTCCTTATAGTCTTGATGCTTGACTACTTTTTTCATATACCCTAGGTATTTAGTGAGTCAAGAATTGTGGATTACAGTGTAGAAGAAAATGTGATTTCACCAGCAAAACAAGAGGTTGGCTGAATTTCTCTCACATGCAGTTTATCATTATTTAATCTTCTACAAGTTCAACTCTATTTTGAGTATATGCCTGTTAATGCATCATCGATTATATAATGATCCATATTCATGGGTATGGTATGCAGATATTAATAAACAATAAACAACACTACAAGTTCATGGGGAAGGATGTTGATTTGGCATCACTTATTAGGTTATATGTTGTTGACGGTAAAGTTATTCGCCATGAAGACTGGTATGTACAAATCTTCTTCACATTTCTTTCTGCGTGCTTTCTTTTTTCTTATTTATTCAGTTCGACCTCTTTATTTTTATATTATTTACATTTTCTTAATATTGTAGAAGAAAGTAATGCAATCTTCGTTTAAGATTACATGAAAATTTTTCCCACAAGGACTTTTACTAGTGTAAGGAGAGTGAAAATTAAAGCTTTGTTTGTCTCATGGTCTTACAGGTTGATTTGGTTTGTCGTAGTAGCAAGCATATTTGCATGACTGTTAGTGATTGTGTTTTTAATATCATACTGCACCTGGTCCTAAATATAAGATCTTGTTTGTAGTGCAAATTGCACTACATACGAACAAGATTACGAACAAGATCTTACATTACGGACCGAGGAAATTATATGATGAAGTCATATTTGTCACTATTTACTAGTGGCAATAACAGCTTGTTAGGTTTGTCCTAGGTAGCCTCAACCTCAACTATGGCAAAAGCACAGAATAAGATGTGTTGAACAGAAATTTAAAACTTGAGTAATCATTAAGGACGACAAGTTGGGTGGATATTACATGTTCAATAACGAGGGTGAGGGGAATAGCAAGAAAATGCCTTTTCCCATGATTATCTCCTTGCCTTTATATGTGAAAACCAAACCTTTCTTATGCTGAAGCAGAAAATCGAACACAGCCTCCTTTGACCTAAAAGTTGAGAAACACAGCCTAGTAACCTTTGAAAATTTTGAAATCCACCCTTTACGCATGGCCCCAATTAAGATCTAACCTGCATCCAAACACTCTTCTTTAGACTATTGCCACATAAGTGCAACAAGAGCACCTTTTACTGTAGTCTTATGATCGTAACAAGTTTTTGACAGAATGATAAAGTAAAAATAAGTATTAAAAGCTCAGAAACCCTGATAGAACCATAAAAAATTGAATTTGTATCCATCTACTAGTGTTGAGACAAATGCACAAGGATAACAGCTTTCAACCCAAGTTAATGAAATTTATCAAAATTATGAGAAGCATTATAATTTGCAGTGGGATTTGAGTCATATATGCAGCCTTTTACAGCATGTATGTCTTGCAAAAACAATAGTACTTTTGGTCCCCCATGAACCATACCACGTCTTCAAGGAAACAACACAATCTCCTCTATATTATCACCTCAACGTCTCTGTAGCTTCCATGGTGCAAACTCGAGTTTTATCTACAAACAGTATATTGTGTATCACTCACACTAGAATCTAGGTGGGCCTCGGTGTTGATTGTTTCAAAATAATGTAGATTTCTGTGGTATATTTGTTCATGCTTTTACCAACAGAAACTGACTGAACCGCCTGATTCAGTGGTAGTCAGTTCTTGAATGTTCACTTGTACTAGCGCAGGTATCCATGTATTTCTCCAGGTTAGGCCATCAAGTGTGTATGATTGGCTCCACACAGCAAATTCTTTTTTTTAAATGGTCGAACACACGGCTTATTTTTTTACACAAAATTATTTTGATGTCTTCTTAGGAAGGAAATATGACAAAACTACTAAACGTGGGTGATGGCCAAAGTTTCCAAATGTTTAGTCATACACACTTGAGCTCATATTTTTTTCTTTCTATATGTAATTTGAACTTTGAAGGCTCACCCCAAGTGGTTGGTAATGTATGTAGGTTTGTTTGTTTCTTTTTTTTTTTTTTTTTTTTTTTTTTTTTTTTTTTTTTTTTTTTTTTTTTTTTTTTAAAAGTCTGCCAAAAGTAATTTTTGTAGTTGAAGTCAGTCTTTCTTTATGGAAAAATGACAATTAAGGACCCCATCTCATACTAATGCAATTAAGAACTCAAGAATCAAAATTCTCAAAAGCCGCAAATATGTTACTAGTGATGCTTCTTAAGAACATTACACAAAGTCCTTAAAAATATGGCATAATGGTCAAAATGTTGGGAGAGTACATTTTCGTCTAAAGATATTAAGATAACATTGAATTTAAATCACCTTTGTTATATTGTGAATATCAAATTGTGACTTTGGGGATCATGGTCTGTAATTTATTTCAATGTTTTTCTGATGAAGTTTTAGTTTTTAAAGTCCTTACTAATTTTCAGATAGTCTTCAGTTGTTATTACTACCTTTTTTAGCAAATAGTTGTCATCACTATCAATTATGAATTTTTATCTGTCAATTTTTTCTATATTGACCTCCTATATATATGACTTGACTTGACGCCATACCGCCAAGGATAATGTTTCCAATAGTTGAATTCATTCTTTCTCTTACCCTATGCAAACAATAATAGTTGTCCTGTATCACTAAAATTGACTTTGACATGAACAAGGTGGAACAAAAAACCACTCTGGAATAAGGAAACAGTGAAGCTGCCTCTGCTTGGCCGAGTTGCAGAAATGACTCGAAGGGGTTCGATGCTGGCAACACATGCTTTCATGGGGTTTGGGAAGGATCCAAATGCTTGAGCAACTCTAGACATGGGTGCGCGCTCATATAACTTTGTCTATATGGGCTTCAAATAGTTTGATTTCAAGTTTTGTGTACTTCCTAGGGAAGAGGTCAACAAGCCATATAGTCTTCTGTTAAACTCTTTCTTGTGGGTTATGTGTGGAGATTTTAAGATCTAAGAGGATTTATGTCAATGTGTTGTATACTAGTAACTAGGTTCAGGGTTCATGTTTTGAGCGAAATATGACGAGTTATTGTGTACGCTTTCATGAGTACTGCATTCTCCTATAGATATTATGTGGAATGATGAACATATATATATATATATATATATATTGCATATGGACATTACTCACATCAACTTCCTTATATCCATTATGTCAAGTTCTCAAATTAAATATGGGCATTACTCACATCACCAGTATGCACAGTGCTGTTATCATATAGTGTTTCTGTATAAAAGGTTGCCCGTTGATGTCAAATGAACTTCAACTTATCACTGCTAACTCAGGACTACAGAACAATCACCTCATCTTATCCAAGGAACATCCTTCCACTTGAACTTTGATAGAGGCAAATATAGAGCTTAAGACTCCGTTAGTGCACAGGTTATATTAAGTAATATAGAGTGAATAAGATATTGTCTCCACAAGGACTTGGTACCAACATTACAGTTGAATAATAGCATATTGCACTTTTGTTTAAGTTGAGTTAACACAATTTGGGTAATAGTTAATTAAAAGAAAATCAAATCAAATCTCACTAAAGCTAAGGATAAGGGTGATTATTAACTTTAAGCGGTGACTTGGATTATTATAGCTTTGATTACTTCTTAGTATCTAATTCCTCCCCTTAATTGCATTTAAAGTTATATTTGCTAATCTAAGACTTTTAATTATCTTAAGAGTGTTTTTTGATCCACTAAAAGAGGCATTCTAAATATGTTAATCTCTAATGTCTTAGGCAATTAGTACTTAATTGGATTGATTTAAGTGTAAGCCTAATAAAACAATGTAAGGTCGGTAAGTATATGTCTATCTTACCAGCAAATTAAATCTAAAAACCAAATCCTACACGATTCAATTGAAGGTTTAGTCTAAATTTCCTATATCTAGGCTCCTTAAGAATATCAAAATAATCTCAATCAGATGTCTCCTGTTTTAGGATAATTAGGCACACAATTAAATCAATGAAAATAATATTAAAGCAATTAACAAAAAAATTATCATTCACTCATCCATAATCAAACTAAGTAATCCAAAACCAAGGTTCAACTACTTAAATTGAACGTTGTCATGAACAACATAATAGCTAACCAAAAACAAAATAAAGACAAGAAATAAGAGGTAAGGAAAGAAGAAACAAAAATTCAATGCAGAATTTTCATTTGTGTTGTAAATCTTCTGGATCTCCAAACTTTAATCTCCCTCCATCTAAATTGTGAACTCTTGTGTTGCCATCAATAACCAAGGAAAATAGAACACATTGTCCCCTTGCTACGATTAGCATACATATATGTATCTATTGCCTCCCCGCGTGGGTTCTATCACAATAACTTGGTTTCTCTCTCTCTCTCTCTATATAAATTATCATATAATATAGATATATTTTATAGAGAGAATCATCAATAATATAATGTCATCAACAGATATTTGAACAATTAAAAGATCATTTTTCTTGTGTTTGATAAATAGTGTTGTGTCTACATTTTGTTTGAAAAACCCTTGGTCAATGAGCAATCTGTTCAGTCTTTTATACCAAGCTCTAGAAGCTTGTTTAAGACCATAAAGAGCTTTCTTTACTCTAAAAACATGGTCGTGTTTTGACACATCTTCTAAACCTCTTCCATGATGTACTCATTCAGAAAAAGCACTTTAACATCCATTTGATAGAGCTTAAATCCTTTGATGCACTCAAAGGGTAAGAGTACTTGTACAGCTTCCAATCTAGCAACTGGAGCATGTTTCCTCATAATTAATTCATTCTTTCTGAATATAGCCTTTGGCCACTAATCTTGCCTTGTTTCTGGCAAGGATTGCAGATTCATCACGTTTGTTCTTGAATACTCATATAGTCCTTAGGTCTGGATACCTAGTCTCATACTTGATTTCTCTCAAATTGATTCAATTTTTCTTGTATTTATATCATTCAACCATTGTCTAATAGGTCTTTCTCAAAATTAGAGTTTTGTTCCTAGTCTTTTAGCCCCAACTGACGTCACCTATGACTTGGTCTAAATGATAACTCTTGTTGTCTCTCCAAGCTCTAGGTTGACATTGGTTGGATGGTTTAGAATCATTTTTCAGATTTATTTTCTAATGAGGTAGGTGGTTTTGAAACAGTTTGGTTTTCTTCTTGAAAAACTACCTCGGGTTCATCTTCTAAATGTTTGGCTAGAGGTTCGTTTTTAGCAAACACAACATGGATGGACTCTTCAACAACACAAGTTAGTTTATTGAAAAATTTGTAAGCCTTACTTCTGTTAAAATAACCCCCAAAATATACATTCATCAAACTTAGGATCAAACTTTCCTAAGTTGTCTTTAACATTGTTGTGGATGAAGCACTTATAGCAAAATATATAAAGGTGAGCAAGATTTGGTTTTCTTCCCTTATAGAGCTCGTAAGGTGTTTTGCCAAGCTTTGATCTGATGTAAGCTCTGTTAGAGATGTAGCTTACAGTGCTCATTGCATCAGCCCAGAAGACTTGCAAGACATATTTCTTGTTAAGCATAGCTCTAGTCATCTTTGTAAGAGTTCTTTTCTTTCTTTACACAACTCTGTTTTGTTGAGGAGTTCTTTAAGCATAGAAGTTGTGATCAATGCCATTTGTGTCACAATATTTTGCAAAGACTTGATTCTCTAATTCTCCTCGATGATTTGTTATAATGGCTGCAATGAACATACATTTCTCATTTTACACTTTGTTGGCAAAAAAGACAAATTCACTAAAAGTTTCATCTTTTGAGGAAAGAAAAATGGTCCATATAAATTTAGAAAAGTCATCAACAATAACCAGTGTATATAAATTGTCATCAAGACTTTTAACTCTTGCTGGTCCAACTAAATCCATATAAAATAATTGAAGTAGTCTATTTGTCGTGACTTACTTTTTGGATTTAAAAGATGATTTATTTGTTTACTCTTTTGACAAGCATCACAAACTTAATCATTTTTAAGTGAAGTTTGGGTAAATCAATTACTAAATCATTTTTAAGTAACTTGCCTATGGTGCATGTTGACATGAGTAAGTCTCTTATGCCATAACCAACTTTCATCTACGTTACTGAGAAATCAATTTTTAGAATTATATTATGATTACTCATATAAAGAGTATAAGAATTACCATCCGTTGAAGCTCTTATCTTGACTTTGAGTTGTTCTTTACTGAGTTAGAGATCCTTTTTGCTCATAATGAAATATTCCTCTGAATTGAGATGACCCAGTTGTCTTTGTTTGTACTTTGGCTTAAGGAAGTTGTGACATATTTCTTATACGTACTATACATCTTTTACTTGGACTCCATCTTTTTTGTCAATCTCACCTATTCAAGCAATTTTGCCAGATTGGTTTCCTCCAAAGCTCACTTTGCCACCATCTTTTGGTCTGATTGTGGCAATGATAGAGACCATGATCATGAGAACTCAAGAACACTGGATATATATTGCCTAAAATTTGTTCTTAGTCTTGAATCACTAAGAAAGGGTATTGATGATCTCAATAAGACTAGTACGACATCATCTACATGTATAAGATACAAGGTAAGGACCTCATGAAATACAGGCATGGTGATGCCTTAGCTAATGTTGTGGGTGGATCTGTTAGAGAACAGATATCACCGAACAGACCCGTCGAGAGACTCCATAAAGATTCATTGTAGAGTATCATTAGATATGTAAAGTCTTTCATCGTTTGGTATCGTTCTGGACTTAAGGATGTCATTGAACACTATATCCTAGGGTTATACTTTGACTGTACAACTCTATCTACTTAAATAAGGGGAAAACAGTGTACTCTTGGATATAAATCAAATACATGAGTCTATATGGACATGCCAAGAGGACTCACAATCCCTTACAAGGGATTAGTTATTCATAAGACCGGTAAAGCTTAGACAGCTTCTACTTAACTCCGGATTCTATGCATATAGCAAGTGATCATGAAAAGTCATTATCTGTTATAGAGTTAATATAAGAATATTTGTAGTTCTGTGAATTAGCTACATTTAGTCAATTAAGAGAGATGATATTCTATATTTTCTATCGACTAAATGTGAATGACGATGTGAGGGATGGTATATGCACGGTATCCAAATATGAAATGTAGATCACTTGATCAACTCAATTAGTTCTATGGCCGCAGAGCATTGCTAGTGTCTTATAAGGTCATTAAATAAATTGGGCCCGTTAAAGGAGTTTTAATTGGTCCAAGTTTATTTATGCCAGTGACAATTAGGCCTAATGGGTCACACACAAAGGTTATTCCTGATTGCTTAAAATTAGCAAACTTGGGCCAATAATTGTTATTAGACTTTATCAAGAGTAAATGTGTGATTAGGTTGAAGTAGAACTCAAAGCCCAATAAAATGGCATCATATATGGTGTTCCCAGTGGAAAATCAATTTCTCCACAAAAAGACCCAAATGTGTTGCAAGACCCAACGGGATCTTAGGCAAAGTTGAATTTTGAATTCGAATTTTAAATTTAAGTTTGAAATTTTAATTCACGATGTTAAGTTATAAAAGACAATTTTGAATTATCTAATATATATCCAATAAATATTGGATAAATAATAAAGTAAAAATTGAATTAAAAATGATTTTGAATTTTAGTTTAAAGAAATGAACGTGATCCATTATCTTAAATTATTATTCAATTAATCAATCAAGATATGGATATGATCTGTCATCTTAAATGATTGATCAATCAATCAATCAAGAAATAAATCTAATTCATTATCTTAAAAGATTGATTCAATCAATCAATGAAGATATGAATGTGATTCATCATCTTAGATTCAATCAATCAATCAAGATATGAATTTAA
Source organism: Acacia acuminata (assembly GCA_019022655.1). Lineage (NCBI taxonomy): Eukaryota > Viridiplantae > Streptophyta > Magnoliopsida > Fabales > Fabaceae > Acacia > Acacia acuminata. The sequence continues at coordinate 1,708,712 of JAFJYI010000098.1, read as the reverse complement.
TTCATTATGATTTGGATTTTCAAATTCAAGTTTGGATTAAGTCTTTCTTGTAAGAACTTAAATTAGGGTTAAACTCTTATAAAAAGCTGATTTTTTGGTGCCCCTTTTCTAGTATGTTTTTCAAAACAGAAAAACAAGACGCCAATTCAAGAAAAGGTAAGTTCCAATCTTGCTCCTCCTATCTTTAACCTAATTTTTAAAACCACCATCTTTTTTAAAAGAGAAAAACCCAAGGAAACCAAACCTTAACCTTGTTACGGGAGATAAGTTATCTCCAGCCCCCTCAAAATTAAGACGTTTTGAATTAATGAATGATGTGTTTGTAATTTTAGGTGAATTAATGAAGGGTGCAAGTAAAATTACAAAAATACCATTCATTAATAGGTTTAGGGTCAATAGAGATAAATGACCTGGAGAAATCTTTTATTTATTATTTATATTCAGATTTCTTTATTTACGAAACTTATTAGACGATTTGTTATTACAATGGCGGGCGCTCGCGTGCAGAAACGACTTATGTGTACAAAAGAACCAATCTCAGATAAAACCTTGATTCTGGCAAAAGGAGGGGAAAAAAACAAAGATAAGCATTTGTTGATCCGAGTTCATTCGCGGTTTCACCCCGTATCGTGGAAGTTGATTTACATCTTACCAGCGTTGTCATCATCCAGAATCATTTACCAGCGATCAGTACTCAGCAAAGAAGCCCAGGTTGTCTCTGTGTACCTTTCTGCGTTTTATTCTTCTCAAACAGGATGATTTGTTTCATCTCATACGAGTTTTATTCTGAATAGATCGGGGTTGGGTAGTTATAAATTTTTCCATAATCAGATTTGGAAGAGCTCGGTCTGTTTCCAATTGGGATTTGTGCATTTTCTTTACGCTTCCGTGAAAATTGTGGAAATGTGCTGTTGAATTTGATTGCTTGCGACTCATAGATTGGGTCTTATCATGGCGTTCTCAGTTAATAATTGATTGTGGATCTCTAGATTGTATCTCTTCGGGAATGTCCACTTTGCTTCAAGGGTTGAACATTTTTGTTTTAATCGCACTCGCCGTGGGTTTTCCTTACGCAAATTGTGTCTTAGTTTTCTAATATCGGCTGTTATAGGGAGTGGTTGGTATTTGATATTTCTGACTTTTTTTGTTGGATTATATTTTGGATCTATTCTTTAGGTAGCTCGTTGTTGCATTTGGGAGCCTGACTTTGATTATATTCTGGTTCTGGAGCTTCTTGGAGATGAGTCAAAGGGGTTTAGTTTATAGCTTCATTGCAAAAGGGACCGTCGTATTGGCAGAGCACACTTCATATTCAGGAAATTTCAGTACCATTGCTGTTCAATGCTTGCAGAAGCTGCCTTCAAATAGCAGCAAATACACATATTCATGTGATGGACACACATTTAACTTCCTCATTGACAATGGATTTGGTATTTGATTATTATTATTTGTTATTGTGTACTATTGGCTAGTCTATGGGCCTACTAGCTAATCTGAAAGCTTTTCCCTTCGGTGCAGTTTTCCTTGTTGTTGCTGGTGAATCCATTGGAAGGAGTGTGCCTTTTGTATTTCTTGAACGTGTGAAGCATGACTTTAAACTGCGTTATGGTGAAAGCATTAAGAATGAAGGTGCCCATCCACTGGCCGACGACAACGACAATGACGAGTTTTTGTTTGAAGACAGATTTAGCATTGCCTATAGTCTAGACCGAGAATTTGGGTTTGTTTAATCTTCATCCTGTTTTAGATTTAAGTTATTGTTGCTTATTGCCTTCATCATGGTTTGGTGGCATTTTAAGACATGTAATGTTTTGATCTAGTATATGTTTTTATCCTGTTATACAGGCCAAGACTTAAGGAACACATGCAGTATTGCATGAACCATCCAGAAGAAATGAGCCAACTATCGAAATTAAAGGCTCAAATAACTGAGGTCAAGGGGATAATGATCGACAATATTGAGAAGGTACATAGTTGGCCTGTGACACATGCTCACAAACACACTTTTGGTGTTATTATAATTATATAGATATAGATGTTTGCTCTAGACTTCTTGTTTCTACCATATACTGTTAGTTCTGGTTCTAGACTTAGAGTATGAATGAGGTACTGGTGTCTGACTGTCTGGTCTTTTTTGTATCATGGTGTTTGAAGGCTTGACTTGAATATCTTTGGAAGGAATGCTATTTATGAACTGATTGATGTCGATGGCTGCCCAAAAAATGTAATATATATGTAGTGGCATTAAATTATGGAAATTATGGTTTAAATCAAGTGTTGTGTTTATAAATTACAAAAATAATTTGTTCTATTACTTGACCACTAGCAGTGGCAGTGATCAGATGACTTGCTCTATACATGTAGAATAAGAAAAGTAAAGGAAGTTGTAGTTGATTTCACAAGACATCTCCATACATATGTGCTGCTCCTATTTAAAATTATATTGCACTAAATTCCCAAATTGCTTATCCCTGCTATTTCCCTAATTATCCCTCATTCCCCATATATCGCCTCAAGTGCTTGCATGAGGATCTTTTAGCAACCTAAGACCTTTCAAAAATAACTTAAATGCCTTCCCTTTGGTGAGGTCACTTCCTAGAGCACCTTGTTGACAATATTCTAGTGAAGCTTCACCCTCTAGTACATCACTGAATGAATCATATTGACGTAGGCTAACACTTAATCGATTGGCGATGGGTGTACTCAAGTGGAGTGGACAACCCCCTGTGAAAAGCTAGCTTTCGTGGTGAGAGAATCAATCCCTTAAATATTTTATTGAGCATCACTTTCTATTTAGGCACCCATATTACCTAAGTCTCCATCAATTGGTCTCCCTTGAAGAGCCAAGGTTCTAGTAGCTGCACCTTGTAACACTTCACTTATCTTTCTTGTCAACAAGAATCGTCCTTTTTGTAGCCATATTTAAAAATGTTGACCACTAGCTCTTATACTAATTAATAGATACTCAAGTGGGATGGGAAAGGGGAATTCTGCCCCAAAAATTAGCTGTTGAGTTTGGAGAATTGATCTATTAAATACCTTATTGATCATTCCTCTACTGTTCAATGTGACTTTAGGCATCTCATATTAAAGTCTCCGTCAAAGAAAAACGGATGATGGTTAGATTTGCACTTCTTTCATCTCTATGGTTGATCAACTTGCAAATGTGCCAGTAGAAAGGTTGTCCTGTATCATTCTTCAGGGCTTTATCATCAAAGAGGGAATTGAGAATAAGCTCACTAGCTTGGGGGGAAGTGTTAAAGTTGGCTTTTCATTGTTACTATCTTTAAGGACTACTATAAATAATTTAACTTCAAAGGACATAATCATACTTAGCCCTTAGCCTCATGGATGCCATTGTAAGTTACCTTTAGTCTCTGGCTTATAAATATAGGCCCTCAACTCTTGTAAACATAGCAGATTTCCTTACAAGGAGAAGGAAGATCTTTACAAAAATTTGTTTACAATAGTTCCTTACAAGGAGAAGGAAGATCTTTACGAAAATTAATGTTGCTTTTTCTTTAATCAATAAACATTTTTAAGAAAAAAACCAATTAAACATTTTGGCTTTCTTCTAGATCATTGTGTGACAGAAGGCTAGTCTACTGGGATGTAATCTGTGCAAGTTAAAATAAGTTCAGCATTTGCTTACTTTGGCTATTGTTGTCATCGACAAGATAACCAACACAATGTTATACTTGCTCAATCAAGTGAGACATTGAGTTACTGCTTAATATTATTTAGCACTCTAATACGAATCTTTACCCTACTGTAACAGGTTTTGGATCGTGGTGAGAAGATTGAACTTTTGGTGGATAAAACAGAAAGCCTTCAGTTCCAGGCATGTAGTATCCCTGGTTTATGCTTGCTGATAAACTTATTGGAAAAACTATATTCTGGTCTCTAACAGATGGTTAAACTTCCAATTTGTTCATCCACGTATCATTTCTTTTCAGCATAAACCCTCAATAATCAGTTTTACCAAACGAAATAATCTGCTAACTTGGATGTCATTGTTAGCAAATGTGGCCCACATAATAGATGACAAGTAACATTCAAGTCCGTGTTTTGTCAGATTTGGCATCAGTTTTTCTTTTTTTAATTAAAAAAGCATTTCAATAGTTGAGGCAGAGAAACAGAAGAGATGATCTGTGGAGAACCAAATAGAAGGTTCAGCCATTTGTCTGGACCAGAACAGGGATATTTCCTCAAATATATATCCACTGATTTTATGATTATTTCTATTTTCATTATCATTTTAGGCTGATAGCTTCCAGAGGCAAGGAAGGCAGCTTAGACGGAAGATGTGGCTGCAGAATCTTCAAATGAAGCTGATGTTAGGAGGAGGAATCCTCATCATAATCGTGATATTATGGGCTATTGCCTGTGGTGGTTTCAAATGTTGATGGAGGTGGGGCCCGGCAAATTGAGATTTGTTATCGCGGAAGAACCTAAATGGATGTAAAGTGGTACTTCACCTTGTACATTGAGTATGATTCCAGAATTTATCTTGCTGTCATAGCCTGTAATTACTGTTGAGTAAAGCTGCTGGTACCTTTTAATCAAATTCCTACTTTAGAAGACGGAAAATGGGTTTCTTTTCATATTATTTTGGCCAATATTTAGCATACTGCGCTTGACATGCCCTTTTTATTGGGAAAACTAACGTGAGAATTTACTAGTTGGCAGGACAAAGAGGACTATAAGTCCATTTGGTACATGAGAATGGAGGAAACCTTATTTATTTATTTTATTTATTTTTTTGATGCAATAGGAAAAGTAAACTTAATTTATGGAATAGAAATATCTTTCTGCTATTAAGTTTAAAACTAATAATAAATTTTACTTTTACTTTACGATGATAAGATCTAATAGATATTACATCTGATTTTTAATATAGGTGTTAGTTGACTTTTTCTAAAGAGATTAATGAAATTAAATAATCAAATAATATATATGTAAATATAATTAAGTTATATAAAGTCAACAAATTAGTTTAGAGAAAAACAATAAATATAAATATTTTGAGGTAATTTATATAATTTCTTTAATCTAAAAAAATCAATTGGTTTTTATAGTTGGAGGTAGTATTGAATATTCTATTTATTTGTGCAGTGAAATTCTTGTGTGGATCATGTTATGTGCAATTGTCAACAAAAGTTGGTTCAAACTTTATGATGCTTGCTCCTTCTAGTCAAGAACTCAAATTCGATTGTATATTGAGAAAATAGTTATTGGTGGTACTTTATATTCATGTGGTGTGATCCAACTTAATCAATCAGTTGGGGCCTAAAGTCTTCGGGCATAGCCTATATAAATATGTTTAATATTACAAAATCTCAAATGAGTGATTTGAATATCACAAATCCTACGAAATTTTAAAGTGGTATTAAGTTACCTGTATGTCCTTGTCCTTTTACTCCTCCTGTCTTGGTCTCCCTCTAGGCTGATCCTCTCGCTCTTTCTTTCTCCTTCTTCATCAGCCATGTCCTTGTATCTCTCTACACCCTGTATAATTTGGCTTCTCTTCTTTCTCCTTTCCATCCTTCTCCCTTTTTTTTTCCTTTTCCTTTTTCTGTCGTTGGATTAAGATCTCAATGGTTCAGATTTACCATATTTTATACCATCATTTCCTATTATAATAATATTTTTATCATATGACAAATATGGATGATTAATATCTTAATTCAACGGCAAAAAAAGGAAAAGAAGGAAAAGGATGGAAAAGGGTAGAGGAGAAAAGCCAGGTCCAAGATTGATGGGTGACGAAGACGATACAGTCAGAATGACAAAACACTTCTCCCAAAGCACCTCTTCTAGCCGTTTATATCCGCTGCAGTCATCTTCTATAAAAATGCACTGTTTTGGCACAAAACCTTGAACCTAATGCTTTTTTTAATATTTCAAGGTATGAGTACTAAAAAGATACTTTAGAATATTGACTGGTACTAAAAAAAATGCTTCATGATTTTGAAAAATTATTTTAGGATCTTGAAAAAAATATTTCAATTTACTGAATTATATTAAAGAGATACTTTAAGATACTGACTGATACTGAAAAAATATTATATGATGTAGAAAAATTATTTCAGGATTTTGTAAAAATATTTTAGGGTACTGACTGGTACTAAAATGATACTTTAAGATACTATATTGTACTAAAAAATAATTCATAAGATCTTGAAAAATTATTTCAGGATACTAACTTGTATTAAAAATATACTTCATGATATTTTTTAAAGATCCCTGAAGTAATTTTTCAAGATCATAAAGTATCTTTTTAGTACCAGTCAATATCTTTTTAAAACCCACTGGTACTCTGAAAATATTAAGAAAAATGCATCAAGTTCACTGTTTTGCGTCAAAACGTCACAATTTTATAGAACACGACTGCAGCCGACGCTAACCAAGTCCGCCGTTATCTTCTTCACCGGCAAGCACCTCGCCCAACCTTTTTCTTCTTGCCTAGCGACCATTTGCAAGTATAGAGTTGGCGAGAATGTTCCAAGAGGGAGAATAATGGAGACATTGAGTTCTATACTACAATAGGGGCACTAAAGTCATAGGCAAGATTTCAAAATTTTAAATAAGTACGGATGTATTGATTTGATATTTTGTATATTAGAATTATTGATTTGTCTTTTCAATTTTTTTGAGAGTATTTTATTGGGATTTTCTCAAAGTCTTGTGAAAAAAGGAAAATAGGTGAAAACCCCTTATGAGATACTTCACTAACCAGAAGGATTTGAAGTCAAACGTTGGTATTTTTGTGCACGAAATTTTGCAAAGTATTGTACTTGTTATTGTATTTTTTTTTTTTTTTTTTTGGGGGGGTCCATGAGCCGTATTTGTCATTGTATTGCTTGAAGTTATACACATAAATTTTTTTTTTTTAAAACAAGTGTTAATATTACTTTTAATTATTAAAGTTTGGAAAAATGACAAATAAATACCATTTGAATTTGTAAAACCCCCAAAAGTTCGTCGAATTTGTAAAAAGATTGAGAAGTACCAAGGACCTATGAGGGATATGCAAATCCAGGTGAAATTACCATTTTGCACTTAGTTTTAAAATGTTTGTCCATCGTGTTTGTCCCCATAAGACTTCATTACGATGGATCCTTTAGATGAGGCGTCTACAATGGATCGTGTTTGTCCATTGAGATCTCTGTAAAATGTTTCTAATTGGACCCATTCGCACAGTCCGTGTTGTGGGCATCTTCTGAGGAGGTCTTTGAATTTGTCCTAGGCTTCATAAGTAGATTCTCCAGACTTTTGTTGAAAGTTGGTGATGTCTCCTCTGAATTGAGCGTTCTTAGTAGGTGGGAAAAACTTTAGCAAGAACTTGCTCCCCAAATCATTCCAGGAGGTGATAGAATTGGCTGGTAAGTTGTTGAGCCACATCCGAGCCTTGTCCCTAAGCGAGAATGGAAATAATTTAATCCGGACGGCATCGGCCGTGACTCCTGGAATGACGAATGAGTCACACACCTCCATGAAGGCCTTTAGGTGTAAGTGAGGATCTTCAGATGGGAGTCCTCCAAATTGTCCTTTGCATTCAAAGATTCGAATCATGACACCCTTGATTTCAAAGTGTCCGGCATTTAAGGTTGGGGGTGTGATAGCCGAATTCAATTTGTTTAAATCTGGAATCCCGAATTCCATGATGGCCTTGTTGACATCTAGATTTGGAGGTGGAGAGATCTGATTGTTCCTGTTTATTACTATCGGCTCTCGTCGATCCTGCTCATGGTTGACAGGCATATCCGCCATGCTTGCTGAGTCAAAAGGTTGACTTATTCGCTTCTACTTTCTGCGCCTCTGCTTGTAAGTGCGTTCGATTTCTGGATCGTAAGGCTCTAGATTGGCTGAAGGCGAGTTGTGCATGTACTACAGAATGTACCTGAAAATCAAGGACATGGAATAAGTGAGCTTTCTAAGATAAATCACAACTATTAAGCAAGAGGGCGTCGTCACTAAGGGTATCTACAGTCCCCGGCAACAGCGCCAAAAACTTGTTGGTCAGTTTCCTTAATTGCAAGTGAACCAGTCGAATAAGTAATAAAGTGTAAGTAGAGTATCATCCCACAGAGACTGAGATACCAGGAAGTGACGCTCGATTGCTATGATAATTGTGCAAACAGAAAGTAAATATGATTCGTTTGAGAGGTTTTTGTAATTATGCTATTAAACAGAAGTAAACAGAGTATCGTAGTCTTGAGAAGATATCAGTAAGAAGTTAGGCTGAACTCGGAATCACCCTTAAGTATCTCAATCCCCCAAGCCATTTTTACCCATTGCTATATCATCTATACGCATGCTTTCCGCAATGCTACAACATAGCTACTAACTACAACGCTATTCAGTTAACCCACCACTATTGTCTATCAAAGCTTCCACGTCCGATACTTCTAATGCTACAAAACAGGGTGTATTGGTTATGAGCGGTAGACTCATTCCTGAAGCCTACAATAATAGGTCAAGCCTTGCACCACCGCCTTTGCAATCATCAAGCTTCTCGAGGTCTAACCCCTACTTCTTGCCAGTAAGTCGAGGCCACAAATCTAGCCCTTAGCTTCCGCTAATCGACTAGTAATTAAATGCACTGATAAGCAAATTGAATTTATTGAATTAAGAACTTGCAACTGGGTTCATTTAACGCTTAAGAAATCATCCTCGTTCAGCCATAAGAAATCAGTTCATGACTGACGAGGGGCACACAAAACAGATAATAACAGAATGACTCATGATCAAAAGATTAAAACAAAAGTAGAAAGCTTGACGAAGTTCCGACGGGGTGGAAGAAGCCCTGTTACATCACCACTCCACGTCTTCTTCTCTCCGTCTTACTACAAGGAAGGATGCTGGGTGCTCCTGGAAGTTCTCATGCCTCGTGAAATCTCTCTCTCTTCTCTTGAGTCTGGCCAAATGTGAAATCTCGTTTAGGCTCTGCACGACTCTCCTCTAGGGTTGGCTTGTTGTTTCCTTTTATAATCAAGTTTTCTTGCGGCGCAAGTTCCAGCGAGCTGGGCTTTCTAAATCTGTCAAGATCCATTGTATCTTCTGATCACAGTAGATTGATCCTACTGATCCTGCGGGATTCTTCAAATCTTTTAGTTTCGATCCTCTGCATCTTCTATTCTATTACGTCAGCAATCTACCTATCTTTTCTCGACTTTCACAATTATTTCCTGAAACAATCTTGACAAAAGATTGGAACAATGCCGCATAGCATCGCGTCCTTTACTTTGCTATAGCTTCGGTGTGCCTTGTATTGCACTTTGTTATGCTGTCAGAATGCTATAGCATAGTATCAGCTTTGCTATACGTTTTCCCATAAAACCTCGTACTTTGTCCTCTTCTTAGCACATGTTTAGGATGTAAATGGTTTTTATCCTGCAGTTCCCTATATTCATGAATTAATGCCTTTTTACTTGGAATGATTGCAGTTAAGCTTATATTTATCAAACAATTCAATCATAAAGTATAGGGAAAACATGGCATAAATTGTGCTCATCACTGCTGCCCCTCACCGGGCAGCATTAAAAAATATAATAAATAAAATGTTTAGTTTCCATATTCGATCGCCTTGTCCTTTTCATTATCTTCTTTTTTTTCCGACAAAAAGGAAACAAACAAAACATTGTCCTCGTGTGTGATTAACATCTCACAGAATACAATGCTAAGACCATACAAAAAAAATGGTTTACCTTATTCGAACAAATACAAACAAATACAATGACAATTCTTCTCAAGGTTGGACCGTCGTTGTCGTTGGTTTTACCTCACCCAGATTTGATCATTTTCAGTGTCCTTTTCATTATCTTCCTTTTTTCTGACAAAAAGAAAAAAGACAGAGGAAAGGAAGACCAATAATAATCCTCAAAATCTGGAGAGGTAAAAACGACGATAAGGAGGGACCTAGCTTGAGCAGAACCGAGGTTGTCTTGAACCCTAATGCATTGTCTAAAAAGCGAGTCACCTTTTATATTTAAACGAAGACTTTTAAGACCGGACCTTGAACAAATAGACAGTCCTAAAAGTCTCGCCATATTAAATAGAGGGGAGGTCTGTGTAATTAAAGCAAACCAGGAGGGTGGTCAGAGTATTTTACTCTATTTTTAAAATAAACAAAGACTTTTAAGATCAGACATTTAACAAATATGTGGTCCTAAAAGTCTGGCCATATTTTAAATGAAGACTTTTAGGACCAGACATTTAAGAAAACAACGGTCCTAAAAGACAAGCCATATTTTTTAAATTACTTTTAGGACCGGACATTTAAAAAATTTCGGTCCTAAAAGACTGGTCATATTTTTTAAATTAAACGAAGACTTTTAGGACCAGAGATTTAACAAATATACAGTCTGAAAAGGCTTGCCATATTTTTAAATTAAACGAAGACTTTTAGGACCTGACATATAACAAATCTACGGTCCTAAAAGTTTGGCCATATCTTTTAAATTAAACGAAGACTTTTAGGACCGGACATTTAACAAATATCCGGTCCTAAACTTCTTGCAATATTTTTTAAAATTAAGCAATAAATAGTTTTATCCACCATCCAATATATTCATCAACCACAAATGGACACAAGGAAATTGTTTGAAATGAATTAACAAATTATTGTTCATTAAACAAATTGGACAATTGTTCATTTACAGACCGCAAATGATTGTTGATACAACATATATTTACGAATGAATTCACAAATCATTTATTTATCTGACTTTCTGAGGTCATCATATCATACAGATATTCACAAAACACGTCGCGTGTGCGCTCAATATTACCATCAGGAAAGGGTTCAACACAGTCAAATGTCTGTAGCATCAAAGACAGAAATATATTAGTCGTCCTTCCTTGCATCAAAGGGGTCAGTGCACATGCAAACGTATAAATATCAAATACATTTACCGTTTTCAGTGATGTTAGTCACTAGTTGCATGACATTATTATACATGTGTGTCAAGACGTAATGGCTACATAAGTTGGACTCCTTTGGTTGCCGACGGGTCTAAAAACGAACAAGAAATATATAAGATTGCATATATTGCTACTGGCCAAGTTCACAAGGCAGTGTGCCAGTGTCCAAATATATACTAACCTTTGGTATGATCCACGTAGGCTTTTTGACCTAAGCCCCAAGCCTTTTCTTGACCTTTTGTTGGAATGTTTTCAAGGGCCTAATGTCAAAATCACAAATTTACTCAATAATGGTTGCTGAAAATTTACAGCAGAGATTTTAGACTAGACAATCAAAATGACATGCTTACTTGTTCACCATCTGCTTCAATGTAGGCGGTGGATCATTGTGAATGGAGCATAAAAAGACCACTTTATTCTCATTCACGCAAATCAAGAGCAACTGCCAATAGCGACTAAAAATTCACAACATACAAGTACTCAGTAATATGTAGCAGAATTAAGGAAATTGCATAAAAGAATTATGATATGTACCAATTGTAGTATGGTGCCAAGTACCACTTTCTCCTATTAGTGGACAACCTTGATGTTAAGTATGATTGTCTCTCCGCTAAAGGTGGTTGACTTATGTACTGTGGGCACAAGAATCCAATATCTTGGCTTTTGCCCTGTTGTTCCAATTCACGATGCATGAACCTACAATAATGACGTCAGGGAATTACTATATACGTATGTGAGTGTCTCACATTTATGTTATATACTCATAGAAGAAGATACTTACTTTATAAACATGAGAATAATTGCATCAGTAAGCTCCTGTTTATCAAACAGCAGGAAATTATATCATCTTGTCAACCAAAACGGGTGCTTATTACGGAGGCCTACTTCTGTATTGACAGGACACTGATTAAGTCGATTTTGTTTTGGATACCACAAGGACAATTTTGTCCCTGGAACTCAACTTAGCCGTGCCAACAACTTCAAGAGGGGCTGGAGCTTCAGGAGGAGTAGAAACATGTACAAGCTTCACTAGCCACGAGATAAAGGTTCTAATGACATTACTCACAACCTTCACCTGACCAGTTGGGAGAGGGACAGGTGCATCAATGATGACCTATTCAACTGACACTCTGGCTTCATCATCAGCCATTTGTTGGTGGTGTACAATTGATCCCAAGTGGTGGACAGTCCCTTTTGCAACTAATCGTCTACCATGATCAGGATCCTCCATATAAATGTCACAAGGTTGCTCTAACTGTCCAACAATGCAGCTCCCTCTAGCACTCTGCTGCATAGGTGTAGGTGAGTGTGGCAATGGAACATTGGTCTATTCATGAGAGCTGACAAGCAGCTTCATTTGATTCATTTCCTCCTTCATCTGGCTCAGCTGGGAATGAAACATTGCAGTCAATGAAGCTTCTTTAGCCACTGTTTCCTCACTAAATTTGGCCAGCGTCTGTTCCATCTCCTCCCGGGTAACCATACTTTGTTTCCGGCGTTTGGATTTACCAAAGTATTCCTTCAGACCTACCCCTCCTACAACCTCCCTTACACGCCCCACATGATCCGGTTTTCCAGTCGCAACGGTCAAAACATCATTCCTCCTATCCGACAAAAAAGATCCCTCTGTTTCTTTCTTTTTAAGATCTTCCTGTAAGATACAGATAACAAGAAGCTTAGTAATGTGATGACTTCTCATTTTTAATGAATTTGAGATATATTTTGATATATTTGAGAAGTCATTATTACTAATTTAAAGAGATTTTATTGAGATTGTAAGAGATATCAATATGGATGCATCATTTGTGGGATTTTAAGTTAGAAAATAAGTTTTTAAGTATATTTAAAATATAAAAATAAAAATAAAAATAAAAATTGATGTCATTATTATTATATAATATTTGCTTCTCTTTCACAGCCCAACGATGGAATGACGGATTGAAAATTAGATCCACAAATACCTTTGGATTTAATAGCAAGTGGACCCACAAAATTAAAGGGAATGTAAATTGTAACCTAAAAATTTGGATCGGCTAGACTTGAGCGACAACGTTTTGGGCGTGTGGAGATTTTGAATGAAAAAGAAACCTAAGGGAAGCTACAGAAAAAGGAGAGTAGAGGCGATTGATTGAAAAAAGAGAGGATCAATGCGAGTTTGGGAGTGGACGACTTGAGCGAAGCGAGACAGAGACGCGAGAGGATGCAGAGCTTCGGACCTCTTCTTCCTCTCATGCCGGCGGTGGCATTCCCAACTCAGACCAACGGTGAACTTCATCGTTACAGCTGAGAGGAGAGGCATTGCAATGATTCTCCAACATCATCAGCATTTTCTTCTCAAAGGAACCAGATTGAGTGAACGTGAGACAAGAAGAAGTAGCTCCGAGTCAGAGGAAGAGGCTGTTGCTGATTCTTTATCTTTGGTCTTGTAATTTCAAGTACTCTAATTTCTAGTTTCTTATTCCTTTCCAGTATGATTTTGAACCTGAGTTTTGATTTTGTTGAGATGGATGGGATTAAAGCCATGTGTGGCTAACTTTTCCTTTGCAACTTAGAGTATTATGAACTTGTTTGAGACTTAGAAAATGTTCCCACTAATTAGTTTTGCTTAATGTAAATTCAGTTTATTTAATCTTGTTTTGATTATTCATTGTTTAGCGATTGGCCACCATTAAACATGTTTTGGGGATTTAGGATTATACTTGACGAAGGAAATCTTAAATTGACCTTGGATTAAATAATGTGGAATTAGATTTTAATCTAATTTGCGTCTAGGATAGACATATACCTAGAAGCTCCACATGATCAAATTAGAGTGAGCCCGATTTGAATTGCATCTTAATTAATTGTGTGAGACATTGCATAATTATTTGAGGTAGGTGTATAAGTGGACCGACAGACATTTATAAACATTAATATTCTAGATTAACTGATGAAGTTAATGTAGGGATCCGTACAACGCAGCGGATTAAAATTTCTACGAATCCCGTCCTGAGGATCACTCAGGTGCGTTTAAACCAAGGCTAAGGAATCCGGATATTACCTTTGGAGAACTCGTTCGCGGTTTCTTCTTCGTTGAACAAAGGGCTACCTCCTCGATCGGCGAAGACAACTCGTAGAATCGGCTTCCTCCACCGTATCCACACGAACAATTCCCGAACACGGCTACGGCGGCGTGCTAGCGCTCTTTTGCGTCTCTCTCTATTTTTTACTCTAGGGTTTCTGCGGCCTTTTAGAATACGCTCGACTGAAAGTCCCGTAGGTTTTCTAAAACCCGTTGTTCGGCGTATTTAATGCAAAATTAATCGTATTAATTTTTAAATTCAAACTTTGGATCTGGATTAAATATATATTAATTAAATCTATCCGATAGATCTAATATAATAATATTTATTTAATCGAATTAAAAGCCGATCTGAAATTTTGAATTCGAATCTAGATTAAAAAATAATTAATTAAATCTATCGATAGATTTAATCCAACCTATTTATTTAATCCAAATTTAAAAGCCTTCGATTTAATTTATCTCAATAAATTAAATCCGAGAAATGACATCTATCTATTTATTTAAATCGAAATACTAATATCTCAATTTAAATTAAATAGACAATAATATCTTTATTCGAAAATTAAATGAGATACAATATCTCTGTTTGTTTTAGATATTTAATTTATCAAATAAATTAAACATAAAACAAATAATATAATAATAATATTTTAATCTCAATTAAATAATATCATTATATTATTTTTGAATTTAAATATATATATATATATATATATATTTACCCCGATTAAATTCGATTCATTAATCTCGGATTAATCGAGATTCAATGAACCCGGACACTTTTACTCGTGTTGGATTATTCTTGTGTGCGACCTGCGGCCCATGAGAGATTGGCGGTGGGCCAACACTTTGTGTCACCCACAAATCGCAGCGGCCTCTAGCAAGACATTGCGACTCCCCAATTCACATGGGGATCGATGACACGATACAACCTATCGTACAACCATGTCACGTCCCTTTTGTCACACGATAATTTGGTCAAGGATGAGGCATGGATAATGTCAACTTCCTTTTCTTGACCATTACTTTCTCGATCCTCGAGTAGTCTAATAAGTGAAATGGAAACTCCTTTCCATCACGGTATGGCCATACATTTCTTAGACTCACTCATCGAGGGCCCGTCGTGACGCGGTTATACATGAGATAAGCTTATGACTAGATCCATGCAGCTTCTCATAGTGGGTCGGCCAAAGACCTTGTACTCTTACAAGTGCCCATGACTTTGATTCGTATCTCCATACCTCATCAAAGTCATACGGTCTTAACTCATCTTCGCTCCGGCGTAGATGACCGACCAGGGACATTTAGGATAATCTATAAGATGTATCCATGGATTCAGTTATCAATATGAACATGCAAACGAAAATGATAACTAAAGAGAATACTTTAAATAACTTAAATATCCAAAGTACAATGAATTGCCCCTAGGGCATAATTTCCAACAGTTAAGCTTAATTAATTTAGTGGGAATAAAATCTAAGAAACAAACAAGGGATTAGTATCTCTAAGTTGTCATCCTTGATATTTAAAATTCATTCTCTCTTTAAAAGTTCTTGTTTTTATTTAATTTCTTTTTACTATTATTGAAAACAATTCTGATTTGCTCAACTTAAATGAAAAAAGAAATCTAACACCTAATCCCTAGTTTGACTGAGTCTCTATGGGATGACCTTGATTACCACTTTATTATTTGATACGGCCCATATACTTGCGGTGCTTGGTTAAATTTTGGTAGCACCATAATGAAACATGTTTAGTAACTGAAAATTAACAATAACGATACTTACAATTCTTTCAGCAACTAGACGAGTTTGTTCACTCGTGTAGGCGCCGCTTGGCTTTTGCCGAATATACAACCACAACTCCTCGTGACGTATTGGAGATGACTGATCAACTATCGTAGAAGGATTGGATTCAGCTTCATCATCCAATCTCCTCCGCTTGGCCGCCATCAATTCTTTTTCGGCCTTTTCATATCCGCTACGAGAAGCCCTATGCGAGCAATCATTCTTTCTCCCTATCTCCTATGCTTGTTCCCTTCTTTTCTGTGAATCAGAATTGAAAACAACTATTAATTATGAATTACAGCCATCTCACTAACAGAAATTAGAGAACTTCTGCTTGATATGAACCTCAAACACTAGTCAAATTCACTTCATCAAGTTTCAACATTTTATTTAAGGAAGATGTAGAATTGTAGAAGAAATTGGGAGAAACAGAGGAAAAGGAGTTGCAGAACTGCTGCCAACTCAGTCAATTCATTAATTCATCATAACTGGTTCCTACACATATTAGTCTAACCTCTTATATATAGTTAGAGGCTTGACTCTTAAGGCCCAATAACAGCTTGCACCGAAACCTTTACACAGTTAACATACTAACTAACTAATAGCAATGTCTAACCACTACCTACTATAACAGAACTAGCTAAGACTATAATAATGGTTTGACCCTTATGCCATTATTATTTCCCTAATTACCTACTTAGTATTTTATCTTTTCACGGTTTACATATAGACTTGCATAGAACTAAGACATGCTCCTCTGATGTAGGACAAAGGATGGAAATATATGCTTCTATTCACACACCAAAGCATCTAACTAACAGGATTAGATGAACACAATAACATTCACATATCCACGCAGGTTAATAAGCAAACAAAAAAGGGCGAACAAAACTAAATATAAACTCACCAAAGCTTTATGAGTGGTCCGTAACTGAACAAATTGTTGCCAAGTTTATTCATCAATAAATGTGTACTTGTCCCAAGGATTATGTTCAGGCTGAACCTCGACAAAAATATACTTGTTAGCTAAAGAGGTCTTAAACTTCCTCCACCGATCAGCACATTAAGACAATGTCTTGTCATTCAACTTTTGACAATCAGGAACAGTGTATGTAAGTCGGATAGTATCCCAAATAGGATCCTTTACTGTGCGAAGGTCCACACTTTTCTAGTCATCTTTCAAGATGTTAACCATGTTGCGTGCTAGATAGCCGACAAAACTATTATATTTGCTTTTATTAGGATCGAAAGGAGCCAACTTTTCATCAAACTAAATCTCGAGCTTTGACCTAGAGGTCCGACTTATGGATACGTCTTTCATTCGTGTGCCACTTCTACCACGGCGTGCAGGGCGGTTACAAGGCTCATTGTGAGATGAAGAGGGTTCGTTCTAACTCACACCAGTTACACCAGCAACTGGCGTTGGATGAACATGACTAGAATCATTTTCTCCGTTCATTTTCGAGAAAGGAAGAGAAGTTGAGAGTGGTGGTGGGCGAGGAAGAGAGGTAATGCAACAGGAAGAATGGTTTTGTACCAACAACAGGGGTTTTAGAATTCAGAGAGAACAACATAAGTCGTAAGGTAAGGTTTCGTGCGAAGAAGAAGATATTTGGCACTTTATTTTTATGACCGGATGAACTAAAATGACGGTCTTAAAGGTTAACATTTAAGACCATCTTTTACTAAACTCCGGTCTTAAAAGCAATAATTTTTTTGTTTAAATTTTTTCAATATTTTGTACCGGCAACAATTTAAATCCGGTCTTAAAATATTTAATTTTAAGACTGAATATATTAAAATTCCGGTCTTAAAAGTATACATTTAAGACTCGTTTATATTAAACACCGGTCTTAAAATTATTTAACTTTTTGTTTATTTTTTTTCAATATTTAGTACCGGGCACAATAAATGTCCAGTCTTAAAATTATAACATTTAAGACCATCTTTTATATATGTCCGGTCTTAAAAGTTTTTTACCTTTATATTTAAATTTTTCTTTATTATTTTGGACCGCTAAAAATATAATTCGGGCTGTATGAGATTTCTCTATAAGTAATTTGATATTTCAATTTTTTTAATAACATTTTAAAGACCTATTGTGTTGTTAACCAGTATGAATAATATATTTAAGACCCATTGATAAAGGATCCGGTCCAAGAAGTTCTTTATATTTATAAAACTGCCACTGGTTATACTTTTGAGACCGGTGCGTCAGTACTCCGGTCTAAACGAGACGGTCTTAAAGCACTTTTTTGCACTAGTGTAGTCTTAGCAACCAATGGCATAATTTCATATTTCTATACTTCCATATCCTAACATGACTGGGATGTTCTGTCGTCGAACTATGCTGACCATGCACAAGCAAGGTCTACAAATCCTAACTATTATAGTGATATTATCTTTTTAATTTTTTATGATATTTTTATATATTGCATCATGGATGTTGAGTTTTTGGGTTTATCACTATATTGATATGAGTATATTCATTGCTAATGGACACATTTTTCTATTATTAGTAATTATGATTATTTTAATTTTATGTTAAAGTCTACTATTTGTAAATATGTTAGCTTCTTGAAACCCAAAGTTTTAGTAAGTTCAAAGCCTATGGTTTTTAAGATCTGCAATATGAGACATTTTTATATGCCTACATTGTAAGTAAGCCTGTAAAAAGGTTTCAGGTTTGCCTAGGCTTGATGTAGGCTCAAGCCTGAGCCTAACAAAAAGCTTGCATATAGGCTCAGACTTTAGATTTCCATTACAGACTTAGACCTATTTATTTAAAGCCTGGCCTAACCTGACCTATTTCTATACCTACCTTTCAAACCCTTCAATTTCTAAAAACCGTAACCCCTTAGTGCAAAGCTCCCCCTTGTGTTTTCTCTCAGAATCATTGCAATGAGCATGATGCTTGTAGTAATATGAAGCCAAATGGTTGCTTCACAAACCACCAAGCCCCGAGTTCGAAAAGCCAAATGGTAACCATGGCACAATGGTTGATATTAGTTCTGGATGAACTTCACTTGTTGCCTGATAAATTTTCTTCACTTTGACCATGAAACAAAAAGGAAGATTGAAAGCTTTTTCAATTTGATAATCTGCGCCGCAATAATGTATCTCAGAATTGGAAGGTGAAAGGGTGCGCAGCAGTGAGAATGAGGGTGTTTTATTAACCCTTGCTATAAATTTATTAACTTATATATAGGATGCCATCATGCCATGTGGGATGACATATAAGATGTAAAGTGTCTTCTATTAATTTTATGTGGCGATCTCACAAGATAAAGTTAAGTCAACGGTAAGGTGTTCACAGTAATTGTTCAAAAAAAAAAAAAAAAAAAAAAAAAAAAATTAGGGAGGTTAAGCTTAAACTTTAAAACACCAAGGAAATTATATACACCTACCTCAAATTCAAGGGGTTTTATATAATTTAGAAACGTTCAACTTAATAACATAGATAAAAAAGGTTAAAGACAATAAATTTGCAACCATTGTAACAATTTTGTCAAAAGTACTCCTATTTATGAGAAGATAGGGAATAAGATAGACAATAAAGAAATTATTAAAATAAAGATTATTGTAGAAGAGGGAGAGAATAAAAATTTATTATAATAAAGAGGATTATGGAAGATTTTCTCTCAATGATGCTTTTTGAATGGGGGCAAAATATGAAACTGACAAAGAAAATTTTTGACATTTTTTAAATGTTTCTTATAAATAGAAATAAGGTACACAGGGTAATTGTTTCTTATAAAAAAGAATTAAGGAAGTAATTATTGCACAATTATATTATAGTAATACATGGGACATTTCTGATTTGCAATTACCGTCGTTTTCTTCAAAGTACATGAGTCAAACATTCCTTTGCGCATTAAAACTGGGCAAAAGCCTAAGAGAAGTGTTTCTTTTTTTTTTTCCCCCCAAAAGAAAGACAATCTTATCACTAACTAAATAAGATGATACTCATAAAGAAAAGGTTGCAACAGCTAATCTACTCTCAGGTCGGGTAAGTAATTGTGAAGTCCAAGCACAAAAAGCAACAAAATGAAAACCAACGAAAAATAAAAGTAACTACAAGAAAAACATGAACAAACATAGATGAAGAAGAGTATAAAGGAAGGTGATGATAAGAAATGTGGGAAATTCAATTCTATTAAGGCTGCCGTTGTTTCTGCCGTGGTGGCTCGGGTTGTGGTGGCTATTTGCAGCGCCAGCGACATACGCTGGAATAACCGCAGCACCTCCTTGCGTCGGTCTTGATTCACCCCCTTCACCACCATTCCCGCCGTCGTGGGGCGATGTGTGACCCCCAGAGCCTCCACCTTTAGCTACATATGCATGTAGACCTTTGCCTTCTTTAGATTTACTTTCCTTCATCAGGTCTGTCCAATAAAATCAGTGAGAAAAATTATTAATTGAAAAAGCCTTATTTTGGTGAATTAGATTGAGAAGTAAGTTGGAAAATATTTTTAATGGAACGACGGAAATTGTTGAAAAGTTTGAAATGGAATAAAAATGCTTTTAAAAACTAATGTTTAGTATATGAAGGGATGAAAAAAGAGGAATGTTTCTACATATATTATACTAATAAGATGTGAGAAGAATGAAAATTATTAAATGCAAAAAGGACCTAGACTCTAGCATATAATATTTATAAGGGCAGTTTTAGTATTTTTATTTATTTATTTTTCATTATAAATTCATTGATTATTTTTTCGTTTTTTTTTTTTCAAAAAATTTCACTAACCTCTCTATATTTTCAAAAGTTCAATTAGCATGCAAATATGTTTTGATTATGGATGACATTAGGATTATAATTAAAATTTCTCAAAATGACAGCTTTTGTTCTACTTTTATTTTTATTTTCATTTAATGGGATATAAACTAACAGTTTCAGGTTACAAATACGTCCTTTCATTTGTTGGAAAACTCTTTCTTACCACTATAACACTACATCCTTATCTGCATTTGCTGATAATTTCGTTCTGTTGGCTGAATCAAGGATGAGATTAATTTTAAACTTGAGATTTGGAGAAGGACTTTGAAGTCAAAAGGTTTCTGTGGGCACGGCAAGTTTGACAAGAAACAAGTGAGAATCGATGTGGAGGTTAAATTGGGAGAGCAAGTCATTCCACAAGTGTCAAAGTTTAAAATTTGTGATCAATTATATAATAAAATGGTGAAATTGATAAAAATGTAAACCTTAGAATACAGGTTTGGTGGTGAAAATGGAGAAAATCTAGGGGGGTTTATTTGTGATTGTTAAGTTCCTACTAAGGTAAAAAAAGGAACTTTAATCGCACTACTATAAAATCAGTAGTATTATATGGTAGTGAATGTTGGCTTTAAAGGGACAATATTAACATAGAGTGGGAGTAGCTAAGGTAAAGATTATACTGAGATAGATATGTGGTCATACAAGAAAAGATAAGATTTGTAATGATCATGTACGTGAATAAGTTGGAGTCACACCAATAAAGGAGAAAATGATAGAAAATTGTATAAGATAGTTCGGACATGTCCAAAGAGGCCATTAGATGCGCCAGTAAGAAAGGTTGATCAAGTAATATTAGGCCCTCTAAAAAGAAATAGAGGAAGACCGAAGCCTCAATGAGATTATAGAATGTGATCTATTGGTTAATAATCTGTCTAAAGATTTAGTTTTCGATAGAGCATAATGACATCATGCGATCCATGTAACTAACCTGTTGTAATGAGATAAGACTTTATTATTATTGTTGTATAACACAAATATCATTGGCTTCCTCCATTTTTTTTAAGGTAAGAGGAATATAAATTTAGGTAATACAAGTATCTGAAACATCTAGAAAGAAAATAAGACGTGGAAAGCTAAAGAGACAAACAGCACAAATTCAAAGTTTGCCACCGAACTACCTCCATTATAAATACAAGCATATAATCTCTTTAGATAACTCCGCATTGTATTCTTTGACCAATATCACAATAGTAATCAAGTTGCCTTTTAAAAAGCCACACGTTAAGTGAAAATAATGAATAAGTAAATATTGTATTTCTGGAAAATAATTACCCACTGATCGAACTTGTAAACAAACTTGTACTGTTCCATTGCGTTTCTTTGGTACTTTGAACCAAAAAGAACCACATGTTTTTTTCATTAAGAACGATTTTTTTTTTCACCTGCCAATTTATGATTTTCATTTGCAAATTATTAGAATTAACTCATAACTACTAAATATTTAATTTATAGCGGTTGGAATCCAAATTTACAATTTTTTTAAAAAACATTTAACTATTTTTTTAGACTTAAAAAATGTCATTCACCCAATTTTTCCACTCACTTTTCTTCCAAATGATAAAAGGACACTGGAGTTCTTGGGGTGGTACAAGAAATTAAATGCCCAGAATTCTTTCTAGTTTTTCGACCTCGCTATCTTTTATCAAACCAAACTTTACATTATTACTCTGCAATTAGGAATTTTAGTTAGTTAAGAATCCTTCAATATCCTCTCTCGCTTACACACCCGGGTATATAAATGTATACTCCTATATAGATACTCTGTTTTAGTTTGTGGCAAAAAGAAAAAAACAGGGATGCTTTTTCTTAGTACACCCGGGTATATAAATGCATACTCCTATATAGATACTCTGTTTTAGTTTGTGGCAAAAAAAAAAAAAAAAAAACAGGGATGCTTTTTCTTAGTACACCCGGGTATATAAATGCATACTCCTATATAGATACTCTGTTTTAGTTTGTTGGCAAAAAGAAAAAAACCGAGATGCTTTGTTTTAGTTTGTTGAGTTAGAAGATGATAACAATATGAAAGGAAGATGAGTTAGAAATATACTTGAAGAGAGGGCCTTGCGAAGTGAGGAGGAAGATGATACAAAACTGAGACATATGAAGATAACAACGCAAAATTCTGCAACACCCATTTGTCTATACCGGCTTAGAACTCTGAAACCCATCTTCTTCTTCTTTATAAATACTGCAGATCGAAACCCTAGAATCTTTCACTTTCTCTGTTGCAGAGTTTGGCTTATCTGACACAGCTAGGAAGAAAGTGGAGAGCTATATCCCAATTCAACCGACTTGATATCGAATCGAATCTGTTGCCATTTGTTATTTTGGTTCATATAGGCGGATCTATGTACACTACAAGGGGGGCAAGTGGCCCCCCCTTGATTTTTTGTTTTTGGTTTTTGTTTTGTTTTGTTTTTTTTCAAAAAAAAAAAATTTTAATTATTTATTTTTCCTCTTCTATGTTTTCCTCAACACGTCCTTCACTCTATTCATCGCTTCTTCTTTCCCCTTATAAAAATACTTGCGGACACATTTTAGACCTTAACTAGGAAAGATCTACTTCCTTTTTTGAGATATTTTCCTAACATTTTGTAGCCTTTTCTCTGTATTTTAGGTGGATATTCCCAGTACAAAAAATTGTTTGGAGCATGTAGGTTGCTAATTTTATGCCATGGATATTTTATGGCTAACACTTGCTCTTTTTCTTATTAATGATGATAAAACTTGCAACTGATAATAAGTGAAAACATTTTGAATCCTGTATTATTTTTTGTACTTTTAATGATAAGTGAAAAAAAAATTCGAGGGCCGCCCCTGCACTCTCTGTCAATTGTGCCCCCCTTTATGAATTTCTGGATCCGCGGCTGTGTGTCTCTGTCAAAGGTTGGAAGCTTTAACTTGAACTCGCTTTATTTTGTTTATGAGGTTTTCGAATTCTACTTGATTTCTCTCTGCAGCTTTAATTGTTGAGATTTAAACCAAAAATAAAAAATAAAAAAAATCTTTCTTCTTCTTTTAGCCAAAGCCAAACTAATAGAAACACTCGTGATATTTCCCTGCAACAAGGGAGATATAGGCACATGTATCAGATGGGCCCCGCATGATATGGTTGCCGAAGGAAGAAAAAGAAAGAAGAAACTCCCCTGAAATCGTGTTTTGATCCAGTATATGTTTTTATCCTGTTACACAGGCCAAGACTCAAGGACCACATGCAGTATTGCATGAACAATCCAGAAGAAATGAGCAAACTATCGAAATTAAAGGCTCAAATAACTGAGGTCAAGGGGATAATGATCGACAATATTGAGAGGATACATAGTCGGCCTGTTGACACATGCTAACAAACACACTTTTGGTGTTATTATAATTATAATTATAATTATACACACTTCTAGACTTCTTGTTTCTACCATATACTGTTAGTTCTGGTTCTAGACTTAGGGTGAGGTACTGGTGTCTGGTGTTTTTTGTATCGTGGTGTTTGAAGGCTTCACTTGAATATCAATTGGAAGGAATGCTATTTATGAACTGATCGATGTCGGTTTGATGGCTGTCCAAAAAATGTAATATATATGTAGTCGCATTAAATTATGGAAATTATGGTTTAAATAAAGTGTTGTGCTTATAAATTACAAATATGAATTGTTCTTTTCCTTGATTAAAAATCATTGAACATTAGCGTTGTCATCTTTTTCTTCTGCTATATTACTATTCAAAGTTGTTTTTTGCGCTATTGTTGATTAAACTCATGCTCACCTTGGGCTGAAAAACCTTTTTGCTGCTTTCATCTGTTTTACCAGTATTCCTCTTCTGTTGATCTGATTCCCAGTAAAATTGTCACTCCCAAATAATGCAGTTTAAAGATGAAATTCCACTGTAGCCATTTGTTGGTGCTACACTGAGCACAGAATAAAGAGAGGAAATTCAAAAGAATTCAAGCAACCATTCGGCATCTTTGCCGTTCATCGTTCTCCATTTCTTCACTATCTTGTTTCTTCTGGTCTTCCATAATGTATGCAATTACATCTTCCACTGTCAGGGCATCAATATCCCTTGGTTCTGCGAGTTCATCCTATGTCTTTTCGTCAGCAAAGGGTAATTTTCGAATTCATCCTAGACTCCTCGATAACTCTCTCATCATTGTGTTTGGGTCTCGTCTTATTCTTATTTATGAATCTTGAACTCCTCTTGCTTGACTCTTTTTTGTTAATCTTCAAGACTGTCTTGTTGCTTCTTTGGTCCATATCTGTCTTGAAGATCAATACAACACATCGCACTAACAAAGGTGCCCAGGTTGAAGAACTCAATGACTTGTTGAATCTCTGGTTGGAGTCCATTGATTAAGACTTTGATGGCTGCTAATGCCGGCAACTATGTGTGGTAGAAGTGTGTTAAGAAATATATTAGAATTCCTATAAATAAGGGATTAGGAGATAATCCTCATAAATAGTCATTAAGAGCCATCAATTCTAAGGCTCTCTCCTATTGTATAAATACCCTTCTAATGTACATGAATAGACACAATATTATTCAGATATTTCTTCTACATGGTATCAGAGCATAGGACTCTGAAATTATTTTTTTCTGGTCCACCGTTCGGTGTCACAGATCTGCGTCTGTTTTTGTCAGATTTGTTTCTACTATATTAAGGGCTTTGGTGGTGGCTCGATTTTGTCCACACGCGTCATGCCGTTGGGTTCTCCATCGTGAGTTTAGCCTGTTCCCGAAGATTCGTCGAAATTCCAGGCACCGGCGCGTGGGATCGTGTGCAACGCCATTTTTGACAGCGACCTCCACCGTTCACGTCGACTCACTGAACCCGGTTCCTTCCGGGTGGTTATGTGTTCATTCGGCGAGGTTTGCAGATTTGGGTTCCTTTTTTCTCGTGCGTTCTCACTGTTTTAGGTTTGGGTTTGCGCGTTCTAAGCTTCTTCTGGTTGAGTTCTGTTCCTTTTGGCCTTTGGTGTGAGGTGTTTGAGGTATTTGACAATTACTTCTTGTTTGGTGGTCACTTGTTCATTCTTTACCTCCGGTGAGGTGTTTCGGTTGGCGTTTGGTCTCTTGTGAGATATTTGGAAAATTGTGCCTTTGGTGTTAATCTCTTGTCAGACATTCAGAGACTTGTTTGGTTGCTGCTCTCTTTGGTTTCTTGGTACTATCTTCTTTAGTGAGGCTTTTTGCTCACTGTTGGTGCTCTTGCTTGGATAGTGTGTGTTGGTTGCCATCTTGATTATTTGTTTGGTACTCCCTTCATTGGTTGTTGTGGTGCTCAACTTGCTCCTTGTGAGGCTCGATGGCCACATCTACGTCTAGTTCTTCAATTGCTCTTTGTACAGGTAATATTGCCTCTAGTTTTGCTACTTCTTCCTCGAAGTGGATCATCGATTCTGGTGCTACTGATCATATGACAAGTAACCGTCATTTATTTTCCTCGTATGCACCTTATGCCACTCCTTCTAGTATAACCATTGCCAATGGTTCTAGCAAACTCACCATTGTATTTTCCCTGACCTTGCATTTAATCTTTTGTCTCCTAGCAAACTCACTCGACAATCAAACTGTTTCATCACTCTCTTTCCTCACCACTGTTTGATTCAGGATCTCACGACGAACCAAGTTATTGGTAGGGGCTATGAATCTAGCGGTCATTACTTCCTTGAGGATCAGGTACCACGTTCAGTTGCTTGCTCTGGTGGTTCGTCCCCTTTTGACATTCATTGTCGTTTAGGTCATGTGTCTTTGTCATCTTTGAAGAGGATGTATCCTCAATTCCATCATTTGTCGTCTTTAGAATGTAAGTCATGTCAGTTTGCTAAACATCATCGTGTTCATTTGGCACTTCGCGTTAATAAACGAGCTGCATCTCCTTTCGATTTGGTCCATTCTGATGCTTAGGGTCCATGTCATGTCGAGTCCAAGCCTGGTTTTCGGTACTTTGTTACTTTTGTTGATGATTTCTCTCGTACCACCTCGCTTTATTTAATGAAAACTCGTTTTGAGTTGTTTTCTCACTTTTGCAATTTATGTGCTGAAATCAAAACTCAGTTTGGTGTCTCTGTAAAAACCTTACGGAGTGACAATGCTAAAGAATATTTTTCTGCTCAATTTCAAACCTATATGCTCCAGCATGGCATGCTTCATCAATCCTCCTGTCCAGATACACCGGCTCAAAATGATGTTGCAGAACTTAAGAACCGACACTTATTAGAAGTTGCTCGGGCTCTCATGTTTCAAATGAATGTTCCTAAGTCTTTTTGGGCAGACGTGGTGTCTACTGCGTGCTTCCTTATTAATCGTATGTCTTCTCTTGTCCTCCATGGTGCCACTCCATACACCACCTTATTTCCTTCAAAACCTCTATTCCCTATGGACCCTAGAATCTTTGGTTGTGTCTTTTTTGTTCGCGATGTTCGTCCCACTGTTACCAAACTTGATCCCAAGTCTCTTAAGTGTGTCTTCCTTGGGTACTCTAAGGTTCAAAAGGGTTATCAGTGCTATTCTCCCACTCTTCGGCGGCATCTTGTGTCTACAGATGTCACATTCCATGAGTCCACTTCGTTTTTTCTTGTCTCTACTACACCCCCGTCTCCTACCTCTATCGATGACACTTCTGACAGTCTTGATGATCTCTTGGTCTATACGGTTCAGTTACCACCAGTGCAAGCATCTGACTCGGTACCTGCTAAACCACCTATCTATCATGTTTATCGGAAACGCCCTAGGGCGAGTAATGGCGTCGACCGGGTTCATGACCCACCAATGATTGCTTCAATGTCTGATCCGGTATCAGTTCCTTCTGCTCCTACTTCTGAACTAGTACTAGTGTCTGATATTCTTGATACTCCTAATCCTTCCGCTTTTACCTCTGAACCAGACACAGTGTCTGATCCTCCTGATGACTTGCCTATTGCCTTACGTAAAGGTAAGCGTACTTGCACCTATCCTATTTCTTCCTTTGTTTCCTATAACCATTTGTCTTCTCCATCCTGTTCCTTCATAGCATCCTTAGACTCTCACCGTTCCCACTACTCTCCAACAAGCCTTGACTCATCCCGGTTGGCGTGCTGTGATGGAAGATGAAATGGTGGCCCTTGATAAGGCCGGTACCTGAAATCTCGTTGATTTTCCTTTGGTAAGAAGGCTATCGAGTGTAAGTGGGTGTTCACGATCAAAATAAAAGCTAATGGCACCCTGGAACATTGGAAAGCTCGATTGATTGCCAAGGGTTATGCTCAGACCTATGGTGTTGACTATTTGGAAACCTTCTCTCCTGTGGCAAAATTGTCCTCTGTTCGCCTCTTCATTTCTATGGCAGCCAATTATGGTTGGGACCTTCATCAGTTGAATGTTAAGGATGAGTTCTTGAATGGTGATCTTCTTGAAGAAGTATACATGGAGCAACCACCTGGTTTTGTTGCTCAAGGGGAGCGTGGGAAGGTGTGCCATCTTCAGAAGTCTTTATATGGCTTGAAGCAGAGCCCTCGTACTTGGTTTGACAGGTTTAGCTCTGTGGTTAAGAAGTTTGGCCTGAGTCAGAGTAAGTGTGACCATTCTGTGTTTTATCAGCAAACAGATGTTGGGATGATCCTCTTAGTGGTATATGTTGATGATATTGTTATTACGGGTAGCAATGCTTTGAGAATCTCATCACTTAAGGCCTTTCTTAATTCTCATTTTCAAACAAAGGATTTGGGTCCGTTAAAGTACTTTCTTGGGATAGAGGTTATAAGAAGTAAGAAAGGCCTCCTTTTGACACAAAGGAAATATGTTCTTGATCTATTAAAAGAAACTGGGAAACTCGGAGCAGCACCGAGTAGCTTTCCCATGATTCATAATCCCTTCTTGAACATTGATGACCGCATACCGTTTGATGAGCTACCTGAGGATGTACGAAAGAAAGTTGATCCAGAGAAGATCAAGCCATTTGCCTATCCTAAGAGGTACCGTAGGTTAATTGAGAAATTGAACTATCTCATGGTAACTCGCCCCGATGTGACCTTTCCAGTTAGTGTGCTTAGTCAATTCATGACTGCACCAACCGTTGCTCAATGGGAAGCTTTTTAACATGTGTTACATTATTTGAAGGGCTTACCTAGTCGTGGTGTACTCTATATGAATCATGGTCACAATAAGATTGAATGTTTTGTGATGCAGATCATGCGAGATCAAAGGCTACCAGAAGATCCACCACAGGATATTGTGTGTTTGTTGGTGGAAATTTAGTGTCATGGAGGAGTAAGAAGCAAGATGTGGTTTCTAAATCGAGTGCAAAAGCTAAGTATAGAGCCATGTCTCAGTATAGGAAATTGTGTGGATTCACCAGTTAATGAAGGAGGTTGGTCTTGCTACGTCATTACCTACGAAGTTGTGGTGTGATAATAAAGCAGCTCTACACATAGCCCCAACTCTATGTTTCATGAACGTACGAAACACATTGAGATTGATTGTCACTTTGTACGCGATAAGATCAAGGAGAACTTTATTTCTACGGGGTATGTGCGGTCTAGTGACCAATTGGCTGACCTTCTGACTAAAGCCTTAAATGGGACTCAGGTTGACTATCTTTGTAACAAGTTGGGCTTGATTAACATCTATGCTCCAACTTGAGGGGGAGTGTTAGGAAATATATTAGAATCCCTATAAATTAGGGATTAGGAGGTAATCCTCATAAATAGTCATTAAGAGCCATCAATTCTAAGGCTCTCTCCTATTGTATAAATACCCTTCTTATGTATATGAATAGACACAACATTATTCAGACTATTTCTTCTACAAACTGCTTCAAACTTCTGCATGTACTCCTGCATCTTGGTTTCTTGTTTCAGTTGTGCTAACTCTGTGACTGTCATGAGGAGCTGTGGCAGCGATCAAATGACTTGCTCTAATGCCGTTGATACATGTAGAACAAGAAAAGTAAAGGAAGTTGTAGTTGATTTCTCAAGACACCTCAATACATATGTGCTGCCCCATTCATATTACACTAAATTCCCAAATTTCTTTATACCTGGTATTTCCCTAATTATCCCTCAATCCCCATATATCGCCTCGAGTGCTTGCATGAGGATCTCTTTGCAACCTAAGACCTTTCAAAACAACTTAAATGCCTTCCCTTTGGTGAGGCCACTTCCTAGAGCACCTAGTTGACAACAATATTCTAGTGAAGCTTCACCTCTAGTACGTCACTGAATGAATCATATTGAAGTAGATAAACACTTAATCGATTGGCGATGGGTGTACTCAAGTGGGATGGACAACCCTCTAAACTAGCTTTTGTGGTGAGAGAATGAATCACTTACATATTTTATTGAGCATCACTTTCTACTTAGGCAACCATATTACCTAGGTCTCCATCAATTGGTCTCCCTTGATGAGCCAAGGTTCTAGTAGCTGCACCTTGTAACACTTCACTTATCTTTCTTGTCAATAAGAATCGTCCTTTTTGTAGCCATATTAAAAAATGTTGACCACTAGCTCTTATATACTAATTAATAGATACTCAAGTGGGATGGGGATGGGGAATTCTACCCCAAAAATTAACTGTTGAGTTTGGAGGATTGATCTATTAAATGCCTTATTGATCACTCCTCTACTGTTCAATGTGACTTTAGGCATCTCATATTAAAGTCTCTGTCAAAGAAAAACGGATGATGGTTAGATTTGCACTTTCATCTCTATGGTTGATCAACTTGCAAATGTGCTAGTAGAAAGGTCGTCCTGTATCATTCTTTAGGACTTTATCATCAAGGTGGGAATTGAGAATATTTCTCACTAGCTTGGGGGGGAGTGTTAAAGTTGGCTTTTCATTGTTACTATCTTTAAGGACTACTGTATATAATTTAACTTCAAAGGACTTAATCATACTTAGCCCTTTTCCTTATGGATGCCATTGTAAGTTACCTTTGGTCTCTGGCTTACAAATATAGGCCCTCAACTCTTGTAAGCATATCAGAGTTCCTTACAAGGAGAAAGAAGATCTTTACAAAAATTAATGTTTCTTTTTCTTTAATAAATAATCTTTTTTTAAGAAAAAACCAATTAAACATTTTGGCTTTCTTCTAAATCATTGTGTGAAAGAAGGTTAACTATTTTAATAGCTGAGATCAAGTGTTTCGAGGTTGGATTCAATCTGTTGGGATATAATCCGTGCAAGTTAAAATAAATTCAGCATTTGCTTACTTTGGCTATTGTTGTCATCGCCAAGATAACCAATATAATGTTATACTTGCTCAATCTAGTGAGACATTGAGTTACTGCTTAAAATTATATAGCACTCTAATATGAATCCCAACACTTACTGGATATAAGGCTTTAGATCATGGTGATGTAAATCAAGGAGTGAGAACCAAAACAAGTAGTTTGAATGAAGTTACTTTCTTCACTTTCATTTCAGAGATTGAACCCTTTAAGATTGACAAAACCCTTTCAGACAATGATTGGGTCATATCAATGCAAGAGGAGTTACATCAGTTTGAAAGAAATCAAATTTGAGACTTGATACTTAGACCTAAAGATCATCCAGTCATTGGCACTAAATGGATATTCAAGAACAAACGTGATGAATCCGCAATCATTATCCATAATAAGGCAAGATTAATGGCCAAAGGCTATAATTATGAAGAAGGAATTGATTATGAAGAAACTTATGCTCAGTGACAAGATTTGAAGCCATAAGAGTTCTTCTAGCCTTTGCTTACATTGAAGGATTCAAGCTTTATCAAATGGATATGAAATTTGTTTTTCTAAATAGTTTTATCCAAGAGGAAGTTTATGTTCAACAACCTCCTGGATTTGAGGATAATCATCATCCGAATCATGTCTTTCGTCTTAAGAAAGCTTTGTATGGTCTTAAGCAAAGCTCCTAGAGCTTGGTATGAAACACTACGCAAATTCCTTCTTGATCAAGGATTTGTTAGAGGCAAAGTAGATACAACTCTCTTCATAAAATCCAATAGGAGGAATGATTTATTAATTGTTCAAATATATGTTGATGATATAATGTTTGGTGCTACTAATGATGCTTTGTGTGAAAAATTCTCTAAGATAATGCAGGGAGAGTTTGAGATGTCTATGATAGGAGAGTTAAATTACTTCCAACGATAAAGGACATAAAGAATGTCAATGAAGAATGACCGAGATCAAGGAATGAATCAAGCAGGAACAATAAATGCTCTTCAACGCACAATGACCACATTCTCCAATGGTACATTGAATGGCTTCCAATTGTCACAAGTTTGCTTCACCACATATAAGCTAAAGCATTCAATTTGTTCACCAACCAACCAACTACCAGAAACAAAAAGCACAAACGATCAAAAATGTACTTACTATTTCTTACCTCTGGGTAATATCTTTGGATATATAAAACTTTAGTGTTTATCTATTTGCTCTTTTTTAGAGAGTTTATTTTTTATTGTCAATCATTGTAAGAATCTCAAAGTATTGGGATTTTAGAATTGGGTTTTCTGATTACAACTTGTAAAGGGAAGTGAATCCTAGTGAGAGGATTGCTTTCAAGTACACAGTGTGTAATTGAAGGGATAGTGAAAATCCCAGAAAGTCTAGGGACTGGAGTAAGTCAAGAGTTGAGACCGAACTAGTATTTGTGTCAATCCTTCTCTTCTTCTCTGTTAGACTTTGTTATTGCGCCTACTTCTGTGAGTTTCGAAAAGATTTTTTAAATCCCTAATTCACCCCCTCTTGGTAATATTCTATTATACAGATGGCGAAGGAGGGCGAGCGGCGGCAAAGAGATAAGAAGGTGCATGTCTTAGCTTTGGTGTTTGTGAAAGAAGAATAATGAAATGCTAGAAGGTTAAGTCGTGCAGAGCTAAGTGACAAGGCGTTGGAAGGTGTGTTGGGAGTGCGTTTTTGTGTCCCAATTTGTACTTGAGACGCTTAAATGTTACAAATAGGTGTCCTAAATTCAATTTGGGATGCTTAAAATCTCTAAAAGTAGTACTACTACTTTTAGGAGTCTCAATTTAAAATTGGGAATTGGGACACCTAAGGTCCATTTTAGGCATCCAATTTTAAATAGGGACACCCGATATATAAAAAAATTACAAAAATATCACCATTTTTATTTTTTACTTTCCCTTTTTAAAAAACATATGTTTTTGGGTGAAGTAGAATCCATTTTTTGTAATAGTGTCTTCACTTTGATAACTTTAAGTTAACAGTAAGGTGTTCACAATTTAATAAAAAAAAAAAAAATTAAGGAGGTTAAGTTTAATATTTAAAATGTTAGAGAGATTACATACAACTACTTCAAAGTTCTAGGGGTTTTAGATAATTTAGAAACATATAACTTAATAACATAGATAAAAAAAGGTTAAAGACAATAAATTTGTAACCATTGTAACATTTTTCTCAAAAATATTTATGAGGAGATAGGGAATAAGAGAGACACAATAAGAAAATGATTATAATAAAAATGATTGTGGAAGAGAGAGAATAATAAATTATTATAATAAAAAGGATTACTATGCAAGACTTTCTCTTAATGATACTTTGGGGCTGTGATAATAAATGTATTAATATTAAAATAAGTAATTGAATAGGGGCAAAATTGAAAATCAACAAAGAAAATTTTAGACATTTTCTAAATGTTTCTTATAAATAGGAATAAGATACATGGAGTAATTGTTTCTTATAAAAAAAAGGAAGTAATTCTTGTACAATTATATTATACTAGCAATAGCATGGGACATTTATGATTTGCAATATTACCATAGTTTTCTTCAAAGCACATTAGTCAAACAACCTATGCGCACTAAAACGGGGCAAAAGGCCGAGGGAAGTGTTTTTTTTTTTAAAAAAAAAAAAAAAAAAAAAAAGAAAGACAATCTTATCACTAACTAAATAAAATAATATAAAGAAAAGGTTGCAAACGGCTAATCTACTCAGGCCGGGTAAGTAATTGTGAAGTCCAAGCACAAAAAGCAACAAATGAAAACCAACGAAAAATAAAAGTAACTACAAGAAAAACATGAAAACCATGAAGCTTAGAGGTCCAACAAACAAGCAAACACCCAAGTAACCACCAATACTGCCCAGTTCTGCACGAACGCGCCAAGGAAGAAGAAGAAGACCACCAAGAGCGCATGGATCAAGATAAGAGAAGAAACACTGCTCCAACCATACCAGTACGAGTCGAAGCTCTATGGACATCTGTTTCCCTAAGGATATTTAAAACACACAGGCAGAGAAGGCCAAGCAACGAACACCGGCCATGAACTAGAAGAAAGGTGAGACATCAATCTAAGATTTTAAGATCCTACGAAAATTCAAAGAAAAAGTCAACAGAGTTTAAAAAAAAAAAAAAAAAGAGTGTGTACCTAATTGGCTGCTGATGATACGAAGAGGATCTTCCCTCATTTTCTTTCTCACTACTTTTTTCCCTCCTAGAAAAAATGTGACGTGGCATTCAAAATAATGTGATCCTATGACATTCTAAAATGTAACGGTCACTTGCTATATGAACAAACATAGATGAAGAAGGGTATAGATGATAAACAATGTGGGAAATTCAATTCTATTAAGGCTGCCGTTGTTGGTGCCATGGTGGCCCGGGTTGTGGCGGTTGTTCACAGTTGCAGCGCCTGCCGCGCCAGCAACATACACTGGAATAACCGAGGCACCTCCTTGCGTGTGTGTTGACTCACCGCCATTTCCACCGTTGTGGGGCGATGTGTGACCTGACGAGTGGCCGCCTGCGTGGCCACCGGCGCCTCCACCTTTTGCTATATATGCATGTAGACCTTTTCCTTCTTTAGATTTACTTTCCTCCATCAGGTCTGTCCAATAAAAATCAGTGAGAAAAATTATTAAATTCATAAATTGAAAAAGCCTCATTTTGCTGAATTAGATTGAGAAGTAAGTTGGAAAATAATTTAAAGGAACGACGGAAATTGTGGAAAATTTAGAAATGGAATAAAAATGCGTTTAGAAAACTAATGTCTAGTATATAAAGGGATAAAAATAGAAAAAAGACCTAGGAT
The DNA here is from genome assembly GCA_019022655.1 of Acacia acuminata. NCBI lineage: Eukaryota > Viridiplantae > Streptophyta > Magnoliopsida > Fabales > Fabaceae > Acacia > Acacia acuminata. The sequence goes on along the minus strand of JAFJYI010000098.1, from coordinate 1,674,149 downwards.
CTAGCATATAACATTTATAGGGAAGTTTTAGAATTTTACAGTTATTTTTCGTTTTCTTTCTTTTTTTTTATGTCACTAACATCTATATTTTCAAAAGTTCAATTCGCGTGCAAATATGTTTTGAGCTAGTATGGATGACATGAGGATTATAATTAAAATTTCTCAAAATGACAGCTTTTTTCTACTTTTCTTTTTATTTTCATTTAATGGAATAAAAACTAACAGTGCCAAGTTCTAAATACGTCCCTTCACTTGTGAGAAAACTTTTTCTTACTACTGTAACACAATATTCTTAACTTCATCCAATACTAATAAGGTAAAAGGAAAATTGTACTTTGAACTACAAAGAACAAAATATGTGTTTTTTTTTTTCTTCATTAAGAAAGATTTTTTTTTTCCACCTGCCAATTTGTGATATTCAATCACAAGTTATTAGAATTACCTCATAACAACTAAATACATAATTCATAACGGTTGGAATCCATATTATCAATTTTTTTTTTTTTTAAAAAATGTAACTATTATTTTAGACTTAAAAAATGTCATTCTCCCAATTTTTGCATTCACTTTTCTTCCAAATGCTAAAAGAACACCTGAGTTCTTGGGATATCACAAGAAATTAAATGCCCTGAATTATTTCTAGTTTTCAGACCTCGCATCTTTTATCAAAACAAACTTTACGTTATCATTCGACAATTACGTTTAGTTGGTTTTAGATACTCTGTTTTAGTTTGTTGGCAAAAAGAAAAGAAATAGAGATGCTTTGTTTTAGTTTGTTGAGGAAGAAGATGATAACAATATGAAAGGAAGATGAATTAGAAATATACCTGAAGAGAGGGCCTTGTGAAGTGAGGAGGAGGAAGATGATACAAAACTGAGACATATGAAGATGATAACACAAAATTCTACAACACCCATTTGTCTATTTCGGTTCATAACTCTGAAACCCATCTTCTTCTTTATAAACCCTGGAATCTTTCACTTTTTCTTGCACTGATGAGACATATAAGGATTCTGTGGGCTATATATGATATGTGGATCTGAATTCTGAATCAGAAATAAGGAAGGTTCTGGTTTTGATGATACAACGAGTATATTAGTTTAAAAGGAAATCTGAGAATAAAGTAGCAGAGGTTGGCTTATCTTACAAAGCTAGGAAGAAAAACAGGAGCTATATATTAAAGTCAGAGAAAATAAAGATTGTGAGTGGCCCATTTCAACCGATTCAATATCGGATAGAATCTGTTGCCATTTGTTTTTTATTTTTTTTGGTTCATATGTGTCTCTGTCAATGGTTGGAAGCTTTATCTTGAACTCACATGATTTTGTTTATGTGGTTTCCGGATTCTACTTGATCCCTCTCTCCAGCTTTAATTGTTCAAATTTAAACCAAAAGAACTTCTTCCTTCTTCGTCTAGCCGAAGACAAAACTAATTGACCCACTCCCTCCCCGGCAGCAAGGGAGATACAGGCACATGCATCAGATGGGCCCCGCATGATATGGTTACAAAGATAAAGAAGCAATGTCGTAGTGCCTTTCTCTTTCTATACTTTTCTTTATGTGCTTGTGTTTATCTCTTAATTTAAGGTTAAGTTGTGGCATTTTTTTTAATATATTTTGATAAATTATGCTTTGTATAGGAAATTTTTTTTTTTTTTAATATCCAGTATTTCAAATTAATTAATTTCTCATGTTATCGTCCACTTCATCATTTTCAGTACAGAAAGTTAAACCAATGATTAATGAGTACTTTTGCTCCATTTTTTGTAACTACATAATCATTTTTACAGTTTAAAAAAAAAAAAAGTAAATACCTTTCTGGTCCCTAACAAAAAACACAATTTTCATTTTGGTCCCTTGCAAAAAAAAAAAGTCTATTTTAGTCTATAAAAAGGACGACTAAGTCGATTAGGCGACATTTTGATCCCTTACAAATTTTCAAAATGTCTTCTTTAATCCCTTAAAAAGGACGAATAATTGTCGTTTTTTTTAAGGGACCAAAACGGAGTCCGTATTTTTGTCAGGAATCAGAAATGGTATTTACTCAAAAAAAAAAACATACAAGATGTTAAGTCACTTTGAGACAAACTGCATTTATATTTTTACACCTTAACTCTAAAAATATTAGATATAAACCACGAATCGTAATTATCGGGATTAAAAAAATCGATGAAAGTACAAGTGTGGGCAATCGAATCAACCCTTTTTATATTTTATATATTAAGATTATCTATCCGGTTTTGTGGGTTGTCCAAATCCTCACGCCACTCTAGAGGATATAGATCTTATATTAATATTAGTATAAATTTTACATATAAGTCCAAGGAAAAAAGATATTTACATTTAAGTCCCTTAAAATTACGAAATTACTCAAAAATCCCAAGGAACTTCTGAGTAATTATTTCAAAATGTAAAATTACTTTGCTTTTGCCCATAGTGCATATTTCACACAAAAGCGATTAACAACACAAAATGCATAAATTAACAACAAAAATGCATAAATTAACCACAACTTCGAAAACCTTCAATTTGTCATGTATCACTTTCGAGGCGATTAACAACACAAAATGCATAAATTAATTACAACTTCTAAAAACATTCAACTGTCATGTCTCACTTCCGAGGCGATTAACAACACAAAATGTATAAATTAACAACATGCATAAATTAACCATAACTTCGGAAGTGAGACATGACAAATTGAAGGTTTTCAAAAGTTGTGGTTAATTTATGCATTTTGTGTTGTTAATTTATGCATTTGTGTTGTTAATCGCTTCGTGTGAAATATGCACTATGAGCACAAAAGTAATTTTACATTAAAAATAATTACTCGAAGTCCCTTGGGACTTCTGAGTAATTTCGTAATTTCAAGGGACCTAAATGTAAATATCTCTCTTCCTTGGGACCTATATATAATTTTCCCTAAATTTTATACTTGCCTTGATGATAGAGGATAGTTTTGAAGAAGACTGAAAAGGGCAATTTCCCTTTCCTCTCTTAAGCTTGATTACTATTTTTTCTCTTTAACTTTATTTTATGCTCCGTTCCTTAATTTTATTTTGTTCCAATATAGTTAAATTGAATTTATCTTAATTAATATTCACTCTTATTCTTTACTTTCATTGTATTATAAGTTGATCTTTTAATTTTCAAATTAAAAGCCACTCGGAATTTTTTTTTCTCTCTATCATTATCAAATTATCTAATAAAAATTTTACTTTGATGGTAATCATGAAAATGATGAAATGTTTGTGTAGCTTTTAAATTTACACATGATAAAAGTGAAACCACAAACATTTAAATTAAAATTAGAATGAAATTATAGAAAAAGTACATCCCCCATAATTCCACTAGCGTTGGCATCTGGTCCCAAAAAAAAAACACCTAGCGTTGGCCACCTGAAAATTTGTCTTATAAATAAATAAATAAATTGTCCTGTAAATTAAAATGGAGGAATTACTTTGAGACTAAAATGATGCAGGGGAATTACATAGAGAATTCCTAATGCGAAGAATTGTAAATTTGTCTTACGTAAACATCATCATCAATATTTGAGAATGACCTCATGCCTCGAACAATAAAATCTTTTGAAAATGACTAAATACAAGCCCAAGGACGAGAGTACAAACTATTAAGGGTGTTTACAAGTCCACACCACTGGATTAGATAACGTAAGTTTGTTTACCAACAAATTTATACTCCATCTGTTTCTGTTAATAATAAACATTTAATAGAATCTTATGGTTTTGAAGTATTGGTTAAGAAAAATAATTTTTTAAAATTGAAACCCTTTTTAACTAAAATATCCTTATTTATGATGATATAGGAAATGAGAGAAAGAATGAGGGAATTCTTATCATAAGAAGGATTGTAAAGGAGAAAGAATAAAAATGTCTTTATATAAATTTAAAATAGGGTGAAGGGTCAATTTTACACATGACCTTTGTCCAAAAGATCACCCAGCACCACGACCTTTCTTTTGGATCAAAAATACACACGACGTTACGTTTTTGGATCAAAAATACCACTAGTTAGTCAAACCGTTAGTTGATTGTTAACGCCGATGTGACACGACAAGATGACGTGGATCTTGACGTGGGCCGACGTGGAATAAATAAAAAATAAAAAAATTAGGAAAATTTTAAAAAATATTAAAAAATTCAAATAATTAAAAAAATAAAAATAATACGAAAAAAATTAGGAAAAAATAAAAATAATTGGAAAAAAATTAGGGAAAAATAAAAATAATTAGAAACAAATTAGGGGAAAATAAAATTAATTAGAAAAAATTAAAAAAATTCGGAAAAAATTCAAATAATTAGCAAAGAATAAGGAAAAAATTTAAAAAAATTAGAAAATAATTAAAATAATTAGAAAAAAATTAAAATAATTGGAAAAAATTTAGGAAAAAATTCAAATAATTTGAAAAAAATTAAAATGATTGGGAAAAAATTCAAATAATTAGAAAAAAATTAAAATAATTGGATAAAAATTCAGGAACCTACCATTCATTCCTTTAATAATTTAGACATGTTCCTGTAAATATTTTTAAAAAATATAGCAGAGGGTAAGAACGGCACTTGACGAACCAAAAGCTCAAAAGGAGCATAGAATTTATGCTTGTATGCTTGAAGGGAAAATTTGGAAGGATTACGAATTTATGCTAGAAAATATCCCAAATGAAGACGGAGAGAGAGTGAAGGTTGCTTGAGAGAGAGATACGGAGCGAGAGGAAATGTAAAAGATGGAATAGAAGCTCTGCAAAATATTTGAGGGGGAGAGAGATGGAACAGAAGGCTCTACAAAATATTTTTTCTAATTATTTGATTTTTTTCATATTTTTTTATTTTTTCTAATTATTTTTATTTTTCCCTAATTATTTTTTATTTTTTTAATTTTTTAATTTTTTTCTAATTTTTTTTTTTTGCTAATTATTTGAATTTTTTCCTAATTATTTGAATTTTTTTCCATTTTATTTTTTATTTTTTCTAATTATTTGAATTTTTTACTCATTTTTTTATAATTATTTTAATTTGTTTCTAATTTTTTTCAATTTTTTCCTTATTTTTTGCTAATTATTTGAATTTTTTCAAATTTTTTTCTAATTATTTTTATTTTTCACTATTTTTTCCAATTTTTTTTTTTTTTTCCTAATTTTTTTCGCATTATTTTTTATTTTTTTAATTATTTGAATTTTTTAATATTTTTTTTAAAAAAATTTCCTAATTTTTTAATTTTTTTTATTCTACGTCGCATCCACGTCATCTTGTCAGTGCCTCGTCTGCGTTAACGGTCGACTAACGGTTTGACTAGCGGCCGTGGTATTTTTGATCCAAAAACGTAACGTCGTGTGTATTTTTGATCCAAAAGAAAGGTCGTGGTGCTGGGTGATCTTTTGGATAAAGGTTATGTGTAAAATTGACCCTTCACCCTTTAAAATAATATAGGTAAATGTGAATCAATAACCCTATTACATATCTCTCCAATCTAGAATTTTCCATTCTACATGCTTTTAATTGAAATAATGGTCTTGTTATATATATGTGTGTGTGTATGTCTATGTACACATATATCTCTACGCGCGCACACACACACGTACGTACGTACGTACATACATATATACATACATATATATAGACACACACATATGTACATACATATGTGTGTGTGTTTATACTTATATGTGTATCTGTGTATATATGTGTGTGTACATATATATATATATCTTTGTGGGTTTGTCAATATGTATGTGTGTGTGTCTATGTATATGTACACACACACACATATATATATATGTATATACATTTATAGAGGCGGATGCACATGCATTATAAGGGGGGCACGTGGCCCCCCCTTGATTTTTTTAAAAATTAATTTTAATTATTTATTTTCCCTCTTCTATTTCTTTCTCAACACGTCTAGCTCACTCTGCTCCTTGCTTTTCTTTCCCCTATAAAAATACTTGCAGACACATTTTAACATTGTGACCTCAACTGAGAAAGATCTGCTTCCTTTTTTGAGATACTTTCTTAACATTTTGTAGCCTTTTCTCTATATTTTAGGTGGATATTCCCAGTACAAAAACTTGCTTGGAGCATGTAGGTTACTAATTTTCTGCCATGGGCATTTTATGGCTCACACTTGCTCTTTTTCTTATTGATCATGATAAAACTTGCAACTAATGACAAGTGAAAACCTTTTGAATCCTGTATTATTTTTTGTGCTTTTAATGACAAGTGAAAAAAAAAATTTCCGGGGCACTGCCCCTGAACCCCCGCACCCTCCGTTAATTGTGCCCCTCCTTCCATAAATTTCTGGATCCGCCCCTGTACATTTATATATACACATAGTGTTGGAAATTATGCCCTAGGGGCAATTCATTGTACTTTGGATATTTGAGTTATTTAAAGTATTTTCTTTAGTTATCATTTTCGTGCATGTTCGTATTGATAAGCGCATCCCTGATACATCTTATAGATTATCCTAAATGTCCTCGATCGGTCATCTACGCGGAGCGAAGATGAATTAAGACCGATATGACTTTGATGAGGTATGGAGATACAATCAAAGTCATGGGCACCCGTAAGAGTACGAGTCTTTGGGCCACCCACTATGAGAAAGTGCATGGATCTAGTCATAAGCTTATCTCATGTATAACCGCGTCACGACGCCCTACGACTGAGATCATCATGGATTCCTACATGATGAATCACTGGTCTTTGACCTAGTCAAAAGTCACCTTTGACCGGGAGTGATGATAAAGGCAGGATCGGGATCGGTGGTTTTCATGCGGACGGATGTGAATGGTCAAGATGGAATTTGTCCCTCACATTCGTAGAGAGATAATCTTTGGGCCCCTCGATGAGTGAGTCTAAGAAATGTATGGCCATACTTGTGATGGAAAGGAGTTTCCATTTCACTTATTAGACTACTCGAGAATCGAGAAAGTAATGGTCAAGAAAGGAAGTTGACATTATCCATGCCTCATCCTTGACCAAATTATCGCGTGACAAAAGGGACGTGACATGGTTGTACGATAGGTGTATCGTGTCATCGATCCCCATGTGAGTTGGGTAGTCGCAATGTCTTGCTTGAGGCCGCTTGCGATTTGTGGGTGACACGGTGTTGGCCCACCGCCAATCTCATATGGGCTGCGGGGTCGCACACAAGAATAATCCAACACGGGTAAAAGTGTCCAGGTTCATTGAATCTCGGATTAATCCGAGATTAATGAATACGAGTTTAATGCAGGGTAAATATATATATATATATATATATATATTTAAATTCGAAAATAATATAATGATATTATTTAATTGCGATTAAAATATTATTATTATATTATTTGTTTTATGTTTAATTTATTTGATAAATTAAATATCTAAAACAAACAGAGATATTGTATCTCATTTAATTTTCGAATAAAGATATTATTGTCTATTTAATTTAAATTGAGATATTGGTATCTTAGATTTAAATAAATAGATAGATATCATTTCTCCGATTTAATTTATTGAGATAAATTAAATCGGAAGGCTTTAAAATTTGGATTAAATAAATAGGTTGGATTAAATCTATCGGATAGATTTAATTAACTATTTTTTAATCTAGATTTAATCGAAATTTCAGATCTGGTTTTTAATTCAATTAAATAAATATTATTATATTAGATCTATCGGATAGATTTAATTAATATATATTTAATCCGATCTAAAGTTTGAATTCAAAAAAAGTTAATACGATTAATTTTGTATTAAATACGCCGAATGTTTTTAGAAAACCTACGGGACTTTCGATCAGCGTATTCAAAAGCCGCGAGAAACCCTAGAGTGAAAACCGAGAGAGAGACGCAAAAGAAGCGCTAGCACGCGGCGCGTAGCCGTGTACGAGGATTGTTCGTGTGGATACCGGTAGAGGAAGAGGATTCTAAGAGTCGTCTTCTGATCGAGGAGGTAGCCCACCTGTTCAACGAAGAAGAAACCACGAACGAGTTCTAAAAGGTAATATCCGGATTCCTTAGCCTTGGTTTAAACGCGCCTGAGTGATCCTCAGGACGGGATTCGTAGAAATTCTAATCCGCTGCGTTGTACGGATCCCTACACATAGATACACACACACACACACACACACATATATATATGTACACATACACACATACATATTGACAAACACAAAGATATACATATATTTACACACACATATATGCACAGATACACATATATGTGCACACACACACACATATATGTGTGTGTTTCTATATATATATATCCACAAATTAATGTCAGCTGATCGATAAATAAATTAAAATATAATAATTTCAAAGTTTCATGGGCTGAAAGAATCTATATACATATGCTTACCAAAAACCAAATACACTTGAAAGAATAAAATAGGGGTATTTAAGGAAGAAATTAACAAAAAGTAAAATGTTGTCCTATAATTAGGACCAAAACCAACTCTCAAATGTTGTCTTATAATTAGGACCAGAGGGAGTATTGGTTGGTTTTTTTTTACCAATCTTCCCCTTATTAAATAACTATTTACCAAAATGCCCTTGTCTGGAAACTATTTAAGCATATGCCCCTGTTTAGTCGACTACACCCCTCATGTAGTCGACTAAAACGCGGGGGCATATATTTTTTTAATATCCCCGTGATTTAGTCGACTAAGCCACAATGCTTAGTCGACTAAAACGCGAGGTCATATATTTTTTTAATATCCCGGTGATTTAGTCAACTAGCGACAGAGGAGTTTTTAAAAAACCCCAATCGCGGCATAATAAACCCTAATCGACTAAGGAAGCCGCCTAAACCTCTCCCCCTCTTTTTTTTCTTCACCAAATCTTTACTGAATCCGTTGGTGGGTAGTGAAGGAAACTTCATTCTAGTGTCATTTGTGTCGATTTCGGTATGTTCTCATCTCCATTTCGAATTTCCACCGTTGTTCTTGCGTTTATACGAACCCCCATTTGCGTTTTTACGTTTTGTGCTTTTATTGGGTGATTTTGTTGTGTATCTTTGATTGATTTGTGTATCTTTATTATGTTCTCATCTCCATTTCGAATTTCCGCCGTTGTTCTTGCGTTTATGCGAACCCCCATTTGCGTTTTTGCGTTTTGTGCTTTGATTGGGTGATTTTGTTATGTATCTTTGATTGATTTGAGTATTTAATTAGTATTTATGGATGATAATGACGAATGTACATGTGAAAGTGGAAAGATTTACATCGTTTGATAATTTTTTTTTTAATTTTTGGACGAATTTCACTTCGGTTTTCATCAATTTTTGTTGTTGTTGATTGTGTTTTTTAGTTAAAATGATGAATGTTTGTTGTTTATACTGATTAATGTTTGTTTACGCTACTTAGATGTTAAGTTTTTCGAATAACCCATTTCCTTGAATGTTTGTTGTTTATGTTGATTGTGTTTGTTTGTGAAAATGATGAATGTATATAGGAAAGTGAAAATGATGAATGTTTCTTGTTTGTTGATGGTTTATAATGTCCATTTGTAGGTTGTTGTTGTCATCATGTGTCGTAGACAAGCTCCTTTTAACACCGACAATGAGCGTGGGAGGCGGATTAAGCAACGGGCAAACCACGAGGCATCTTCCTCTAGGCCACGGCAACCACAGCCTGAGCCCGTTGTGGATCTCCCTTTCAGTTATCTGTTTGATAATAATGTAAAAGAGCATGAACGATTCATGGCAAATTTTGCCACCAGACCCATCTGCAAGCCGAAGTCATTAGATATCGCATTCTTTACGAATGAGGGATTTGAGATAGTGCCGATGTTGGATATTTCCCATCTGAGAGGCTTGGCGGAGAAGACTTGTCCATATTCAGAGGTTATGGTGAGAGCTTTCTACCATAACATGAGCTACATAAATGGTGATCTGTAGTCTCCCGTCTGCGGGGTTGACATATTGATGACGGCTGCCGACTGGACGGAGTTACTTGCGTATGATTTTGATGTAGTGGAGACTATTCAGTATGATGGGGATAGCACTGTAGCCTTAGAGGGATTTCATCGGGATGAGGCTGTGCATGAGGCCAGGAGCTCATAGAGCTATACTTTCTGTGGGCCAGTTGACTGTTAATGCTCGTATCCTTTTCTATGTCATCACCCACATATTGTTCCCTCGGGCTTACAATCATTCGAGGGTGTTAGAGGGTGACATTCCTGTTATGTGGGCTATTCGTCATGACATTAATGTGAATTGAAGGCACTACATTTGCAATATGATGTATCAGGCCAAACAGAAGGATAATGCTGCTCTCCCATACGCCTATCTGGTTCAGGGGATATTGGAGCATTTTGGTGTTCCTATGCACACTGAGCAAATGGTGAGTCAGAGAACGTAGAATGCTAGCTTTGGACAGAGTCTATTGGAGCAGTGTAAGATCTCAAAGGGGCCAAATGGTGTGTGGCAATACACTAATGTTAAGGAGGAGGTACCTGATGCTGGCCCGGTTCCACCCGTTGTTGCTCCTGAGTTCCATGATGATGATGACGACGATACGGATATGGAGGACTTTGTTGTGTCGAAGGGTGGATTCTCCCTTGATGATGTCATGAAAGCTATCAATGTTAGCATGAAACAGAATGCCAAAATGGAAGTTAAATTGAAAAAGAGGTGGAAGAGCCACATTGAAAAAGAGAATGAAAGGTGGAGGTGGATGCAGGGTCAGATGAAGGGGTTAGAGGATAGGCTTGGTCAGTTGCAGCTTGGACGAGAGCAGGAGGCAGCCGGTGACGATGACCAGGGAACTCCATCTGAGGAGGAGGCTAACACATCTAAGGAGGAAGTTTAGATTTATTTGTACTGGCATTGTTGTTTTTAGACTTGAAATTTCATTTGACTTGGTGTTGCTTTTGGCTTGATGTTGGTTTTTTGTTTGTGTGGTTAGACTTTGTCCAAGTGTAATGACATTAATGTTAATTTTTTAATGAATGTTGTTGCTTTTGGTTTATGTGGTATGAATTTATCCATTTTGGTAAAGACGTGTTATAGACCTAAGGAATTAATTTTGGAACATTAGCGGACCAAACCATGCAACACCAACAAATGATGCTCAAATAATCTTCCCCAAGTCACATTGATATGTAAAATTGTGTTGGAAATGTTCTTTGTGCATGCTTTGGAAATTGAATTGGATAGGTGAGGGTGCCTCGGACTCGTTTAGTCAACCGGACCATAATGGTCTAGTCGACTAAACGAGTCCGAGGCACCCTCACCTATCCAATTTGATTTCCGGATGCACAAAACCATTTGTATATCCCTTCTACATATCAATGTGACTTGGGGAAGGTATTTTGAGCATCAATTAATGATTTTGCATAGGATTGAATCGCTAAATTATGTGTCAGTTTACCCACGGAATTCTGTGGGTAATTAAATTTCCTAAGGAAAATTTCCGTCCCAAAAACAATTGTGGTAAAAAAAGGGAAAATTAAAATAAAGGACCTAAAGAAAATAATATTTATTATACTTGACCATAAAAATTGTAATTACTTAGAAGGACCGAATATCATAATATAAATTTAAAATTACTAAATTACCCCTAATCAAACCTCCTGTATTATCTCTTGTATTCATAATTAAAAAATAACTAAAATTAAAACTAAAATTTCCCATCATGATATGATCATATCTTTTTTTTTTTAAAAAAAGTATTATTTAATAAAAACTGTTAAAATAATTTTTTAAAAATTTTTTCTTCAATTTATATCATCAAGTTGCCTAATTTATATTATTAATGTTATATCAATTAATTAAGCTCTTTTTATAAGAATAAAAACTAAACTCGTTTCATATTTTTCAGGATATAATTGGTTGATTTGATTTTTTTTTTAATTTTATTAACATTACATAAATTTTTTAACCCACACAAATTGCTTCTAAAGCAAAAATAAATCATACAAACTTTATTGGTTTAATATATATGATAAATTATAAAAGACCTTGACTGTTATTAAAATTATATAATTCCAATTTTTATTAAAATTTTTGTTGATTTAAAAAAAATTACAAATTGAAGAATGCGTTATTTTTTTTCCATAGATATATAGTCAAGTTGTGAAAAATGAAAATTGAAAAAAGTATTCTTTAATTTAATGAAACTTAGTATTATGTGTTAGTTTTAAAAATAGAATGTGAAAGAGAATGTAGGAGCAAATGCGAAAGATTTTGTTAGGGAGTACTTTCAATTTTATATTTTTATATTTTATCATTCTAAATGATTACAATTTTTATGGTCCTTCTCCATAAATATTTTTTCCTCTAGGTCCTTAAGTCTAATTTTCCCTAGAAAAAGCCACGTCTTTTTTTGGGGCGGAAATTTTCCGTCGGTAATTTAATTATCCACGGAATTTTCATGGATAATTTCCGTGGGTAATACGAAGTTTTTTTTGTCGTGAGTGATAGAATAGCCTCGGGAGTTTAAAATAATTATAAAGAAAATAATAGTAGTAATAATCATAATAAAATAGATATTGTTATTATTATTAGGGAAAGGGAATAAATAATAAATAGAATTATTAATATATAATAAATAGAAAAGGAATTAATAGTTACAATGGTCTCACCGATTTTTCAGTCCCGTCATAATGTGCCCACTTCAAGCATTCCAAATATATTATTATTAAAATTTGTATATTTTAATTTTATGAAATTGTAAGTTGTAATTTTGATTATGTAGAGTTTTAGAAGAGTTATTAATGGTTAGTAAATTAGTTATGGTAGATTGATTTTTGGCGTGTTTTTGAGCTCTTGGATTAGGAGCAGTGTATAATAGTTAGCTTCGGCGAGAAGTAACCACTTTCCACTTGTTATGTGTATTGATATGTTGTTTGTGAGTATGTTGTGAAATAATTATAGATATTTTAATAGAAATTTTCTTGTAGAACCTTATGATTTGAATTGTGGAATATTGGCATATATTTATATATGTATAAGAGATTGGGAATTGAGCTATTATGACATGTATATGAGAATTATTTGATATGAACATGAGAATCTTGAAAAATTCCTGTTGCGCTATTTATTGTGATAATTATGATAATGGTTGACGATGGTTGGCTCTCTATCGTCCCACTTGTTTATTTCACCACGTGGTATAGCCTCCATTTGTGCACGATGGTTGGCTTTCTATCGTCCCACTTGTTCAATGAGGGACTGCCCACTAGTTCAATGAAGGCTTGCGACACCCCACTAGTTCAATGAGGGGAAAATGCCCATGGTCTGGGACATGTGCTCTGAGGATTTTGGTCGGTCCTCATCACGTGACTAGTGAGCTTTTGAGTAGCCAGTAACATGGTTGGTAACTTAGCCCATGGGTTTAGTCGGCGGAAATAAGGCGGTTCGGCGGAAATAAGGTGGTGGCTGGTGGTGGTGGTGGTGGTGGCGGTGGTGGGGAGGGGGTGGGGTATTTTAGTTTATTTTTATTTATTTATTTAACACTAATGATAAAAAGGTAATTTGACCCAAATTTGCATATCCCTCATAGGTTCTTTGTACCTCTCATTCTTTTTACAAATTCAACAGACTTACGGGGTTTTACAAATTTAAATGGTATTTATTTAAAATTTTCTCTTAAAAATATATATATTCTTCTTAATATTTTTTCTTTAAGAAACATTTTTATAAATCTTATTACTCAACTTGTAAATTGTATTATTCTTATTATAAATTTATATCACAGTGCTCAGATTTTATTCATGTAAATCTCAGTGATGATGAGACAGAAAATTTGAAGTTGTTTTTAGCCCATCACAAAAAAGGTTATTATATTCGGAGATACCTAGGTAATTAAGAGGGGGGTCCCACGGGAAGAATATAATCCACTTTTAGGGCGGCGTTCAGTTCACGAGTTCTCGCTTCCATTATAAAATGAGAGCAAGTTGATGTCGAGAAAAATATCCTATCTTTTGGTGGGACAATTGTTCTTTATGCATTGAATATATGTGACCACAATTTGACTATAATTGGATTATGCCTGTGAGGCTGTGACTATAATTATTCTTTATTGATTGACAATCCAACTTGTGATCATTGCAATTAAAATTTGAAGAGAAATTTATGAAAAATCTGAGTATTGGTAATTATTATTATGAGATTTGTAAATATCATTAACGAATTGATAGTTCATATTATAAGATTTGTTATAATTGAAATTTATTTGTTGTTTCATGAGAGACACTTATGAAAAACCTGACGAAAGCATTGGTAATTATCATTACTAACTTGTAAATACTATTAAAGAATTGACAATTTTCATGACAAGATTTGTTATAATTGACCCTTAATGAGAGACACTTGTGGAAAACCTGACGAAAGCACTGGTAATTACCATTACTAAACTTGTTATTCCCATTACAAAATTTGTTCAAAGTGTTCATATTCTGTTCAGTCTTGTAAATCCCATTTTATATATATTCATATAATATATAATATATCATATTTATATGTATATATTATATAATACATACACCCACATATATAATACACACACATATGCATTAATATATATAATAATGTGTGTTTGTGTGTGTGTATTAATGCATATATATAATAAGATTCACAAAATCAAACAAAAACTAAACACTATGATCAAAATTTATAATGAGAATAACAAGTTCAATAATAAGATTTACAAGTTTAGTAATGGAATTTACGAGAGTGTTTATTGATGAAAAAAATGTTAAGAAGAATATATATATATTTCTTAATGTGCACGCGAGCACACACACATCAAAGGAACTAAGGGCCGTTTGGTACGAAGAATTGGTGGGGAGGGAAAGGAACTTTGAGGAGGGAAAGGAAGATTTGAAAGATGAGGGAAGATGGTTTAAAAAAAGATGAGTTGTTTGGTAGGAAGAAAATGAAGAGGTGTTAGTTGGTAAAGAATTAGGAAATGTTTATTTTACTCTCAAAAGAAATTAATTCAAAATAAAAAAGGAAAATATTTTTTTTCTAAAATATATTTTTAAAAAATATATGCTCTTGTTAAGTTCGAACTTGTGTAAAAAAAATTTCCGCCAAATTCGAACTTTCCCGCCAAGTTTGAATTTCAGGGGTAAATCAGTCAAAAAGTGCGAACAGTGACATGGGAACTTGAGATCCACTAGTGCAAAAAAGGCTTTTAAGACCGGACAAAAGAGGGGTCGTAAGACCGGACATACGACCGGTCTTGTTCCAGCCGGTATTAAAAGTCTACCATTTAAGACCGGACTCGAACCGGTCTTAAAGAAACTATTTTAAGATCGGACATTTAAAAACGTCGGTCTTAAAAAGTTGTACTAAATAAAGCCGAAATATTTTTTGTTCGGTCCTAAAGCTCAACTTTTAAGACCGGCCAAAAAATAGACCGCTCTTAAAAGATCGTAATTATAAGACCGGACAAGACACATACGGTCTGAAAAATAGCGGCTTCTAAGACCAGACGACTAATTATACACGGTCTTAAAAGACCGACTTTCAAGAGTGGATGATAAATACATCCGGTCTTAAAGATTTTGATTTAAGACCGACGTTAAATATACCGGTCTTAAAAGACCAGCTTTTAAGACCGGGTTTAATATCAAAACTCAAAAGTCGTCCTGACCTTTAAGACCGGTCATATAATTACATCCGGTCTTAACAAGTGAACATTTAAGACCGGCTTATTATTTCCCTAAATTTTCCCAAATTTTTCCCCTATTTGTTCTTCCCGATTATATATATACACAAATCCACCACCCAATCCAAAGACATAAAAGTCGATACTTTAAGCTACAAGCTATGAACAATTATTTGAATAAATTGAATTGGAAAAAGAATACAAATATTATTCACCATGAGCTATTTGGCCTCTTAATTAATGATTACTATGACTACAACACCTAAATTAATTCATACAATAAGATAACTTACTTACAAATACAATAAGTTACAAGTACAACATACATGCACCCAAAATAATATTCACCATGCCTTCATCCGATTCCCCCACCCAACAACGTAACATCCTCTTATATAACATGCCCTTTTGGATCGGATCCCGCCACAAAAATAAAACAAGAACAAAATTCATAGTCGTGACATTAACTATGAACATAGATAGAAGGAATATAATATATATAGTTAAAGCCTTAAAGTCTTCAAAGAAATCTGCATATGAATATTACCTTATGAATTGACTCTTTTATAAAGTGATATCTTCCCATATCCCTTCTTGATGATCACTTCTTATGCTTAGGTTCATTATCCGCTTCATCTTCTTGGTTCATGTCCTAGACCCCCTTGAAAAAGGAGTACTCTCGGGAATACCATAATTTGAATTCATTTCCTCATCAATATCAATGACCCTCTTTCCTTGGAGAGCTACGAGACCACATTTTATTTTCTTGATCGGTGATATAGAACACTTGTTTTGCCTGGTCGCCATAATAAAATGTTCATCTCCAAAACTTCTACCATTGACATCGACTAATGTAAATCCTAGCCGATCGATCCGAACACCATTATTGACATTAACCCACTTGCATTTGAAAATGGGAAATCTAATTTCACATAGTCCACCTCCCAAATCTCTTCAATAACCCCATAATATGGCATGACCGCCAATAAAGGGCTCTTGTCTTTCAAACGGAGAAGTGCATAGATTCACCTCTAACATAACACCACCGTTCGGACTATGCTCGTATCATCTAGGGACTTCGTGTAAAATGTATAACCATTGATCACATACGAATTCCAACTTATGACATCAACCTCAGGACCACCTGCTAACCATTTGATTGTATCAGAAACACATTCCTCTCCCTCGACCTTTTGTTTGAACCAGTTTGCAAAAGTTTTGTTATGCTCCCTAATCAACCTTTGTTCGATCATTCGATGATTTTCTTTCCTTACACTGCTTTATGTGCAGCTATGCTGGCTTGAACTTCATTGACATTATTCAAGATGTATAAGTGGACTTGTGACAATTCATCAGGATCCACACTCTTTACGGAAGCCCCTCGTCTACCCCCATCAGCATGCTGACGTTTTGGAAGCCCAATATGTCTTACTTTGGCCAAATAATCTTGACAAAATTCCATGGCTTCTTCAAACATATTTCTCGAACAATCGATGCTTCGGCCGGTATGCGTTCTTCACGTACCCTTTTAGGAATTTCATAGATCTTTCAATTGGGTACATCCACCGTAAATGGATAGGGCCGCACATCTTTATCTCCCTCACTAGATGAACAATTAGATGAACCATGATGTCAAAAAATGTAGGAACAAAAAGCTTCTCAAGGTGGCACAAGATAAGATATCCTTCATTCTCCAATTCATCCAACTTTTCAATCTCGAAAACTTTACCACAAAGCGCATTGAAGAAGACACAAGTCTAGTCAAAACGACCCGAAGATCATATTCAACGATGCCTCAAAAAGCTATTGGGAGTAGCTGTTGCATCAAGACATGACAATCATGAGACTTTTGGCCTACTAATTTCAAGTCCTTCATCAATACAAGCCTCTTCAAATTTGAAGAATATCCCGTGGGAACTTTTGTGTCATGTAAACACTCACAAAAACTTCGTTTCTCATCCTTAGATAAAGTATGAGAAGCCGGGGACAATAAGTTCTCTTCCCATCTGGCCTTGGATGTAACTCTTCGCGTATTCCCATTGCTATCGATCCAATCTTGCCTTCACACCATCCTTGGAATACCTTGTATGTTGAGAAGCGTGCCGACAATACTATCACATACGTTTTTCTCCACATGCATGACATCAATACTTGTGTCTCACATCAAGATTGCGCCAATATGGAAGATCAAAGAATACAGATCTCTTTTTCCATATATTTGTTTCTTTTCTACTCTTTGCGGTCTTACCGAATACGACATTGATATTTTTCACCTTTTCATAAACTTGCTCCCCTCAATGCCACCGGAGCATCTTCATACTCTTGGCCACCAAAAAGGCTTTCTTCAATCGACGATATGGGTGGCCCCGTCTAAGAAATCTCCTATGTCCAAGATAAACCGTCTTTCTTCCATGTTGAAGTTGATGGTAGCGTGTGCCTTCTTCACAAACCGGACATGCTTTATAGCCTTTTACACTATACCCTGACAAGTTCCTATATGCTGGGAAGTCGTTTATAGTACAAAATATCATGGCTCGCATTTTAAACACCTCCTTCTTGAAAGAGTCAAAAACATCAACACCTTCTACCCACACTCCTTCAAGTCTTCGATCAAGGGCTGAAGGTAAACATCAATGTCATTTCTGGGTTGTTTCGGTCCCGAAATCAACATAGACAGCATGATGTACTTTCGTTTCATGCATAACATTGGAGATAAGTTGTAAATAATCGATAGTACGGGCCATGAACTATGTATGCTTTGCTAAGGCTTCCATATGGATTCATGCCATCCGTGCTAAGGGCAAGCCTAAGGTTCCTAGGTTCTTCACCGAAGTTTGGAAATAATTGATCGATTTTCTTCCATTGAGAAGAATCGGCCGGATGTCGAAGCTTTCCATCGAAATCCTCTCATCTCGCATGCCACCTCAAATTTTTTGCATCATTTTCATTCGCAAACAACCGCTTGAACCTTGGTATGATTGGAAGATACCACAACACTTTTGCAGGCCCCTTATTTGACTTGTACCTTGGGGTTTCACATTTCGGACAATTCTGCTCCTCTTCAAACTCTTTTCTATACAACACGCAATCATTCGGGCATGCATGGATCTTTTTGTACTCCATCCCCAATGGACAAAGTATTTTCTTAGCATCATAGTATCGATGCGGCAACACATTATCATCCGGAAGCATGTCCTTAAAAGCCTCAAGCATTTCTCGAAAAACTCTTGTCGCTCCATCCATGACGTGCCTTCAAGCTTACCAATTTCAATACAAAGATTCAACAAATTGGTATTTTTTACACCCACGGTATAGAGGGGTCTCGCATCACTACACATATTACCATATGCATGTGATTGATGAAAAGCCTCTTCTCCTACATCACGGATAATGTCCTCTATGTGATCATCCATATCCGTGTCATTATCATCAAAGACCACTTCCCTATGTTGAGACCCACTTGGTATTTTTTCACCATGCCATACCCATACTGTATAAGTCTTACAAATTCCTTCACAAATTAAATGTGTGTGTATAACTTCGTGACTTAGTCGCCTCTCATTCAAACATTTTACACAAGGGCAATAAAACTTCCCACCCTCGCATGGGCATTTTGTTTAGCAAATTTTATAAAGTCCCTCACCCCATTCGATATTCAACACTCGTCCGTTTAGCATTTATCCAACCGTGATCCATAGTAGAATTCCTATATATATATAGACGGAAGATTTAACATACATATATATGCTCAAATGTCGGTTATGTCTTTTGTTTTCCTTTTTTTTTTCGGATAAACTTGCTCATTAAATGCAGAACGAAGAATCACTTTTGGTCATAAATGTATCGCACCGAATCCAAGAACCAAAATAAATGCATGACGAGGAAATTAAATGCATCGCGTGAAGGTCTTGTGGACTCACTTTGTATCATATAAATTCAAATGCGTTTGCTTAGTCTTTCTTCTCCCGCCACGAATGTTGATGTTGCGCAAAGAAGAGTAACCTAAAAACATTTATTGGTCAGTTGGGTAGGTCTAAAGTGCAATTATAATCTTCAAAATACAATATCCATCAACAACACGAAAAACCCACAAGAACATTTGATCGATTTCGCTCAACCCAGGAAAAACCCGAACGATGAGCGGGAAAATCATAAAGTTATATAACCGAAACACCTCTTACAGCTTGGTCTATAGACGTTTAGCTAAGGAACCAAAGTGATTGTCGAGAGAGCAACGCGAACCAAATGACGAAGTGGCGACGTAACCCGAGTAACACTTTAGGCGCGACAAGAGAAGTTCGAGAGAGGGAAATTTAATATTCCGCGCGACGTAGCGAGACATGTTTTATATTTGGGATTTTATTAAGACCGGAGTTTTATAATACTTCGGACCTAAATTGAGACAATTAAACCGGTTCATTAAAAAGTAGACGGTTCTATATATACAATTTTTTAAGACCGCCGTTTTATAATACTCCGGTCCTAAAATTTCTCGTTTTTGTGATTTCTAAAAAAGGATTTGGCGAGCGCAAAGAATCGAATGAATAAAAATTAAAGGAAAACAGGAGTTTCTTTAATTACATATATTACTTGCATATGCACGTACACAAGAAAAAATACAAAAGAAGAACAAGCAGAAAATTATCAAAAACAAGAATCTGATTAAACATCTCCTAAAGCTTATTATCCTCCAAAGCCTTGGCGATTTCGGCGTGAACAACATTAATTTCCCACCGGAGATCAGCAAGTTTCTGTCTTACTCGATTCAGCCACAATGCTTCATTAGAGGAAAGAGGAGAGGGGTCAGTAGTAGTCACGGTGGGGCCAAGAGGTTGGAGAGGGGGAGCGGGAACCTCTTCATCATCCGAAGAAATAACAATGGGTCCAACGACCCGAGACTCTTCTATCACAATAGGATGGACTCTCGATGGAGGAGGTGCACCGTATAACGATCGACGGAAGGCACGAGCATCACGACTAAGAGCACCCCTACGAGCGGTTCTCTTGAATCTAACCATGGTTTGAGCAAATTGGGGCGAGAGAGGTATGATGAGTTAATTAATAAAGGCAGAGAGCTGTTCTCGATAGCCACGTATGTAGTTTGGAGTTACGAGGTAATGAGGAATTAATAAGGAGTTATAGGTACGCGGTATAAAATTCCATTATTTAATATTTTTGCAATTCATTTTATTTTAAGACCGACATTTTTAAAAATATCCGGTCCTAAAAGTCTAAATTACTTTTAAGACCGACCTTTTATCATTAACCCGGTACTTATAGGTATGCGGTATAAAATTCTATTATTATTATTTTTTGTTTAGACCGATCTTTTATAATAAGTCCGGTCCTAAAAGTCTTACTTTTAAGACCAACCTTTTATCATTTACCCGGTACTTACACACTGCTCAAATGAATGATGCAGAGTCTCTTCGGCTTCCGATAAACTTCCCAACTAGGCGTCTCCTCGTATTCGATGAACAATGCGTCTCCTCATTAAAGTTTCCGCGTTTCACATTGTTCGGGATGGGTTCTCTATTTAAACCCGTTGTTACTTGTACTTTCTTCACATTCTTCTCCCCCGGTCCTCCGTTTCCTCCTCCTCCTCTTCAACCTCGCCCCCACTATAATGGCTGCTCCCCCGTCCTCCGTTTGCTCCTCCTCCTCTTCAACCTCAGCCCCTCCGCCACCGCCTCCTCCAAATCCGACGTGAAGCGGTTGGTGCGATCATTGCGGCCCGCGTCGATCAAATCGATCGACATTTGGGCCAATTGGTTCAGCTTGCTCATACCATGAACAACAAGCCGAACATGGTACTCCACGCCAATGACGTGAACTACGATCCCGCGAAGACGATTCGACGACTTCGGCAACTCGACGACTCGACGACTCGACGCCCCTCCCTCTCCGACTACGAGAAGGATTAGTTTTTTTTTGTTGCATTTTTTTTGTTTTTTTTTTTTTGTGATCGCGCCCCTATAGGGCAGCGTAAAAAAATTAGTAAATAAAATATTTTTAAATTTTGTTCTAGTGTGAGTTTAGTACTTTATCCATTATCTGAACCTGGAAAGCAATAAACAAGGCAACTATGAAGGATGGATAATGGCAGACTAAAAAACCTAAAATAAAAGAACGAAGACTTTAGTTAGTAAATCGACGGTCCTAAAAACACTACAATTTTTGTCAGCTTTGGTTTCCATATCCGATTGCCTCTTGTCCTTTTCATTCTCGTCTTTCTTTTTCCGACAAAAAGGAAACAAACAAAACATTGTCCTCGTGTAAATCCAACAACGAAAATTCACGGAATACGCTTAAGAACATACAAAAAAAAAAAGATCTTTTACCTTATTCGGATAAGAACAAACAAAGTGACTATTCTTCTCAAGGTTGGACCTTCGTTATCGTCGGTTTTACCTCCCCATGTTAGAAACAAAGTGTCCTTTTCATTATCTTCCTTCTTTTTCCGACAAAAAGACAAAAGACAAAATAAAAGGGACACCGATAATGCTGCTCTACACATGGAGAGGTAAAACGAAGATAATGAAGGACCTAGCTTGAGTAGAACGCCAGAACCTCGGTTGTCTTCAACCCTATCCATTTAATTTGTGTGAAAAGATGTATTTAAAGGTGATTGACTTTTAAGATCGCACAAATAAAAACATACGGTCCTAAAAGTTAAGCAGACTTGTAAGTAAAGGACTTTTAAGACTGATTATTTATAAAAACACGGTCCTAAAAGTTCCTGTGACTTTTAAGACCGACCTTTATAATACGTCAGGACCTAAAAGTTCATGCGGACTTTTAAGCTTTTAGGAGCGGACACTAAAGCAATATACGGTCCTAAAATTCTCATACTTATTACACCGAAGACTTTTGCGGACTTTTAAGACCGGACATGCTTGTTAATGAACGGTCCTAAAAGTCTCAAATTTCCAACACTAAATTAAATAGCTATATCCACCATCCAATAATACATTCGAAACCCAAAATGGACACAAGAAAATTGTTCGAAAAATTAACTAAATTTATTTATTGAATTTTACATTGCCTAGTATATTTACAAATGAATTGTTCAAAAAAATAAACAAATTTATAGAAGATCGATTATTGTTGCTACGTAATATACTTACAAATGAATTTAGGACATTAATTATTGTCCTTTTTGTGACTCTAAGATCAGACCATACAGATATTCACAAAACACATTGCGTATGTGCTCCAGGTTCATCATGAGAAAAGGGAGTTTTGCATTGAAACATCTCGTAACATCAAAGACAAGAATCGAATTAACTTGCGTGCATATTTCATTTGTAACAAGAAGCGAAACCTGAATTAACTTGCATAATATGTAACATCAAATACATTTACCTTTACAGTTAATTTAGTATCCCCTCGCGTGGTAATATCATACATGTGTTTCATGATGTACGGCCACATAAGTTGGACGCCGGTGGTTGCCGACGGTCTAAAAAGAACAAGAAATATATATAAGAGCATATATATATATAGCTTAATGACCAAGTTCACAAGGCAAAGGTGTGCTACAAATATTGTACCAACCTCGGTCTGTACCATATGGGGTTGTCTTGAGTACCACACCTTTTCTTTTCTACTCTTTGGAAGGTCCTCATGGCACTATCATCAAAATCACAAATTTATCAATGATTCACCGAAAATTCACAAAGCAGAGATTTCGAGACAAGAGAATCAAAATGACATGCTTACTCGTTGATGGTCTCACCAACGTAGGCAATGGCTCACCGTGAGTGGAGCATAAGAAGATAACTTTATGCTCCTCCATGCACATGAGGACCAACTGCGCGATGGCGGCTAAAAATTCACAACGAAAACTATATTCAATGATATATGTAGCAGAATTAAGTGAATTGCGGACAAGATTTTTGATATGTACCTGTGGAAGAATGGATAAAAGTACAACTTTCTTTTTACTTCACACACCCTCTTTGATATGTACGTCTGTCTCTCCTGCATAGATGTTTGACTTGAATAGACAGGGCACAAGAATCCAAAATCGTTGATCCTGCCATTTTGAACCAATTCATGATGCAAGAACCTACAATAATGACATCAATCAGGGAATTAGTATATATGCATGTATGTCTAAACAATGCATTTAAATTATGTACTCATAGACGTAAGATACTTACTTCATAAAAATTCTAACAACGCATCGAAGCTCTGTCGAGGAAGCGAGCGGGGACTCAACATCAATGGTGTCAACTTGAACGGGCATAGGATGAGGGACGCCTACTACTTCATTGGCAAGCCACGATTTATCCTTAAAATATCCACTCTTCATCGATCGGATATTTTTTCCCCGGGCAAACCAACTTAGCGATGGGGATAGAGCTTGAGGAGGGGATGGAGCTTGACGAGGGGATGGAACTTGAGGAGGAGGGTTGAAGCTTCGGGAGCGGTAGAGACATGTACAAGCTTCACCGGCCAAGGGATGAAGGTTCCCTTGACATCACTCACAAGCTTCGGCTCATCAGTTTGGAGAGGGAGCTGTGCATCAATGATCACCTTTTCAACTGACACTCTGACTTCATCATCAGGCATTTGTTGGTGGTGTACAGTTGATCCCAAGTTGTGAATAGTCCCTTTTGCAACCAATAATCGTCCATCATGATGATCGGGATCCTCCACATAAAGGTCACAAGGTTGCTCTGACTGTCCAACAATGCAGCTCCCTCTAGTGCTCTGCTGCACAGTTGCAGGTGAGTGTGTGAAGGGAACATTGGTCTCTAGACGATTGCTCAAAAGTAGCCTCGGTGACTCGTTCCTCCTTCATCCGGCTCATCTCGGATTGAAACATTGTAGTCATTGAAGCTTTATTAGCGACCGCCGTCGGTCCATCTCCTCTCGGGTAACCATACTTTGTCTATGGCGTTTGGATGTACCAAAGACTTGCTTTATGCCTACCCGTCCTCCAATCCCCCTTACAACCCCGGGTGATCCGGTTTTCCGGCCGCAACGGTCCGAACATCATTCCTCCCGTCCGACACAAAAGATCCCTCTCGCTTCTTTCTTTTTAAGATCTTCCCGTAAGATACGGATAACGAGAAGCTTAGTAATGAAACATGTTTAGTAACTAAAAAATAACAATAACGATACTTACAATTCTTTCAAAGAACTAGATGAGTTTGTTCACTCGTGTAGGCGCCACTTGGCTTTTGCCGAATATGCAACCACAAATCCTCGCGACGTATTGGAGATGGAGGAGCATGTATCATAGAAGGATTGGATTCGCTTCATCATCCAATCTCTTTCCGCTTGGCAGCCATCAAATCTTTTTCGGCCTTTTGATATCCGCGGCGAGAAGCCCTATGAGGGCAATCATTCTTTCTACCTATCTCCCGTGCTTGTTCCCTTCTTTTCTCGTGAATCGGATTGAAAACATCTATTAATTATGAATTCCAGCCATGCATGTCACTAACGTAAATTAGAGAACTTCGCTTCATATGAACGTCAATCAAACAAGTAGTCAAATTCTTCACTTCATCAAGTTTCAACATTTTATTTAAGGAAGATGTAGAATTGTAGAAGAAATTGGAGCTATGTTTTGTAGTACTAGCTAGATAGATAGGTTAAGAAACAAAAGAGAATTATGCTTACGAGAATAATACAAACTTGATCCTTTTTAAGGCATCCAAAGGATCAGCAGATCCCCATTAGATAGTAACAATTGGGTATATAAAGTTTCCCCTTTTAAGACTATTCATTTCCTCCTTTGCAAGACAAACGATTACACAATTAATACCTTCTCATCGCAATTTACCTTTTCGGGGTTGACATATCGACTTGCATAGACAAAGGTAGGAAATGTATACTTCTATTCACACACCGAACCATTATATAACTAACAGGATTAGATGAACACAATAACATTCACATATCCGCACAGGTTAATAAGCAAACAAAAGGGAAAACAAAACTAAATATAAACTCACCGAGCTTCGGAGTGGTCCGCAAGAACAAATTGTCGCCAAATTCGTTCATCAATAAATGTGTAAACTTCCCAAGGATGTTTGGCGGAACATCGGAGAAAATATACGTGTTAGCGAGAAAGGTCTTAAACTTCCTCCACCGATCGCACAATAAGACAATGTCTTGTCTTTCAACTTCGACGATCGGGACAGTGTATGTAACCCGATAGTCTCCCAAATAGGATCCTTTACATTCTTAGAGTCCACACTTTTCCACTCATCCGTCAAGATGCTAACCTTGCTTTAACGTGCTAGACAGTGACAAAACTATTATATTTGCTTTTATTAGGACCGACGGTTCCAACCTTGCATCAAACTGAATCTCGAGCTTTGACCCGAAGTCCGACTTAGGGTCACATCCATCATTCGTGTGCCTCTTCTACCACGGCGTGCGGGCGATTACAAGCCTCATTGTGAGATGAAGAGGGTTCGTTCTCACTCACACCCGCCACACACGAACGGCGTTGCCGAACACGAATAGATTCGTTTTCACCGTCCATTTTCGAGACAGAAGAGAGGAATGCCCGAGCAAATGAGAGAGTAACGGGGGCTGATGGTACGTGGGCGAGGAAGAGAGGTAATGCAACAGAAAGGTTTCGGAATGTGAACGAGGGTTCTCCACGAGTAACAAAAGCTTTCGCGCGAAGAAATGTATAACTTGCGTGGATTTTTAAAACCGGATGAAAAAGAGACGGTCTTAATATTTACATTAATCCCGGTCATATTAAACGTCCGATCTTAAAAGTTTAACCTTTAAGACCGTTCCTTGTAAAACGCCGGTCTTAATATTAATGAACTTTTTCGTACCGGAAGTATCATATGTCCTCTTGAAAGAAAACTTTTAAGACCGTCTTTTTGATAAGTTCGATCTTAAAACCTTAGACTTTTTATATTTAAATTTTTCCTTATTATGTTTTACCGCAGAAAAATATAAGTACGGCTATATGAGATATATTTAGAAAGTAATTGAAATTTCAGTTCAATTTTTAAGACCGGTTGTATTTTAGTCGGTCTCAATAATGTTTTTAAGAGCGGTGAAAAATTGGTCCTGCAAGAAGTTTTTTATATTTACGGAATCGCCACCGGTCATTCCTTTAAGACTGGGGTGTCCATTGTCCGCTCTAAATGAGGCGGTCTTAAAGCCTTTTTTTGCACTAGTGATCCCACCAATTTTGGCGGGATCTGATCTTCCCACATATGAGGGAAGATTGGTGGGCCCGGGAACTTAGGTTCTCGGGAAGATTGGTGCAAAATGTGTACTAAACGAAGGAAATTGTCAAAAATCCTTTTCCTCCCCACCAATTCTTTGTACCAAACGGGCCTAAGTAGCCCCATGAAGGTGAGGTGAGTTCGAACCCCACCTTCTCACTTTCATTCAATCCCTTTTTCTTTAAAAAAGATTCAACCCCACCCCCACAAAAAAAAAAAAAACCCTCGTCGGATCTCAAGCACCACCGGCTGGAGCCCAGGTTGTCTGTGGTTGTAGGCCGTCCGTTGGTCAACCACGGTGGCCCTCCGGGGATGGTCATTTTTTTTTTTTTAACTTATTTAAAAACTGAGAGCAATAGGGTAAATTCAACTGAATTTTAAAATTTCAATTTGGTCTTTATTACTTTTAAGTCCTTTATGAAGTTTAACATATATTTATGGGTTTTGGAATTTCCTTTACGATTTAAATGGAATTTTTCCTCATTATAATTGTATTAATGATTATATTTTTTTTTCTCAAAATATTTTGGTAGTACATACTCCTATATATCAAAGAAATGAGTAATCATACCGTTGTAATTATTTTATTTACTGATATTTCTGATTTTCATTAAATGAGTTGATAGTTGATGACAGCCAAGACATTTTTTGTAAGAACATTACGTGTTTCCTGTTGGTGAAAATACTTTCAATATAGAAATATTACTAAGATAAAGAATCTGTGTAATTAATATATATAATATGTAAACATACAATATTACTGCACAAGAAGAAAACCAGTAAAAACTCACAAGACTGCCGAATATGGTAATGAACTATGAAGAAATCCGGGTCCAACTTTCGTTGTGTCCTTAAGATAATTTTGCTCCCTCTATATGGATGCCCAAGGATGATGAGCAATTGTCTCCCGGGATAGAGTGGATTATTCGTCTTCGAAAGATGGCTCTCTCAATCAAGCCCAAGCGAATCCAACGAGTCTCGCTTTCAAAATCGCACGGATGTGACTTATAGCAAAATGCATTAAACTAAATGTATGGGAGCGTAGTATTAGAAAAACGAGATTATTTTTCTGCCACACGCATGTCTATTTATAGACAATGAAACAATCAGATGGAGTCCCATCGGCGAACCGACGCGACCGGCGGTAGCGAACCGACATGACTTCTTATTCATAACACATGGGATTATACAAAAATCTAACAATCCCCCACATGGATAAGAAGTTAGTCCATTGTGACTAAGTGAAAAATAAATATGTATGCAAAGTGCGATTCGTCTACGAGCAGCAACTGCATCGAGAAAGGTAGGGGTTGCCTTTGAACCTTCTCTAGTAAAAACCTATCGGATATACTGGTCAATCTGGTGACGCACTGTCTTGAATCGTCGACCTTTTACTGTATACCAAGACAATAGGAGTTACACAGTTGCTCCTCTAGCATCGTTGGTTCTCATACTGTGTCCATTTTGGCCCTCGACACCGCCTGGTTCTGTGAGTGTTCTAGAGAATTAGCCGTTTTAAATTCTCATAGAAGCAGCCCGCACTTCACACTCACATAGGTGATTTCTTGTGATGTAAGTCTACATACATCATCTGAACACATCAGATTAAGAAACCATTAAAAACTTAAAAGCTTACCCTTATATATATGCACTGTCTTGTCTAGGAATGAGTATGAGTTTAAAACTCCACAGTGTTAACAGTCGATCATCACTTAGTTGTCTCTTTGAACCTAGTTCATGGGATCTCCACTCTTCTAGGTAGAGTTACCGCAATAATCAACAATGGATCGGCCTTAAACCCATTCATTTGGACAAATTTCTAACTAACTCTCTAGAAATCTCTTTAGTCAATGGATCCGCTATATTCTCTTTTGATTTTACATAATCAATTGAGATTATTCCATTCGAGAGTAGTTGTTTAACGGTATCATGTCTATGACGTATACGTCTAGACTTACCGTTGTACATGACATTCTTGGCCCTACCAATAGCTGCTTGACTATCAGTATCACAATGTATACACACTGCCGGTACCGGTTTTGGCCAGCTCGGAATGTCTTCAAGAAAATTATGAAGCCACTTGGCTTCCTCACCAGCTTTATCTGAAGAAATAAATTCTACTTCTATAGTTAATCTTGCAATGCAAATATGCTTGGATGACTTCCAAGACACAATACCCCCTACTAAGGGTGAACACATAACCACTTGTGGATCTTGTGTTGTTAAAGCTGGTGATGTAATTTGCATCACAATACCCTTCTAGCAATGCAAGGTACTTCTCATGATGGAAAGAAAAGTTTTGAGTTTGTTTAAGTGACCCAAAACTCTTATCATAGCTCTCCAATGAAGATCGTTTGGACTACTTGTAAAGCGACTCAACATGCTTACCGCGTAGGCAATATCAGGTCTAGTACAGTTCATAACACACATAAAAACTGCCTAGCACTCTAGCATACTCTTTTTGATTTTCAGCTTTGTCAGTATTTCTCGACAAACGAAGACTGGAATCTATAGGGTTCGTCACAAGAGCTATATTTAAACTCTTGAATTTCTCAAGAATTTTAGCAATATAGATGTTCTTGTGATAAAGCCAACCCAACAGATGTTCTATGGATTTTAATTCCCAAAATAACTTATGCTAGATCCATATCTTTCATGTCAAACTTACTGGTAAGCAATCACTTAGTAGCTTTAATCATTTGATTATTACTACTTGTTATCAACATGTCATCTACATATAGCAGACTATAACAAACCCATTTTCGTATTCGAATATAGACACACTTGTCGATTCATTAATACTAAAGTCATTTGATAACATAACTTCATCGAATTTCGCATGCCATTGTTTGGGCCTTGCTTTAGTCCATAACAGGACTTTATCAAGTAATCGACAAACTTTCTCGTTCTTGTCCCGAGACAACAAAACTCTCGAGTTGTTCTAGATAGATCTCTTTCTCTAGTTCACCATTCAAGAAGGCTTTCTTTACATCCATTTGATGTAATTCCAACCCATTCAATGCTGCTAACGCGATTAACATTTGAATGGATGTAACTCTTGTAACAGGTGACTAGGTATCAAAGTAATCTAGGCCTTCACGTTGTCTAAAGCCTTTTACTACTACCAGCTTAGCTTTGTACATATCAATAGTTCCATCTACTTTCATCTTCTTTTTGAAGACCCACTTAGAGGCTTATTGCCAAAAGAAATGTCAACCAATTCATACGTGCGGTTTGACAGAATGGATTCAACTTCACTATTGATAGTTTTTTTTTTCCGAATGGTGCTTCAGGAGAGCCTATAGCCTCTCCATGTGTTCGAGGCTCATTTTCCAACAAAATAGTCTGAAAATCAGGACCAAAGGATATTGATGTCCTTTGCCTAGTACTTACATCTAGGTTCCTCCTCTATAGGATTATCACTGCTCATAGTACCCCACGGTATCACAGTATTGTTATCATTATTACCACTTGTTTTACTTCCCTTGTTATACAAAAATACATTCTCAAAGAATGTAGCGTCCCTTGATTCAATAACCGTATTAACAGGGATATCATATACATTGGACTTGTAAATCAAGATATGCACTACTATTAAGTACATAGCCAATAAACACACAGTCCATTGTCTTAGGTTTGATTCTCAACCTTTTGGGTTTAGACATTGCGACCTTAGCCAAACACCCCCACACTTTCAAATATTTCAAGGAATGTTTCTTTCATTTCCATATTTTGTATGGTATGTTTTGTATCCTTTTGTGGGGCACTCTATTAATTATAAAGTTAGCCATTAAAATGGCTTCCCCCACAACTTCTGTGGTAAACTAGACGTAATTAACATTTCTTACAATATACAACATTCAACCACAATGATGCTATAAAGATTTCACATAATTTAATAGTGATGCATAACCCCCACCTAGAAATATTTATCATATTTGGGTGTCAAATTAAAACTGACAACATTTAGTTTTAATAATTATAAAGACAAATAATCAACCTTTGTGTTGATCCATAAACACCTTATAATAACAAACTTTAATTCACCCACAATACAAACATAACATCATAGCATCAAGGTTATGGGTAGTTGAAAAATCACCGTAATATTTCATAAAGAATTGACCACTTTGGTGACTAACAAATCAATCATACTTAAATTCCAAAATTTAAATATTTAGCATTCATATAATTGCTATTCACAAAGCATAAAATCATAGCTACAAAATCATCCATAATTATAGAATTAAGGCCATAATTGCATTTCTACCAATATGTAAAATCATGCATGCTTATACTATGAAAAATTAGAACACATTTATCTCTACACTAGATAAATGATTAAATTTTCATATGCCATATGCTTGTCACAAAATATTTGATAATTTACCACAATTACTTTCAATAGAAAATAAGAAATCCTTCTTAATAAATTAAATAATGGTTAAGATATTCACAAATATCATCATTTTTATTCAGCCATTATTAATTTAAAAAGCTTCACAAGATTTTACGAAAGATTATAGGAGATTAGAAATTATCAAACAAATTAATATTTTCATTGATATTAAAACTTTAAATGAGAATAAATTCCACTCTCATCCTAAAATTTTAGGATTTTTAATAAAGCTCATCATATAATTGTTAAATATATTTAATTTACGTAACTAGAAACCAAATAATAAAATAACAAGCATGAACTAAATAATGATTTTATAATCATATCAAAATTTCATCTCCATACTATAACTAATGTAATTCACAATATTAAATAATACAACCAGGAAAACCTCCCGATGAAACCAAGGATTCATCTAATCCTCATTATTAGAATAAAGAGAGATAGTAGGAGATCTATAAACTATTTATTTATTTATTTATTTTAAACTAACTTTGGCCCAACAATATTTTATTTTTCAGCCCATAGAAAAAGTGCAGCCTAGAAAGAAAAAAAAAAAACGTGCAGCCCACTAGCCAACCCAAACAGTAACAAGTCCGGCCCAACCAATGAGCTCCCACACTAAATGTAGTTTAAATTACACTTCGGCCCACACTTAACTAAAGGGCGCTTTGCAGCTCAGTGGTAAGGCGTCCCCTTCCAATGGGAAGGGATGCCGGTTCGATTCCTGTTGGTGCATCTGTTAACACATTATTTTTAAAAACAAGGCGTTGCATTTAAAATGGCACCACAAGGATTCGAACACGGGACCTACAGTCGCGCACACCCTGAAGGCCGACCATCTGCCATTTGAGCGACGCACCGTTTCTGTTAGAAGGTGACACCAATTAAATAAAAACAAATCCATTTCATGGTGGGGTATCATCTTCAACCTCCAGCTGGGTCGTTTTGACCCGTTTGGATCCTGATGTCGGGTCCGTATGACCCGACTCTTCAACCCTTCATAACCGGCGTTTCGGACGTCGGTTTTCCACGTTCTTGGTGTCTATCTCTTCGTTTTTCCGAGATCTACGCAATGACACCAATTTTGTGGCCTAAAAAATTGTTTTAACATGACCCAATCTCAAAAATTAAAGACGGCAAAAACTGATTCCGTTCTTATGGTTTTCTTGTTTTCTACATAAAATTTATGGTCTATATAGTCTAAAATTTCAGTTTTCATAGAATCCAAATTCAAATACTTCATCCCAGATCATTTTGGCAGTCCCTATCTTTCGTTTTTATGGGTTCTAAATTTTCATATGAAACTCTAAAGTAAATACAGACAGCTTGCACATATTCATGAAGCAAATCACATCTCTAAGATCATAAGAAACTTGTGGGTCTAACAAGCATAGGAAAAGCTGATATAGTTCCGAACTCATGATTCAAATCATCTGATCATGGTTTCATTCCCCATAAACGTTCGAAACCAAAAAGAAACATGGAATCATCTCTTTATCAAAGAACGCAATCAAAACTCTTTCACTATAGTCATATCAGAAACAAATATATATACGTACATCGCACACCAATCAAATTATCAAAATCTCTTATCCAGATACATGGAGTAGAAGACGGTGGACAATTAATTTCCTCTTTGGATCTAAATTCAAAAACTAGAAACTATCCGTAGAAACAATAAACAATGCATGTACCATATGTGTGTGCGTCTCATGCAAAAATAGCAGTAATTCACAAATTCAACAAGAAGAACTTATATCTATAATCACAGTCTTTGTGCATACATGGAAAACATGAATTACTAAATACTAAACACAGATTCAAATAAAAATTGTCTTAAGATTGTTGGTGAAAATACTTTCAATATAGAAATATTACTAAGATAAAGAATCTGTGTAATTAATATATATAATCTGTAAACATACAATATTACTGCACAAAAAGAAAACCAGTAAAAACTCACAAGACTGCCGAATATGGTAATGAACTATGAAGAAATCCGGGCCCAACTTTCGTTGTGTCCTTAAGACAATTTTGCTCCCTCTATATGGATGCCCAAGGATGATGAGCAATTGTCTCCCAGGATAGAGCGGATTATTCGTCTTCAGAAAGATGGCTCTCTCAATCGGAAGCCCAAGCGAATCCAACGAGTCTGCTTTCAAAATCGCACGGATGTGACTTATAGCAAAATGCATTAAACTAAATGTATGGGAGCGTAGTATTAGAAAAACGAGATTATTTTTCTGCCACACGCATGTCTATTTATAGACAATGAAACAATCAGATGGAGTCCCATCGGCGAACCGACGCGACCGGCAGTAGCGAACCGATGTGACTTCTTATTCATAACACATGGGATTATACAAAAATCTAACATTTCCATCATCTGGGTTTAGCCGACTTTTGTAATTGGTAAAAAATAAAAATTGCCACTTGAACTACAATCTGGATTCTATACGGTGCTTATTATTCTTGCTTACTGTCATCATTTATTAATTGACAAGATATGCATTTATTTTATTCGGTTAACTGTACTTATCGTGTTTTGCCTGCTTAGTTCACGGCATCCACAAAAACTATCGGTTCTTTGTTTAGGAAGCGGATTTCCTCCTTTGCTGCACCTGTATGCTGATCTCTTACTTTTATCACCCGTTTAGAATAATTGTGATAAAAGTGATTTCTGTTGAGACACTTTTATAAATAGAAGATGGGATAAAAGTTATATAGTAGATATGATTTAGATTTGAAATAACGATGAGAGAAGTGATTCCCCATCTAAATTAATTAGTTTGTTTGGATAATTATTTGAGATGAAAAATAAATGAAAATGACATAGATCTTATAATACTACACACAAATAAATATTGTATATATTGTGATAATTGAATCTAAAAAGTAGTAAATTTAAATTTGATAAAAGATTAAATTATTATTAAAAAATTATAAAATTCTAAAGTACTTAATTAAATATATTTTAATAGATAAATTAGAATATATACAAATGTATATTTAATAGTATGTTGCTTATTAGATTACCTATCCATAACATTTTTCTTCAAAAATTGAAAAAAGTGACTTCTAAAAAAAGTCACTTTTTTGAAGAAGCCCATCACCTATTGATGCTATCCTAAATGCCTATTTTTTTTACATTGGGCTTTTACTCACTTCTACGAGGCTTTTTTTGATTTCAGTGGCCATGCCAAATAGGCACTTAAATCACAAGCTCGTGCCTCTTTTTTATGTTTTATTTTTTAAAATATATTTATGGGTACTTACTGGTATTAAAAAGATGCTTCAACATATTGAGCAGTACTGAAAAAATATGTTATACTCTTGAAAAAAATATTTCAGGGTAGTGACTGGTACTGAAAAAAAAAGCCTCATTTTAAAAAATTATTTTAGGATCTTGAAAAAATATTTCAGGGTATTGACTGGTACTAAAAGGATACTTCCGGATAGTGACTGATGTTGAAAATATACTTCATGATCTTGAAAAATTATTTTAGATCTTAAAAAATATTTCGGGGTACTAATTGGTACTAAAAATATATTGCAAGATATTTTTTTAAGACCCTAAAATAATTTTTTAAGATTATGAAGAATTTTTTTAATACCTTTATCAGTTTCCTGAAATATATTTTTAATGCCTATCAAGTACTCTAAAATATATATATATATATATATATATATATATATTTTTTTTTTTTTTTTTAAAAAAAAACACAGCTTGTGTTTTGTGCCGAAACCACCTTGTTTGAAAGCAAAGAAGGGCAGCCCATATTCAAGCATTAATCTTGTCAAACACAGGCTGGCAATGAAAAAATGTCTTCTCAATCATAGGCCCCTCTTTCGGTTCTGTTAATGAACCTCACCAAATTCATGTTTCAGCCCATATTACACTGCTTTAATAGATTCCAATATTATCAAGTATTTATTAGCATATGCCGAATGAATTTTTTAAATTCTATATTATTTTATTTGTACACAAGTATTTTTATACTGCTCTCACCTGATAACAATTTTTTTTTTTTGGTTACTGGATTAGTATTAGTTTATATCGACTTTAATTTTTATCATATGGTAAAAATACAATCTAATTGTAGTGTTGAGGACTCTGCTATATTTGTCTTAATCGTATAATTTTTTCTTGTAATTAGATATATTGTTTTTTCTCATTACACATATTATGTAATAGTCAAATGAATAAATAAACCATTTGGAAAATATTGTACATATTGTGCAATAAAAAAAAAAAAAAAATGGAGGTCTCTAATTATACATATATTTTTTCGCCAGCTCTAATTATAGTATTATGCATCTCACCTTACTTATTCTGGTTTATGTTTCTTATCTGCAAAATGATTCTATATATAGTTTAGTGATATACATAACTATTAGGAAGGATAATGTAAATATGTGAGCTTATTAATTATTTTCATTGCATTCATGTATTTATTCTTCCAGCATTGAAGACATGGTTAACTATAGACAATAACTATAGTTAATCAGATCACTATATCTTATCAGGTTATGTTTTTCCTCTATATAAACACGTTAGATCTATTCTTTGAAGAACTAAGTTGTTGCTTTTTACGTGTTCATGGATTAAGTTATCTATATATGTTGTGTCTGTACTCTGTAGTCAATTAACTTTTTCATCATGTGCCTTTTGCAAAGCACGTTAACCTTAATTAGCCAACTTAAACCCCCTGGTTCTCCATGATTTCGACTACCTATCAAGGTGGAAGTCGGTGGAGCTGATTGTTGTTGATTGCCAGGTCTTTTTTCTCTTCTAACCACTAATACTTCTAAGCGTATACGTAGCATGTTTATACATTTATTCTAATGACTTTTTTAAATATTTTATATTTAGGGAACAAAGATGAAGATATGCTATAAGAGTGAAGCTTTAGTTGATGATTTCATGCGAGTCTTTCAATTAAATAAGTGCTATCATATCTGTAACTTTTTAGTGATCGAGGTGGAAACAGTAGTATACACGAGAAATACCAGCTGCAACTTCGCCATTTCAGTAGTGTTCAGTAAGCGAACGAACTTCTTCTGTTTTATCAGTTTCGGCTGAGATCCGTCCATGATGTTATATACTTGGCCGGATATGATAATCATGCAGTTGTCAGCAATCACTAAGATTACTTATCTATTTATACCTTGCTTTCGACTTAATATTATATCTCTATAATCATTCGTAATGAATATTTTATGACATATTGTTTAGATGTGTATGGGAAGGTTTTGATTATAAATCACTTCTGTGAATGCAAAAGTTGGTGGGCGAAGAACGATGCATCATAGTTTCGACTTATATGACAATTGGTAGTGGTGAATTTTGGGATAAATGTTTGGGGGGGCCAAATGTATACTCATTAACTAATTAAGAAAAAATATTTGGGGGGTCAAATTTATAAATTTTTGGGATAAATGTATAAATGTTTAGGCCAAATGTATAAATTTTGTATAAAAGAAGGGAAAAACACTTCTCATATTGTAGGAGAAGTATATTCTCATGTCATACACACACATGAATGGTGGGACCCATATATATATAATTAGCATTATATATATATGTGGGTCCCACCATTTCATGTATGTTTAGGAATCTTTTTCTTCTCATGCAACATGAGAAGTTTAAACCCCATAAAAGAATCCACTTTATATTAAATATTTAGGACTTTTTTTTGGGGGGGGGGGGGGCATGGCTCCTCTAGCTCTTGAAAAGCTCTGCCTTTGACAATTGGTTAGATCTTTTCAGATCTTTGTTTACTTATGTAAGCTATATGTGACATCTGATTTTTCCTTCTAAAAGTGTGTACATATTGTATCCGGTAGGAACAATATGTTGGAGTTATGCTATGAAAGTGGGCATGTCAAATGGAATAAGTTCTACATTGCTTGGGGGAGAGATAATACAAGAGTATATATTACAATTGTGAATTTGGGCTAGTAAGTGGGTTAAGAGGAAGATTGAGTTTGCACGTGCAACAACAGGCGATCAAGAGGCAAACACAGTGGAAATCCGGCAATCCTCCAACTGTGGCGAGTTAATTATGGACTGAGCACATTTTATCAAATTCCTTCTAGTTGCTTTATACTTTGCATTTCTTAGGAAATGAAAGTTGAAAATTTTGTCAACTACTAAAAATTAATTTCAGAAATTCTTAATTATGGCGCCAGAAATTTGTAGTGGCTCCCTTAATTTTAATTTAACTTTGTAGCGGTTGTTCAACCTCTACTAAATGTTCTAGAATTTTTTTTTTTAAAAAAATCCTCAATAATATTTTCAATCTATTGTTCCTATAGTATATTGAATATTTTATCATTTAGCTAACAATTTAAATAATAGTAACTATTATTTAAAGAGAAGATTAAATTAAGTTATATAAGTATGAATATTATGTATATTTAATATTGAGAATGTGTAATACTAAGGATTTAGGTTCTTCACTAGTATATGAAATTGAAGTTACAGATGTTGTTTAGTTATGGAAGGAATGTTGAGAAAGTAGTGCAAGGAACCTTCAATATCTGTAGAAGAAAGAAAATAGAGAAGCAAAATATCTATAAGCAGTATATGAAGAAGGGAAATAAAATGAAATTATTAAATGAAAGATTTGATAAAAAAAATTTTTACCATATTTTTCTCGAGCTCTTCATCAACATGTTAGGAAAAAAAATGAAAGGGGAGAGGGTGAGGAAGCAATGAAAAAGAGTAAGAAATAGGGTGTGGTGGGGGTATTTATGAGCATCAGCGTGATATTTGTAGCGGTTGAGGTAACGGTATTTATAGTGTTTCCTTTGTTGTGGTTTTGTTGTATTTTTGTAGCAGTTTTAGAAACCGCTACAAATATTAATGAGAATTTTTTTT
Source organism: Acacia acuminata (assembly GCA_019022655.1). Taxonomy (NCBI): domain Eukaryota; kingdom Viridiplantae; phylum Streptophyta; class Magnoliopsida; order Fabales; family Fabaceae; genus Acacia; species Acacia acuminata. The sequence continues at coordinate 1,636,032 of JAFJYI010000098.1, read as the reverse complement.
TTTTTTAACAAAAAATATAAATTGAGCTTTATAAGGAAAAAAGATATTTTTTCTAATCATTATTTGCCTCTATCTCTATAAAAAATGTGTGAAGAAATTGTTAGTCTTGAGCGTATTATTTTGTTAAAAAAATATTTAAATTAAGTGATAATAAAGTATAATTGTCAAAATGTACCAAACTATAAGTAAATTGTCTTTTTTTTTTGTTGTTGGGGGGGGGGGGGGGGGAAGAAGTTTTCAAAAGTGGCAGTGAAATGGCTCATTTGTCGTAGGTGATGTTATCACCATCACCCATGTTGTAAAGGTCTTGAGGCTTTAAGTGAACTACCAAATTCCAATCCTTGTGCCTCCCATCCTCGACATAATAAACCTGGTGTGCCTCTAAGGCAAGAATATATGGCTCGTCATCTTCAGATTAACTTGTGTGAATTGGTCGGGAGAAATTTATTGATGTGATGCCTAATTCGTTAGTTGAGTCCTTGAAAAGTTGTCATATTTACCCCAAACACTTGAAGAGTGTTACAGTGAAACAACGTTGGTAATTTAGTTCGATGACATCAACAAGCTTTCCATATAAAGGGATGCCTCTGAACTGCATGTTGCCATCAATACTGCTTGTATAACTCTTTGTCCCAAAGGTGCTATAAACACTCGATTTTTGAGTTCAATTGCGAGAGATTTGAAATATGGTGAGCGTGGGTTATGGTCATTTAGTAGTTGATGCACAAGCCAACTTGGGAATTCTTTGTAGACCTTTTTATCACTTTTGAAGGATGTTTGTGTACGGATCCTAAGGGAACGCTTCACATGACTTTTGAATTTCCTGCAATTAATCATGAGAGGCGATCATAAAATGTAAGTGAAATATATGGAAATATATAGAATAACAACATATCATTGTACAATTCTTATGAAAGGAAGGGATACATTTGACTACGATTAATCAAGATATATCTATGTGCTTAGAATATCTTAGTTGTAATTAGTTTGAAGTTTTCACTTCCTCCAACTGGTTCACTAACACGAGGGATTAACACCTCTCTTGATGATGGCTTAAGTTCAGAATAATCGCTACATGAGGTGATCAGTTGAAAGTGTAACACACCCTTATTACTACTGTCCTATATCAGAGTTACTATGCAATAGAGCGTGCAGATTTGGTTTGGATGAAAGAGTAACTGATAATATTATTAAAATCTTAAATTTGGTGATGCAATAAAATTTATCCTGACCGGGATATTTAATTACAATCATCCCAAAGATTAAAAACTTAAAACCATCCTTATACATCATCCACAATATACTCAAAATAGATACAAAATAAATAGAACTCCAGAAATAAACAACACTGACAAGTACAGGAACCCAAATGAAAGTAGGGACTGATACCTTTCATTTGTTTCTTTACTGTGAGTTATGATTAGTTTTGATGATGTCTTATATAGATGTCATTATTAAGAGCAAAAAGTTTACATATTATATTTATCTCCTACATTGACTAACTACTATATTTAATGTAGATTAGTTTAAGTTGAATTATAGATCAAGAAGGAGATAAGAGATTTCAGAAAGAAGAAATTGGAGAAAATGTCAAGTTTAAGAAGAAGAGGAGATATTGAAGAAGGTAGAACTTGCAGAGAATAATGAGTCCAAGTTTAATGGAGTTAGAATGATCAAGAAAAGAGATTAAAGAAAGAAGAACTCACTGAATGGAATGAAAATATTATTATTCAAGTTCCTAGATTGATTTTAGAAGTCTCCACGGTCAAATAGAAGTTGAAATGGTTCAATTCGGAGTTAAAATAGCATTCTTGAAGTCATTCTCGAGTATGACAATGTAATTCTTGAGAATGGTACTGTTCATGTGAAAATTGCAAGTCATTCTTGAGTATGAAACATCAATTCTCGAGAATGGTATTGTAATTCTCGAGAATGGTCGTGTTTCAGCTACTCTGTTCATCTCTGTTTACGTTCCACTCACGCGAGGTCTGGTTATTCGATGATATCTCCTAAACCAGATATCGGATTGAGGCAAAACCAATTGTTTTGGAAACTATACTCCCAATGCATCATTTGAAGATAAAATTAAAGTCCAAAGGAGGTTAGATGAAGGAGCTATGAATTTTGGAAGATGACAGTGAAATTCACGCCACACAGCAGACCAAGGTTCGGTATTTTGAGTGTATCTCACAAACGAAAAATTTAAATGAGTTGAAACTAGTGCCATTTGAAGGTAGACTCATATACCTTTCCAAAAATATCAAGATCACAAAAAACGAAGATCAATTGAAGGAGATATGATGTTTTGAAATTGACTGTTGGTTCAGGATGCTGCAAAAAACGCTGGTCAAGAACAACCTCCATTCATTTGATTATTTTCTTGAATTGGAAAGAAGACCTGAAGAGCTTTCTGAGCATGGTTGGTTTGACAATTTTGCTATCGCAGATGCATTCTCTGATATGATTCTCAAGAATGAGTTTTTAATTCTCGAGTATATACCTTCCTCTCTGATTATATTCCTTTTCTTGATCAAGAACAACTCTCGAGAATGGGTATGACAATTTCATCATAGAAAGTCTTCTGTGCAAAAATTCTCAAGAACTAGTAAAGAGTTCCCGAGAATGATTCTCAAGAATGCCTAAGTCGGAATCACATAGAACAGACTTTTCTGATGCAATTCTCGAGAATGGCTCTCGAGAATCAGTAAGGGATTCTCGAGAATGGACGGTAAATGTTCTAATCGTTTTCTTCTATGTTTCAACTTTAAAACGCAATTCTCGAGTATGAGTATAGAGATTCTCGAGAATGCTTTGTCACTGACATTTGGAAAAATATTTTAACGCGTCATTCTCGAGTATCTTTGAAACGTGCTTTCTGGAAGGACATCTTTCTCTATAATTCTCAAGAACCAGATGAACAATTCTCGAGAATACATATTGGGTTTTCTAAATTTTTGCTCTCGTAAACTATAAATAATTGATTATGACTTGGGTGTTTTATGTTATAGATCTACTCTTCTCCTAACCAAGTTTAATAAGTTTGCTAGTGATTTTCAGATATGATTAACATGTTTTAATCATCAAATTTTCATAAAGCAAATCTGTGTCAGACCCATTAAATGACAAAGTAGAGACGAAGCATGAAAGTGGAAATTAAGCTTCTGAACAACCGTAAAGCATTCCAGCTATTTCCAATCAATATTCTACCTGAGTCTTAATGGACAAATTGAACAAAGAATGTCAATGGAGTATATTGACCAACATCGGAAGATTACGAAGAGATAGAGCAACAATCGGAACTAAACTTCATAGCAGACGAAATCATTCCTTTGAGGCATACTTATTCTAGCTATTATTTTGAGTCATGGAATTAAGAAGCTCCAACGGCTACTTCCAAAAGACAACCAACGGTCATATTCTAAAATGGAAGAACAGTCCAACAGTCGAATGCTCGCAACGGTCAAAACAAAAATACCTATAAATTGCAAAGTCTTCAAACCAAAAGGAGTGACGATGAATGTTGAAGGACTCGACGAAGCCAATGAAATGATTTTACTACTTTACCGTGATATGTCAATAACTCACACACTGTCAATTTCTCAATATTCATATAGTTTACAGTAGAGAGTGAGATGAACGATTATGTACTTCAGTGTTAATCATATTCACTTCTAAGAGAGAAGATTCATTATAATCATTTTATCTGAGAGTTACTCAAGATTGGGTGATCTTGAGTGGGAAACCGATTATATCCTTACAGTGTGTAAGGGGGAGTATCTCGGTGAGAGATTCGGCTTCACAAGTGCCTGGGTAAACTTGTGGGATTGTAAAGGCTTATCTTGTGCCCGGATTAAACAAGAAGATAGTGGATTGAAAATCTCAAGTGGAGCTTGGGGACTGGACGTAGGTCAAGGATTGTGCCGAACCAGCAGTATAAATCATAGTTTTCATATTCTCTTCCCTTATCTCTTATATTTTCAGTATATGTTTATTTGAATATCTAACTGTTGATTTAGAAGACGTTAAAAGATTTTCAAAGTTTCAAGTTTTTAATCTTCACCCAATTCACCCCCCTCTTGGGTTCAGCCGGTTCTTCATTTACAATGTCCACAACAACTAGATAAGATCTTTGATTATGGGTACTATGTCATGAAGATCTTGAAGGATATAGTCACCCACAATTCCGCCTTAATTACTACTAAGGTATGTATAATATATGTACATGCATGTGTTTATGTTAAATTAAAAGTCAAATAATACATATTTTAACAAACTTAATTTTCTTTCGTCTATAATACTTTGAAGACACTTTTTATTAGCACTATTAACCTCACCAAATTGAAGAAGTCATAGAAGAGTTTGTCATAACCATTTTTTATCGCTAGGTTAGAGTTAGCTAAAGTAGCAATTTTTTTGCTAAAGTGTGTATATATACATTATTACATTGTTATTAATTTGATGTATGTATATATATAACTTTCTATGTAGTAGCTATGGAAAATTGGATCTCAGTTTTCATTTATTCTTTAAAGTTATTTATATAATTTTGCATGGAGACTGATCGAAAATGAGCCATTGTTTTAAAAAAAATTGGTGGCAAACACTTCATGGTTAATACATATTAATCAATAGGATTTATCTTCCTTCATTTTGTAGAGAAAGATGTAGCAACAGGAGGTGAATCTGAGTGATGAATATTTGCAGTTGAAGATGTTCCAAACTTCCAATGATGAATTTTTTATATTGAAGTCATCAGTTGAAGATGTTTTTGTATGTTGAATATTCAGTAATTTAGAATATTAATATGGACATGGTTAATGACTCAAGATTATTACTCATTAGTCATTTAGTTATAAAATAGCAGCTAGGTATTATTGAGCATGTAAAGCTTTAGGATTTGGATGTTTTGAATTTTGCTCATGATCATAGTCTCATAGATGATATTATATGATTGCTTGTGTTTATCTTTGCTGATGATCATAGTATTAGCTGGTATGATTTTTTTTTCTTTCTCTGAGCCAAAAAAACATGTTGGGCCAAAAAAGGCAAAGTGCTTAAATGGGTTCCCAGACCTATTAAGCTAATAACTGTTTAACCCATACCCATTTTACTATAGCTTAAATGGGTACAACCATGAGTACGGGGTTCCCCATACCCATGGAATATTAACAGGTGGTCCATGGGTTTCCCTCGAGTAGCCCCGCTTGCCCGCCCGTTGCGCACCTACCACACTTTATGTCACTAGGTGATGGGAATATCAGTACCAAATTTTAGCAACCGTTAATGCAATGCAGCCTTTTTTTTCATTTTTTCAATTTGAATCTCTTACTCTTTAGTCCTTAGCTTAAAGCTCCTCTATTTTCTCATGCTTCTCTCCTTGTTGTTGTTCATATGTGATGGTCTCTCACACATAGCTTGCTCAATCGAGCACATAAAATAAAGCTCTCACTCCTCATTAAAATATCTTTTTTACCCCCTCTCCCATGTTTTCTATTCTAAAACACTCCTTGACACTAGTGAAAAAAACGCTTTTAAGACTGGATAAAAAGCACCCTCTAAGACCGGATCTGGAACCGGTCTTAATACAGGCGGTATTAAAAGTCTCATTCTTTGCGACCGGTCTTAAAAAGACTTTTTAGCAAAAAACCAAAAAAAAAAAAAAAAAAAAAAAAAAAAAAAAAAAAAAGAACTCCCTCCCCGAGGACACCGTGCTTTGAAACCACCTCTACCGGAGGCCACCACTACTTGATGATGAAGAAGAAGGGCTCGAGCTCACTCCGATACAATGAAAAATTGAATTCCCTCGCCGTTTAACCAGCAACAAGCACAAACCAGGAAAGAAAAAAGTCGATACAAAAATAATACCTTAAGCGAATGGGAGACTCATGCTCGAAAACCTAATTTTACGATTCGTTGAAACTGAGCACCCAAAATTCCTAATTTCAACAGAGTCAATCACGAGAAGGAAAAAAAGGATCCAAAATCAACAAATCTAAACAAATGATTGAGCCAGATCAGAGGAAATCACAAAAAGGGGAAAAAAGTCTCAACCAATATAATACAAATCTAAATATAAGATTAAGCCAGATAAGAGGAAAAAACTACTTCTCTAGAAGAAAGAAAATACCTAAAGAAATCAAAAGAAAGAAAATACCTAAAAATACCTAAATCAGAAGAACCATTCCCCAAATCGGCGTGAAGATTGAGCCGGATCTCTTCTTCGAGAATGAGATAAGATCGGAACCATTCCCTAAAACAAGTAAACGAGAATAGGTAATTCTAGATCTGGATTCGTGATTTTGGTAAGGAAAATCTTGGCGGACATTTCTTCGTCTTCGAAATCACTACTTCTTTACTGGTGACGGAGTCGATGCTTAGAAAAATGGAGTCAATGCTTGGAAGAATGGAGTCGATGCCCGGAGGAATGGAGTCGACTAAGTCTCTCTACACGGTCGTCTCTGTATGTGTGAGAGAGAGTGAAACACGCGGATAGGAAGGGCGGATTCTTGGAGAAGGGGTTTTTTTTTTTTATTAGGCCGGACTTAAACATCCGGTTTTAAAAGGATTTTTTAGACCGACTTTTGAAAAATCCGGTTTTAAAAGTATAATTTTTAGACTGAATTTCTTAAACATCCTCTTAAAAAATTCTTCATATTTACGAAATTGCCACCGATCATACTTTTAAGATTTGAGCTTCAATACTCCGGTCTAAATGAGGCGGTCTTAAAGCCCTTTTTTCCACTAGTGATACTTTTAAGACCGGATATTTTATAATATGGTCTTAAAAGTGTTCTATATATTTACGAAATTGCCACCGGTCATACTTTTAAGACCAAATCTTTTACGGTCTTAAAAGTGTTCTATATATTTGTTGGAAGTTCAGATTTAATTAGTTAGCAAATACGATTATATTGTGCAATTATCTTAATTAAGTTGTTAGAGAGATTTTAGGAATTAAATAGTAGATTATGGTTTTTTGAATTTCATAATTATATTTTTGATTGTAATTCCCATATTATATTATGCAATTATCTTAATAGAGAGATTTTAGGAATTAAGTTTGCAGATTATGATTTTTTGAATTTCGTAATTATATTTCTGATTGTAATCCCTAGATATAGGAACTGCCTGGGTTAGAAGATTATTTACTTATTAGCATCTGTATATAATTCCAATTAAGTGAAGGAATAAATCATCGCATTGTCGGACTCATCTCTAATCAGCGTCTTCTCAAAATATTTACAAAAATTGCCATCGGTCATACTTTTAAGACCGGATCTTTTATAATCCGGTCTTAAAAGTATTCTATATATTTACGAAATTGCCACCGGTCATACTTTTAAGACTGGATCTTTTATAATCCGGTCTTAAAAGTGTTCTGTATATTTACGAAAGTGCCACCGGTCATATTTGTAAGACTGGATCCTTTATAATCCGGTCCAAAAAGTTCTTTATATTTACGAAACTGCCACCGGTTATACTTTTAAGATCTGATTCTCTATAATCCGGTCTAAATGAGGCGATCTTAAAGCTCTTTTTTGTACTAGTGTGACTTCATTTTTTGTCAATATTTTTGAGTTTATGGTAAGTTTTTCTTATATCTCCTCTTTTCTTTTCATTCTCTTCTTTGTCTATTTCATTCTCTTCCTGGTCAGCTTTCTTCTTTCCCACATTTTGCAAATGATAAATGTAACCGAGTTTAGGATTTTGTATCATATTGAGGAGTCAGGGCGTGATTATGGTCTTATGTCTTGATAACAATTTTATTTTATTTTCCTATTTTTTCATTTAAATTGTCCCAAAACCACGAGGTTTTGGGACAAGTAGAACAAAAAATATAACTTAGGCAAACCCCAAGGTAGTTTGATCGAGTTTGTAACTTCCCAAATTTTCATACATAAAACTTAGATAATCTTATGAAGGAAATATTTAATGGTAAATATAATTTAGTGAATAGAGATTTAAATAAAGAAGATAGATGAAAAATAAATTAAAACATTAAAGTTAAATGAAGTGTAGTAAAAATATAATTAAGAAATTATTATTATTGAATTTTATTTAGAAAAGATAAAATAATAAATTTAGTAGAGGTTAAATGAAAGTATTTAATTTTCATTTAATTACGTGTGTATAAGGAAATAAATAATAAAACAAAAGAAACTAAGAAGTCCCACATCGACTAAATAAGGAGAAGAGAGAGTTCTTAAAGCCTATATGGAGAAGTAGTGGCTTTTAAATTTTTGCATATAACAAGGACAACCTTAGTAAAAATGTCATTTGTGTTTCGTTAATTGTTGGATCAGGTTGAAATTTGGTCTGCCCATCCAAGACACCAATCCATCAATTTCAACTATTGGATTAGAAATTATTATGTTGGGATATGAGTTACAAATCCTGGAAGACGAATGAATTTCTAGAATGTGAAAAATAGACCCTAGAGGAAAGAATCTATGTTTCCAATTAAGTCCATCGTTGGATCGTTGTGAAATTTTGTGAGCTTGTTTAAGACATTCTGGAAAACCCAATGGTGGGATCTTCAATTTTATGCCTTAGGTAAGAGTAATTTATCATGCATTCAATCTATTATTTGAAAAATAGGAAAATTTATCACGCATTCAATCTGTTATTTGAAAATAGGAATTATGTCATAGATTTAGGAGTTTTCCAATGGTTCTAAAGGTTAAAAATCCCAAATTAAGATCATAGAAATGTTAGACAATGCTAGTCTAATGATCTGATGATCCAAATTCTCAAATCTAATATAGTTCTAATATAACATTTCCTACTTGTATGTGTGCATTGAGATTTTGTATGGTTCATATATTATTGATTAACTCGGTAAAGAATATATACATGTGCTGGAACATGATGATTCTATGTTATAATTGGAATGTATGAGCATGTGAACATGGAAACCCCTTAGAATAATGTGATATAAATGGAGAAGTTAGTGAATGGGTTGTGACTGTTAAAACCTAAACACCACATGGCAGGCCGTTAGTTTGATTATTTTGAATCACTATCTATCATCTATTTTACAGGACAGTATTCCTTGAGGCGATACTCCAAGGGCTTCTGGGCAGTATTTGTAACACCCCAAATTCCATACTCCAAATCGTGTTGGTTGACACTTAGTTTTTAGAAAAATGGATAGAGTTTGAGGTGCTATAGCTCAAAGTAATGCGGAAACGGAGAGCATGCACTTACGTTTGGACAATGAGTGACTGATATAAAATGCCCAGATATATGTCGATGTCCCTACATAAGTTGATATATTCAAAATATTCCGAAGGAATATTCGTGTGATACAACAATACAGAGCTTGTATAATTATAATTCTTACATGATAACTATACAACCTTAAACCAAGCCTTAACTAGACTTGGGGCAATGAACCTAATTCAGTCAATCAAACGTATTGGCCAGGCCAGTGTCTAGTGGAAGTCTCCCCGAGTTCACGGTGACTTATTGACTGAACCACATAGACGAACCCTTTCTAGACACCAATCAGTTTGAAATAACCTTGTCAGATTCTTGCCAGAAAGAGTGCTTTGATGAAGCTTGTCCGGCATTTGTTTTAACCGGTGCCTCTTCTCGGCTTCGTCCATTGGTGCCTCTTTTCGGCTATGTCCTTTAGTGCCTTTTCAGGGCTCCATCTATCGGTGCCTTCTTTGATCCTGGTTCCTTTCCTGAACCTTAGACAAATCTCAAGTCCAATAACCATCGGACCTTAGGTAACAGTTAACCTCATATGAAAAGTATAAACAGTATATATACGACAGATATTCATTACACTACAACATTAACCAATACATAGCACACAACAGATTTAAGGTTACAACAATACATAAGCACACAGCAGATGTAATGTTAACACAACAACAGTACATAGACACAACACATGTAAAGTTATCCACGTTTGCACTAACCATTGCCACGATGGCCCATCATGTCCTCAGCGTTAGAAAAACAATCTCACGGCATTATCAAGACTATAACCCGTATATAGTTGAATGTATAAACAGTGACTTAAGACAGAGTCTTAACCACGGTGTATGACCCAAGACCAAGTCTTGTTTATGACTTAATGAAATCATCTATCACATATAAGCATACAAGACACATTAGAGTTAAAGTTACAGTACGCGAACGTACCTTTCACCAGTTTATTGTCAAACACCTGACCTTTGAACCCGACTCCGGACTTCCCGGATATCCTATACATTATCATCGGATTATTTCCTTTTCTATGATATTACAATTAATATCATATTTCGTAGAATAATATCAAAAAAGATATCTTCACCTATTTTGACATTTCTACCCTTGGTGGATTTGTTATTACAATTTTGCCCTTACATTTTCTTAAAAAACGTTACTTCAGCATTATGCCCAGATTTTTCTCTAACTTTGAAAAATCATAATTAATTCTACAAATATCGAAATGGGGATCCGTAAAATTCCTCGGAATTATTAGGATGTATATTTTCAAGGAAAATACTCCAAGAACCTAGAACATCATAGATCATTCCCATTTTTAACGTTCTTAAACGCTGCCCAGATTTATTTTCAGAAAAATAGCTTAACTTCAACCGATTGTATCTCTTTGTACAGAAATCAAAACGCTACATATTTTATATATTTGGAAAGCCCTAAATGTCTAATTTATTTCTGAAGAATTTCATGATTTATTGGCTTCATTTTCAACATAAAATAATAGCATCTTCTTTGCTGTTTGCACAGAATTTTAACATCGAAAATCCTACAATTTTCACAACATTGATCCATTGTTTCCCAAAAATTATTCTCTACTATGTTTTTACCTCATTAGGAATTTTTCAATGCAAGGAGGTCTAAAAACAAGTATAGGAATTTATTCTCTAATTTTCTAGATTAAACTAACATTTATAGTAAGAACTATAAAAATTAAAGACTAGAACTTAAGAACTAGAGAACCTTACCTCTTGAAGAACCTTGCTACTCCTTCTTCCTTCTTGTTTCACTCTTCTCTTAAACTCACATATTTGGTTTGAGTTTGGTGTGAAGAATTCAAGAGGAGAAGCCTCCCATTTATAGGAAACTTCAATGGCAACTATGGTAATTCCCAAACTCTCATCTTTAATCCTACCCATTGGATGATCTTTTTTAATCAATGACTCATGGAACTTGGTCTTCTTTGAAGACTCAATTTGTGAAGAAAAAGGTTCTCATTGGTTGATTTAATTACATAAGGATTTAGGCTTAATTTCCTTTGATTTTTCTCATTGGTTGATTTAAATTAATATTGAATTAAATCAAACAATCTCTCTCTCTCTCTCTCTCTCTCTCTCTCTCACACACACACACACACACACACACACACACAGCACACACACACACAACGTCCTCCTCCTTCCTTCTCTCTCCTTATCCTCTTCCACCTTCTTAAATGATCCCATGTGATCCCATTAATTGTCTCTTTTCCTCTTCCACCTTCTTAAATGATCCCATGTGATCCCATTAATTGTCTCTTCCAATTTGTCCCCTTGCCCATGTGCCAATTAACATGTGTTTGATTATCTAATATAAATAATTCTCTTTCTTCTTCCTCAAGTCACAAAACCGTGGCCCCCTTCCTCTTAGGTTCTCAAATTGTGTTTTCTAATGTGTCACACAAACAAGAACTCTAGCTTCCTATTGGTTCCTCAAATTTCACTTGGATTAAGTTTAATTAGGTGATTAATTAGAACAATTAGATTTAGCTTTATTAGATTAAATCTTGGCCTTCTATTTGTTAATCTCTCTCATGAATTTAGGAGCTGATTTAATTAAGCCTAATCATTCCCTTAATTATGTTCTTAATTGTCCTTTTATTGCAAATGTCATAGTTTAATTGATTTATTAACTAATCATGAAAATTAGTGCTTAATTAGACAAGCTTAATTCTTCACTTTTATTTTCTTAATTATTTTCAAATATAATTAGCCCTCATTTGATGATCCTAATTTGCCTCTAATCATCTTGAAGAATTATGCAACTAATTTCAATTAGTGCAAGCTTAATTTGCTCATTTATTGTTGCTAATTTCCATTAACCTACTTAAGTGTTTTTCATCATATTTTCTTGCCTTATGATCATTGAAAATAGCTATTATTTTATGTGATTTAATATCACATTTTATAGCCCCTAATATGTAGTCTCATAATTAACCATTGGTTAATTAATTCCAAAGTGGAATTTGGATGAAAATATAATCAATAGATTATAATTCTTTGAGACACATTCACCTTTGTATTTTGCTAATTATTTTCTAAAATACAATATTTATATGAGTTATGAAAATTAGGGTATTACAGTATTAATCCCAGGCCCCATGAAGAGTACTACCAAGGGTAGTAAACCTATTGGAGGAACCCTTGGTCCCTTGTGTGCTTTGTAGTATTTTGGCAAGTTTAAATCACATTTGCAGAGAGTTTGTTAGAGTAACCTAATAACATGGAAAGTACGTACTTAGCCCATGGATTCAGTTGAAAGATATAAGGATGGTTAGGGGTTAATGAAAGATAAGTAATCATCCATAATGAAATTTTGTAAAACATATGATGCATTATGAGTAAATTTTTCTCTAAGAATATGAATGGATATGATCATGCCCTTGATTAGCATATCTTCTTGCCCTCTTGCTTATTATATATGCTTTTCTTTCTACTTAATATATCTACTTGACATGTTTGTATGTTACGCGCGAGTGGTGCGCCGATAGGTAAGGTTGGTAGTGATTGTGTAACTGAGACAATAGTTTCATCTCATTACTTCTCACATTTTTTTAGGTGAGAGCTTGAGGGCAGGAGCAACTAGGAAGGCATTTGATGATGTGGCTACCCTAACGAGTAGCAAGTAGTTACTGCTTATTTCATTTTTATGCTACATTTAGGAAATTTTTCCTCTTATTACATCATGATGCACATGAGTTTACTTAGAATATATAATTGCACTCTTTTAGTAAATAGCCGAGGACTTAGAATTTTTATTTACTTATGGATCTAAGAAACTCATTTAAATATCATCTTTGATGAAATTTTTAAAAATCACGTTAAGCTTAAAGTTAATTAAAGATGGTGTTACATTTTTTGTATCAGAGTGAGTTTATCCCTTTCAGAGATGCTAAGTGTGAATATAGATTGTGGCAATAAATGTGAATAAGCATAACCTTCCTAGTTACACCCCCTCATTAGTATTAACTCGATTTTGTTATTTTTGTTTCCTTTTTAGCTTGACACACCTGAGGTGGTCTATATCATTAGGTGGGAAATATCATAAGACCTCGTAGACACGAACAATAGAACAACTAGGAAGGGAATGAAGGGAAGCAAAGCATAGTTGTCAAGGAGAGATTCATTGTCATTGAGGAAGCAAGAGAGCTCGTGGCGGCCTTGTTGTTGTCAAAGGTGGAGAGTTGACATGGGAGGGAAAATGAGAGGATGAGAGGACGGAGGAAGGGAGGGGAAAGAAAGAGAGAGAGTAGTGAGAAAGGAGTTACAGAATGTAAAGGAAGTTGTTTAGCCTCCTTAGCTTGCTCACTTAGCATCTGCATAACTCTGGGTTCAAGGCCTTCTAAAACTACAAGTACCAAAGTTTCTAACAGAATAAACTCAAGGGATCGGAGAAAAAACGATGGTTTGAAACTTTAAGAACAAAAACCAGAATGAAAGTAAATTATAAAGATCAACAATAGTATTAACCCAAAAATTAATGAAGGTATGTAAGAATTAAAATGATTTTTTTTTTTTTTTTGGGTTAAAAAAAACACAAGATCTAGACATGGGTGCCATTTTGGTTTCTGGGTGCCTCCTTGAAAATTTTGATAATGAAACTTTCCATGGAATATTTTGTGGGAGTCAACGAAGTGAGGCCTCCGTCCTTAACTTCCATTTCCCATCCCCCTTCTCTCTTGATGGAACCACAAGGTTGTGGATCGGATATGGGAGAAAACATATGAAATAAAAAATAGTTAGATCTAAAAAACTAGGAAACATCTAGATCAAAAAATGTAGTGATGAGATTATCGTTCAATGGCTTGGGAAGTTGGAGAAGATGATATTGTTGGAAAAAAAAAAAAAAAAAAAAAGTTTTGGAGGGTTAACATCGGGATCCCCACTGCCGGCACGGCCCGGGCCTATGAGACTTACCGGGACTTACGGAGGAATTGGAAGTTGATGATATACCAGCAAGAGGAGTTGATGATAGAGCAAGAGGAGAATAAGGAGCAGGGGGCGATGGATGCAATTCATGGTGGTAGAGATGGGAGAGGCGGTGGTGGTGGGTGTAGGGTGGTAGGGTGCTACAGTGGGCCGGTCTTCTTCATCCATAGTGGGTTGGTACACATTTCCCTAACGTTTCTCTTGTGTGTGAGGCTGTGTAAAAAAGGGTAAACAATATCTTCTTCAGTTTCAACCTCATCCTTAAATATATCTTTAACTCCTTTTCAAACTTTAGGGCATTATGTCTAAACTTTTTATATGTTGAATTATCCTGCATACAAACATGTAACCAAACTCAAAAGAGTATAAGCAAAAATATCTCGTACACTCTAGCTGAAAATGTATAAACAAAACAGAATCATATGTTGTTATTCTTGTATTTTCTGCTGCTACCACTTATTCGAATAAATGCTCACCAACCCATCATATAAGCACTAAAGACCGTATATAGCTATTAAAATCGGAAGCACATAGGGTGTTTGTCCCTTGTGCTTCTTATATGCTTCTCCGTTTAATTAGAAGGACAACCAAATTTTTTCTATATTTTTTTATTTTATATATTTTGATTAAATTGTATGCTACTTTTTAAAAGCTTTTTTACACCCAGTATCTCAAATTAGTTAATTTCTAGTTCTATATACAGAAATATTTGTCCCAGTAACACCAGGTATTCTAAAACTAATTAATTAAAGATGAGATCTTGGTGCAAAAAAAAAATTTCAGAAAGAACACATAATTTAATCTAAATAAATAAAACATATAAAAAATAAAATAAAATATGATTGTCATCTAATTAGAGGACGACGTGTAAAGAAAACACATTAGAATAAACATTTAATGTGAACCCAACAAACTTAAAAGCCCCAAAAGCCCAATTATAAACATCAAACGCACGATTTGGGCTAGAAAAAGCTATAGTAAACATGCTGTTAAAGGTCTTTCTTGGACACATCTAAGGCCCATAAGTGCCCGACGAAATGAACGTGTTTTGCACACCACGAGGCAGAAGCAGAAGCACCCATAGAAGATAAGGCAAAAATTATTATTATTCATATAAATACCAAGATAAATATATATATGTATATGAAAATATTACCTCTATCTCCAGTAAAGATTTTGTCGAGAAGTGAAGAGCTTAGTTAGCTATGGCGAAAGCTTCCAATCTGGCATATACCCCGTTGAGTTCATCCCCTCATCACTTAGCATCTTCATCAGCGAAACCCAAAACCAAAACTCTCAGCATCGTTCAAACCTGCAATAATGCTATCTCTGCCACTAGTTCTTCCAACAAAAGCAAGCACCTCCACTCTCCATTGGTACCTAATAATAATATAGCTTCTTAATTTATCTCTTTCTGATTATTTTTATTACTCGAAGGCATCAATTAGTACTCGTCTGTTAATTTTTATTTTTCTGTTAATGTTAAATGCAAAATCAGATTGTACGGAGTAACTTTGGATTATCTTACTTTAAGTGCTTTTGGATTAGAGAAGCTTTGTCTCCTAAAGTGTAAAATACCTTCTTTTGTTGATTATGGGAGTTTCCCATACATAAAACTTGCTCTGATTATAATATCTTAACAGACAAAATAATTCCATCCACATTTCTTTTGGCCCATTAATAGGAATCTTTGTTCATAAAAGTTCTTATTACCCGATAAGTTCATTGTGAAAATTTTTGGTGATGACAGAACATGTATTTTAAAGTAAATTTAGTGCCAGTTTTCATCATCACAAAGAAGAAAAGCAAAGGCAACGTGAAGCACTGACTGTTAAGCAGTGACTTGTGTTTCCATTGATAAAATAATATATTTGGCTTCTAATTAAGCTAACCCCTTTTGCATTTATTTACCACTTATTTTTTGCTGCATAACAGATCGGAAAGGCAAGTAGAGGACGGCGTCGTCTAATCACAATATCAACTGGTGATGGAAAATGGCGTGGTGAATGGACAAGTGATTACAAATTGTCTTTGCAAGACCTACAATTACAGGATTTGGTTGAAGTTGAAGAAGATAAAATGAAAAATGCACAAGTGTTGGTCAGCCTCAGCATCCAAAAGGTTCTTCCTCTTTTTATTTTAATTTGTTTTACATGTATGTCTCAAAATTTATGATGTAGATTTCTTAACATTTTTCGTTTTAATTTTTCTATTTTAATAATTTCCTAAAAAAACTTGAAATGTGGTTTGGTATAGAGATTGTTTATTTTAATTGACCATAATATTTTATTTAATGTATATTGCAATGTGCTTGCAGCATGCTAGTTTTGGCTTCACGGTAGATGGAAGTATTTTGACATCATTCACTCGAAAGTGCAGTAGCTGCTCTTCACCTTATTGCCGACAGGTACTTTTTTCCTCCCATTATAAATTCCGTTTTTTTTTTTTTTTTTTTTTTTTTTTTTTTTTTTTTTTTTTTTTTTTGTGTGAAAATTTTCCATCCGGTCCTTAGTATATTAAGGAAGTTAGTTAAATTAGTTAATATCATGTGTTTTTTTTCCTAAAATATCCTAGTCATCTTCCTTAATTCTCTCATTTCCTCTCCTCCTTGATTATTGTTGAGGGAGTATTAATAGGGGCAAATTAGTGAAAGATTAACAAATATGAGAAATGTTTTTATATTTAGGACCAATACTAACTCTCTTAATATGTCTTATATTAATGACCGGAGCAGTAATATGGTTTTATGCCAATGTCTCCATTTGGGAGAAGTCTTGAATAAAGAGAATCATTTTGCCAAGGTTCAATAACGAAGAGACAACCCCTTGCTCGTGTGTTCAGCGGTCAGGGATTTGGAAACTCTCACAAATGGAGAGGGTTCGAATCATGAAACAATCACAGCGCTGGGGGAGGCATCCCAATGTTTGGGAAGCAGGGGTAATTCAAGCTGAGGTGGAGGCATGTGTATTTTCAGTCTTGAATCACCTTGTAGAGCAGGCTCAAATGCCCTGCTCTTAGACTGTGACTTAGCCCAATCCTTCTCCTAAAATTTTTTATATAAAAAAAAAAAAAAAAAACGAGGAGACAAGAAATTAGCACCCTAGGTTTCTTTTCAAATTGAGCAACTGCTACAATAAAATTTAAGGAACACTGGGGAAAAGTCTCCATTTGGGAATTCAATTAGTGACAAGAACCTGATAAACTTTCATGTGTGCTTATGAATTTTATACATATAGAGTACTAATACTCTAATTTAGGTCCTTCTCACCAATTGAATTTCCAAATGGGACTGTTCCTCAATGTTCCCTAAACTTTGTTGTAGTAGTTGCTCAATTCAAAAAGAAACTTAGGGCGTTAAATTTTTGTCTCTTCATTATTAAACCTTGGCAAAATGATTCTCTTAAGCTTAAATCTCGATTAAGAAGAAACACTTGCGGGAAAACTGACCTATATTTGATTTTGATCATCTTGGCATTTGGAACATTGAAATTGAGTTATAGAACATGAGATTGATGCTAAATTTATGGCATAGCCGGATTGAGAGGAGCTAGGGGTGGCCGCCACCCCTTAATTTTTTATTTTTAAATATATAAATAAGGGGATATATTTCTTTGTCTGCAGTTTATCTTAATATTTGGACTGCACACAAACAAGCTCACGCTCGGAAGAAACTTATTATATATAAATTGCTTATCTTTTGATCTTAATATATAGTAGTTTCGCATAATCGCTTGTGTTTGGTCTTTAACTTTTAAGTTTGAAATTGGTATACGTTAACAAAATATAAGGAGATATCTATATGTATATACAAGCTTAATAAGCTAAGCTTGTTTGATTCTATTGTATTTCATCATTTGTATTTTAAAAATCTAGTTAATTCTCCTCCGATCCAATAAGACATATTTACCTAATTTAAATAGATCAAAAAAGTTGGTTTAGTAAGTTAATTTGACATGTATTTTCTAAAACACCTTAGTCATCATGTTCCTAAATTTTTTTTATTCACTATCTTCCTTGATTATTGTTAACGAATATGAAAACTATGTTTTATATTTTGAACAAAAATCAACTCCCTAAATAGATCTTAGATTATGCATCAGGTGTAATTTGTTGGAATATACATAGTCCATTCTTGATGGATCAGGGCCACCCAAGCCAATGCAAGTGCCACTATTATGTGATAGATTTCTTTTAATTTTTCGTATATTAAGTCTGTATTGTATTTTAAGAACTTTTACTTATGATCCCCGTCAATAAAATTCTTGGCTTCACCACTTGATTTATGGTATGCTATTTATTTATTTTCAACTTGGATTATGACTGTCTCTCTATTTCTTTTGTATTTTCACAGATTGATGCAAAATTCAAAGTGTGGATTCTCTTGGCAAACAGAGAGAATCACAATACACGACTACCCGATATTGGCGGTGACCCTTCTTTAAGTTTCTGACCCAATCACTTAATTTTCTTAAACTTATAGATATTAAAATGATATAAAGAAAATATATTCAAGTGTTTGGTATATAAAGGTGTAAATTTATGGCCTGGTGATAGATGAACTCAACAAAGACCAATTAAAAGAAATTGCGGTAATTGATAAGAAATGGGATCAGGGTTAAGACAATTAGGACTTTTAAATCAAGTTATTTTATTAAGACTTTTAGATTTATTTAGTTCGTATCTTACCTGGTAGGATTTTATTAGATTGGATTTAGATTTTATTTTTTTTTTTTTTAAAAATAATTATACCTTGGGCTCTTAAAATAACTGTTGGACTTCTTCAATTTTTAGACTTTTTGCCATTGTAATAATATTGACTATTTTGAATAGTCCTCCTCCCTCCCCTTTCCTTTCACTGTTTTACATCATACATAAAGACCTAAAACATCACAAGTAACATTTGTCTCTAGCCAGTTTCGCACTCAACTTCCTTGTATATTATTTACTCAAAAACTCTGTTTCAAATAAGAAACCACTAAGCTACAGAGTCTATTCTACTCCTACCCAAACCATGTCCATAAATCAGACAAATTGAAAATGAAAATGAGAAGTTGTGATTTCCTATGATAGCTCAAGTATTTAAAAACAGAACAATGTCTTCTCATTAGGGCCTTGAAATATTTGGGATATATACCAAAGTGTGCATTAGTTCATTGTCATATCAGCAAGCCTTTCTTGCTAAACTGAATCTGCTATAAATTTGTTTGGCTTGAAAATATGGGTTTTACAAGAAATTTTGGAAGTAAAAGAAATATAAAATTCTGATCCCCTTCTAGTGAAATGGATGTTATCTTTTTGTATAGTACTGTCATGGCCAATACTATTGTGTAATCTGATAGAGCTACTTATAAAATGCAGGTGATATATATTAGACCAGGATATCAAGCTGATCTTGATTCTATCATACAAGATACCATACGGCTAAATGCGCCAGTCAAAGTATGTATAATATGATGGAAAGAAATAATTGAATTTTATCATTCAATCTTTCTATGAGCTATTATGGTACCACTTAGTTATTGATTTATTTCACATTCAATTAATTAACTTATCGGTGGAAAACATTCAGTGGAAGTCAATTAATTTTTGTTAATGTTAATTATAAAATATATCATTATGAAATTTTGTATAATTTAAACATACACTGTATCTTTTTTGTCTACTTTAAATGACACATTTTAGAAGTTATACTATTTTCTAAATAAGGTTATAATGTGCACTGCAAACCACTTTTATTTACTGTTTTTTCCTTTCTTTTCAGGATACTTGCTCAGAGTTGTGTGAGAAATCTGAGGTCACAATACAGTGTAAGCATTTGTTGAAAACTAGATGATTATAATTACAGGGTTTCCTTTTGCTTTTTGGTAATTCAAAAAAATGAAGCTCCAACAAATTCAGTTAAAAAATAATAGGAAAAAACACCTATTTTCACAAGTTTCATGTTGAACTACTACTCTTGTCCTTAATGTAAAAGATCTATTTATCTAATTTGAGAAAATCAATGAAGCTAAATAAATTACTTAATTATAACATATATGACATGATCTCTCCAAACTAAACTTTACATTTAGGACTGGAAGAGTATATTCCAATAGCAACATTGCGTGGCATTAAGTTTCATCACATGGAGATGATAAAATAAATGCTTTGTGGGGGTTTTTTTTTTTTTTTTTTTGTTTTTTTTTTGGGGGGGGGGGGGGGGTTGAACCAATGTAAAATAAAGAGGACTAAAGAACTCACCTTGATGGAATGATCAAACTTTGTTTCTAATTTTATGGTACATGAATAATTCAGACAACATAATAATAGTGGATTATGATGATAATTTAAGAGATTTAAAATATAGAATGATGTTATTTGTGTTTAATTTTAAGGGGGAGTCACAGTTGATAGAATCTCTCTCTCACACACACACACACCCAAACACCCAAAGAGGCACACACTCTTGACACACTTCTACTGATACATGTTTGTGTTGATGATTCATAGAGAAGAAACGTTTTTAATTTGTTTCAGATACTGGAGGGATCAAGAGTTCTATTGATAAAAGGTGGTCAAGGCTTTATGAACTAAAATATCCAAGGCAATAATTTGCAGGCCTATTTTAGTCTGTCACATTTTCATTAGAATTTTGGTAAATATGTAATTAGTAGTCAAGATATATATAATGCATGTGATAGGTAGGTTCTTTCTTATTTTATTTCCTCAGGATACTGCAATCCAATCGGATATATTATTTTTTCTTTTATATTTGGTACTTGGTACACAATAACAGCACTTATATCTATTAATTAATTATAAACAATAATTATTCTCTTAAATTTTTTTTTTTTCATAGCTCAATTCTATTCCCACTCCATGAAACTTCTGTATTGGAAAGCTAGCTCCTAAATTACTATTAAAATTTTGGGTTATGGAGCAATTCTACCTATAAATTTTCTTTAGAAGAGCTACAGGAAAAAACATATCTTTTTGGTGTAAAAATAAAAATACCCATCAAGATTGAAAAACAACCCAATAATGTTATTTCTGTTATAAATATATTTTCAATTATATTCAAAATGGTATGGGATGTTTTACATTGCTTCCTTGTTGGGGTGTGTTGAAAATTTGGCAAGGGGAAAATTACATCAAATGACCCAGAGGTGAAAATTACACTTAAGGACCCATTTTCTTTCCTTATATATATGCACACCATCTGAAGAGAAGTAAGGATGAGAAGAAGAGAGAGAAATGTTAGACCTGACTATCACCTAAGAGGGGGTGAATTAAGTGTCCGATAAAACTTTGGGAACTTTGAAAATCTTTTCGTAACTTACTGAAATCAATTCGTATGACGTAAATACCTTATAAAACAATAGTCGAGTCACTCAAACATATATCTTTGAAATATAAGAGTTTAGGGAAGAGAATATGCAAACTATGATTTATCCCTTCACCCAATCCTCGACCTACGTCCAGCTTCCTGCTCTCCGCTGAGATTTTCAATCCACTATCTCCTTGTTTAACCGGGCACAAGAGAAAAGCCTTTACAACCTCACAAGTTTAGTCGGGCACTTGTGTAGCTTTTACAATCTCTTACCGAGATACTCCCCCTTACATACACTGTAAGGATACAATTACGCACTCTGTACTTAGGATGATCCTTTCACACTAGGACTCACTCCCCCTTACAAGTTGTAATTGTAAATCCACTCAAAGGTTCCACAACCTTGAGATTTAATCACTAAACAAATAATCAAATAAGTGTTTGGACTCTCTCACAAAGAGATGAATAATAATCACTGAAGTACATAATCGATTATCACACTCTCTACTAAAAATTATATAAACATTATGAAACAGAGAGTGTATGAGATAAGTGTTGGATTCAGAATATCAGCATTTCGATAGTGCAAGCTCGTATATATCTGTCCATTTTGAATCCTTCTCATTTTATAGTTGATCGTCCCTTAATGACCGTTGAGAAGCTTTGTAAACTAGCCGTTGTGTCTCTTTGTATTTCCGTTGAAGTTAATCGACCGTTGCTTCATAAATGCTTCACCGTCGAATGTACTTGTGAAGAGAGTGACTTAGAGTGATAGCTAGAATATGTATTCCTCGAAAGAATGTCTTCGAATGCAATGAAAATCTTATTCCGATTGTAGCTCTGCTTTTCTGAACGAGCATTTAATGCGTTTGCCACGTCGGATTGCCTTTTATTCAAACACTCAGATTAACACGATTAATCAACTGAAACTCAATCAAAAAGATGATTAAACATGATATAAATAAGTTCAGATATGATTAATAGATAATACATAATGACCCATTGATTTTATGAAATCGATTAGCGATACTGGAAAATCACAGAACTGAGAAGAATTCATTCTTGAGAATTGCTTCAGTCATTCTCGAGAATTGCTTTGATTAGGAATGGTTATAGAAACAATATAACTACACTCATTCTCGAGATTCATCTAGCATTCTTGAGAATCATATGTCCATCCTCGAGAATCATCTGGCCATTCTCGAGAATCACTCTGATGGAGGTTAAATATTGAAACACAACAGTTACACTCAATCTCAGTTTAAACAATGTTAAGCATATCTAAAAATCACTAGCAAACTTGATTAAACTTGGTTAGGAGAAGTATGGATTAATAATATGAAGTACCCAAGCCATAATCAATGATTTGCGCTTTATGAGAACGGAGATTTCAAATGCAGATATATATTCTCGAGAATTGATCATGACTTTCTCGAGAACTATCGAAGTCCGAGTGCATTGAATCATTAGTGTTTAATCATTCTCTAGAATCAGTTTATTTATACTTGAGAATCATGTCCTCAGATCAAAGACGCAATACTTGTGAATAATAGCATTTAAGTATTGGACTGTGTATTCTCGAGAATCATGTTGCTATTCTCGAGAATCAGCAAAGGGAGAATAACAAGATCATCGAATTTTTACCGCGCATTCTCGAGAATTAACTTACGCATTCTCGAGAATCCCTTACTCATTCTCGAGAATCATATCGATGAAAAACGATGTAGGCGAAGAAGAGTCATTCGTAGAAGCTGCGATGTTGATTTTGTCACATACCATTCTCGAGAATCAATTACACATGGAGATGCAAGTGAGTTAATTTTGATTCAAATACTTGAACTCTTTAAAGCCTTCTTTCCATGCAATAAGAATCTGCTCCAAACTCATTGTAGTTTGTTCGTTATCATCAAATGAATGGAGGTTGTTCTTGACCAACGTTTTTGCAATATCCTCGAACCGACGTCAACTTCGAAACATCATATCTCCTTCAATTGATCTTTTTTTTTTTTTTGTGATCTTGATGTTTTTCGAAAGGTATGTGAGTCTAGTTTCAAATGGCACTGTTTCAGCTCATTTGGATTTGTCGTTTGTGCAATACACTCAAAATACCGAAGCTTGTTCTGCTGCGTGACGTTGATTTCACTGTCATTTTATAAAATTCATAGCCCCTTCATATGACCTCCTTTAGACTTGAATTTTATCTACAAATGACGCATTGGAAGTCTAGTTTCCAACAAAATTGGTTTCGCCTCAATCCGATCTCTGGTTTAGGAGATATCATCGAATTACCAGACGTCGCCCGAGTGAAACGTGAAACAGAGTCGAACAGAGTTGCTGAAACACGCTAATTCTCGAGAATTGAAACCTCATTCTCGAGAATGGATGTTCCATGCTCGAGAATGGCTGTTTCATACTCGAGAATGCTCGAGATTTATGCATAGGAATGCACGGACTATGGCAATTGAATTGTAGTAACTCCTATTCATCGGGAAGCTTGATCTTATTTATTTTAACTTCGAATTGAGCTGTTCCAACTTCTGTTTGATCATAGAGACTTGAATATTGATATTCTCATAATATTTAACAATTTCTTCTTTCTTCAATCTCCTTCTTCATTATTTAAACTTCACATCTACATTAAATATAAGAATTAGTCAAAGTAAAAGATAAATGTAGTATGCAAACTTTTTGCTCTGGATAATGACATCTATATAAGACATCATCAAAACTAATCATATCCAACAAGAAAACGATGGAAATGAAGAAAAGAAGAGAGAGAGAGATGAGAAAGAAGAGGATTGTGACATGACAAATATCAATGAGAAATACTTTCCATTTTCTTCTCCAATCTCTTAGTCTTTTATCCTTTATTTTTTTTTTGGTTACACAGAGAACTGATTAAAACTAATCAAGAGGTGGTACAAACAAGACGCACACGGCCAATACCCAGTGCGTCCTCACATAGGAGACCCTACATGCCACTCGGTGGCTCCCCAAGTCTGTGGAGTCCCACGTTCAAAAGTAGAGCGTGTGTAGCCAAGAAGTCCGCACACCGATTACCTTCGCGATATACATGCGAAATTGTAACTCGCCAATCCTGCTTCAGTAATCTCTGAATTTTCCTGATGAGGCTCATTCGCCCGTTAGGGCCCTCCTCCGAACTTCTGGACTAAGCTCAATGCAGTCAAACAGTCAACTTGAGCCGCCACTTCTCTGAATCCTGAGGTCCAGGCCAACTCCAGGCCATCCCTGAGTGCCCACAGTTCAGCCTGAAGGGACGTACAATTACCGATGTTACGATAGCACCCAGTCAGCCACCGTCCCTCACTATCACAGATGAGGCACCCCGCTCCAGCATGCATCGAGCCCACCTTCTTAGCGCCATCGCAGTTCAACGAAACCGCCGTGGTTGAGGGTTTAGGCCAAGAGACGACCTTGTTCCTCGCTAGACGACCATATCGTGACTCCCGGAACCGTTTAGCGCCAGACTCATTGAAACCCGCAAGAACCATCACCTCTCGGACAAGAGTGCACGGTTGAATATGCTTGCCTTGGAAGATAGCGTTGTTCCTGGCCGCCCGAAGTTTCCAGCACGTCAGCCCAAAGACACTTGACCATCGCACACCACCAGTCCTCATCTCGGTGAGCACATAGGTTCCGCAAGTAGCCAATTCCGAAAGTTCAGTTGAAATTGTTGTTGAAAAAGTCGAGGCGTAAGCATCCTGTTTCCAAAAACTCTAAGTTTAGATTTTCTTATCGTCTCTTTAATGTTTTCATTTACCTTTTATAGTTTCATATTTATTTTTTTTGGGATAATCTAAAACACTATATGGAATTAGAGAGATTTTTTTACCGATTATTTTAAACATTGGGTTTCATGGTTAAGATTGGAGATTATTGTTATTTATGTTTTAATTCATTATATTTGTTTATTATTTTAATTTTCTGTTGATATATATATTTATATATAGACACACACACACATATCTTATATATATATATATATAATGGGTTTATTGTTTGTCATGTCACTTGACATAAGGTTTTGTCAAGTTACTCCAAAGCTCGCGTCATTTTGGGAGTTAGGGGAATTAATGAAGGGTGTTTTGGTATTTTTGTTTTTGTATTTATTATATGAATTTTACTAAAAAACTCTTCATTAATTCCCCTAACTCCCAAAACGACTTAATTTTGGGGTGACTTGACAAAACCTTTTATTAAATGACATGACAAACGATAAACCCATATAGACATCCGCACACATATATTTCATATATATATATACACACACATATTAATATATATTTTCCCCTCCCCTTTTATCATTCATGTCAGCAGCAGATAGACATTCACACACATATATTTCATATATATATATATATGTGTGTGTGTGTGTGTGTGTGTTCCCCTCCCCTTTTATCATTAATGTCGGCGGCTTCATATTATTTTATTTATATTATATATATTATTTATACTAGTTCATTTTATTTATGTCTTGCACTATCATATTCTTCTCCTACTTATGAACAAAGTCCTGGTGAGGACTATATCCGTTCTTAGTTCATTTCTTTTGTTATCTTTTTGTACATTTAATTTCTCACACACACACACACACACACACACACACGGGATAGGTTATTCTGCCTACTCTCATTTTTCCTACCTTTGCCGACCTCTCTCAATATCGTTAGATTATAATCTCAGCCAACGGTAAAGATTTAAAGGATAAAAATGATCTCTTCCTCTCTCTCACCGTGTTCCACCCTCTCTCTCTCTCTCTCTCTCTCTCTCTCTCTCTGTCGATGTTCTGCATTCTTTATAAGATCATTTTATAATATTCAATAATTGGGGTTTGAAATTTATGTTTTAAAATAAATTAAGATTAGCAATCGCTGGACCAGAACTCTGAAATTGAAAGCATCGAACAAGGTGCATGCCCTACCCAGCTTTGCCACGTCTTCTTACCTGGCAGAAGTGTCATCATTGTCTCTTCCTCTCTCCATGGCATCGGCTCAAAGGAAATCAAAGAAGGATCTAACAAAGAAAATCAAACTTAGTCATCTCTAACATTCATTAGCAGTGGTGATGGCAATTGATGTGTTTTGAAGGAACCGATTTTAAGCAACCCACATGTATATTTCTGTAGTCCCCACGGAGAAAGCATCATCATCTTCAGCTTGGAGATTCAATTTGATTTCAGCCCTTTAGGTCGATCTCTTCCCCTGGGCGGCGAGGCCGGGGGAGGGATGGAAGGAAGGGGTAAAAGGGTTTATTTTATCCCTTAAATCTTTACCGTTGAATGAGATTATAATCTAACGGTATTGAGAGGGGTAGGCAAATGTAGGCAAAATAAGAGTAGACAGAATAACCTATCCCTATATATATATAATGAAAAAAAATAAAGGAGGAGATGTTACAGGAATGTATAAATTTCTTTGTTGAGATTATATGATCATAACTCATATATAATGACCAAAAGACATATATAACTTTTTTTCCCCTAAAGATAAATGGTAGAAGCTATATTGAATTAATTTATCATGAAGAGAAAATTTGGCATGAAGATATGAGACAAAAATTGGCCTGAAGCCAAGAGATAAATTTGCTTGAAGTTATGAACAAGGCCTGATCCATGATTTTTGTATGTCATCATTGTATAAAGGTCTCAAAATTGAATATTTGACATTAAAAGATCCTCTTGTTCTTTGGAATAAATTAAATGGATTGTATGACTACCAAGATGGCTATTCTTGCAAAAGTTCATTATAAATGGAAGTATTCAATTTGCTCCTGCAGTAGCAATATTGTGAAAGAGTTAAGAAATATTTTGAATTAATTTCTTGTCTTCATGTGGCCAAACAAAAATAGTGAGTTTTTGTTGTAATAATCATGAATCTCATCCAATAGACTGGACTTCATTCCTAGAAGTGAATGAAGTAATGAATGAATTTAATTGTAGCAATGGACATATGTGTTAACATGTATACAATCTTGGGCATGATCATGGTTGTAATTGTGGTGACTTAAATTTCCACTTTATGTGAAGAAAGATTATTGGTAAGAATCACAAAAGGGAAATTAAGTAGGCATAATAGATATGCTAAAAATCCATATTATCACTATGGTGATAAGGATTATTGATCTCATACCTGTTGCACGTTAAGTCATATTGCTAAAAGGGTTAAATATTGAAATATACTATCAAGATAAGTATTATATGCCTTAAAATCAATTTCAATAGTAGAAGTCCGTGATTTTCGGAAAGGTGGACCATTTTGGAGTTTTGATATTTTATGGTCTTATTCTATAATTTTATGTGGTACTAAAATGTCATTTATTATTTTTGAGGTCCTGTTCTGTAATTTTCTATGTTCTTTCACTTTCCTAAAAGTGATGTTAATATTACAGAATATGCCATTCTCTTTGTCAAAATTCTCAAATAGCCTCAAGTAGTATATGTTTTCGTAAATCTTATCCTTATATATGTTTGTATTAATCATTTAGATAATTTAATTTTGTTGAATAGCCAGTAGCCATAATAATTTTAAATTTATGATTTGATGGCAAGATATTTTATCATTTTTATAATGGTTCTTTTGTAAAAGAATATTATTGGTTTAAAAAAATGGCATGACAAGAAAATTTTTTTTGGCAATGGATTGTTATAAATATTAAGGCCTGAAGGCTTATGTATTAAATATTAATGATACAAAGAGTTTTTAGTTATTATCCTGAAGACAAATAGCTTGCATAAAATTACGTCACTCAAGCATAATAATTCTAAAGGCCAATAGTTCTCAAGACTAATTAGCATATTTTGCCTACTTAATATGAAAGGTCAATGTTCAGAATATATTTGTTAGTATAAATTCGATTTAAGGCTCCGGAGGAGTTAATATTTTGTTACTTGAAGTAACAAAATTATGCATTGTTTATGCATTTTATTCTACCAAGTATAAAAGAAACTTATTGAATTTTAGATATATTTGCAGAAATGGATATCTTATAGAAACATCATTGAAACACATGCTATTGTAAACCGTGAAGTTTACGAATAAAATGCAAACTAGTAGTTCGTTAATGCAAACCAAAAGTTTGCTAATGAATTAAATTTGGTCTGATCGGTTAGATCGAGACAATAATGATGATAGGAAGACATTTGTAATATTTCCTATCTTATTACTTTTCGGTGTATAGAAATGTGCTTGTAATACCATCATCCAAAATGAGTCTTGGTGGATGAGAGTATATGTTGGGTATGAATCTCCTCCGATAATAAATTAAAGGGTTTGAAAATGATAACCCAAATTTGGGTTGAAATCCATGAAAGTATGTGAAGTATTCTTAAAGGACTCACACTTGAGGGGGAGATTGTTAAAATACAAGTGAGAGTTAATTTTTGAAAAGTTATACACTTCTTAGATAAAGCCAAGTAGATTCCAGAATGGATGTTAGATTATGACTTTATGGAAATTGGATGTCAGATTATGATTTTATGGAAATTGAAAATTTTATGATTGGTTGAGACATATATTATAGTAAACCAGAAGATTACTGATCCAAACAAATTTATTGTTGGCATGACTTGTTTGATCATCCAAGTCATATATAATGCAATAAATTATGTATTGACATCCATTGAAGAACTAGAAGATTCTTCATGAATAGCCAACATATTATTCAAGAAGTATTGTGTGCTACTTGTTCTCAAACAGAATTAGCTATGAGAATATTATTGGTCATGATTAGTAAAGGATCTTTGAATTTCTAGAAATATATCAAACAGATTTTTATGACCCATTGAAATAGCATGTAAACCATACAATGATTTGATAAATTTGATAGATGCATCTATAAGATGGTTATATATAAGATTTTTAGCTTGCAAACCTAAAGTTTGCAATAATGCTTGCAACATGAAGTTTGCAATAATGTTTGAATAAATTAAGCGTGCAATTTTCAGATTATATGATCCAAGAATCATGTGTTCAAAGCCTCCATAAATAACCTAGATCAATGCTTATGAGAATAAAATTTATGTTGGTATATTTGATCTTAGATAGCAGCATTTATATAAGCCAACAAAATTCTCCGATAAAGTTGGCTTTTGGTCAAGAGCTAGACAAATTCAATCTTAAAAGGTTTGAATGTGCAATTAGTCCACCACAATGCAAATAGGTGGATATAGAAAGAAAGTTGAGATAAATGTTGTATAAGGACCTTCTTCTTCTTAATTTTCTCTAAATGAAACAAAATGATGTTTCTATAGGAAAAAATGGATTTAAGAGACTTATACTACATGATTAGTCAATTTTTGTTTGACATTGTTTTCCTAATATGAGGGGGAGAAATTGAATAGCTGGAAAAGAGAATGCATGGAATGCATTATTACTATAAAGTTAATATCCTCGAATAAAGAAGTATGGACTAGAAGTTCATTAGATTATGCATTCATGAAATATTTTCCAGATGAAATTACTAACCTAAATGAGATTTACTAAATCATATTCTAGCAAAAAATGCTCCAATCAACATAAAGACATGCTTGAAGCATGAGAAACTATTCGATTCCAATTATAAATATTATGAATAAATTGGAACATATTATTAAGATAATCATATTAAGGAGGCAGGTACTTTAGAAGAGTATCGAGACATAACTAATTGCAAAAACCTCAAGAGAGGTTCAGGTACTTGAAGAGTGATATAGATCTTGTTAAGTTATGTCACAGTTGGCAAAATAGAACCAAAAAGATGAAATTGTCAACAACAACTTTGAAAATGATATCACGTGATCAAATGAAGATATTATATGAATGATATGTGAATGTTTATGTGAGGGGTTAAATACCATTTTTGCCACGGAAGTATTGATAAGGGGTACTCAAAGACTCGGAAGTTTTGTTGGTATCATTTTTGCGTCTTTAAGTTTACACAAAGGAGCAAATATGCCCTAGAAGGTTTTTTTATGAGCAAATTTGCCCTTGAAGTTTTTTTAGGAGCAAATTTGCCCTAAAAGTTTACAAAGAGAGCAATGATCCAATGGTCAAGATCAACCAATCGGCAAGATTCCTATGTTTGTAAACTTCCGGTAAAAATGATACCAAAAAACTTCCAGTCTTGAGTGCCCTCTTACCAATACTTCCATGACAAATTTGGTATTTAACCCATATGTGAAAATAAAGATTTTCACAAAGTCTAATATGATTATGATGAGATATATGATTTTGTGGTGGATACAATAATTGTATATATTATTAATTTGACATTTTATGAAAGAAAAATTATGCGTCTGTTAGATATTGTTATATATAGCCTATGCATATAGCTCACTAAATTATGAAGTTTGCATAAGAATCTTGAAAGGATCCAAAAGTGTTAGAAGCACAAGTCTCCGAAAGACTTAATGTGCTAGAAACACAAGTCCCTGAAGGACACAAGATGCCAGAAGCATCTAATTCAAATTCTTGGGAACAATACTCAATTAAGTTAAACAAGTCTTAGTATGACTTCAAACAATCAGGAAATGAAGGAATATTTGTGGAAAGATGGGTACAAAAATGACTTTGTATGTCCATGTATCTTTATGAAAAGATCTATAAATGAAATTGCTATAATTGTTGTTTATGTTGATGATGTCAACATCATTGGGCCTCTGAAGAGCTTTAAAAGCAATTAATTGTTTAAAGAAAGATTTTGAAATGAAGTACTTGGGAAGGACAGAATTCTGTCTTGGATTATAGACCGAGTTGCTATAAAATGGGATCTTTATATATTAAGAAGCTTATACAAAGAAGGTCCTAGAATAATTTTATATGGATAATCACATATATTATGTACCTCAATGATTATAAGGTATTTACAGGCGGATAAAGAACAATTCTAACCTCGAGTAATTAGCAAAGCAATTGAAGAAAAATTACTTGGTCCAGAAGTACCATATCCTAGTGCTATTGGAGCACTAATGTATCTTGCTTATTAACAAAATATAGTTCTTCACCAACACAAAGACATTAGAAGGAATGTTATTATTAGGGGGAGTAAAACTGATGTCATCAAGAGGGGGAGTCGATATACATTGTACTCTTTTTCCCTTATCTAGGTTTTTTCCCATTGGGTTTTCCTAGAAAGATTTTTAGTGAGGCAACACTAGATAGTGTATCAATGTATTGTGTACTCTTTTCTCTGGCTTGGTTTTTATCCCACTCGGTCTTTCCAAGTTAAAGTTTTTAATGAGGAACATTCATAATGGACATCCAAGGGGAGTGTTATGAATATATTAATTATGTGGATGTCCATTGACCTACAGACGATATTTTCTTGCTTCAACCAACTTGCTTCCCGTGGGTGTGTCGAAAATTTGGCAAGGGGAAAATTACATCAAATGACCTAGAGGTGGAAATTACACTTAAGGATCCATTTTCTTTCCCTATATATATGCACACCATTTGAAGAGAAGTAAGGATGAGAAGAAGAGAGAGAAAGTGATGGAAATGAAAAAAGAAGAGAGAGAGAGAGAGAGATGAGAAAGTAGAGTATTATGATATGATAAATATCAATAGGAAATATGAAAGCGAAGCAAATCACCAAGAGGGGGTGAATTGAGGATTTTAAAAAATCTTTTTAAAACACTCTGAAATTGAATGCAAAAACAGAGCAAAACAGAGGAGATGAAAGAATAGCAAGACACAACAAATTTATACAGTTTCGGTCTTAACTCTTGACCTACGTCCAGTCCCCAGACACTTTGAGATTTTCACTAACACTCAGAATCAGTTACACACTTTGCAGTCAAAAGTTATCCTCTCACTAGGATATACCCCCCTTTACAAGTTGTAAACTGATATACCCAATAGCCAAGCCCACGACTTGAGATTCTTACAATAAATGAAACTCTCTCTAAGAGTAGATAATAATGAACACTAAAACACAAGAGTATCAATAGATACTTTACAAGTAGAAAACACAAGAAGTAGTTGAAACTTGAAAACTTTTTCGTTTTCTGTAGATTGGTTATTGAGAAGACTTGAATGCAACTCCTTATATATGAGGAGATCATTAAATGACCATTGGATTGATCAATGTAACCGTTGAAGACATTGGACTAGCTGTTAGGAACAATTTGGTCACTTCTTTCTCTAATCTTCAGTTAATCCAGGTGCACAGAAGTTTATGGTTGACTTCCCTTGAATTAAATCCATTGGAAGAGTAGCTTCTTGATAGGGTAAAAACAATCCCTTAGCAATGTGTAGAGAATGATTGTCCAAAAGAATGCATGTTTTCTCAAATTTGCAATAAATGCGCTGACGTCACTTTTTGCTTTAAGCTAAATCTTCACTTAATACTCTTTAAACCATCTGAAACTCACTAACAAACTGATTAAACATAGTTAGAAATAGTAATGAGTGATGATAAGAAGTATTAGAATCAAACATGAAGATTTCACAAATTCAAGCAATTTAAATTTCAAACAGGCGACACAAACTCGAGTTTGTTCATTCAAACTTTAGTTTGCAACTTTCCTTCAAAATCCTAAACTCGAGTTTACAAATATAGAGAAGAACGTTACGATTTGAGCTTTGAAGAGAATTTCGAGATAGGAGCGAAACTCGAGTCCATTAATGACTAACTCGAGTTTTGGACTTTAGAAAAGAAAATACGTTTAAGTCCACAAAGCTCAAAATTTGAGTTTCTAAAAGCAAACTGGAGTTTTCAAAATCATAAAATAGTTAGAAGCTCTCTGTTTGGCACAAACTTGAGTTAGTTAAATCAAACTCGAGTTTCCTTAAAAGATGAAATTTTTTGAAAACTCTCTGCCAAGTGAAAACTGGAGTTTACAATGGCTAACTCGAGTTTTCTTAAAATGACGAAAACTTATAAACCTCTCGGCCAAGTGCAAACTGGAGTTTGCTAACACAAACTCGAGTTTTCTTGAAAGTTGAAAAACATTTGGCTAAAAGAAAACTGGAGTTTGCAAATCAAAACTGGAGTTTCCTTATGCTCAAAACATTGGAAAGAGAGAGTAAGAACAGAAGGGGAGAGAGAGAGAGTTCAAGCATTTGTTGCTCCGTTTTATAGAGGTTGGTGTGACATTGAGAAGCAGCAAGCTTTGGCATATCTGAAAGACTAACAAGGGTAAGCCATTAAGCTAAATACATCTGTAGACACACACACACACACACACACACACACACACTGTTACTGCGTTTGGAAAGAAAGAGAAGAAGTTTTTGCTGTCATGTTAAGTGAATGAAAATTATGTATATAGATGTTTATATATATATGTGAGTTGTTGATCATAAGGGAAGACTAAAGCTTCTATTTTTAAGAAACCCAACGTTGTTGTATGATATATATACATATGCGCATGAATTATGAAGTTTTGTTGCTGTATAGTGTAACTATAAGTATATGTATAAACAAGAGGAAAATGAAAGCTTATTGTCATATATATGCTGAAATTGCCGTGATCATAGAAGAAAAATGAACGAGGGAAGTTGTTGTTATATGTTATATAAATAGATTCGCTATTATACCTCAACCACTCACCCCTCAACTTGGATCCTGGACCACTCACCCCGTCACCCCGGATCCCGGACCACTTACCCCCTCACCCCGATCCCGGACCCCTCAACCCTCAACCCTCAACCTCTCACCCTTCTACCCGGAACCCTCAACCACTCACCCCTCACCCAGATCCCGAACCACTCACCCTTCACCCTGAATCTCGAACCCATTACCCCTCTACCCAGAACCCTCAACCACTCACCCCTTACCCCGGATCCTAGACCCTCAACCCTCAACCACTCACCCAGGATCCTAGACCCCTCACACCTCACCTCAGATCCTAGACCCCTCAACCCTCAACCACTCACCCAGGATCCTAGACCCCTCACACCTCACCTCGAATCCTGGACCCCTCAACCCTCAACCACTCATCACTTATCTCGGATCCCAAACCCCTTACACCTCACCCCTTAACCCGGACCCCTCAACCCTTAACCCGAAACTCAGACCCTTTAACCCTCAACCCCTCACACCTCAACCTAGAACCCGGACCCCCACCCCTCAACCCGGATCCCCTCACCCCGGAACCACTCCTAATTTAAAGTGTTAGGATAGCCTCTAAGAGTTTACAATAATTGTAGAGAAATAATAATAATTAGTAAGAAGATGATAATAATAATAATAATAATAATAATAATAATAATAATAATATTAATAATAATAAAATAAATATTATTATTAGGAAAGAGAATAAATAATAAAATAGGTAAATAAATAATAATAAATTATTATTTATTAAAAATGGTATTATTATTTTAGAGGTTAATAACTACTTTTAATCTTCTAAAAATAATTCACATAGTTAGTTACTTTGCGACGCAAGAAGTGACTAATGACAATAATAAACATTTATAGGCATACCTTGACACCTTTACTCGATCCCAACACCTTCGGACGAGTTAAGGATTCAAGCTTAAGGTGGGCAACTGTTATCTTATTAGCTTGTATGCATATATTCATGGATGACTAACCATGATTGCTAGATAATTGTGCATGTGTATCCTAGCTATGGATTGGGGCTGCATGCCCCATAGGGTTGCGTGTCCTAAAATAAGGTTGCATGTCCTAAAGGGTTGCGGTCCTTGTTCGATAACCGCATTCTAAAGTCGACTTGTTTATCATGCGAATTATTCTATGCATAGCATGTGATATGTTGTCATTTATATTTCATATTTGCATATAAGATTAACTGTCACCCCTAGGGTTCATTGAATTGAACTCCAGATCAAATGAAAGAAACAGGTAGTGGATCGGGATCAAGAGGAAAGACGCAGATGTAAGGATTACAGCAGAATGGATTTTTGTGATAGTATAAGTAGTTGGACTATACTAATTCATTTATCATTTGTCTATTTTTGGATTATTGTATTAAGATTCCCTTATGTGATAGATTCGTATAACGAAAAATTTATTTTCATGTTTTCAAACTAAGTTATTTTAAGAAAGTTTTATTCCACAATAAAGTTGTCCAAACTACTTCGATGCCTGTGCGCTATAACTCTGATGAATAAAGGCATATTAAGGACAGGCGTCACAGGCAAGAAGAGGTTTATGGTGGTTCCAACAACCTCTGGTCCCTTCTCCATTAAGTCCTTATATTCCTTCTTTTCTCTTCTTTTCAATTCCCACCTTGTTACCATAAATAATACAACATGTTTTGTTCCTTGTGGTTACGATCTCACAGAATATGGAAATGCAATGTCCCATATGGAACCAATAAATTAAAGCGAAAGGACCACTTGGGGATGGATTGAAAAAAACCTTACTTTTTTGGATCTATAGACTCCTACGGCTTTTGACAATGACTACTTCAAGAACCTTCTTCAGAACAAGGATCTCCTCCACTTCGACCAGCAGCCCTTCAACAGTGGCTCCACTGACTTGACCGTGCAAGGCTACAACACCAAGCCCTCCTCTATCTCTTTTGGTTTTGTCACTACCATGATCAAGATAGGAGACATTAATCCTCTGCCCTTACCGCGATAACCCAAAATTCATATGGTGCAACTTTACCAACAAATTTTTATCCAAGGAGTGCCTGATCTAAATAAGTTTTATAAGAGAAAAAATTACTAATGAACAATTTAAAATAAGGCAATTTAACCAATGATGTCAACCTTAGTAAACTTTGACATTTAAATAGTTGGTGGGGACAAAAATTTTGACTTCAAGTTGTGACCTAATGGAGAGTAAATGGTGATAAGGCATACACGTGTAAGGGTGATGAGCACAAATAGTACCATATTTTCCCTATACTTACTGACTGAATTGAATGTTAAATACATGCTTAACTACAGATAATCTAAGCAAAAAGGCATACATTCATGATATAGGGACTAAAGAGTAGGAATCATTTGCATGTGCTAAGAATGGAACAATTTACTTTGTTTTTAAGGGAAATCGTATAGCAGGGCTGATACGATGCTATAGCATTCTAACAGCGATTCGAAGTGCAATACAAGGCATCCCGAATGCTATAGCAAAGTAGAGGATGCAATGCTATGCGACATGTTTGCTGACCTTTTTACCCAGATGATTTTAGGAATAAAATAAAGGGCGATATTAACAGATAGGTTGCTGACGTGACGAAATAGAAGATGCGGAGGATCGAAACTAAAAGATTTGAAGAATCCCACGAATCAACAGAAGCAATCTACTCGATCGAAGATATGATAGATCCCGACGGATTAGGAAAGGCCCACTATTTGTAACTTACGCCATAAGAAAAAGCCCGATTATAAAAGGAAACAACGCGCCAACCCTAGGAGAGTCGAGAGCCCTAGAACAAGATTCTAACTTTCGGCGGACTCAAGAGAAGAGTGAGAGATTTCACAAGAGCAGGAGATTTCCGCACAACCCAAAGATCCTTCCCCGCAGCATTTACGGAACGAAGAAGACGTGAAGTGGTGATGTGACAGACCTCGACCACGTCGTCGAAATTCCATCAAGCTTTCGTTTTCCTTTCTTTTTATCTTTGTTTTCTCGATCATGGGTCATTCTGTTAGTGTCTCATTTTGTGTGTCCCTCGTCGGTCATGAACTAAACTTTATATGACTGGACGAGGATGAGTCTTTAAGTGTTGAATGAACCTAGTTGCAAGTTCTTAATTCAATAAATTTGGTTTGCGTATCGGTGTTCTAATTACTAGTTGGTTAACGGAAGTTAAGGGCTAGATTTGTGGCCTCAGCTTACTGGCAAGAAGTTGGGGTTAGACCTCTAAAAAACAGTGTTTGCTAGGCAGCCCGTGCACGGCTTGACCTATTATTGTAGGCTTCAGGAATGGGTCTACCTCTCATAACCATAACACCACGAGCGTAGCGCATCTTCGACTAGAAAGTTGCCATAGGAATATGGAAGGAGTATAGTTAGCATCATAAGTATCGAACGCGGAAGCTTTGGTAGACTATAGAGGTGGGTTAACCAAATAGCTTTGTAGATGGTAGCTATGCTGTAGCAATTGCGGAAGCTGTACATTATAGATGCTATAGCATTGGGTAGAGCAACTGGGGGATTGAAGCACTTAAGGACAATTCTGAGTCCAGCCTAACCTCTTACTGATATCTTCTCTCGTTTTAAAGTTATTTTGTTTACGTTTGCTAGTAGCATAATTGCAAAACCCCTCAATCTGATTATATTTACTTTCCGCTTTCACAACCGTCATAGCAATTGCGCGTCATCTCTCGGTATCTCAGTCTCTGTGGGACGATATTCTACTTACACTTTATTACTTGTTCGACTGGTTCACTTGCCATCAAGGAAATCGACCAACAAAGGGTAGGGTTTTGTCACTAGTAATTATATTTTAATTGTTTTAAGACATATATATGATAAGTTAGAAAAAAACAAAGGTAAAATTTAGATTAAAAAAAAAAAAGAAAGAGTTAAAATCGACGTGACTGAGACACAACAAAGACTAGAGTGATTAACGGTGATAGAGAGCAAGGGAAGACGCAAAATCAACCCATAAGCAAGGCAAGGCTCAAAATTGGCTCATGGAAAATGGAACCTAAGCAAGAATCATGGATGAAATCGTTGAGTAATTAATGGTAATATAGAGAGAAAGTGAGAATCCAAATTTGGCTAGGGTATCAGACAACAATGGGTGTGTGGTTAAGCAAAAGGAAATGAAATTCGTGCATGGAAGGAGAGAATCTAGATTTAGGAAGGGTATCGAACAAAAGGAAGGGAGAATCTTAACAAGTAACTATCGATTGCGACAAAAAATTGTTGTTTTTTAGGTAGAATTGTGTATTTCCGTCGTTGCTACTTGGTTGCCTCAACAAAACAACTCTTCATCTACATATTCTTGTCGTCGATGATAAAGATGAAGCCATCAAACTCCTTCCTTATCTAGATCGATTCCCTCCCTCAATGATGAAGATGAAATATAAGATGGCTTGGTGGTTGATCATTTTTGCTTCTTCATGTTGCATAAGATGCGGAGGTAGGTTCAGCACTTCAACTAACTCTTCCAATTCTACTAACAAGCCACCTACCAGGTACTTACCATTAAATTCATTAACTTACCACCTAGCCAATTTCAGGTCAAACATAATGAAGGTTTCATACAAGGTTAATGGCATTGGTTAAATTGCCCCATTTTAAATTGTTCATTGGTGATTTTTCCCTTTCTAAAACTTATTTGTACTGGACGTAGCTTGGATAAAACTTCAATGGTAAAATTTCACCTTAACCCTTATTTTATTTAATTTTTTGGTGAAATACCCTTTCAATTTTCATTGTACTTGGCAATGTCATTGGTCAACTTTTTCAAACCACTTTCGCTAGCTCACCATGTGTGTCAGCAAAAATGGTCAAACGTTTAATTCTCACAGTCAACATCCACCAAATTAACAAAAATGGCATTAATGAGCTACTTTTTAATTTTGATGGGTACTTCTGCTATTAGTGTCATTAGGGGTGGAAATAGGCCAGGCCCCTATCAGGCGGCCTACAGCCTGGCCTGGCCTGTTTGTTAAAAAGGCCAGGCTAAGGCCTATTTAAAGGCCTAAATGTATAAATAGGCCAGGCCTATTTAGTTAAAGCCTGGCCCGTAAGCCTTCGGGCGACTGTTTACACATCAAATAAATATAATTATATTTATTTAATATAAATAATATAATATTTATTGTTTTTATTCTTATATTCTACTAAAAATCTACATTTATATAGTTTTTTATAGGCTCAAAGTGCATAAAGCCTTTTTATGACCTCTAAAGCCTACAATATAAGGCCTTTTTAAAGGCCTACATTGTAAGTAGGCCTTTAAAAAGGCTTCGAGCCCTACTAGGTCGACGAAGGCTCGGCCCGAGCTTTAAAAAAGCTCGCATTCGTGCTCGGGCCCGAGCTCAAGCCTTTCATCCCGATTACAGGCTCAGACCTATTTAGCCAAAGCCTGACCTAGCCTGGTCTATTTCCATCCCTAAGTGTCATAGACAACTTATAGTTCCATTGACAAGAACCTTGTTTAAGCCCATATGAGGACTTTTGGAGTCTAAACACAAGAATCTCCTCTCTGCTATTGAAACCTTGAGGAACAGACATATAGACTTCCTCCTCTAAGTCACCTTGCAAGAAAGCATTTTGTACATCCATCTAGTATATATTCCAATTATATAAGGCTGTAGGTTTCAAAGTCATATGAATATATATCATGTTAATAATGAGAGAGAATTTCTCCTTTTATTGTATCCTTTAGTGACTAGTCACACCTTATACTTTTCAATTTCCCCATTCAATTTATACTTTATTTTAATACCCATTTATATCCAATGGGTTTCTTACCTACTAGCAAAGGCACAAATCCCAATTCTTGTTATTTTCAAATGCCTATTTCGAGATTCATTCCCTTTACCCACTCGTTATCTTGTGTAATCCTTTGCCCAAATGGGGGGCTTTCACTCTCTATTAGTTCACAAACTAATATAAGGAGTGTTAATCTATTCATGACAGGAAGTCAGCTCCTGTGCATTGTTGGTCGATTTCCTTGATGACAAGTGAACCAGTCGAACAAGTAATAAAGTGTAAGTAGAGTATCGTCCCACAGAGACTGAGATACCGAAAAGTGACGCTCAACTGCTGTAATAGTTGTGTGAATGTAAAAGTAACATCTCGATTGATTTGGGGGGGTGGTTTATGGCTACGCTAAATAAAAAGAAAGTAAACAGAGTATCATAGTCATAAAAAGATATCAGTAGGAAATTAGGTTGAACTCAGAATCATCCTTAAGTATATCCATCCCCCAGTTGCTTCACACATTGCTATAGCGTATATACTGCATAGCTTCCGCAATGCTACAACATAGATACTAATTACAATACTATTCAGCTAACCCACCACTAGAGTCTATCGAAGCTTCCACGTCCGATACATGTAATCCAAACTTTACGTCTCCCATATGCCTAAGGCAATTTTCTAGTTAGATCAACATTACAAAGCAATGTGTTATGATTATGAGTGATAGACCCATTCCTGAAGCTTACAATAATAGGTCAAGCCTTGCATCAGCCTGCCTAGCAATCACTATTTCTTAGAGGTCTAACCCCGACTCCTTTCCATTAAGTCGAGGCTACTAATCTAGCCCTTAGCTTCCGCTAATCGATAAGAATTTAATTTACTGATAAGGAAACTGAATTTATTGAATTAAGAACTAGCAACTGGGTTCATTCCAAACTTAAGAAGTCATCCTCGCTCAGCCTCTGTGTTTATTTGGTTTTGTTTCTGTTATTTCGTTTCTATTCTCTTTTGAACCAAAAACCCCCAATTTTACTATTTCGTTTTATTGTCTTTGTTCGAATTGAATCGATTGCGAATTCGTTGGGAAACAACCCAGGTTACATTATACCGCAAATCCTTTTCTAATCTGGTTATTTTGGGATATTACGGCAAATCTCAAAAAAAAATATGGCACCTTTATCGGGGAATTTGCATCGGTTTGATTAGTAATAGTAGTTTAAATAGCTTCGTTTCGGTAGTTTAGGTGGTTTGGGTGGCTGGACGGAAATTTTTTTTTGACCCAGATCACTCAACCCAGGTCTTATTCACAAGGAATTGGGCATTCTAAGAAAGAGTCACTCTCAAGCGCAGAGTGAGGTCTGCCCTATTTTGTCCAAATTCCAACGTTTAGACCACTTTTTTTCACTGTTTTAATTTTCACTTTTGTGATTTCTACTAGGGTAATTTTTTTGGAGTATCTCGATTTGGTTGAAATTTGGTACAAGTGAGAGAAAATGGCCTATCTCACTGGACACATAGAAAATCTATGATTTTCCATGTGCCATTCTCCGTTTTGCCAAATTCCATCGTTTAGACCACTTTTTCAATTTTTGAATTTTTTTATTCCATTTTTGGGTTTCCCAATGGTCTAGGAGTTGCCCTGTCTAAGTCCCAAAAATTTTAAAAATCATTTGATAGTGTTTCTGAACTTGTTTAGGTCAATTTCTAACATAGGTTTTTGTTTTTGTGTTGCTTTTGTGTTGTCTTAGTGTTTTTCTACTTTTTACCACTTTTAGTGGCATTTTCGTAATTCTGAGTTTCTAGTGGCATTTTCGTAATTCTGATTTTTTGCAAATTCTGCCTTGTGATTATGCTGCATGAGTACTATCAATCCATAAGACTTGTTGCCATTTGATCCTGAAATAGAAAGAACAATTCTTACTGCTAGAAGAGTTGTTAAGCTAAGTCGTGGATTAATACCGAATTGGACATTGAACTTGAGTCGATTGTGGCCATTCGATTCTTGTTGATCTCTCTGATTGTGTTTCTAATAGTACTTCTGATAGTCTTGTTGTTTTCACTGATTCTAGTAGTAATTTTCCTAACTCAGAAATTATGGCAGAAGAACAGGAAAATCGTCCTACTTTAAAGGAATTGAATGAACATGATGTTAATTATCAACCTTTTTGCACCAATATCCTGCCCTTGCTGCTAACTTTGAGCTTAAATCTGGTCTAATACACTTGTTGCCTAAGTTTCATGGTCTTCCAGGTGAGTGTGCCATTAAGCATTTGAAGGAATTCCATCTAGTGTGCAGCACAATGAAACCACAGGCCATTGATGAAGATCATATCAAGCTGAGAGCTTTTCCTTTCTTATTGGAAGGTGGAGCCAAAGACTGGTTGTTGTACCTTCAGCCCTCATCTATTGGGAGTTGGACTGATGTTCAGAGGTTATTTATAGAGAAATATTACCCTGCCTCGAGAGCAATTGCGATCAAGAAGGAAATTGGCAACATTAAACAGGCCAATGGGGAGACTATGCATGAGTACTTGGAGAGGTTCAAAAGGTTATGTGCAAGCTGTCCACACCACCAGATCACTGAGCAACTCTTGATTACCCATTTCTATGATGGTCTGCTACCAGTAGACAAAGGTTTGGTGGATGCTTCTAGTGGTAGGGCTCTACGTGACAAGACACCTGAAGATGCCCAAGAATTGATATCTGAGATGGCAGCTAACTCTCAGCAATTTGGCACCAGGGCCAATAGTACTCCCGTTTTACCATGTTCAAACACCTCCACCCGTATGATTCTCGAGATTAGAGAATAGACTTGATGATCGACCTCTGGTGAGGCGGTTGGTAGTGACACGAGACGGACAATCTCCTCCTCCTCGATTGGGTACTTATGTGGGTTACGGTCGACCCTTACCATTCTACGACTCTTGCCCTACCTTGCATGATCCCGCTTATCAAGACCGGGCGGTAGCTTCGGTGGGTGTTTTTCCGGAAAGCCACGGTACCGGAGAATAATGCCTTCTCCAATACCTACAATCCTGGTTGGAGAAATCACCTCAATTTCGTTGGAACCAGAATCGAACCCGAGTAACCAATATCGCGAGTGGGAATTACCAACGAGACAAGAGACCACATAATTTCCAACGATGTCTGCACCTCCTTTGCCTTTGCCGGCACCACCTCCTCGACCACCATATGTGCACCTCCACCAAGGCAACAACGGGCTAGTAGTAGTGGTAGTGGTGGTTCCTCCCTTGAGGATATGATGAAGCAATTTTTCACGGCCCAATATGCGGTTCCAACGAAGAACCGACACTTCCATTCAGAGTTTGCAAACACATATTGGGCAGTTGGCAACATCATTGAACCAGCTTCAACCTCAAGAATCCAACACTCTTCCTTCATAAACAATTCCTAATCCTAAGGGGAATGTGAGTGCTGTCTCCCTTCGATCTGGCAAGCAATTGGAGGAACCTAAACCAGCTCCAGATGTGACTTTCACATCAGAAAGAGAGTCAGAAAATGTGAAGATTGACTATAAAAATAAAAAGGCAGTGCAGCAAGGTGAAGAGGAAGACATCCTCATTCCTCTTCCTTTCCCTCAGAGAGCAGTTCAATCCAAGAAGTTGGCAGAAAAAGCACAAGAGAAGGATATACTTGAGACATTTAGAAGAGTAGAGATCAACATTCCTCTCTTAGATGCGGTCAAACAAATTCCTAAATATGCCAAGCTTCTGAAGGAGTTGTGCACCAACAAGAGGCGGCGAAGGGGAGTGAACGAGTGAGTTTGAACCGAATGTATCGGCACTCATCCAAATTCAATGCCTCGCAAGTGCAAGGATCCGGGGACGTTCTCTATCCCTTGTTGTTTTGGTAACTATAGATTTGATGATTGCATGCTTGATTTAGGTGCTTCTATTAATGTCATGCCCGCATCTATTTATAAATCTCTTGGTCTTGGTCCTTTACGTCCCATTTGGTGTCGTTGTTCGGCTAGCTAATAGGAGTAATGTTCATCCTTCGGTTTAGTTGAAGATGTATTAGTCAAAGTTAATGAACTGATATTTCCCGCTGATTTTTACATCTTAGATATGGAGGATGAGTCTCCCAAAGTAGGTCACCAATCATTCTAGGGAGGCCTTTCATGAAAACAATAGGACTAAGATAGATGTGCATTCGGTACTCTTTCCATGGAGTTTGGTGATATATCGGTGAATTTCAATATCTTTGATGCCTTGAAACATCCTAGGGAAGAACACTCTATTTTCTACATTGATGTGATTGATGATCTTGTGGATGATGTTATTGCTTGATTGGTGTCTTGATTATCCCGATTTTGCATCCGAGAGTGATTCTCCCATTTGTGCATGTCTTGATAATGAATGGTGCTGTTTGCACCGATTTGCTTAATGCTTTGCATTATTTAGTGATTCGACTTGCTTGGTGATTCTACATTACATGTGGATTCTGATATTGATTCTGAGTTTGAGCTTCATCCTGATGCTAATGTGCATCCTGATTCTGATTTTGATGAGCTTAACTTTGATTTTGATGAGCTTGATTCTGATGTTAACATTGAGCTGTATAGACGCAGTTCTTCTATTTCTTTGAATGTGGTTTTAGGCATTTCTAGTGTGATGACATCAGAGTTGTTGCAACAACCACCCAAGCTTCTTCCCTCCACTGAGAAACCAACCAAGCTTGAGTTGAAATCCCTTCCAGATCACCTGAAGTATGCATTTCTGGAGGTGGATGAACATTTGCCAGTCATTGTGGTAAATAATCTTCTTCCTGACCAAGAAGAGAAGCTGCTAAGCTTATTGAGGGCGAACAAGAAAGCCATTGGGTGGACATTAGCTGACATCATTG
Organism: Acacia acuminata; assembly: GCA_019022655.1. Taxonomy (NCBI): domain Eukaryota; kingdom Viridiplantae; phylum Streptophyta; class Magnoliopsida; order Fabales; family Fabaceae; genus Acacia; species Acacia acuminata. The sequence goes on along the minus strand of JAFJYI010000098.1, from coordinate 1,591,374 downwards.
GCATTAGCCCTTCCATGTGTATGCATAGAATTCTGTTGGAAGAGGACTCTAAGCCGGTGAGGCAACCCCAGAGACGCCTTAATCCTCTTATCCTTGATGTGGTGAAGAAGGAGGTCACTAAGCTTCTGCAAGCTGGTATCATCCATCCCATTTTTGATAGCCAGTGGGTTAGCCCGGTCCAGGTGGTTTCTAAGAAATCTGGAGTCACTGTGGTAGCCAATCAGAAGAACGAGCTCATTCCTACTCGAGTTCAGAATAGTTGGAGAGTTTGCATCGACTAGAGGAGACTCAACCAAGCCACTCGCAAGGATCATTACCCTCTACCTTTCATTGATCGATGTTAGAGCGATTGGTCGGCAAGTCCCACTACTTGCTTCTTGGATGGCTACTCCGGATACTTCCGGATCCATATTGCTCCCGAGGATCGGGAGAAGACGACCTTCACATGCCCCTTTGGAACATATGCCTACCGAAGGATGCCTTTTGGCCTTTGCAACGCACCTGGGACATTTCAGCGTTGTATAGTAAGCATTTTCTCTGAGTTTCTAGAGGACTGCATTGAGGTTTTTATGGATGATTTCACTGTATATGGGTCTGATTTTGATGCATGCTAAGCTAATTTGTCTAAAGTTTTGCATTGGTGCATTGAGTCTAATCTTGTGCTGAATTATGAGAAGTGTCACTTTATGGTTGAGTCGGGTATAGTCTTGGGACACATAGTGTCTAGGAAAGGGATTGAGGTAGACACTGCTAAGATAGATGTAATTACTGCTTTGCCTTACCCTGCATCTGTGCGGGAGGTTCGCTCTTTTCTTGGTCATGCAGGTTTCTATCGGCGCTTCATTCGGGATTTAGCAAAACTGCCCGACCCTTGTCCAACCTTCTGCATAAGGACACTGACTTTGTATTTGATGATGCTTGCAAGGCAGCCTTCGATCATTTGAAGCGTTGCCTGACTACAACCCCAATGATCCAACCCCCTGATTGGTGCCTCCCTTTCGAGTTGATGTGCGATGCTTCCAACTATACGGTTGGTGCTATCTTGGCACAGTGGGTAGACAGAGCATCTCATGTCATTGCATATGCCTCCAAGACTTTGGATCCTGCCTAGTCTAATTACACCACTACTGAGAAAGAGTTGTTGGCTATTGTATTTGCTTTTGATAAGTTTAGGTCATATCTCTAGTAAGTAGAGTAGTTGTTTTCTCGACCATGCTTTGCTTTGAAGTTTCTTTTGAAAAAGGCAGATGCTAAGCCATGACTCATTCGGTGGATGTTGCTGCTCCAAGAGTTTGATGTTGAGATTCGAGACAGAAGTGGAGCATAAAACTGGGTAGCTGACCACTTAGGTCGCATCACCCATTCTCCTTCTCACCCCTCTTCTATTCGGGATGATTTCCCTGATGAGCAGCTTTTACAGCTGCAAGGTAAGCTTCCGTGGTATTTTGATCTGGTTAACTACTTAGTAGCTGGTGTTTTGCCTGTTGATTCCACTAGGGCCCAAACCCTTAAATTAAAGAGTGAGTCTAAATATTATGTTTGGGATGACCCTTATCTCGTGGAAATTTTGTAGTGACCAAGTAGTTAGGAGATGTGTGTCGATCATGAGTTTCACTCTATATTGCATTTTGCTCATGCTTCTCACTGTGGTGGTCACTTTGGACCCCAAAGAACTGCTAGGAAAGTGTTAGACAAAGGATTATGTTGGCCTTCCTTGTTTCATGATTCCCATCTATTTTGTAAGTCATGTGATAACCGCGTCGAGAGAGCGGGAGTATTTCCCGTAGGCATGAGATGCCTCAGAACCCTATATTGTTTTGTGAGATCTTTGATGTTTGGGGTATTGATTTTATGGGTCCATTTCCTGCTTCATATGGTTATACTTACATACTGCTAGCTGTTGATTATGTCTCGAAATGGGTTGAGGCGAAAGCCACCCGGACTAATGATTCTTCTGTGGTGGTGGATTTTGTTAGGTCTAACATTTTCTGCAGGTTTGGTATTCCTAGAGCCATTATCAGTGACCAGGGATCCCATTTTTGCAACCGAAGCATGGGTGCCTTGTTACGCAAGTATGGAGCGCTCCACAAGGTCTCCACAGCATACCATCCTCAAACCAACGCTCTAGCTGAAGTCTCAAATAGAGAGATTAAGCAAATCCTTCAGAAGACTGTTAACTCTACCCGGAAAGATTGGAGTAAGCGATTAGAGGATGCTTTGTGGACATATCATACCGCCTACAAGACTCCGATTGGGATGTCTCCTTATCGGCTTGTCTTTGGTAAGGCATGTCATCTTCCAGTTGAGTTGGAGCATCAAGCCTATTGGGCCATTAAGCAGTGTAACATGGATTTGGCTAAGTCTGGGATGGAGCGGAAGCTACAATTGCAAGAGTTGGATGAGCTTAGATTGGATGCCTATGAGAGTTCGCGGTTATACAAGGAAAAGACTAAGGCATTCTATGATAAGCATATTCGAGGAAAGAATTTTCTCGTGGGCCGAAAAGTTCTTCCGTTTAACTCCCGTTTGAAGTTTATGCCTGGTAAGCTTCGATCTAAATGGGATGGCCCTTTTGAGATCACTAACATTTTTCCATTTGGTGCTTGTTGAGCTATGTGATCCACCCACAGGACAAACCTTTAAAGTCAATGGGCATCACCTCAAGCATTTCATGAGGGATCCCAACAGCAGCTTGAGGAAGCAGAGATTCTCCTAATTGATGCCACTTATCCTCTATAAACCCCTTGGGGAGTATTCTTCTTTCTCCCTCTTTCTTCTATTTGTTTTCCTTTTTCTCTCGCTTTGCTTTTTTTTTTTTTTTTTTGAAAATAAATACGAGTCTCTCATTCTATGATTGCTACATATTATGAACTAGGACATTTTGGTTTTAAAGGATCATTCTTGGGGTCTACAATTCTTGACTCTTCGATTACATGTCTTGATAGTTGATTTGATGTTGTTGATTGCCTAAGTTGGTATTGACCTTGTGAGGTTTTGGGTCTGCATGAATGGAATTTATCTTTTGCCATTCTTTCTTTCATGTGTGCATCTACTCATGATTTGTGTTCTCTAGAACTTGCTCCTTTTCTTTTTGAAACTACATTTTTCATTTACGTGCATAAGTATGATGGAAGCTTGTTTTCTTTCTTTTATTTTCCCTACTTTGGCCCAATAGCCTTTCCCTTACATTATGATCCCTTTGCTAGCCCTTTGTGCCTTTTTGACTCCTTCTTTTCTAAGCCACATTACAAGCCTAAGCGTAAAACCATTTTATTCTGCACCTCAAAAATTTATTGAGCATTGGTTTCACCTTGGTTTTGTGTTTAAGTGTGGGAGTTGCTCAGGAGTGCAATAGTTTAAGTGTGGGGGGGATGTTTGCTTTTGTCATTGTGATTATGTATATAGTATAGTTTCATTTTCAAAAAAAAGAAAGAAAGAAAGAAAGAAAGAAAGAAAGAAAGAAAGAAAAGCAAAACAAAAAGAGAACAAAAGAAAAAAAGAAAAGAAAGAAAAAAAAAAGAGAAATAAAGAAAGAAAATACATAGAAAGAAAGGAGATATATAAGTAAAATAAAAATTTTCTTACATAGAGAATGATTGTGTTAATTAGTGCTCTTTTTAATTTCTTTGGTGCTTAGCCTCTCATTCCATACTATTACCTACCTTCACCTTAACCCCATTACAACCTTTCATAACAAGCTCTCTTGATTTGTGCATGCATGTGTTATGAGTAGTGGAGACGTAGAAATTGAGCAAGCTTATGGTAGAACAAATTTTTGGAGTAGAATTTGAGCGATACACTTATTTACCTTAAACACTTGAGAGATTGATTGATTGAGCTCATCATTTGAGAGACCATCTTTTGTGATTAGCATCATTGATTGAGATTACCATGAATTGTAATTTGAGATGAAGGGATTGTGCTCTTGATTGATTGATCTTTTAGAGCTTTGTGTCCCTTGTTCAATTTTTGCATTGTTAGCAATTGTTAGAAAAGAAGAGTTTCTCCTTTAGGTCTTTTTCTTTGAATTTTGCTCGGGAGTGCAAACAGATAAGTGTGGGGGAATTTGATGATTGAATATTTCATACACTACTTTTTTCCTCTTGATTTATAATTTAGGACTCTTGAGCTAATAAATAATGGCTTTTATACTTATTTGGGCTTTGGGCCTTTGATTATATTTTAGCCATTATTTAATAATAAATTCCAGTTTTACATTGCTTCACTATTTTTACCATAACTCTTGAACCAGATATTGGATTTGCCTCATTTTTGTCTCATATTTCAGATGATTCAGAGAGCTACAATTGTTATGAAGACATGAAGAGAAAATTCGAACAAGAGGGTGGTCAATTTTGGAGCTGAAGTCATATGTATTTTTGGATTTCAGTTGAGCTCGAATTTTGTAATTAAAGCCCATTTTATTTTATTTTCGTTTTGGGCTGACCCATTTCCATTTTAGGTTTAGGTTTAAGTTAGATGGCAGCCACAAACATTCAGTCATACATGTTTTTAGACAGTTTTAGATTAAATACAGAAGTGTTATTTTCTCTCAACTGTTCTTCATCTGTTCATCGTGCTCTTCGTGTTCATGATGAACTTCTTCATTTCTGTTCGATTTTCGTTGTACATAACCATAACTACCTAAGCTACTGTGATTGACCCATGGATTGAGGATTCCACTATCTAGAGGACTCCTTCTTAATGGTAACAAATTCGTTTCTGTTTTGTAATTTCAGATTGGGTGTTAGATTTAACGCCCATATCGACATTTCCCAAGGATGTAGTTCGAACTAGGTTAAAGTATTACTGTGCGACCTACAGATATACGCCATTGATTCGAACAAATTCTGAACGATTGTTCAGTTGAGGGAATCTCTGGGCAAATGCAGAGATTTCGGTTTGTCCAGAGTCGATCACGAGTTCGGTTATAAATATGTTTTCGTCCGAGGAAGGGAAGTGGTGGAATTCAAAATCCTGGGTTAATCTTTTGTTTATCTGTTTAATCTGTGTTTATTTGGTTTTGCTTCTGTTATTTCATTTCTATTCTCTTTTGAACCAAAAACCCCCAATTTTACTGTTTCTGTTTTATTGTTGTTCGAATTGAACCGATTGCGAATTCATTGGGAAACGACCCAGGTTACATTATACTGCAAACCCTTTTCTAATCTGGTTATTTTGGGAGATTACGACAAATCTCTTTCAACAGGCGCTTAATTCACAGTCAAGAAAGCATATTCTTGACCCTGTGATCTTGTGAAACCATTCTTGGGAATCCTTCCAGAAGAGATGTGCATCTTGGTAGAATATTACATTATTCGCAAGTTCTTTTGAAAGGGAATTGTGAATCTAAGAGAGAACTACATCATTACACCATTCCCATTGCTCATGAAATCCTTCTTCTTTGGATTCTTTGGTGCACAATCCATACACAAATCCAAATTTGTGTAGGACAAAATATCACCAAGAGGGGGGTGAATTAGGGACTTAAAAAGTCTTTTTGAATGCCCCTAAGCTTATTGTATGGAACCAGAGATAAACAGAGGGAGTAGGAGAAAGATGAACACTGAGAATTGATACTGGTTCGGTCTTAACTCTTGATCTAAGTCTAGTCCCCAGACTCTCTGGGATTTTCACTATCACTTCAATCGATTACACATCTGTACTCGAAAGTAATCCTCTCTCTAGGATTTACTTCCCCTTACAAGTTGTAATCATATAACTATTGGTCGATTTCCTTGATGGCAAGTGAACCAGTCGAACAAGTAATAAAGTGTAATAGAGTATCGTCCCACAGAGACTGAGATACCGAGAGGTGACGCGCTAATCTTTGTGACAGTTGTGAAAGCGTAAAGTAAATATAATCGGGTTGAGGGGTCTTGCAATTATGCTACTAGCAAACGTAAACAAAATGACTTTTAAACGAGAGGAGATATCGAAGAGGTTAGGCCGACTCGAATCATCCTTAAGTACATCAATCCCCGGTTCCTCTACCCAATGCTATAGCATCTATACTTGTCTGACTTCCGCAATTGCTACAACATAGCTACCAACTACAAAGCTATTTGGTTAACCCACCTCTATTATCTACCGAAGCTTCTGCGTCCGATACATATGATACTAACTATACTCCTTCCATATTCCTATGGCAACTTTCTATTCAGTCCTGCTTTACACTCAGGGTGTTATGGTTATGAGAGGTAGACCCATTCCTGAAGCCTACAATAATAGGTCAAGCCATGCACGGGCTGCCTAGTAAACACTGTTTCTCAGAGGTCTAACCCCAACTCCTTGCCAGTAAGCTGAGGCCAAATATCTAGCCCTTAACTTTCGTTAACCGACTAGTAATAAAAACACCAATACGCAAACCAAATTTATTGAATTAATTACTTGCAACTGGGTTCATTCAACACTTAAAGACTCATCCTCGTCCAACCATATAAAGTATAGTTCATGACTGACGAGGGACACACAAAACAGACACTAACAGAATGACCCATGATCGAGAAAACAAAGCTAAGAAGAAAGGAAAACAGAAAGCTTGATGGAATTTCTGACGGCGTGGTCGAGGTCCTGTCATGTCACCACTCCACGTCTTCTTCATTTCGTCGCATCAAGGGAAGGATCTTGGGTTATCCCGGAAGTCTCGTGCTCTTGTGAAATCTCTCACTCTTCTCTTGAGTCTCGCCGAAAGTTAGAATCTTGTTCTAGGTTCTCCGACTCTCTTAGGGTTGGCGCTTTATTTCCTTTTATAATCAGTCTTTTTCTTGCGGCGTAAATTCTGTAGCTGGGCCTTTCCTAATCCGTCGGGATCTATCATATCTTCTGATCTGAGTAGATTGCTTTTGTTGATTCTGCGGGATTCTTCAAATCTTTTAGTTTCGATCCTCCGCATCTTCTATTCTGCCACGTCAGCAACCTATATGTTAATATCGCCCTTTATTTTATTCCTGAAATCATATGGGTAAAAAGGTCAGCAAACATGTCGCATAGCATTGTGTCCTCTACTTTGCTATAGCATTCAGGATGCCTTGTATTGCACTTCGAATAGCATGTCGAATGCTATAGCATCGTATCAGCCCATACGATTTCCTTAAAAACAAAGTAAATTGTTCCATTCTTAGCACATGCAAATGATTCCTACTCTTTAGTCCCTATATCATGAATGTATGCCTTTTTGCTTAGATTATCTGCAGTTAAGCATGTATTTAACATTCAATTCAGTTAGTAAGTATAGGGAAAACATGGTACTATTTGTGCTCATCAATAACTTAATCTCAAAGTCCCAATAGTTTGAGATTCTTACAATGATTGATAATCAGAAATGAACTCTCTAAAAGAGCAGATAGATAAACACTGAAGTTTAGTATATCCAAAGATATTACACAGATAAGTGAAATAGTAAACGTGTTTTGAACATTTTTGGCGTTTGTGTTTCTGGTAGGTGGAATGAATTGATTGCTCCAGCTTATATATGGTGAAGGTAACTTGTGACCGTTGGAAACCTTCAATGCAAGGTTGAATATGACCATTGATCGTTGAAGTGCATTTATTATTCTTGCTTGATTCATTCCCTAATCGTTGTCATTCTTTGTGTTCTTATCGTTGGATGATCTGGCATTTAAATAAGGAAAGAACTCTAAATTATTTCTGAATGTACAGAGAATGATCGACCAAATCTGTGCTTTGTTTTCTGAACTGGCATTAAATGCATATGACGTAATCACATGCTTTTAGTTAATCTTCAGTTAATCCATCATCTAATCATCTGAGATTCACTAACAAACGGATTAAACATAGTTAGGAATAATAATGAGTGATAATATGAAGTTTACAGATCATATATGAAGATTTAGCATTTTCAAACACGATGATTGTAAAATAGAGATACATCACACTCGAGTTAATTTCAAGCAAACTGAGTGCATGACTCGAAAGTTAAGCATTCTAGGCTTGACTCACTAGATCATCTTCTTTGAAAATAAGTTTAAAGTTTAAATGAAGATTAATGCTTATTCTTTGGATTCTTGTTTGCAACCTTTGCATTTTCAATTGAATTAATAATTGAGTTTTCGTTATTAATTTAATTGTCAATTGGGTTTGTCGATTTAATTGTTTGATTAAGTTGATAAATTGTGTAGTTGTTTAATTGGATAATTGTAAACAAGATTCCAAAATTATTTAGAAATCAATTTTGATTGGGTTTTAACGAGTTTAATTAACTAGAACTCATTCCATTATGAGTTTTCTAGTGGATCAGGTGTTATTGAACTTGAGGGTTTCCCCGTGTTTCAATTACTTAATTAAATTCATTAATTCCAATCTTTCACTAATCTCCCTTTGATCTAATTAATTAGTTTAGGCTAAGAAAGTTAATTCCATTTGAATCCTAAGTTGTCGCCTTCACTTCAACGAAGTAAACCTTTTGTGTCTTTTCTTAGTTGATTTTCTTAATAGTTAGTTAATTTCTTTTCTTAGGATTTTAATTATTCTCTCATCACAATCATCTAGATTAGTTCCATTCTCATATAGGTTTTAGAGTCATTTTCATCTTGCATTTAGTTAGTTTAGTTTCATTTCATTGCATTTTTAATCACCTAAATTCAACCTAAAGAAAAACCCATAGCTTGCTCCTTGGGAGAATGACCTAGGTTGACCCTAAACCGCATAATTAATTAGGACCTAGTTTAATTGATTACTTTAACAACAAAAGCAACGCATCAATTTGGGCGCCGTTGCTGGGGAGCAATGGTTAGGCTTTAGGTTTGAGTTCTAGGTGATTTGTTAGGTAGTTGTTTATTGGATCCAATCCACTCTTGAAAAATTGAACTTGATCCTTCATATGATGGCTTGGCATGCTTCAATTTATGGAAATAACTGTTATAATTGTATGCCTTATCATTATGACTATGGAGTTGAGCAGATATATGAGGTGGGGTTACTTTCTTCTAATTTTGAGTCTCGCCTGGAGAGCATAATTGACAGGCTTGCATCTACTATGGAAAAAATGGCTACGTCCCATATGCAAAATTCTTCTAATATGGTCAATCCTATGGGGCCCTCTACTTCTTTGACCCCCTGTCTACCTCTTCTACTTTAATAGGGGCACTTTGTCCTATTTGCTCTCTAGCCACTCATGCTACTGACTCTTGCCCTTACCTAAATGATGGAGCTGAATCTTGCATTGCAATATATCCTTCTAGACCCATGACTCAAGGTGGCCAAAAATACGATCCATATTCAAATGCATATAATCCTAGATGGCATGATCACTAAAATTTTGGATATGTCAATCAAACTGTTCCAGTTTATGACGAGCATTCAAGATTATCAAACAAGATGGATGTTATGATGAAACTGCTTCAAGACAAGGGAGAGCAGCTTCAAGCTCGAGACACTTAAATAAGGGAGTGGTCAAATGCAATTAACAATTGCCAGAGTGAAGATTTAGAAGTTCAAGTTGAATTTCCATGTGGTAATATACTCTCACCCTCTAATGATTCATCCCTTTTTTCTTCTACCACTTCAAATGATGGGATGATTGGTACATTAGCTGAGTATGCATGCACTGATACTATTTCTAAATTGAATAGTTCTATTGACTTAAATTATATTGAATCTTGTAGTGCATGCATTGATATTTCTTCTCATGCCTCCAGTCCTATGAATTCTATTGATTCAGATGAGGAAGTTGATGAAAAAATTGTTGTTGACACCTCTAACACTATTGACTTTAAAGATACCCTGCTTAACACTAATCATGATGATGCTTTGCATGATAGAAGTAATGTCTCTATTGATTTTATTGATACTACTCATGATCTTAACATGACTATTGTTAATAGGGATACTATTAAAGATAAGTGTGGGGAAAGCCTTGATTTAGATATGTATTTATAGCGTAAAACCATATTGAATCATGATGTTCCACAGGAAGAATCTGTCTTGAGTGATGATTTGAGCAAGCATAGTGAGACCATTTTGAGTGATCACTTGATTCATTCTTTAAAGAATTTGACTCTTACTGAGGAGAGTCATGTTGACTTGTGGGTTATTCAAAATATCTGGAAGTTCCAATACTTTTTGTTGGTCAATTTCTTTTGGTATCTTCCTTTATTTTGATCAATCGAGTTTTATTGATTATATATATGTGGGACGAGATACTGCTCAGTGTTATGATTTTCTGCAGGCACACGGGTTGATTTCTCCTATCCAAACACCTTCTATACTTGAGCTGAAACATTATCTGCGCATCTTAAAAAAGGAGATGCTTGCTAAACATCAAAAGAGGACATCACTTGTGGTTTCATGTGACTTACAACCTACTTCATTTGAGTCTCCAAGTTTTTAATAGTCTGGTCGTATTCCTTCCTTACTCTTTCACTTGCATTGCTGGTTGTTATTGGTTAGACTTATATTTTGCATTGAGGACAATGCATGATTTAAGTGTTGGGGAGGGATTTTGTTCTTACTTTTGGTCTTTGTTTTTGTTTTCAAAATGAGAAAAATAAAAATATTTTGGTTTTTACTTTGGTTTTTGTTCCTTGTTTCCAAGAAAAGAAAGAAAAAAGATTAATGTTGGAACTGCAAGTTTTAAGTGACTTTAGTATGATGCATTCTTGATTTGGAAAGTGATTGATCATGTTTTGAGTTGATGAACCTAGTGGCAATGAATTTGACTTTGGTGAATTTAGGCTAGTAATCATATTCCTAGTGAGATTTTGAGCCTAAAACATATATTTTTTAGTGTGTACCCCTATCAATTTACTTGATCTAGAACTTGACTTAAATCTTATTTGAGGCCACATTCTATGCATGTGTGTTCATAAAAATGATAAAGACATTCACTTCATTTTAGCCAGATAAGCCAAAAAGCCTACCATTTTCATCCATATATCCTTTGTATAGCCCTTTGAGCCTATATTTTTTTTTTCCATTTTGTCTAAACCGTTAGCCAAAAAAAATCTCTTCCCTTTTGAATGTCTTGGGAGTTGAAGAGCATTGCATAATTTCTGCTTGGATGGAAGAACATGTATAAAATTAGGAGTTGGGTCATTGTGAAAAATATGGTATCTTATCTTCAAGAAGGAAAAAGAAGAAAAAAATGATGGAAAAAATGAAAAAAGAACGAGGAAAAAAAAGAGAAAAAAAGAAGAAGAATGATGACTCAGTTCAAGTTTGGTTTAGGTTCTTGCATCCCATATTCTTCTTTATTGTATCATTCTCTTCATATTTTAAGACGTTCAACTTTGTTTTTCCAAACACAGCACCCTTTCTTTCTTAACATTAGCCCCATTACAACCTAATAAAAGTCCTTTGGATTTATGCATGCACTTGCTTTATTAGTGGTGGAGAATTAGGACTCTTGTCAAGCCTATGGAAAGAGTATTGGATAGGGATGAATTTGAGTATAAATACAACCCTATACACTTTTAAGTGAAGAGTGACATACACATTATCCTTGGTGAGAGATTTCTAGCTTAGGTTCCCTTTGTCAAGTAAATTGCCATAATGTTTGTTTTCTTAATTCATCGAAGATCACTTGGACAAGAGAAGTGTTGAAATACTTTTGTTTACTTTTTGCTTGTGATTGGAACATTCGTTTTTGAAGCTTTAGTTTAGTTTTCTTTTCTTTTGTTTCTATTGTTGTTCTCCCTTGGTCTTGATTTGTTTTGCCCAGGAGTACAAATGATAAGTGTGGGGGAGATGATAAACCCTAATTTTATATATTTTATCCCACCTTATTCATTTACTTTGGGGACTATTTTAGGCTAATTTGAATTTATTAGACAATAGTTGGATTGTTAGCCAATTTTAGGAAATAATATTAAACATAATTAATTATGAGATTATTGGGCTTAAATTATCAATATTCTGATTGATATCTTGTGATTGAATAATACTTGTAAATATATGATAGATCACGATTTTACTTAATTCTTGCAGGATAAGAAAAAGCATATTAGAAGATCCTACGATGCATAATTAACCCTGGACGCTAAAAAAAGATCTAATGATGGGATTTTATTAGGCCTCTTAAATTTTAATAGGCTCAAGTTGGTACCCAAAACTCTTCCCTCCTTTTATAAAAAGACCTAGCAGCCCAAGAGAAGAGATGCGCTCTCTTAGAGAGCCGCGAATAGGACGACTTTCAAGAAATTGAGACGCGGCCGCAACAAAAGCGGGGATCTATTTGACGTAGCTGCTGGAGTCTATTAATCTCTTTCCATTATCATATTCATTGCTCATTCCTTTCTTCTCTCACGTACAGCCACATTCAAGCATTCATCCATAAATTAATATTGCACTAATCCCTTAAATGATCGTGACTTGTTTGAAGGAGTTTGGAGAGGAGAATATCATGGTAGCTTAAGCTCTTTTAGGAGGCAACTTGGTAGGAGCATGGAGGAAGCGAAGGTCTATGAACTTACACTTGAAGATCACAAGGGAGTGTTGTTCTTTTTATCTTTTAATTCAAGACTTGAGATAATTTAGTTTTAAAGGATTTCAAGTTATATTAATTGAGAACAATCTAGTTCTAAATTATAAACTTATTTCTTTTGGATTAGATTGGTAATTTAGAAATCAATTGTGATTGGGTTTTAACGAGTTTAATTAACTAGCACTCATTCCATTATGAGTTTTCTAGTGGATCAGGTGTTATTGAACTTGAGGATTTCCCATGTTTCAATTAGTTAATTAAATTCATTAATTCTAATCTTTCACTAATCTCCCTTTGATCTAATTAATTTGTTTGGGCTAAGAAAGTTAAGTCCATATGTGAATCATAAGTTGTCCCCTTCACCATACTTGAAGTAAACCTTCTGTGTCTTTTCTTATTTGATTTTCTTAATAGTTAGTTAATTTCTTTTCTTAGGATTTTAATTATTCTCTCATCACTAAAAACCCCAGGCTTGCATCCACATCTAGATTAGTTTCATTCTCATATAGGTTTTAGAGTCATTTTCATCGTGCATTTAGTTTGTTTAGTTTCATTTCATTGCATTTTTCATCACCTAAATTCACCTAAAGAAAAACCCATAGCTTGCTCCTTGGGGGAATGACCTAGGTTGACCCTAAACTCGCATAATTAATTAGGACCTAGTTTAATTGATTGCTTTAATGACAAAAGCAATGCATCACTCACCATAAACACTGTGTCTTTGGAATGGTCTGGGATTCAAAATTGAATCCTAGAGTATTTGTCAAACTCCTATACAATATGTGTTGGAAATTATGCCCTAGGAGCAAGTCATTGTACTTTAGACATTTATGTTATTTAAAGTATTCTCTTTTAGTTATCATTTAATTTGCATGTTTATATTGATAGCCGTATCCCCGGATATATCTTTTATAGATTATCCTAAATGTCCCCTGGTCGGTCATATACGCGGGAGCGAGATGAGATAAGACCAGTATGACTTTGATGAGGTATGGAGATACGAATCAAAGTCATAGGAACTTGTAAGAGTACAAGGTGCTGGACCGACCCACTATGAGAAAGCTGCATGGATTAAGTCATAAGCTTATCTCATGTATAATCACGTCACGACGCCCTATGACCTGAGATCATCATGGATTCCTACATGATGAGTCACTGGTCTTTGACCGGATGATGATAAAAGCTGGGATCGGGATCAGTGGTTTTAATGCAGAGGAATGTGAATGGTCAAGATGGAATTTGTCCCTCACATTTGTAGAGATAATATTGGGCCCCTCGATGAGTGAGTCTAAGAAATTTATGGCCATACTATGATGGAAAGGATTTTCCATTTCACTTATTAGACTACTTGAGAATCGAGAAAGTAATGGTCAAGAACAGGAAGTGGACATTATCCATGCCTCATCCTTGACCAAATTATCGCGTGACAAAAGGGAAGTGACATGGTTGTATGATAGGTTGTATCGTGTCATCAATCCCATGTGAATTGGGTAGTCGTAATGTCTTGCTAGAGGCTGCTTGCGACTTGTGGGCTGGTACAGTATTGGCCCACTGCCAATCTCATGTGGGCCTGTAGGGTCGCACACAAGAATAACCCAACACGAGCAAAAGTGTCCAGATTCATTGAATCTTAGATGTATCTAAGATTTAATGAATATTGAATTTAATCTAGGATATATATATATATATATATATATGTATATATATATATTAAATTCGAAATTAATATATATTAATATTATTAATGGAGATTATAATATTATTATATAATATTTGTTTTGTGTTTAATTTATTTGATAAATTAAATATCTAAAACATAAATTAAACACAAAACAAATAGAGATATTGTATCTCATTTAATTTTCAAATAAAGATATCATTTATCTATTTAATTTAAATTGAGATAGAGTATCTCGTATTTAATTAAATAGATAGATACTCGGATTTAATTTATAGAGATAAATTAAATCGAAGGCTTTTGATTTGGATTAAATAAATAGATTAGATTAGATCTATTAGATAGATTTAATTAATATATTTTTTAATCCAGATTCAAAATTCGAATTTCAGATTCTGGCTTTTAATTCGGATTAAATACATAGATTACATTAGATCTATCGATAGATTTAATTAATATATTTTAATCCAAATTCAAAATTCAAAATTCAAAATTGATGAGGATTAATTTTGAATATAATACGCTGATCGGTTTGGAAAAATACATAGAACTTTTATCGAGCGTATTAGAAAGCCGTGAGAAAACCCTAGAGAAACACAGAGAGAGGCGCACAATTCAAAAGGCGCTAGCACTCTGCCATAGCCGTGTTCGGAGATTGTTCGTGTGGATACTTGGTAGAGGAAGGCGATTCATAGAGTCAACTTCTACGATAGAGAAGGTAGCCCACCAGTTCAAATAGAAAGAGAAGCATACCATTTCAGCGCGTAGGTAATATTTCTCGGATTCCTTTAGCCTTAATCTAAACGCTGTTGAGCGATCTGCGGATCGGATCCGTAAAATTTTAATCCGTTGCGTGTCCCAACAATATGTATGCAATGCATGTATACAACCATAATTAGGGCATAGCTTCCCTTTTCTAAAACATCATTTCTTTAGTCATCCACCTTTATGAAAATCACTCAAAAATTCAAAATACAAAGTCACAAGAGCCTAAGTTGGCGACTTACTTCACTTGTGGCTTGATTCTTCTTGAGCATAAAAGAACCCTACCAAGGTTATTCATGAGAATCTTGAATTCAATCATGAGGTTTGAAGAAGATAGAAGGCTATCCTAACATTTTGACTTAAACCATTGACTTTATTTTATTTACAATTGTCAGTTATCATCAAAACACATAGAGAACTAACATTCTCCCCTTTTTTGATGCTGACAACACTTGTAAACATTTGTCAAATCTTTAAGAATTTTGAGGATTCAAGAAATTTGAAAAAAAAATGAACAGAGCTTAGAATAGAGTTAAAAAGACCAAATGCATTCATTTCATTCATTCAGAAGCTAACTACATTAGTGAAAAGATAGTTAAAACATAGTGACTGAAAAATGAAGAAATAATACAAGTGAAAAACAATACAAGCTGAAATGCTCAAATACGCTCAACTACTTCTCTTCTCCCGCTTTGTCATCACTCAAAATAGGTGGATCAGATGAGGTAACAGAAGGTGGGGCTAAACTAGGAACCTTTGGCTGAGGTGGAGGGGAAGAGACAAAAGTGTTTAACAGAGGTATAGGTGGAGGAGTATGGTGAGAGGCAGGTGAATCTGGTAGGAGATGAGTAGAAGATGTGAAAGATTGTTAATCAAACAAATTAGTAGTGCCTCTAGAAGGTGAGATCTTGACCGTTGAAGTTTGAGGAGGGACTAGAGAAGTTGTTGGTGTAGTGGTGAGGATAGGTGTGGTAAAGGTGAAAATGGGAGTTGGGGGGATAGGAGATGAAATAATTGGAGTGTGAGGAATAAGTGAAGGAAAGGATGAGGGTAAAGAGGAAGGAATGCTGAAACTGGGGCCAACATGAAGAGGTGAATAAACACCAAGACCAAGACCATCACCGACTAAGGACTGATTCTTCAATAGCTTATCCATCTTCTCATTGAGAATCAACATCATAGTCTGAAGAGTAGAGATTCTAGTAGCTTGATCCTTCAAGTGTCCACTAAGGTTGTCAACCTCCTCAGTCATCTCATCTTGTGCATGCACAAGAGTATGTTGTCCCTTAGTCACCTCAGAGATTAGTCTCCCTACCTCGTTCTCTATCATATCAGTCAAGTCAAAAATTGCTTTGTCAACAATTTCCTTGATCTGAGCATGTACACCAAAAGAGGAAGCAGGTTGTGGTGATCTAGCTGGAGATGGAGCAGATTGAGCTTCATTCACCCTGGATTAAGATCTTGAGGGAGCCCTTGATTGGCTAAAACTTTCTTCAAAGAAGATACTCATCAGATTTAGATGATGCTTTCAAAACATCTGAGGCTTTATAACTTGCTCATTCAAGGCTGTTAGTTCTTAAGTGTGTTTTGATGATAACAATAGTTGAAAGCTTTTATGATCAAGATTATTCTCAAATAAGATTCAGAGTCACAATTCTCAAGAATGGAAGGTGATTCTCGAGAATGGCATAACAAGCACAAAATGATTTCACAAAGCCGGATTCTCGAGAATGCGAGAATAATTCCCGAGAATAAAACTTCACTTTCAAAGAAATCTCTCCGGACTCTAATTCTCGAGTATGGGAATTTAATTCCCGAGAATGTGTGAACTAGAATCTATTTTGTCTTCAAAGTGTAATTCTCGAGAACAGCATAATGACTCTCAAGAATAGCTCGCAGAAACATCATTCTCGAGTATGAAAACTTGATTCTCGAGAATGAGGTTCAAACGTGAAACAAAATTCTTTCTCGTTATAATTCTTGAAAATAGACAACTAATTCTCGAGAATGACTTAGAGAAATTGCAAAAGCAATTCTCAAGAATGCCCAAAGCAATTCTCAAGAATGCTCTATCAAGAATTCAATATTTCTCTCTAGTAACTCTCGAGAATAAGAATATAGTTCTCGAGAATTCCTTATCGATCCAACATTATTCTCGGAACATGGATGTGACTCTCCAAATTCACTCCCCTTAAATACTATGTGTTGCATATGTTATCTGGCAATATAATTCTCGAGTATTAACACATTAATTCTCGAGAATGATTGAGACAAGATTTAATGAACGCTGAACCTCGATAATTCTCAAGAATGCCATGATTAATTCTCGAGAATGCTGATCAATATTTGAATTCTCTTCCGTCCTCGAAATATGCAACTTTCTAATTAAATTTTGGATATTATTTAATATTGATTCTTATTACTCCTAACATCGTTTAATGAGTTTGTTAGTGGTTTTCAGATATTCTTAACCTTGTTTAACCATCAAAAATATCATAAAGCAATCTGTGTCAGACGCATTTAATGAAGTGTGTAATCATTTGAGTATAGTGAAATCCCAAAGAGTCTGGGGAATGGACGTAGGTCGGGGATTTAGACCAAACCAGTATAAATCATTTGTGTTCTCCTTTCCTCCATTCCTCTCTGTTTCGCTCTGTTTTAGTTAGTCTTTTTTAGAGTTTTTTCGAAGAAAATTTTATATCCCTAATTCACCCCCCTCTTGGTGATATTTCGTCTTTTAGGCTTTTCACTCTTGCTGGTCCAACTAAATCCATATGAAGAAGTTGGAGAGGTCTATTAGTTGATATTTCAATTTGGATTTGAAAGATGATTTGGTTTGTTTACCCTTTTAAAAAACATCATAAATAATGTCATTTTTAAAAGTGAAGTTTTGGTAAACCAATAACCAAATCCATTTTCAGCAACTTGTCAAGTTGGAACATGTTGACATGAGCTAATCGCTTGTGCTACAGCCAACTCTCATCCAAGTTACCAATAAAACAAGTTTTAGGAATAGAGCTATTGCTAGGAAGGTTAAAGGTGTTACAATTACCTTTTATAGGAGCCTTGAATAAGGCTTTTGACTATACATTGTCTAAGGACAGATCATCCTTACTAATAATTAGACATCCCTCAGATTTGAGATAACCAATTTACCTTTATCTGTTCTTTGGCTCACACTGAGGAGGTTGTGTCATCGGCCTTACGCAAAGTACACATCTTTAATTTGTGGTCCATCATTGCTTCTAACTTCACCAATTCCAGCATTCCTTCCAGATTGATTTCCACCAAATGTTACCTTGCCACCCTCCTTAGGATTGATTGCAGCAAACTTGGATTGATGTCTCATCATGTGTCTACAGCATCCACTGTCAATGTACCACTTGCTGGATTTTGATTCTCTTAGACAAACCTGCAAGTCACAAAAGGTCAAGTCTTAGATACCTATCTTTTCTTGGGTCCTTTTAGGTTAGTTTGTGTCTTAGGAACTTTATAAGATCCTTTAAGCACCCATCTATAGTTACCAACAGGTTTAGCTTTTCTTCCTTTCTTATGAAAATAAGAAGAAGTAGTATGTCTTTTACGATTAAATAATTACAATGGGCAAAAGGATTAGAGGAGTGAATTGATGTTCGAAAATAGTTTAGATAATTCTTTTCTCTAGATTTCTTCTTTCCTTTATTTTTATCAAAATCAGGTTTGTAACCAATTCCCCGATTTATCATTTGTAATCCTTTGTTGTTTCAAAATCACATTGAGCATTTCATTGGCTTAAGTGAACTTCTCAAGTGTTTTAGTAAGATAAACAATTCTTTTCTCTAAAAGACAACAATTTTCACAAACTTTTTTGAAATCTTTTCAAAAGCTTTTTCAAAATAGGAATTGGAGAAGAGATATCTTGAACTTGTTATTCAATTTTTATTTTTCAATAATTCCTCAAATGTAGGTTCAGAAGTTTTTTTTTACCTCTTCAATTTTCTTGAACCACAAGACAAATATTGGCTAATTTTATCAAATTCTTTATCAACTTCATCTTCTTCTTGATCACAAGACAAATATTGGCTCTTTCTTCTTAATTGTCTCCCCAAATAGCTGAGACATAAGTCTTCATCTTGAACTTGTTGAATCTTTTCTTTTTCTTTGTTCTTCAGCTAGGGGCACTTAGACTTGATGTGGCTAGGCTTTTCACATTTATAGCAAATAATTGGCTTCTTAGGCTCATTGCTAGAGCTACCTTTGTGAAATTTCCAAAATCCTTGATCTTTCTTGTAAAAGTTCTTGAATCTCTAGACCATCATGCCTAGCTCATCATCTTCATCTTCATCATCATCATCATCTGATTCATTCTCTTCCTTGACAGTTTTAAGGGCAATTCCCTTATGCTTGCTGCCAATTTCATCAAGTCCTTTTCTGAACTTGATTTTTCCCTCATACTTAGACAAGCTACCAAATAGGGTTGCCATTGACTCTCCACAAGCTTCTTCAATTGCAGTGCCTTTAGCTTCCCATTCCTTGCTAAGAATGTTTAGAATCTTCCTCACTTGGATTGGTTGTTTATACTCTTTTCCTAAGGCAGCAAGTTGATTAATCAAATGAGTGAATCTGAGCTGGAACTCGCCAATGGATTCTCTAGACTTCATACGAAGTAAATTGTATCCAGTCATCAATGTATTAACTCAGTTTTCCTTAATCCCAAATGTCCTTTTTTGAGCTATTTCCAATGCTTTCTGCATATCTTTCACTGTAGATAGAGTGCAAATCCGAAAATACTCTTTCTAACTTAAAGCACTTTGGAGCATTAGAATTGCTTTGATATTGAAAGTGACTTGTCTTCTATCATTCTCATCGTATTCTTCTTCAAGCATAGGAGTTCGAACTTCATCTTCAATGGCAAATGGTTTATAGTTCCCTCTCTCGAACACATTCCATAAACCAAATTCAGTTACCATTAAAAACACTTTGAATTTGGCTTTGCAAAATGAGTAATGTTCACCATTGAAACCAAGGGGTCCATTGATAAAGGCTCTATCTAGTAGTATTCTGTCCATATTGATTCTTCTCAAGATGTTAAGACTTCTGATAAGTTCTAGCTCTTATACCAAATGTAGAACATAATATTACTAAGAGGGGGTAATCACATGCTTTTTGGTTGATCTTTAGTTAATCCATCATCGAATTATCTAAGATGTACTAACAAACTAATTACACATAGTTAGGAAAAATAGTGAGTGATGATATGGAGATTTAGCATTTCTGGACACGGTGATTGTAAAATAGAGATACATCACACTCGAGTTAATTTCAAGCAAACTGGAGTGCATGACTCAAGTTAAGCATTCTAGGCTCGAGTCACTGGATCACCTTCTTTGAACATAAGTTTTAAGTTTAAATGAAGATGTCTCTGTCAAAAGCATGACTCAAGCCAATTAAGGTTAGCTTGAGTTAAGTTCTTCTTTCACAAATGAACTTCGAGATAGCATTTAAAAAATGGTTTGCAATCGCGTCAACTCGAGTCATTAAGTAACTAACTTGAGTTGACTATTTCATTTGGAAAATTGTTTACAAATGCATGCCTGAGTTAAAAAGCACTAGCTCGAGTTAGGGACTTGTATATCTTCAAAATAAGTTTAAGTCCTCAAAATATGACTTGAGTCAAATAACACAACATCGAGTCACTATCAATTCTTAAATATTTCACAAGATCTTATGACTCGAGTTAAGAAAGAGTGGCTCGAGTCAATTTAAGTTTAGAACACTTTGATAGTTCTCTGCGTTGCACTAACTCGAGTTAAGCAATCTGAAGCTCGAGTCAAGTTAAGTTCTAAACACATTGACAACTCTTTGTCTTGTGTTGACTCGAGCTTTACATCTCTAAACTCGAGTCAAGTATGACACTAAGTTACTGGTTTAAAAATGATCAAGTTAAAAACAATTTGACTTGAACCATTAACTTCATTTTATTTATAATTGTCTGTTATCATCAAAACACATAGAGAACTAACAATTTGTACTTGCCTCTCAAAGCTATATGCATCGTTGACTCTACTTGAGATAGTTTTTCTCCCAACAAACTCGTGTTGCATAGTCGTCATTCCCTACATTGCCGATGAATTAAGATAAAGGGAATGGTTGAAGCTTAGGCCATTGATGGTAGGAAAGAAGACTTAGCGGTGGCCATCGGGATTGAAGATCAAGATGATGAAGAAATTGTTAGTGCCAACATTTCACTTAAGAAAAAGGGTGAATTAGGTGGTATTGAAAATTTTAAACAAATGCAATTATCAATTTAATAAAAAGATAAGAGCTAGAGAAATATCACCAAAGAGTACAGAAGAGTTTGTACTAGTTCGGCCTTAACCACTTGACCTATGTCTAATCCTCAGAATGCCTATGAGATTTCTATTATCTTTCCAAGATTCGATGGGTTCTTGACACCACAGTACAAGAGAGTTCTTCAATAGGACACTCATTCCCCCTTACACTTTTGTAAATTGATAACCACACTTACGGTCCCATTACCTCTAGATTTTCTTTACAAGAATTGAACAAGGTCGGTAATCTCTCTCACAGGGTAAAATAGATAAAAATTAAAGAACAAATCGAATATCATAAAAATATTAGATAATAATTGAGCAATAAATATATAGAATGTTTGATGTTGGCTTTGTTACTGCTCCAACTTGAATGCCTTGATTTTTATAAGCAATCGAATTTAATAACCATTGTGAGGATTCAAATTTTTCTGTTAGAGAGAAATTGTGGCCATTGATGAAATTCAATGTCTTATCACTTTCTCTTTGCTGCATCAAATGCAATCCCTCTATTCTGCTTTGCTTTACATTTAATGCTCTAATACATTTTTGCTTTTTGTTGCTTTTAAATTAATTCAAGATTCAATCATTTGAAACTTATACATAAACAAGATTAGTAATATTTAGAAGTAGTATAAGTAATTATTGAGTGTAATAAAATGTTAATTGTAGATTTCAAAATTATCAAACAAGATTAGTAATATGTGTTTAACAGTGAAGGCCCTAGGAATAGAACAAGTGTTCACTCGAGGATCTATGATAGGGATCATGATCATGAGGACTCGAAGACACTACATGTCTATTGCCCGAATCCTATTCCTAGTCTTGAATCGCAAAGAAAGGGCATTGGTGATCTCAATGAGAATAGTGTAACATCATCTACTTGTATAGAGATATAAGGTAAGAACTTCATGGAATGCAGGCATGGTGATGCATTAGCTGATGTCTTGGGTGGATCTGTTAGAGAACAGATAACACTATATTAACCCACCAAGATACTCCACAAGGATTCATTGAAGAGAGTAACATTGGATTTATACTGTCTATTATCGTTTGGTAGTGTGAATCGTCCTAGACTTGAGGATGTCATCGAACATTATGTTTTAGGGTCATACTTTGCTTGTACAACTCTATCCACCTGAAAAATGGGGAGAATGGTGTATACTTGGGTGTAACTTGATTACATGGGTATAGATGGACATGCCAAAAGGACTCACAATCCCCTACAAGGGATTACTCATTCACAAGACCGATAAGGCTTGGTTGACTTCTAGTTGACTCGAAAATCTATCTTTGCTCTTGACTAAATGTGAATGACGATGTGAGGAATAATGCTTGCACTGTATCCAAATTAGAAAGATAGATCACTTGATCAACTCGATTAGTTTTAGGTTGCAGAGCATAACTAGTATTTTATGCGGTCATTAGATAAATTGGACTCATTAAAGGCACTAATTAGGCCACACACATAAAGTTGCTTTTGATTGCATTATTTAGCAAGTTTGGACTAATAATTATTATTGGGCTTTTTCAAGACTATAGGTGTTATTGGGTTTGAATGAGACTACAAGCCCAATCATAAATGGCGCCATATTTGATAATTAGTGAGAAATTAGTTTTTCCACTAATAGGCCCAAATATGTTAGAATACCTAATGGGATCTTGGGCTAATTTAAATTTAGAATTTAAATATTAAATTTAAAATAGTAATTTAAATTCAAATTTTAAATTCAAGTGGTTAGGTGATAAAGGATGACTATGAATTATCTAAAGCAGTATCCAATAAAGATTGGGTAGATATCTAATAAACAATATATAAAGATCCAATAAAGATTGGATATATATATCTAATAAAGAATGGATAGATATCCAATAAAGATTGGATAAATATCTGATAAAGGTTGGATAAAAATCTAGTAGATATTAGATAACGATTGCATAAGGACTAGGCTTCTTGGTGTTACACACCTACGCCTCGCCTTTTCAGGTGGTGGGTAGTGTGACTCTTTATCTTAAATCAATTTTAATCCAATTTTCCAGGTTAATATGACTTGCATTAGAATGTTAGCAGTAGAGCACACATCAATTTGGACAACTATATATTGGTAAAGTAATTAAAATACTGAAGAGAAAATTTCCTTGGAGGTTAATGATATAGTCATCCAAATGGAAATACCAAAATAATCATGATTTATAGAGTTATCGGGGATATTAAAAAATAAACCACAAAAACCAAGTCACCCTTAGCCTCCACCATCATCAATTCGATCCAACTCTATAGACTTACCTTTTTCACTAGACACCCCCTAGCAGCACTACCTAAAGCTTTACAATGGTATGAGATTCATAATTGAATCTCAGAGTAACCATTAATCTCATATTTAATGTATAGGCGCTTCATGTATGCAACCATAATAAGGAAAAACACCATATAAAGCATTCAAGTAACAAACAAGCGGTAACATAAATACAAGATATCATATACGCAATGTTAACTGGAAGGAACACATGTCCGAAAAACGCAAGACTACTTAACAAAGGAAGCCCTAGACCCACAATAGTTAGGAAAAACATAGTAGTCGGGCTCGAACCTAGACCACACCGAATGCACACAAACACATGTCCCTTCTCTAGAGACACGGGTCCACAATCATGAAAAAACAAACATACAAAGTAACACAAGGCATATGAAGGTTAAGGTTACTACCCGACAATTGACCACAAATATCGCAAATTTTTCCTGGGAGCACGAAAATGAAGTTAACCCTAGAATAACCAAATATAAATATAAATAATTCCTCCTAATTTTTTTTATTTGTTAACTCAAAGAAAGCTTTTTCAAGCATTTAAAACCTCTAAAACCCTTTTCTTACTAAGGAATTTATTATTGGCACAAATTCCTCCCATTTTCGACCTTAACCAAAAAATTTCGAAACAAGTGAATGATCTTCAAAAATTCATAAGTAATTATAAAAAACTTGATTGAGGTGGTTCAATAGATTAGCTGACCATTATTATGTCTATATTTAAATACTCATTTGGACCAAATACAAAAAATCCGGCCACAAGCCAAAATATCATCCCTGGTCAGACACAAATTCCAGATTCACGGTCAGTTTTCAAAACTTTATTTCTATTAGTACAAAACTCCAAAAATTTTGTGTTTCCTATCCAATTAATCCTTGGGATTTCTTCTTTATGCTTGTAAATTTTCATGAATTTAGGAGTTCATTTTCTAAGTCAAAAATGATATTTAAGCTGACTGACTCCATGTCTTATATAGATGTCATTATTTAGAGCAAAAAGTTTATATCATAAACATTGACTAACTACTTTGTTTAATATAGGTTAGTCCATGTTTGAATCATGAAGATGTTGAAAATTATGCCCTAAGGGCAAGTCATTGTTCTCCATTTAGTTATCATTTCATTCGCAAGTTTATATTGATAACTGTATCCCTGGATATATCTTATAGATTATCCTAAATGTCCTTGGTTGGTTATCTACGCGGGAGCGAAGATGAGATAAGACCAGTATGACTTTGATGAGGTATGGAGATACGAATCAAAGTCATGGGCACTTGTAAAAGTACAAGGTGCTGGACCGACCCACTATGAGAAAGCTGCATGGATTTAGTCATAAGCCTATCTCATGTATAACTGCGTCACAACGCCTTATGACCTGAGATCATCATGGATTCCTACATGATGAGTCATTGATCTTTGACCTAGTCAAAAGTCACCTTTGACCGGGTGATGATAAAGGCTTGGATCGGGATCAGTGGTTTTCATGCAGAGGAATGTGAGTGGCCAAGATGGAATTTGTCCCTCACATAGTAGAGAGATACTACTGGGCCCCTCGATGAGTGAGTCTGAGAAATGTATGGACATACTACGATGAAAAGGAATTTTCATTTCAATTATTAGACTACTCGAGAATCGAGAAAGTAATGGTCAAGAAAGGAAGTTGACATTTTTCATGCCTCATCCTTGACCAAATTATCGCGTGACAAAAGGGACGTGACATGGTTGTATGATAGGTTGTATCGTGTCATCGATCCCCATGTGAATTGGATAGTCGCAATGTCTTGCTAGAGGCTGCTTGCGACTTGTGGGGTAGTACAGTATTGGCCCACTGCCAATCTCATGTGGGCCTTCAGGGTCGCACACAAGAATAGCCCAACACGAGCAAGAGTGTCCAGATTCATTGAATCTTAGATATATCTATAATTTAATGAATACTTGTATTTAATCTAGGATGTATATATATATATATATATATTAAATTCGAAAAATAATATAATATTATTATTTAATGGAGATTATAATATTATTATATAATATTTGTTTTGTATTTAATTTATTTGATAAATTAAATATCTAAAACAAATAGAGATATTGTATCTCATTTAATTTTTGAATAAAGATATCATATATCTATTTAATTTAAATTGAGATATAGTATCTCGGGTTTAATTAAATAGATAGATATTATTTCTTGGATTTAATTTATAAAGATAAATTAAATCGAAGGCTTTTGATTCGGATTAAATAAATAGATTACATTAGATCTATTAGATAGATTTAATTAATATATTTTTTATCCGATTCAAAATTCAAATTTCGAGATCTGCTTTTAATTCGGATTAAATAAATAGATTACATTAGATCTATTAGATAGATTTAATTAATATATTTTTTAATCGAAATTTGAATTTCAAAATTAATGAGGATTAATTTTGAATATAATACGCTGATTGGGCTTAGAAAAAACCTACAGGACTTTTTTGTCGAGCGTATTAGAGAGCCGCGAGAAACCCTAGAGGAAGCCGATTTGTGGAGTCGACTTCTGCTGATCGAGAAGGTAGCCCACCAGTTCAAATCGGAAGAGACGCATACCGTTTCAACGCTTAGGTAATATTCGGATTCCTTTAGCCTTAATCTAAACGCTGTTGAGCGATCCTCAGACGGGATTCGTAAATTTTTTTTAATCCGTTGTGTGTACGGATCCCAACAGAAGAATGATCAAGAATGGAGATTGAAGAAAGAAGAACTTGTTAAATATTATGGGAATATCAATATTCAAGTCTTTATGATCAAACAAAAGTTGGAACGATTCAATTCGAAGTTAAAATAAGCAAGTTCAAGCTTCTGGATGAATAGTAGTTTGCTACAAGACATTGCTACAATTCCAGCTCTTATTCTCGCATAAATAGGGTCATGCTCGAGCACAAAAAAGCCATGCTTGAGCAGCGTACTCGAGCAGAGAAAATTTGGTGCTCGAGCAACATCGTTTTTCAGCACTTTGTTTAACTCTATTTCATGTTTCACTTGGGCGACCTTTGGTAATTCAATGATATCTCTCCAACCAAAATTCTGGTTGAGGTGAAACCAATTTTTTATGAAACTAGACTCCCAATACGTTATTTTGATATAAAATTCAAGCCCAAAGGAGTTCAGATGAGAGAGCTATCAATTTTGGAAGATGACAGTGAAATCAACATCACACAACAGACCAAGCTTCGGTATTGAGTGTATCTCACAAATGAAAAATCCAAATGAGCTGAAACTAGTGCCATTGGAAACTAGATTCAAATACCTTTCCAAAAGCATCAAGATCATGAAAAACAAAGATCAATTGAAGCTGATTATTCTTGCAATGGAAAGAAGACTTGAAGAGCTTTATGAGCTTTTGAAGTTGACGGTCAGTTTAGGATGTTGTAAAAAACGCTGGTCAAGAACAACATCCATTCATCTGATGATAACGGATGAAATACAATGAGTTTGGAGCTGATTCTTCTTGCAATGGAAAGAAGACTTGAAGAGCTTTATGAGCATGGGTGGTTTGCCAAATTTGGAGTAATATTGAAGATGTTGTGTTCATAGGAAATTGACTATTGTGCTGTCAATATTCTTGTTTCCTGAAAGTCCCCGCATTATGAAAGTTGAGCTTTGTACTGAAGAATTTATGCTTATTCACACTTGATGAGAGAAGCTTTCTCGAGCAAGGCATTCTTTGTGCTCGAGCATGGTTGAGCTAAAATGAAGGATACTCTCTATTAAACTACTGCTTGAGCAGCAAGTAAGTAACGCTCAAGCATGGTGTCTGAGTAGAGGTAAATGTATGCTCAAGCACTATCGATAGTTCCTTATTCTTTCTCACTATTTGTATGATTCTCGAGCAAGGTTTATATGTTTCCCGAGCATGGTGCTCGAGCAGAACTATCAGCTTGCTCGAGCAGTCAAAATCTTTCATCTTAAACCGCTCGTATCCAAAGTATTCTCAAGCAAGTCTAAGGGTTGCTCGAGCATGCTTCTCAAGCATACATATTTCTTTTCATTATTTCTTGAGTAAATACCCTTTCTGGTCCCTGACAAAAAACACGGACCCCATTTTGGTCCCTTAAAAAAAATCGACCCTTATTCGTCCTTTTTATGGACTAAAAAGGACCTATTGGAAATTTTTGAGGGATCAAAATATCAACCAATCGACCCTTATTTGTCCTTTTTATGGACTAAAAAGGACCTTTTTTGTAAGGGACCAAAATTGGGATTGCGTTTTTTGTCAGGGACTAGAAAAGGTATTTACTCAAGCAGCCTGCTCAAGCATAACTTAAATACTGCTCGAGCACCAACAACCATCTCTTCATATCAGTAAGAAATTTGATGTTTCTCGAGCATAGAAATTCGGTGCCCAAGCATGGTGCTCGAACATGAGCTTGATACTACTCAAGCATGAGTAACTCTCACTTCTTTAAAGGTATTTTGCTGATGTCTGCTCGAGCAACCAAGACCATCTACTCAAGCATGGTTCATCGTCTATCAGAACATACAGTAATCATGAAATCAATAATTTGAGCTATCATTCTTATCTTTATTCAAAACTCATTTAAAGTATTTCTAATCATCTTTATGAGTGATTTGCAGTGATTTAATCTTGTTCAAATTGAGATTAGCCGAAAAGTCGTTCACCGTGTCAAAAGCATTAAATGCTTATTCAGAAAAGCAGAGCTACAATCAGATTGGGATTTTGTAGCAGTCTAAGACACCCTTCGAGGCATACTTATTAGTTATTCCAAATATTATTCTGAGTCAACCTCTGCACAAGTACAATCGACGGTGAAGCATTTAATGAAGCAATGGTCAATTATGCTCAACAGATTTCATCTGTGCCTAACAGAAGTTCGAAGTGTCTAACGGCTACTTCCAACGGACATTCAACGATCGTATCCTGAACAGGAAGAATTGCTCAACGGCCGAATGCTCTCCATTAACTATAAAAGGAGAAGGATTCAAAATGGACATAGGGACATATGAGCTTGCACTGTTGAAATGCTGATATTCTGAATCCAACATTTATCTCATACACTTTATGTTCTCAATGCTTATATAGCTCATCATCTAGAGTGAAATGATTTTGTATTGTACTTTAGTGTTTATTTATTCACTTTTGAGAGAGAGAAGATTTATCTGTAAACATTTTATCCAATAATAACTCAAGATTGGGTGATCTTGAGTGGGAAACTCATTGTATTGATTACAGCTTGTAAGGGGGAGTGAATCCTAGTGAGAGGATTACTTCGAGTACGAAGTGTGTAATCAAGTGGGTGTATAGATTACAACTTGTAAGGGGGAGTGAATCCTAATGAGAGGATTACTTCGAGTATAGAGCGTGTAATCAAATTGTATAGGCTTTTCTTGTGCCCGAATTAAACAAGAGGATAATGGATTGAAAATCTAAAGCAAAGTTTGGGGACTGGACGTAGGTCAAGGATTGGGCCAAACCAAGATAAATCATAGTTTGCATATTCTCTTCCATAAAATCTTACATTTCCAAAGATATTTGTTTAAATGACTGACTATCACTTTATAAAGTATTACTGTCATACGAACTACTTTCAGTAAGTTACGAAAAAGGATATTCAAAGTTATCCAAAGTTTTATCAGACACCTAATTCACCCCCTCTTGGGTGATAGCCAAGTCTAACAATCTAGTTATAATTTCTTCTCCTTTTTCATTTTTATGATAAAAAACTGCAGCCCAATATTGATCTGATGCATCTGTATAAATTATTCATTTTATATCTTTTTGTAATGGTATTGTTAATTTAGGTAATTTTTGACAAATTTTCTTCAGTTGTTCAATTATTTTAATTGTTTCATTATTTTATTTCCATTCTATATTTTCCCTTGCTAATTTAGAAATTTTTTATGTTAATTTTACTAAGTTTGGAACATAATTTCATACTTGGTTAATCCAACCTAAAAATGCTTGTAAATATTTCTTGTTTTTTTTATCTTATCTCAAATTTTAATACTTTTTTACTTATATGATCTTGTAATTCTATTCCATTTGTGCTTATTATTTGCCCTAAATAAAGGTATTTCTTGTTTTCTTCATATTGATTTTTTTATTCATATATTCAAACATTTTTCTTCTTTTAAGTCTATAGATTAATTTAATTTTTTTTTCATGTTCTTTTTTATTATATGAAAATATTAATATGTCATCTATATATATTATAGCAAAATCTCTTATAGGTAATAATAATTTGGATACAAATTCTTGAAATATACTTGGACTATTATGATCTCTCATAGGTAATACATTCCATTCATACAAACCTTGTGATGTACTAAAAGTTTTATATTTTTTACTATCTTCATCTAATTTTACTTGAAAAAATCCCGATTTACAATCAAATTTACTAAATATTTTCTTTCCTCTTATAAGATTAAATAGTAGTTACATTTTAGGTATTAGATATCTATTCCTAATAGCTATACTATTCAATTTCTTGTAATTTTTAACCATTCTATTTTTTCCTCTTCTTTATTCACTTTTTTTTTTTTACAATCATCGCTGGTGAAGAATATTGATTTACTTTCTCTTATTAAATTATATTTTTTTTCATTTCATTTATATGCATTACAAAATTCTTCTTTATCCTCAAAGTCCAAGGATAAGGTTTACAATTTATTTCTTTACTATAATCTTTGACTTATTATGTTGAATATAGTAGTATCTGCATTTTCCATTCATATAAAGATCTCATCATGTTTATTTGTGGATTATTATTTATTGATTCTAATTTCTCATATATCCCTAAAGCCTTTTTTATTCCTTTAATATCATTTTTTTAATTCTTTTAATTCTTTTGTATTTTGTTTTATTTCTGTTTTTATTTCATAAATCTTTTGCTCTAGTGGTTTTGCTAATTAACTCTCTAACCCTATCTTTTTTATTTTTAATATCATTTTTTTCCAAGATTTCTCTAGTTTCTTAAACTGTTTTTTATTATTTATTCTAAATTAAATACTTTTAATAAATCTTCTAGGTTCAGATTTATATAACTACCTAATTGTTTCATTAAATGCATATTATTCCAATCAATTATACATTATGTTGTGGGCTTATATAATGGTTCTTTTTTAATAATCGTAATGTATTAGCTTTATTTTTGTTATATATTATTATTTTTTATTATTTGTATTTATTTAGTTTTACTATTAAAATCAATTATATAAGACACAATATAATGATTAATAATAATATTATTAAATAAAAAACTTATAGTTATAGTATTCAAAATTCAATAAATTATAGATAAAACCTTGTCGCACCCCTTATATCTACGCCATACCTCAAAGTAAATGGCAAAACAAAACATGCATAGCGGTTTGGACGAATGATTACTGATAATATATGCACATACATATACTAAGCTAGTTAAGTGTAAATACAAATCCTCACAGGGATATTATGTAACATCCCAAATTTTGGGATTTTAAAGTTTGAATAAAGTATGGAGATTAATTATGAAATTTTGGTTTAAAATAGTTATGAAAATAATTATTTGGAAATTAAGGTATGATTTTCCTTGAATTTATTTTAGGAGAAGATTAAGGAATATTCATAAGGGATAATTTAGGCCTAAAAATTATGAAATTAATATTTTATGGCCTAGAGGAATTAAGGATTTAATGTTAACATTATTCCAATATTTGTAATTAATTGAGTTAGATCCCTAATTGCAAATAAAGGTTTGGAAGGGGATCAATTAGGTATTAAAATGGGCCTCATAACACAATATTCACTATAAGTCCATTATCCTCATTTAATTCCCTCTGCTGAAGCAGTGGAGAGTTTTAGCAAAAAGTCATTAGCCATACCTCTTCAGCGTGATTCTCTGATCACGCAAGTTCAGAAGCACCATACCCTTCCAGTGGCTTAAACGCTCACGACAGCAAACTCTCCACACATCCTTATTTAAGCATTGTTCCTTGATCTTCATTCATTCAATTTGCTCAACAAGTGAAACTGAGAGCAAGAGAGAAGGAAAGTTGAGAGTGAGAAAGGGAAAGAATTGAAAGAGATTTGCCGTAATCTCCTAAAATAACCAGATTAGAAAAGAATTTACGGTATAATGTAACCTGGGTCGTTTTCCAACAAATTCACAATCGATTCAATTTAAACAGCAATAAAACAGTAACAATAAAAATGGGGGGTTTTTGTTGATTCAAACAGATCAAAAATGAAAGTAAACAGAAACAAAACGAAATATGCAGAAACAGATTAAAAATGATCAACCCAACATTCAGATTCCAGAGACTTCCATCATTGAACGAAATATGAACAAACTCGTGTTTGGTTCTCGGATGAACCAAAATCTGCGTTCATCGAGAAAATCCCTCGACTAGACGATCGCCTAGAATATGTCGAACAAAGGCGTCCCACTATGCAATCGCACAAAAAACTTTAAACCTAGTTCGAACTCGAGTCCTTGAGATGAACCAAACCGAATATTAAATCTATTATTCAAACTATTTTCGAAATTGAATCCGATAAGATGAAAACGAACGAGTAACGTTACCGATTAAGCACGAGCTCTCTGGACAAATCCTGGAATCCTCATCATTGGGTTAATCACTGAATTTTAGCCAAGCATGGCTGGAAAAAATAAAGAACAGACGAAGAACACAAAGAACGTGAAGCACATTTGAGAGAATTTCAAAACTTCTATTTTGATCCACCAAATAACAAAAACGTGAATAATCGAATGTTGTGGTTGCCATCTAACTTAAGTTAACCTAAAATGGAAATGAGTTCTAATGGTTCAACCCAAAACGAAAATAAAATAAAAGTGGGCTTTAGTTACAAAATTCGAGCCCAAATAAAATCCAGAAATATTCATCGACTTCGGCTCCAAAATCGACCGCCTTCTTGTCCGAATTTGCCCTTCATGTCTTCATAACAATTGTAGCTCTCGAATCATCCAAAATATGAAACAACAATGAGGCAAACCGATGTCTGGTTCAAGAGTTATGGTGAAAATAGTGAAGCAATGTCAAACTAGAATTTTATTATTAAAAATAGCTAAAATATAATCAAAGGCCAAAAGCCCAAATAAGTATAAAAGCCATTATTTATTAGCTAAAGAGTCCTAAATTATTAATCAAGAGACAAAAAGTAGTGCATGAAATATTAAATTATCAAGAACTACGGCGGAGAAGAGGAAGGAGCTGATCGTGAAGCTTGAGGAATCATCTAAGGTGAGTTCCTTAAGCATTATCCTTCCTATTTCCATGGCTTTAATCTCTGCTACAAGTGGCTTAGTTAGAAGAAAAACGTAACCATGCTCGTTTTTCTTGTCTAAAATAGGGAATCTTGTGTGCTTCTATTTCATAGTTAAACCTTTTATTTTTTCCATAAAATTTTTTACAGTAGATAGTAGACTCAATAAGGTTTAAAATGAGAAAAATAATAGCCAAAACGGACGTGTAGGTTGGGAGTTATGATTTTTCAAAGTTTGACAGCAAAACTAGAAAACTGTCAGTTTCCAGAAATGAACAGTGATTTTCGTGTGAAGTTTTGAAATAGTGGATGATCGATTTTTGTCATGTAATTTTTCAGACACAAAGTAGACACAACAAGGTTTAATTTGATAGGTCACACTCCTTATTTGGAATTGTATCTAGAGAGATGTGAATTTTTGAAATTGCAAACACGAAAGTACTCTTGTTAACTAAGAGCACTTTGAAGTAGGAAGACAGCCTTGCTGTTGAGTGTGACGTTTCTTCTGTCATTTTCATCATAATCCTCTTCTTCCTTTGGAACCCTGAGACCATTCTCTAAGACAGTTGGAGTGTAGTCTCCTCGTTCAAAACTCTCCAGAGACCATACTCTGTAGCCATCACAAACACCTTGAACTTGGCTTTCCAGAATGAGTAATGTTCTCCATTGAAACCTGGAGGTCTGTTGATTGAAGCTCCATCAGGTAGAATACCTTCCATTGTGATCCTTCTCTAGATGTTAAGCTCTTTAGAGAAGACCTTGCTCTGATACCAAATGAAAATGGAGCAAAATACCCAAGAGGGGGTGAATTGGGGATTTTAAAAACTTTTTAAAAAGCTTGTACATTTTGTAACAAGAAACAAAACGGGGATGAACAGTGTAGAGAAGAAGAGAGCTGGACCACGAGATTTATACTGGTTCGGTCTAACCACTTGACCTATGTCCAGTCCCCAGACTCTCTGGGTTTTTCACTATCACAATTGATTACACACCCTGCACTCAAGAGTAGTTCCCTCACTAGAACTCACTCCCCCTTACAAGTTGTAATCAATGAACTCCCAAATCACCAAGTTCCCTTGACTTGTGATTCTTTACAATAAATGATTTACAAGTAAGAACTCTCTCTAAGAGTAGATAAAGATAAACACTGAAGCTTATGTATCAAAAGATACTACACAGTTGAAAACAGAGGGAATAAATGCAAGACTTGAATGTTTTTCGTTTTTAGCAGTTTTAGTTGTTGAGAAGACTTGAATGCAACTCTATTTATACTCAGAGTGCATTAAATGACCGTTGGATTTATCAATATAACCGTTGCTTTGATTAACCAATGTTTTGGTTAAGCTTTGGTCTTCTTCTCTCTCTAAACTTTACTTAATCCACCTAGGCAGAAGTTCAGAATTGACTCTCTGCAGATTTTTCCATTGGAATAGTAGCTACTAGATGTAGAAATCATTCTTTAATCCCTTGTAGGCGTGTGTAGATGGATTACCCAAAAGAATGCAACTTTCGGGTTTGCATTTAATGTGCTTGACATCACTTTTGCTTTTGCTTTAAACCTTCAATGTACATTCTCTAATCACATGCGAAACTCAAAGCAATAAAGTGGTTAAACGTGTCTAGGAACATTATAGAATAATCATAGAAAGTATTAAGATCAAATAAGAAGGTATTACAAATTCGTTAGATTTGAATTTACTCGAAGACGCTGAGAAACCGGAGGTTTCTCCGAAACCTCGAGGTTTTGGACCGTAGCAAGTGAAAGAGGTTTAAGTCCAAAACACCAAACCCGAAGGTTTCTCCAAAGCCTGGAGGTTTTTCAAAGAGCGAAAAAGCGTTTTGTCTCGAGTGACAAAACCTCGAGGTTTTCGCGAAAACCTCGAGGTTTCACTTTGAAAGTGAAACTCTCAAAAACGCGATAAAGGCAAACCTGGAGGTTTCTTGGAAACCCGGAGGTTTTCAAAGACGATGAAAACGTTTTCTCTCGGAAGCCGAAACCTCGAGGTTTGCAACAATACTCGAGGTTTCACCATAATTTTCAAATTCACGGTTTTTGCGCCAAAACGAAAACCTGGAGGTTTTCTTCAATACTCGAGGTTTCACCTTAATTTTCAAATTCTTAGTTTTGCGCCAAAATAGAAACCTGGAGGTTTGAGTGAAGCCTGGAGGTTTTGAAACACTTGGAAAAATGCAGAAGCTCTCTGCCAAGACAAACCTCGAGGTTTGTCCAGAAACCTCGAGGTTTCTCAAATTTTTGAGAAACTTATAAAACACTGATTGAGATCAAACCTGGAGGTTTTCCTCAAACCTGGAGGTTTTGAAAACTGGCGTTAAACTGAGTTTTCTCTAGAAGGACAAAACCTTGAGGTTTCTTGCCAAACCTCGAGGTTTCACATAACTTTGTGAGACCATATTTTTCAAGTTAAAAACGTAGAACCTTGAGGACTCCTCTGTAAGGCCAAACCTCGAGGTTTCTTGGCAAACCTCGAGGTTTGCTCTTATAGTGAGTTTTTCATCAATTGAGATCAAAATCTCATGCTTTGTTTACAACCAATGGAAATCATCAAAACCCTTAGAGAACTAACATGTATCCTGGAGTATATATATGGCGCTGAAAATGTATAAGTGTAGGGGAAAAACTTGGTGTGAACCTGGATTTTGACACCCTATCTCAGATTCTGACACCCTATCTTGGATTCCAACACCTCATCTTGGATTTTGACACCCTATCTTGGATTCTGACACACTAACCTTATCTCAGCAATACTCTCTCAACCACACTATCTCAGCAACCGTATCTCAGCAACACTATCTCAGCCACACTATCTCAGCAGCCGTATCTCAGCAACACTATCTCAGCCACACTATCTCATCAACCTTATCTCAGCAACACTATCTCAGTCACACTAACTCAGCAACCTTATCTCAGCAACACTATCTTAGCCACCCTATCTCAGCAACACTATCTCAGCAACCCTATCTCAACAACACTATCTCAGCAACCCTATCTTAGCAACACTATCTCAGCAACCTTGTCTCAGCCACACTATCTCGGATCTCAGCACCCTATCTCAGCAACACTTTCTCAGCAACCCTATCTCAGCAACCCTACCTCAGCAACACTATCTCAGCAACCTTATCTCAGCCACACTATCTCAGATCTCAGCACCCTATCCTAGCAATACTATCCCTTATCCCAGCACTTCATCCCAGCACCTCCAACCTAGAAACCCCTCAACTCGGAGAAATAATTGCAAAGAAAATAATAATACTAAATGAATATTATTATTATTATTAGGAAAAGAAATAAATATTATTATTTATTAAAAAGGGTATTATTATTTTAGGGGTTAATAACCACTTTTAATCCTTTAAAATAATTCGTGTAGTTAGTTACTTTGGGATGCAAGAAGTGACTAAAAACAATGATAAATGTGTATAGGCATAATGTGACACCTCTTTTGATCCCGGTGTCTTCGGACAAAGTTAAGGATTCAAGTTTGAGGCAGTAACTTGTTATCTTATTAGCTTGTATGTATGTATTCATGTATGACTGATCATATTGCTAGATAAATTGCATCTGTGTATCCTAGCTATGGATTGAGGCTACGTGTCTCATAGGGCTATATTACATTTACAATTATCCCAAATAGGATAGAAAAAGTATAAGCGTTCTACAACCCTTTTATATAATCTCCAAAATAATATACTAAAATATTATTAAAACTCCTCCTGAGTCCAACATTCCTCCAGCTGCCCTCACAACACCGCCTTGCCCCTCATTCCAAATCCACTACCTGAATCTTTAGTTAAATCTAAGACTCAAAATTGAATCTCAAAGTAACTGGTTTAATCTCATATGCATAGTGTAAACAATATATGATAGCTAACTATATTATGAAAATAAATCATACATCATTTAGCAATGCACAACAACATAAAAGCATACTAACACATGCATCGTTGATTGTGAAACGCGGACCCAACAAGTCCTATAGACGCAAGACCCTACAAGTCTCAAATTTCACAGCGTTAGAAAAAATGAGCATATTTTAAGAAGGGTTAAGGTGCAAATTGGCCAACAAACTATTATCCAAGGAGCATCTAGCACAAAAATTAATTGAGGGTACCTTAACTATCAATAACAATTAAAAATGAGCACAAGTACCAAATAAAAATTAAAAAATAACAACTATCATAATTCACAATTGAAAATCCAACCACAAGCCAAAACATTATCTCTAGTCAGACACAAATTCCAGTTTCAAGGTCAGTTTTTCAAAAATACATTTCTCTTAATCTAGAACTCCAAAAATTACAAATTATATACAAAATTAATCCTTCAGATGTCTAATTCCTTCCTAAAAATTTTGGAATTTTCTATTCATTTTCTAGGTCAAAAATCACATTGAGCCCGACCGACTCTCTCAAAAACTATACCCGACAAATTTCAAAGTTTTGCAATTTATCACTTATGTTTCCAAAATCATGTTCCAAACTTTTCTTTATCCAAAATCTCACTTTAAACACTTTGAAATCATCAAAAGTACCAAAATCAAATCAAATCTCTATGATCTCAAGGCTAGTTGAAACTAGGGTTTCAAATCAACACAACAAGCTTTCATTTTTAACCACAATTTCTCACTACACATGCTTAAACTTACTCTTTAAGCCATAGATCTTAAATTTAACCTTATATTTGATCTCTCAATCAACCAATCAGATCCATTTCATAAATAAATTCTTAAGGAAATAACCATTTTCAAGCTAATCCAACCAAGAAATCACAAGAGGGTTGAAGGAGAAACTTACTTGACTTAAGTTCTTGTTTTCCTTGAAACCTTGATCCTTTGTGGTCTCCTATCAACCTTCGGCCTTAGCTCCCCATAACAACATGAAAAGGGTTATTTATCAAGGCCTTAACACAATAGAGAAGGTAGAAAGAAGTAGGAGAAGGATGCACTGTAACTTACCTTAATCTTGTTCCTTCTCTAGCTTTTTGAACTCTTGAGAGGTTTCTAAGATAGCTTCCACTTCCTTGCTCTCTCTCTCTCTCTCTCTCCCCAATTCAAAATTCATCTAGAAAATGAGGAGTCTTGGCCTCTAATTTATTTCCCTTCAAGCTTGCTTAATCTCCAAGGAAGAACTTGGCTTACTCAAGAAGTCATTCCTTTGAATTCTCTACCACCTTCTAGAATACTTGGCTTAACTCATACACTTCTTCTCTTGTCTCTCACTTGGCTAAAAATTGAGGGTTTGGGAGAGAGGATTTTGAGCCTTCAACTTGATCCATTTAAGTGTCTAAATGTCCCTCCTTAATTGTTAAGTCATTGTCTTATTTGTCAAAATTTTCCTCTAGGCCCTTCTTGCTAGATATTCTTGTAGCTTCTTGTATAAGCCTTTGTTTCTTCCTTTCTCCCTCTTGAAAACCGAATTGGTGGCTTGTCTAGGAAGCCAATTTGTGTCTTCAAGAACACTCAAATCCCTTCTAGAAGGTCTCTTGGATTTAGGATGATGATGTCATGTGAATGATGTCATCATTTTTAAAATCAAAGTTGGCTTCTTCAACAAGTTACTTCTACATCTTTTGTATAGCTTCATGAACACTCTTCCATTCCCGTCTTTTCTCATTTTGGGCCAAAATGCTTATGCAAAATGGAGTGCAAAATATTTTGAAATATGTTAAGAATTCGTTTAAAAATCCCCTAAATCACATGACCAAAGTGCCCTTATAAAATATCCTCTAACTTGTATTGTTTTGCAAGTTTTGTTGACTTTCTCTCTTGCTCTTTAATTTGGACAAATTTGGAAGCCTATGACTCATCTTTATGACATAAATACATACTTATGTGTCTCTCATAGCAATTGACTAAATTGCTCTTACATTTATTTCCTCTCACATAGCTTCTTCCATAAGCTTTTTGCCTTTTTTCTTCATAGCTCTTTTTTTTTTTTTTTTTTTTTTTTTTTTGAACAATTTCATAGCTCCCTTCACAAGCTAACTTTTTCAAACAAGCTTCTTGATTTTCTTCCTAGGTAAGCTTCTTAACTTATTATTTAATAAATTCATTATTCTATTTTTCCTTCTTTATTATTTAAAAAAATCATAATACTCATAGGATATCCATGTTTCATTTTTAAATAATCCCATATAATATTTCCAAAATTTAATATCACAGCTCCTAAATTTGGTCTAGTCGTCTACCTAATACAAGATAACCTCAAGTCTCTAGGTCCAAAATTCAGGATATTACACTTTCATATACTGTTTTTTTCCTGGTTCATATGCTTTTATAGAAAGCAAAACGATGCTTTCCATATTCCGGATCCTTAGTTTGTGATTTAGGTTCGTTCATATGCCTTTTTTCTTTTTCTTTTTCTGGAAACATTCATATGCTTTTATAAAAGGCAAAACGTGCTTTCTAGATTCAGTCCTGTTTCCGCGATTCAAGTTCGTTCGGTGCCTATTACGTTACGTTCGAACGTAACTTTTTTGTTGAACGTCTAGAGGGCATTTTAAAATTTCACCTTACCTTCCCACTTAACCAACACCAAATTCTTCATACCAAACAATTCATTTTCCTAACTTAAGTTCCTTTCCCATGTCTACCAAACGGCTCAACTTTTTTAGTTCCCCTACTCAATCTTCCCTTCCGTTCCTTTCCCTCTTTTTAGTTCATTTCCCTTCTTAAATCTTCCATGTACCAAACGGGCCCTTAGGTTGTCAATTAGATTACTCTACCAACATTGTCCGGGACTCCAAGTTGCTTTATTTCCTCGTGTGAAGAGCCTTCACGTGATTTATATGTCGAGTTGTTGTAGACTAAAGTCTCTATAAACTCCCTTTCTTTTTTATTAAATATTATTTTTGGTTTTTGTTCTTTCCATCAGATTTCAAATGCTGCTTTTTGACTTGGCCAAAGAAGACTTTTTTAATATTAAGGTCTGCGGCCTAAGTGTGAAGATTAAATTAGACGCACACAAGAAGGTATTTCATCCTTTCTGCATAACGTTTTCAATATTATGAAGTTTTTATGTTTTACTTAGTGACCTCTTTTTTTTTTTAATTTGAGATTTTTTTACTATTTATTAATTAAGTAGTATATTAAATTGAAGATGTCTTCAAGTGCAACGGAAAATACTTTTGGAAAAATGTTATTGCTGCAAGAAGAAACTATTCGGGTAATAGATCGATATAGGATGGAAACATGGGATGGATGTTGATGAATGGCAAAAAAGTGAAGTATAATTATTGTGGAAAAATTGTTAATGGGGGTATTTATAGATTCAAACATCATCTAGCATGCACTAAAATAGATGTTGAGGTTGTGTCAATGTTCTAAAGAATTAAAGACCACAATCTTGCAACTTGTTTATGATGCAAAATGTGCTTCATCTAAAAGGAAAAAAGTATGGGTTGATATCGGTGATGAAGATGATCAAGATGCGCATGCACAAGTTGAGTCTCAAAATTCAAAGAAAGGGTTGATGAATTTCTTGAGAAATGCAAAAAATAACATCAAAGGGGTAGGCAACACACAATCAACCATTAATCATATGTTTAAGAGAGACTTGAGGGAAGAGGTTTTCCAACAAATAGGTCACTTTTTTTTATACAAGTGCTATACCTTTTAATTGTATAAAAAATCCTGAATTTACAAAGATGTGTGAGGTTATATGAAGATTTGGTCAAGGATTTAAGCATCCTCCTTATCATGAGATGAGAAAAAATTATTTAAACTTGGAATTAAAAAGCACCAGGCCTTGCTTGAGAACTTTAAGAATGAATGGACAACAACGAGTTGTTCCATAATGTCGATGGGTGAATGATAGAAAAAGGTGTTCAATTTGCAATTTTCTAG
The DNA here is from genome assembly GCA_019022655.1 of Acacia acuminata. Classification (NCBI taxonomy): domain Eukaryota; kingdom Viridiplantae; phylum Streptophyta; class Magnoliopsida; order Fabales; family Fabaceae; genus Acacia; species Acacia acuminata. Next base: position 1,550,742 of record JAFJYI010000098.1, on the reverse strand, counting down.
TGAATAGTCCCAAAGGGATAGTATTTTTGTATTCATTAGATACTTGAGATTTCTAAGGCAGTGATAAAGTATTTGAGATGCTTGAGGTTGTGGAGAAGGTAGGTGAAAAAAATGTGGTGCAGATAATAACCGACAATGCTTTGCAAAATTATAAAGTAGCTAGGCAAAAATTAATGGAGAAAAAGAAAACATTTGTATTGGACTCCATGTGCAGCCCATTGTATTGACTTAATGTTGGAGGACTTTGACAAAAAAAAATTATATTGCACAAGGAAACTATTAGCAAGGGTAGAAAAATCACAACATATATTTATGCAAGATCATTGCTCATTAGCCTTTTGAGAAAATACACAAATGGAAAAGATTTAATTAGGCCTCTTTACGCAACTCGATTTGCCAATCGTGCATATTTGACTTTGTCTTGTCTAAATGAGCATAGAGCACCCTTGGTAAATTTGTTTATTTCTCAACATTGGAAAGATAGCAAATTTTCATCTACCAAGGATGGAAAAGAAGTAGCAAACATTGTTATGGACAATAATTTGTGGAAGAATATTGTGACATACCTTAAAGGTGCTGCCCCTCTTGTTAAAGTTCTTCGCTTAGTAGATTCAGAAGAGAAGCTAGCTATAGGATTCATATATGAAGCTATGGAAAGTGCGAAGGAAAAGATCAAAGAAAATTTTAATAGTCTTAAAAAAGGCAAGTATTAAATTAAATTTTTGTACTTTATTTTATTATGCAAATCTTCGTTTTTAATAATTTGAATTTTTTTTTGGTGGAATGACTTCTTTTTTATTGACTGTGATTTGTGATAGTTATGAGCTTATATGGAATATAATTGACGAAAGGTGAGAAGCTCAACTACATAAGCCTTTACATGCAGCATCATAAACATTCTTTTAATAGAACATTATCTTATATTTTTTTGAATTCTAAAAGAAAATCAAGTAATAACAAATTCCACAATATTTTCCCATGACTTTGTTGTAGATTGTCCATAGATCATGTATTAGTGCTCCGTGAATTTCTATCACATTTTATTTAACTGCAAAAGGATAATATAAATATGAATATATATATATATATATATTTTTTTTTAATTTCTGAGATTTGTTTAAGTTTTTATATTTGCTTATAAAAACTTGAACAAATCTCGGAACCTAATTCAACAAACCTAATTTCAACATACAATGTGGGATGCTAAAGTTATGAATGTGAGATATTCAACAATAAAAATATTCAGCATTTTACCTCATTATTTTTATCGTGTTGTCAACTTATCTCCTACGTTTTTTCTCTCATTTAATCTTCAAACCAACCACATCATCATATTAGATATCATAATCCCGATCGGTGACTTTGAGCATCAACTACTAAACTCTCATTATATATAAAAATAAAATGAAACTAAAAACGTTAGTTAAAAAAAATGAAAGCTTACACATAGTGGCGGATATAAATGATTGAGGGGGTTAAATATATACTCATTAACTAATTAAGAAAAAAATATTAGGGATAAATGTATGAATTTTTGGGCTAAATGTATAATTTTGTATAAAAAAATCCATTTTATATTAAATATTTAGGACAATTTTAAGAAGTTCCGCCACTACTTACAGGAGGAAGGAGTTGTAGGGTGAAGACTCATAGGAGCGACAAAGGACAAGACCTGCAGTGGCATAAAAAAGCTATGGAAAAAAGAAGGATGAGACGCACCAGGCTGCAAAGCTCAAAAAAATGTTTGAAAAAGAGTTTGAAGAGTTACGTCAAATAAAATTGTTTTCAAAGTCTCCCTCCTTATATTTTTCAAAATCCAGACTTTTATATTAAAGAATACTTAACAGTACTTTGTGAAGAATTGTAATGTATTATAATATGTTTCAAAATTCCACCTTTATTTATATTAAAGAATACTTAGTTATTCTTTATGAAGAAGCATTTGTCAAATTATATCTTTGACGATCGCGCTTCCTTATATATGATATCTTTTATAATCTCACCTTTATTTAGACGAAATAATACTTAATGGTTCTTTAGGAAGATAATGTATTGCCAAATAATTTTTTTCTCTTGAAGGATATATAACGGTTCTTTATGAAGAAGTCAAATATTATTAAATAATCTTTTTAGAACCTGTCTTCTTATATATTATGGTTATCATTTTTATCCATTAAGCATTCTTAAAAATAAGTATTTAGGAATCATATTTTATGTTTAATTCTTATAACTATTATATATTTGTTTTTGCTATATAAAATTATGAAAAATTATACATGATTTATGTCAATATATATATGAAGGTTAATAATTACAAACTTTATTTTTTGTTTTCGTGAATTCTTTCTTTAATACATGAATGTGGGCATATTTAACGATTAAGTTTTAGAAGATGATATGTATTGATACATTTTTTGCAAAAAATATTTTTATTTTAATCTAATTATATATTGTTTAAAACTTGCTAGTAATAATTTTTGCAATATATTTCCTGTCTCCATTATAAATTATTTTTATTTGTAATGATAAACATATAAATCAAATTATAGATTAAAGTATATGATTTATATTTATACTTTAAGGTAGTGTTAAAAAATCACACAACCCTCATATAAATATACTTATTATATTTGTTAAAATAAGAGTGTGATTATATTTAATCTATCTATAATAATATATTGACTAGGAGTGGGAGAATAAGAAAATATCATATAGCCTAACAGATATAAATATAGATATGATAAGTTGCATTATACGTCAAATATTATATTTAAACAAATAAAATAATAATAATAATAATAATAATAATAATAATAATAATAATAATAATAACATTTGCCGTTGTTGATGTTGCCGCCTACAATATCACCTTTAGTGCCGCCGAAATTCTTAGACCCTCAATGGTGATACTTAAATCCAATTTTCAGGGCCACTTTAGAGTTGTCACTGAAACTCTATTTTTTTATGGTGTATATATGCCTACATATTCTAGGCAAACTCTAATTGTTTTTTAAAACTCAACCCTTGTTATATATATCTTACTTTGCACAAATATTTAAAAAGCACATCAGAAAGTGTATTTCTATTTCTTTAACCTAACACTATTAATAAAAAATGTTGATATTGAAATTTAAAGTGTTGGAGAGTTAACCTTTTTAATGATGACATGTTAAGTTTAATTTTCAAAATAACAAAGATTGTTATAAAACCCATCATTTCAAGGTAGTGATATTAGAATTAAAGGATTAAAAGCATACTTTTTAAAATTAAGGAACCAAACTAAGACTTTGTATAATAATATATATGATTTCAGGGATGGCTAAACATGAAGGCAAATGGAATCTCTTAGGCTATGTTTGGGAGTTTCATTTTGAAGGAAAAGGAAAGGGAATGGAGGGTTTTGGTAGTCCCCTCCATTGTTTGCGAGTTTTAAAAATGAGAGGGAAGGAATCGAGAGATTTTTACAAATCCCCCAAAACCTTCATTCTTCTAAAAAATAAAGTTCCCCCCAATATTGAGGGTTTTAAGAGGGAAAATAGGTTAATTACTTCTTTACCCTCATGCACCACCACCACCACCCCACCACCACCACCGCCACCGCCACCACCGCCACCACCGCCCCCACCACCACCGCCCCCACCACCACCACCACCACCGCCCCACCGCCACCACCGCCACCGCCACCGCCACCGCCACCACCGCCCCACCCCAACCGCCACCACCACCACCACCACCGCCCCACCGCCACCGCCACCACCACCGCCGCCGCCACATAAATAATTTTTTAAATATAAAAATTACATAAATAATTTTTTTAGAAAATTTAAATTTAAATTTATTTGTAAAGTATAATAATTATATTAATTTTTAAAGAAAAGGACAAAATGGTAAAAATAACTCATTAATCCCCCATCTTCCTCCCTTACTATTTTTGAAACTCTCAAACAAGGGGAGAAAATATCATCCATTCCCCTTCCTTCCCCTCCCCCAAACTCCCTGCATCCCCTTCCTTCCCGTCCCCTTCAAACTCCCAAACAAAGCCTTAAAGCTTGTTAATTATACCATTTAAATGAGGCCATTTACATTTGAAAAGTTCCAATTTGTCTTCACTAAAAAATAATTTTCCGGTGCTAAAAAATAATACCTAGTTTTGTTCCTAAATTTAATTAAGATCCTTATCTATTTTATATCTCATATTTATTTTTTAAAAAATTAATTTGCTTAATTTATAATCGGATATGTTAATCCTATGTTTATTTTGGAGATATCATGTCACAATTTTATAATTAAGTAATTTATTTAGCTTTATTAATCTTCCTAAAATAAGTACATATATTTTACATTTAGGTTAGAAGAGTACTTTAATATATGTTTTCCAAAACAAAACTCCTCTCACATATTTACTTTATTGAACACAACATCAATTAAAATAAATAAGTGAAAACAAGAGTTAGAGGAAAACATTCACACACAAAAGGTGAATGAATATTATTGGAAAATGAAGGAAATCCAAGAACCAAATCAATGAAATCATATTATCACAGCACTTAAGAAAAGGTAGACAAAGATCAAACCGAAACACTATTTATTACTGCAAGGACTCCTTATCCAACTATAAACAGCTCTTTGGTTAATTGAAAAATCTATAAATCTCTATGAAAAATAAATTATACAATATTATAATTAAACATGCATGTACTGGCAACTATATATACACATATGCTTGGCTCCCCATACGCCATTAGCCAAGGCCACCGGAGCTCCGGCGGGCTCCACAAGTGGCATACAGGGAGCCAGGCACAGAAACACACATGTATATGTGCTTGCTATGAATGCGATCGACACACACATATATATAACACATACATAATCAATTAGAGGCATGCATAAAATCTCGCTTTTCTCTTCGGAGACTCAAAAACTTCATACCTTTGTTTCCAAATATTTAATAAATAAATGCAAACGAATGAATGAATGCGAGGAGGACAAGAAGCGGTGGTAATTGAGAAGATCGGAAGAAGATAAACTAAGTAACAAACCTGGATGTTTCGCTCTCTCTATGTATATAACTGGGATTGCCTTCAGATGGATATATATATATATATATATATATTCATATATTTACATAGGTATACATATATGTGTGTGTATATATAGGACATGTTACTGAATGAAAGAAGCAAAACAGATGTGGTGTCATGCATGCTTGGCTAATAATAATTGAGAAATTTTCAGAGGTAAAAGAGGAAGGTGTGGGGTTGTGATTGCACTCTTAATGCAAGTTCTCTCACCATCCAGATATAGATATAGATATAGATATATATATATAGAGAGAGAGGGAGAGAGAGAGAGAGAGAGAGATTTATATATAAATATTTATTAGTTACGCAATTTCCTAATTGTGATCTCCCTATCGTCTGAGTCGGAAAGCCGAGTGTACTTTTTAATTTTTTTTTTAATTTTTGTTGTTGTTGTCTTGGAGTGCAAGGAATTCCTCATCACTCTTCAACTTTCTTTCAAAAATTAACAACAATAAAGTTAAAGAAACATAAAGCCAAATTTTTACCAAAATGTCTTCCTTTTTTTTCTTTTTTCTCCCATCACCTCTTCTTTATTTATGTTTTTCACTTATTCTCCCTTTTTATTATTTAATCAATGCCTGTTTATGATCCTATACTTCACTGTTAAATGATAAATATTTAACAACTTTGTCTTACTTTTGCCTCGCACTAACTTTTTTTTTTTTTCATACTACCTAAAGACCCCAGTTAGCCAAAATTGTATTAAAATGAGATCATACATGGATTGGTTCGAATTAATATGGAATTATTACCCCAAACTCCTTCTCTATTTTCTCTCTAGTTAATTTTATTAGGTGCAATTTAAATAATTTATACAGCTTCAACCTCTCTTGGTCAACGTGATTTTTAAATAAAGAATAGCTTATTCAATTATGGATTTTATAATTATAGGAATTTGTTCTATAAGCAATTTGGAACTCAATGGAGCCATTTTACAAATAATTTCACATGGATCGTGCTTTCTTTCTTGGCAGCAACGAGTTATGATAGAATATGTCTTCATTATCTTGACGAAATGGGCGGAATGGCTATTCCAATGGCCAAAATATTCACAATTTTCAGGATTTTATCGATGGCTTCTATTGACTAATTCAGAGAAATTAAAGAAGTTGAATAAATTACTTAATTATAATATATATTATATTATCTTTTTTAAAATACTTATGTTATTTCATTGGATTATATATCAGTTTATAAGTTAAGCAAAATTCGTTTATAAAAAAGGAGATAAATATTTGAAAGTAATTTACTTAGTTTCTTTAATCTCTCTAAGTTAATCAATTGACTCTTATATTAAGAATCGATATTATATAAGGTGTTAGCATAATCCTTTGCCGTGGTCATCAACCTAATGGGAGTGGCTATGGTCCACTGCAGTGGACCGTCCACTTCCCTACTCTGCCTAAAAATTGTGTCGTTTTTGACACAAGCTTTGCCTTTTTTTTTTTTTAATTAATATTTTAGAGTACTTGTGGGTACTAAAAAATACTTCATGGTATTGAAAAAATAATTTAGGGTACTGCTGCTACTAAAAAAATTGAAGTATTTTTTGAGTACCAAATAAGATCCTCAAAAATATTTTTAGTAGTAGTCAATATCCTGAATTATTTTTTAAGACCATGAAGTATTTTTTTTTTAGTACCCACCAAGTAGTCTAAAATATTAATAAGAAAAAAAAAAAGGTAGAGCTTGTGTCAAAAACGACACAATTTTTAAACAGAGGAGGGAAGTGGACAGTCCCCTGCAATGGACCATAGCTACTCCCCAACCTAATTCACCCACTTTTATATCTGTCCATTTTGATAGCGACCCTACCCTACAGCTTCATATGTCATTTGGTCCTTTTCCTTTTTCTAGCCCCAGCATGCTAAAATTGTGTGTATTTAATTATGAGAAAATGACCTACACCGAAAGACAGTATTAATTACTTTAGAAAAACAAATTCTCTTATTGCTTTAATCAAAGTTATTGGTTGTTCTTCAATAGTTACTTTGGTATAAAACTACTTTCTTTCTTTCTTCAAACAAAACTCATGCTTCTATAGTTACTTTGGCGCGAGACCGTAAGTTCCCTTTTTTTTTCTGAAAAATATTTCAAGCACTGAATGGTACTAAAAAAAATACTTTAGGATGCAAACTGGTATTGAAAAATACTTCATGATCTTGAAAAATTATTTTAGGATCTTAAAAAAATATTTCATGTACTGACTGATACTAACAAGATATTTCTAGATACTGAATGGTACTAAAAAATACCTCATGATCTTGGAAAATCATTTTAGAATCTTCAAAAAATTTCCTCAAGTATATTTTTAGTATCAATCAGTACTTGAAGAACTCAAGTAAAAAATACACTGATGATGATTAACTTTCAGAACCAGAAGAACTCGAGTTGTTTAAACATGACTCGAGTTATTGACTCAAGTTGTTGGTTTATAAAACTTGAGTTGTCTTCACTAGTCAAAACAATTTTAGTTTATAAATATGTTTTCAAAGAGGTAACTCAAGTTGATAAAATAGAACTCGAGTTGTAGCATTTGGTTGAAATAAAAAAACTCTTTGAAACATAAAAGGAACTTGAGTCATAATTGATCTAGCTCAAGTTATCAACTCGAGTTGTTAAAAGTAGAACTTGAGTTGTTAACATTTTAAAGGTTTTGTTGGAATCAAAAGTCCTTTTACAACCATAAGAACTCGAGTTGAATTATTCAAACTTGAGTTACCAACTTGAGTTGTTAAAAGAGAACTCAAGTTCTTCATATTTATTAAGCAAAAACAAGAGTAGAAGTTTACGAGGAACTCGAGTTGATATACCATACTCGAGTTGTTAGTTGATTGTTCCAGAAAGAGTAGGACTAGGCAATTTTCTGCAAATTTCATAATGTAGAACTTAAGAATGTTGGCTGCAGAAGGGTTAGATTCTAGTAACTGTAACATCTTTGATATATAGCTCCAAATTTGGAAAACCACCTGTCCCTAGAAAGCTCTTTAATTATTCTTTCCAATGCAAAAAGAATTAGCTCCAAACTCATTATATGCAGTGCGTTTCAATCAGATTAATACAAGTTGTTCTAGACTACCATTTTTGCAACATCCTGAACTAACTTTGAACTTCAAAAACTTATATCTATCTTATTTGATATTTTTTTTCTTGTGATCTTGATATTTTTGGAAAGGTATTTGAATCCAGTTTCATATGCCACTGGTTTCAGTTCATTTGAATGTGTAGTTTGTGAGATACATTCAAAATATTGAAACTGGTGCTCTGTGGCTTGATTTTCGTTTCCAACTTCTAAAATTCATATCTCCTTCATTGGAACTCCTTTGACCTTCGATTTGGTGTCAAAATTGAAAGTGAAGCTTAATCACCAAGAGGGGGTGAATTGGGGATTATAAAACTGTTTCGAAATGCTCTGTTTTGACCAATAAAAATAGAGATGAACCGAGTGTAGAGAAGAAGAGCAAGACACGAGGATTTATACTAGTTCGGTCCAACCTTTTGACCTACATCCAGTCCCCAGACTCTTTGGGTTTTTCACTATCACAATTGATTAGACACTCTGTACTCAAGAGTAATTCTCTCACTAGAACTTACTCCCCCTTACAAGTTGCAATCAATAAACCCAATCACCAAGTCCCCTGACTTGTGATTCTTTACAATAAATGATTTACAATCAATGAACTCTCTCTAAGAGTGAATAAATATGAACACTGAAGTACAAATTGTATCAACAGATACTTTGCTCAAGAAAACTTAAAGAGTAGTTGAACACTTGATGATTTTCGTTTTCTAGTAGATTGGTTGTTGAGAATAATTGAATGCAGCTCTATTTATACAAAGAAAGCATTAAATGACCGTTGTAATCTTCAATATAATTGTTGCCTTCATTAGACAAGGATTAGCTTAAGCTTTGGTCTTCTTCTCTCACTACACTTTGCTTAATCCAAAGTACAGATGTTTGGGCTTGACTTCTTGACTTTTAATCTGTTGGAAGAGCAAACTCTTGGATGTGGAAAGGAAACATTAATCCCTTTGCAGCGTGTGTAGAATGATTGTCCAAAAGGATGCAAGTTTTTCTAAACTTTGCATTTAATGTGCTGACATCACTTTTTGCTTTTGCTCAAACCTTCATTTAATATCCTTTAAATGATCTGAAACTCACTAATAAAGTGATTAAACATAGCTAGGAATATTAATGAAAGATAATAGGAACTATTAAGATCAAACCAGAAGGTTTCACAAATTCGCCGATTTGAATTTCGATTAATCGTGACACAAACTTGAGTTTTCAACAGTGCACGTAAGCAAAACTCGAGTTTTCATTACTAAACTCGAGTTTCCTCCTTCCAGAGAGGAAAGTCGCGATTTGAGCTTTGGAACACATTTTTGAATCAAAATTAAAACTCGAGTTTCCAAAACAAAACTCGAGTTTTGGACTTTTAACATGAAACATGAATTTTTGTCTAAAACATCAAAATTGGAGTTTTCATCCAAAACTGGAATTTTCAAAACATTGAAAAACTACAATGCTCTCGGCTTGGCCAAAACTCGAGTTTCCAAAACAAAACTCGAGTTTTCATTTAAGTATGAAAACTTTGAGAAATCTGTGCCATGTCAAAACTAGAGTTTTCTATGAAAACTAGAGTTTTCAAAAACTAAGTAAAACTTGATCCAAACCAAAACTCGAGTTTTCTCACAACTTTGAGAAAACTTAGAAAACTCATGGCAAAGTGTAATCCTAGAGTTTTAAGTCAAAACCGAGTTTGCATATGTTCAAAATGTTGGAGACTCTCTCCGGCCAAAACTCGAGTTTTCAAATCAAGACTCGAGTTTTGTCTCCATCGAAAATAATGAGAAGTCTCTCGTGTAATGCAAAACTCGAGTTTCTCCGTCAAAACTTGAGTTTGTCTGGAGATGAAAAACTGAGTGCTCTCTATAAGTCTGAAACTCAAGTTTTCCTATGAAAACTTGAGTTTTGCTTTGTTTATTGAAATTGAGCCACTCTCTGTCAAAGTCAAAACTCGAGTTTTAAAACCAAAACTCGAGTTTGCCTTTGACAGTAAGTTTTTCAACTTACCAAAGACAAACTACAACTTGTGTTTACAATTTTCAGTTATCATCAAAACACATAGAGAACTAACAAAAATGACGCATTGGAAGTCTAGTTTCATACAAAATTGGTTTCACCTCAATTGGATCTCTGATTTAGGAAATATCATCGAATAACCAGAGTTTATACATGCTGAACGTGAAACAGAGGTGAACAAAGCGCTAAGAACTCGAGTTGATGATGACTAACTCGAGTTTTGCGCTCATAACTCAAGTTGTTAAGTGATAACTCAAGTTTTCATGCATAGTTTTGTTGAAGCTTGATTTTGCTTATTTTAACTCTGAATTGAGTCATTCCAACTTCCATTTGATCATAAAACCTCCAGTATCACATATAAGAACTTGAATGTTGATAGTGTCATTATAATATGCAAGTTCTTCTTTCTTTAATCTCTTTTCTTCTTCTTGATAATTTCCCAAAATCTTTTGATAACTTCTTGCTTTAATCTCTTCTTTCCTCCTCAGTTATTCTCCATAATTCAACTTGGACTTATCTACATTAGATATAGGGATTAGTCAATGTAAGAGATAAATATATATATTATATAAAAGTTTTGCTATTTAATAATGGCATCTATATAGGACATCATCAAAACTAATCATATCTAACATTCTCCCCCTTTTTGATGATGACAAATCCTTTAAGAAAAATATGTATGAGTATGAAAACATATTAGGTGCAAGATATTTTTCTTGTCATTCTCTCCCCCAATTTGACATTAGAAAAAAGTTTAAAGTATAAAGAGAAAATGCTTGTGGAAAGCTAAGTGAAAAATAAACTAGAAATGATTCACTCTCCTTTTATCAAAGTGTGAAGAAAAACATATTTCTCTTCCCTATTTGAAAGTATTTTTATTTTGAATGTAATGCAATATGGAATGTTTTTATGAAAACAAGTATTGGACAATTTGGAGAGATTTTTAAAAGAAACTTTCATGATTAAAGCTTATTGTGTGGAAAATGTTCACAGAATATAAAGAGATAAAGAGGTATAGTTTAGAAATGCTCATTCGGATTTGGCAGTAAGTTGATGTATAATCTATGAAGTCTTTTTGCTTGATTTCTTTATTGAGGTTCAGCTTTCTTCTAAAATGATCATGTCATTCTAATTTCTCACAGTTATTGGCAAAGATGATGCTGCTTTGAATGTCGTAGCCAATATATTTGTCTCTTGCCAATGCATCGTTCCTCAATTGTGATAGTTTTCTCCTTGTAGTACGATGAATAATGATTTCACATGTAATCAATTCTCTTTCTACAAATTCGAAACTTTCTTGCAAACAAGAATTTATTAGTGCAATCAAATATCAAAAATATTTTCCTTTTTATATGATATTTTCAAATTAAGATAATGAAGGAAAATATAAGGTTAACTCATCAAAACTAATAGAAGATAATGAATGTAGATAAGTATGCTTAAAAAAAAGTTCTTCAAATAATGGAGATGAGCTTTTAAGATATAAGACACATGTGAATGTGAAGATCCCCCTTAATGAACGCATGATTAAAACAATATGAAGCTCCCCTTTAATGATACCAAATGTCTCTGTGGTGTCAACACGTTGTAGCAGAGGATACCAAATGTTACCAACACTACTAGTAGTGCAGTGGTATTGGGATTAATTTCCCCCCTCCCGGTCCTGGGTTCGATCCCCCCTCCCCTATCACCTTGTATCAAAAAAAAAGGGGGATACCAAATGTTGATATGATACCAAATGTTGAACATTGAAGTTAATATGTTGAGAATTTTCCCAAGAGCAAAAGTCATATTGAAAGTGAATTAGCCAAAGAGGCTAAGTACAATGGAAATATATAGGCACAATGACTTTGCTATTGACCAAGAGATAATCTTACCTTTTAGAATTGTGTCTTGAAATATATAAATATTCAAGACAAAAAATTGAATATACGGCTATTGTTACTCAGAAATAGATTAAGACAAATATTGATGTATTTGATCAACAAGATGAGTACAAGGATTTATGGATAAGAAGCATATACCCATCAGTCCAAATGACTAGAGTTCCAGAATATTATCCTAGTAAGTTACTCCACTAATGGTTAATGCATTAACATCCAAAACACTAATGATCATTCATAATGCTTGGAATAACTTGGCCAATAATGATTTATGCATTAGGCATAACAATCTCACAAATTGAATTCTTTTATAGGAGATAAACTTGAAACTCATAGATGATCAACTTGTTAGACACGAGGTCTAACTAGTTAGAGAATGAGAGTAAAGAGTTCAAGCATCACATTGAATACCAAAGATCAATATGTGAATGATAGGGAAAACTTGAGTGGACAGATTTTGAAACATATCCGACATTCAGTATACAAAAATATTAACTTCCAATTTTGAAATACCATTTGAATGTAATCAAGGTATGAATATTTTTCAAAAACATGTGAATGCATAACAACGGGAATTTGAAATCTAAATAAATTTTAGAATTATACATTTCAAAAACATGAACTTAAAAAGTTATGCATAAATTCACTTACGGTCTATGTAGCAAACTGAAAACATTTTGAAAAACCATAAATGATTGATTGCTAATGGAATGCAATAATGAACAAGTATTCATTACCCAAATGTGTAATTCATTTAAGTACAGCATAATGGGTAAGAATTAGATATCACTGAATTCCTCTTATCCTTATAGTAGCTTCCTTGGTTAAGATGGATTGATTTAGATGTCTCATTTTTTGATGTTCACCATCAACATTAAGCATAGCTTATTTAGCTTCCTCAAGACTTGAATTATTTCTTTGTAGTTGCACTCTTGAGAAGCTTTTTCTCATCCTACAAAACCATATAAATCTTGTTCTTCCTTGTTATCCAACTTTGCTTGGATCCACTAATTATTAGCTTCTAGGAATCAAAACAAAATTCATATGCTCTAAGTGTTGGTTATGATTAGTTTTGATGATGTCTTATATAGATGCCATTATCCAGAGCAAAAAGTTTACATACTACATTTATTTTCTACTTTGACTAATTCTTATATTTAATGTAGATGTGAAGTTTAATACAATGAAGAATGATCAAGAATGGAGATTGAAGAAAGAAGAACTTGATGAATGGAATAACAATATCATTATACAAGTTCCAAGATTGATTCTAGGAGTCTCCATGATCAAGTGGAAGTTGAAATGGCTCAATTCGGAGTTAAAATAAGCTACAATTGCATTCCTAAAGTCATGCTCGAGCACAACAATGTTATACTCGAGCACGGTACATTTCTAGCTCCTATTCTCGCATAAACAGTGTCATGCTCGAGCAACAATGTTTTTCAGCAGTTCCAGCTCTTCTTCTCACATAAACAGTGTCATGCTCGAGCACAAAAAAAGTGTAATGCTCGAGCAACAACGTGTTTTAGCTACTTTGTTCAGCTATGTTTCAGGCAACCTTTGGTAATTCGATGATATCTCTCAAACCAGAAGTTCGATTGAGGTGAAACCAATTTTGTTTGAAACTAGACCCCAATGCGTCATTTGGATATACAATTCAAGCCAAAAGGAGTTCTGATGAGAGAGCTATGATTTTTGGAAGTTGCAACAAAAATCAACATCACAATCCAGACCCAGCTTTGATATTTTGAGCTTATCTCACAAACAACAAATCCAAATAAGATGAAACCGGTGCCATTTGAAACTAGACTCACATACCTTTCCAAAAACATAAAGAAAACAAAAAACAAAGATCAATTGAAGGATACATAATGTTTTGAACTTGACGGTCAGTTCAGGACACTGCAAAAAACGCTGATCAAGAACAACCTCCAATCATCTAATGATAACGGACAAAGTACAATGAGTTTGGAGCTGATTCTTCTTGCATTGGAAAGAAGACTTGAAGAGATTTATGAGCATGGGTGGTTTTCCAAAATTGAAGCCATATCGAAGAAGCTACGCTCACTGGAAATTGACTATTGTGTTGACTAGTATTCTTGTTTCCTGAAAATCTCTACATTCTGGAAGTTCATTGCTTATTCACGCATGGTCAGAAGCCTCAAAGCGAAGAAGTGAAAATTGGAGAGTCATGCTCGAGCAGAGCATTTGGAATGCTCGAGCAACATCGGGGTAAAAAGAAAAACACAAAGCAAAATAGTCTTGCCCGAGCAAGGTATATCAACTTGCCCGAGCACCATCGTGGCAATGGCAAAATGTGCTCTTAAAGAGAGTGTTGCTCAAGCAGAGCATTTTGAATGCTCGAGCAACATCAGATTCAAGGCAAAATTATCCAAGTTAAAAAGCCATGCTTGAGCACGATAGTTGGGGCTACCCGAGCATCATCAGGTAATGGCATAGTGAGCAAATTGGAGTCTTGCTCGAGCAGGAAATTTGGCATGCTCGAGCACCAGCGTTCTAAACAAAGAAACAACAAAGTAAAAGAGCATGCTCGAGCATGGAGGTAAGTGGTTGCTCGAGCAGAGTCATTTAACACATCTTCTCGCCTCTTCCTAGCCTTATCTTGAGCATGCTCTTATGGCTTACTCCAGCACAGGCGATATCCTTGCTCGAGCATGGGTTATTTCCTACTCGAGCAACAGAGATACATAGCGCCTTCCTGAAACTCCAGCGATTCTTGCCCGAGCATGCCTCTAAACGTTGCTCGAGCATCAACGATAGTAATTATTTTTCAAAAGTAACTTGCTCGAGCAAACTTGCCTTCTTGCTCGAGCACTGTTGACTCATTCTCTGAAAATATTCTTTCATGTCTTATGCCCGAGCACACAATTTGATCATGCTCGAGCAAGGTCACCCCTGTTTTGAAATCTCTGACTTCGTAATTCTTAAATCATTCTGTGTGAATTTACTTCTTCATATTATTACTCATTAACATTGCTAATTGCTTTTAATCAGTTTGCTAATGAGTTTTAGATGATTAGATCATGGATTAACAACAAATTAGCATAAAGCAATTCATTGTGTCAGAAGCATTAAATGTTACGACAGAGGAAAGCTTCTGAGTCTAACGGATAGTTTGAACATTCCAACAAAAAGCTTGAATCTTTACAACGGCCATAAATACAACACTCAAGACGGAGCATTAATGAAGTCAACAATAAACATTTTATGATTAAAGTTGGATTAGAGCTCAAAGGGAAAATAGCAACAAAAGTTTCAACGGCTACTTCCAATTGATCTCCAACGGTCGAAACACAATAACCTATAGATTGCGAAGTCTTCAAACTGGAAGAAGTGACGACGATTGATGAATGAATCGGCGAAGCCAACGAAATGATTTTACTACTTCACCATCAATAGTTCACACTCTCTGTTTCTCAATATTCATATAGTTTATAGTAGAGAGTGAGATGAACGATTATGTACTTCAGTGTTTATTCATGAAAGTGAAGCTAAATCACCAAGAAGGGGTGAATTGGGGATTTTAAAATTCTTTTCGAAGTTCTCTGTTTATGGTTGCTGAAACAGAGTAAATGAGAGTATGAAGGAAGAAGAGCAAGACACACGAAATTTATACTTGGTTCGGTCTAATCTCTTGACCTACGTCCAAATCCCCGACACTCGGGATTTTCACTAACTCAATTGATTACACACTCTGTAAACAAAGGATGTTCCTCAACCTAGGACACACTCCCCCTTACAAGTTGTAATCAATAACCCAACCTCAAAGTCCCTCTACTTTGAGATTCTTACAGAGAATGATTTACAGAAAATGAACTCTCTTCAAAGAGCAGATAATGATAATCACTGAAGTAAAATGTATCAAAGATACAACTCAAATATGTAAGCAGGAAAAGACTCAAAGCTTTGTATGCGTTTTTGTAACTTGCTTCTCTACTTCCAGACTTCAAATCTTCAAGTATTTATATCCATTTGAAGTATGTGAACGTTACAAATCCGTTGGAGCTGGAATCCATTCGAAAATATAGCTGTTGGAGTTGTTCCAAACTCAAACTAGCTATTGTGGTGTCTTGCTGAATGAATTCTTCGATTAGGAGTATTTTCATAATGAAATATTTGAATTTTGGCTCTGGAATTTGTCTCATAAAGCTAGACTTGGCTTTAGTTGGTGAAGACTTTGTTGCTTGTGTTTGGTGAGAAATCTGCCCAACACTTCCAAATGTCTTCCATTGGTTTTTGTCTTTGAGGATAATGTCAAAATAATTCAAATATCATTTGATTCAAATCCTCGAAATCTCATGAACAAACTTGTTAAATCTGGTTAGTTATAATGATAAGAAGTATATAAAACATTTAAGATCAATTCGCAGCTTAGTCTTGAAGTATAAATCAAAATATGCAATTTGAAGTAAAACGCATTTTTCTCTGGATTATCAAAACTCGAGTTTTGCAATCAAAACTGGAGTTTTGAACCGTGTGGAACTCATAACTGGAAATTTTCACTTAAAACTGGCAGTTTTAAAACGTCAAAAATATTGATGCTCTCGGGTTGCCTCTAAACTCGAGGTTTACTTCCAAAACTCGAGTTTTGGACTATTGATGTGAAAATACGATTTTAGTCCAAAACATCAAAACTGGAGGTTTTAATCCAAAACTGGCAGTTTTCAATTGTGAAAAGCTTGGATGCTCTCGGCCTGACCAAAACTCGAGTTTTGCTCCCAAAACTCGAGTTTTCACTTGAAAACATGAAAACTCTGAAAATATGTGAACATATCAAAAACCGGCGCTTTCAACCAAAACTGGTGGTGTTGTTCTTGTGAAAACTTCGATGCTCTCTGCCTGACCAAAACTCGAGTTTTGCTTCCAAAACTCGAGTTTTCATTTGTTCAATGAAAACTTTAATGAAAACCTGTGTAAAATGAAAACTGCAGGTTTTGACTCAAAACTGGCGGTTTTCATATGTTGAAAATCATGTGCATGAGCAACATATCAAAACTCGAGTTTTGACTCAAAACTCGACTATTTCACAAAATATGAGAAATTCTTTGAATAGTTCAAAACTGCAAGTGCATCATGAAAACCGGGGTTTTGAAACTTGGAAACTCAAAGGCTCTCGGCCAAACCAAAACTCGAGTTTTGATCCCCAAAACTCGAGTTTTCATATGTTCACATGAAAACTCAAAACTGGCAGTTTTCGCCAAAAATGGCAGTTTTGCCTTTGATCATATTTTCCTCAGACAAGCCAAAACTCGAGTTTTGACCCAAAACTCGAGTTTTCCCTTGACAGCAAAGAACTTAAGTTTTTCAAGAGAAAACTTCACATTATGGCTTTTATGGCTTTGCAATTGTTCCAATCATCATCAAAACACATTTAACATTCTCCCCCTTTTTGATGATGACAACACTTGTAAACCATTCTTTCAAGAATTTGAGAAAAATTTGAGTTTTTGAAACAAGATTGATTATTTGAAGTTTAAAAGAAAATCTGACAGAAGAATCAATGAAATCACTTTTTGTGCATCAAAAATCATAACTCATCACATAAGTTCGTGAAGTATTCTGGTAAATGAAGTGCGTTGATTTTGCTTATTGAAAACACACAACAGAGTGAGAAACACAGCAGAAGTATAAGAAGTAAGACAAAACTTACAAACTTACAATTTCATTCTGAGAAAGAAGATTTATCTGTAAACATTTTATCTGAGAGTTACTCAAGATTGGGTGATCTTGAGTGGGAAACCGATTGTATCCTTACAGTGTGTAAAGGGGAGTATCTCAGTGAAAGATTCAGTTTTACAAGTGCCTGGGTAAACTTGTGGGATTGTAAAGGCTTCTCTTGTGCCCGGTTAAACAAGAGGATAGTGGATTGAAAATCTCAAGTGGAGCTTGGAGACTGGACGTAGGTCAAGGATTGGGCCGAACTAGTATAAATCACAGTTTGCATATTCTCTTCCCTTATCTCTTATATTTCCAGTATATGTTTATTTGAATATCTAACTGTTGATTTAGAAGACGCGAAAAGATTTTAAAAGTTTCGAGTTTTTAATCTTCACCAAATTCATCCCCTCTTGGGTTCAACCAGTTCTTCACTAAGAATATAGTAAAATCAAAGCAATTAAGCATAGTGAATTAATAATGACTTTATACGTAAAAGAAATACTTTCTTTTCAAATCATCAAGTATGCATAAAGAATTAAACTATTGAACATTGCAATCCCTTTGTAAATAAATCAGGATGTGAAAACCCATTTTTGAAATAATTTACAATACTCATTCCTAAGGTTTCAAAATATATATTTATTTCAGATAATAACGTAGGAGATTTTACCATTCTATTCCTTTGCCTTAGTGAAGAGTCATATTTATGTCATGTTTTCCCTATGTGTTTTGACTATTTTGATTGATAAACTGAGCTCATTTGTTTGTAATATGCAAAATGTGTAAGAATTAATGCACATAGGGACATAGAGGATAGATTCTACAAATTGTTGCATCCACATCATTATCCTGCTCATGTGCATAAGAAAAGACTTATTTTACAATTTACCGTGAAAGCATATAACAAAACTGATATAATGCTATAGCATATGGTTTGCGACCACTATACTGTAGTATCGTAAGTGATACGGAGTTATGTGTTACGTTACTCTGACCTTTCCTTGAGCGTTTTTAGGAAAATAATACAGGTCATCCTGACAGACATTTAGACCGCAGTTGAATTGACTAAGGCTGAATTAGAAGATGCGAAGAATTATTGGTCAAATTCCTTGATGGCAAGTGAACCAGTCGAACAAGTAATAAATAGTAAGTAGAGTATCATCCCACAGAGACTGAGATACCGAGGAGTGACGCGCAATTGCTATGACAATTGTGAAAGCATGAAGTAAATATAATGGTTGTGAAGGTTGTGTGCTTATGCTACTAGCAAACGTAAACAAAATAACTGTAACGAGAAAAGATATCAGTGAGAAGTTAGGCTGGACTCAGACGCATCCTTAAGTGCATCAATCCCCCAGTTGCTCTGCCCAATGCTATAATATCCAGACTGTACAGCTTCCGCAATTGCTACAGCATAACTACCATTTGGAAAGCTATTTGGTTAACCCACCTCTATAGTCTACCGAAGCTTCCGCGTTCGATACTTATGATGCTAACTATACTCCTTCCATATTCCTATGGCAACTTTCTAGTCAGAAGATCCGTGCTACGCTCAGGGTGTTATGGTTATGAGAGGTAGACCCATTCCTAAAGCCTACAATAATAGGTCTAGCCGTGCACGGCCGCCTAGCAAACACTGTTTTTCAGAGGTCTAACCCCAACTCCTTGCCAGTAAGCTGAGGCCACAAATCTAGCCCTTAACTTCTGTTAACCGACTAGTAATTATAACACCGATACGCAAACCAAATTTATTGAATTAAGAAACTGCAACTGGGTTCATTCAACACTTAAAGATTCATCCTCGTCTAGCCATATAAAGTTCAATTCATGACTGACGAGGGACGCATAAAACAGACACTAACAGAATGACCCATGATCGAGAAAATAAAGATAAAAAGAAAGGAAAACAGAAAACTTGATGGAATTTCCGACGGCGTGATCGAGGTCCTGTCACGTCACCACTCCACGTCTTCTTCGTTCCGTCGTACTGCAGGGAAAGATGCTGGGTTGTCTGGAAATCTCGTGCTCTCGTGAGCTCTCTCACTCTTCCCTTGAGTCTGCCGAAAGTTAGAATCTTGTTCTAGGGCTTTCCGACTCTGTTAGGGTTGCGCTGCTGTTTCCTTTTATAACCAGACTTTCCTTGCGGCGTAAGCTACAGCGAGCTGGGCCTTTCCTAATCCGTCGGGATCTATCATATCTCTTGATCGAGTAGATTGCTTCTGTTGATTCTGCGGGATTCTCCAAATCTTTTAGTTCCGATCCTCCGCATCTTCTATTTCCGTTATATCAACAACCTATCTCGTCAATATTGCCCTTTATTTATTCCCGAAATCATCTCGGGTAAACAAATCGGAAAATATGCCACATAGCATTGCGTCCTTTACTTTGCTATAGCATTCGGGATGCCTTGTATTGCACTTCGAATCGCTGTCAGAATGCTATAGCATCGTATTAGCCCTGCTATACGATTTCCCTTAAAAATAACTTAAACTGTTCCATTCTTAGCACATGCAAATGATTTCTCCTCTTTAGTCCCTATACCATGAATGTATGCCTTTTTTCTTAGATTATCTGCAGTTAAACTTGTATTTAACATTTAATTCAATCAATAAGTATAGGGAAAACATGGTATGAATTGTGCTCATCAAGAATCGAAGGGAAGATTTAAAGAATCTCGTAATTTTAAAAGAGGATAAATCAACCAAATCTAGGGATTTGGACCTAACAAATTTGGAAGGCACAACTCACTAGACATACGACGTGAAAAGACCTGACTATAAGAGGAAAGCGTGGCTAAACCTAAAACGTCGTCAAAGTCAGAGCAGTCAGTACAATTAAAAATCTGACTGGACTCACACCAAAGGACTAAGAGAACTACCAATCGAGAAAACTACAAACGAGACCCAACTCTTCCCTGGATCTAGTAGACTGTAGAAGACGTAGAGACATCACATGATAAGACGCTCCCTATGCCGTTGATTATTCCAACTAGCTTCTCTATTTTCTTCTTTTATTTTATTTTTGTAAACCTTTCCATGAGCTGTTCTGCTTTCCTCTATTTTGTGTTGCCCTCATCAGTCATAAACTAAACTTCCATTAGATGAGTGAGGATGGATCCCTAAGTTGTAAAATGAACTTAGTTTGCGAAGTTCTTTATTTAATACATTCAGTTTGTTTAACAGTAATTTAACACTTGGTTATTTAGCAGCACTAAGGGCTAGATCAGTGACCTCGGCTTACCGACCAAGAGTCAAGGTTAGACCTTTGTTAGACAGTGTTTGCTGGCTGAGCTTCTTCAAGGCTAGACCTAAATTATAGACTACAGGAATGGTCTACCACTCTTTATCGAAACACCTAAGTTAAAATCAATAGTCTAAACTAGAAAATCACCATAGGAATATGGGAGAAGTAGAGTGAGGACTGTACTTATAAAATGCGGACGCTTCTGTATAGGATAGTGGTGGGTTAGCTGAATAACGTTGTGAAAGGTAGTTTTGTTGTAGCATTGCGGAAGCTGTGCGGCAGAATTGCTATATCAATGCATTGCATGCAAACTGGGGGAACAATGCAACTCAGCCTACTTTAATCACCAAGAGGGGGTGAATTGGGGATTTTTTTTATATAAAAAAAAACCTTTTCGAACTGCTCTATTTTCAAATGCTAAAACAAAGCAAAACAGAGTATAAGGAAGAAGAGCAAGACACAAGGATTTATACTGGTTCGGTCCAACATTTGACCTACGTCCAATCCCCAGACACTCTGGGTTTTTCACTATCTCAATTGATTACACAGTCTGTAACTCAAGAGTAATTCTCTCACTAGAACTTACTCCCCCTTACAAGTTACAATCAATACCCCAATCTCTAAGTCCCTTGACTTGAGATTCTTATAATGAATGATTTACAACAAATGAACTCTCTCTAAGAGTGAATAAATATGAACACTGAAGTACAAAATGTATCAACAGATACTTTGCTCAAGAAAACTTAAAGAGTAGTTGACAACTTGATAATTTTTGTTTTCTAGTAGATTGGTTGTTGAGAAGAATTGAATGCAGCTTTATTTATACTAAGAGAGCATTAAATGACCGTTGTAATCTTCAATATGACTGTTGCCTTCATTAGACAAGGATTAGCTTAAGCTTTGGTCTTCTTCTCTCACTACACTTTACTTAATCCAGTTGCACAGATGTTTGTTCTTGACTTCTTGACTTTTAATCCGTTGGAAGAGCAGCTACTGGATGTGGAAAGGAAACATTAATCCCTTTGCAAGGTGTGTAAAATGATTGTCCAAAAGCATGCAAGTTTTCAGAACTTTGCATTTAATGTGTTGACATCACTTTTTGCTTTTGCTCAAACCTTCATTTAATATCATTTAAATCACCTGAAACTCACTAACAAAGTGGTTAAACATAGCTAGGAATATTAATGAATGATGATAGGAAGTATTAAGATCACACAAGAAGGTTTCACAAATTTGTCGATTTGAATTTCGACTCTGCGATGTAAACTCGAGTTTGTTCTTCCAACTCGAGTTTTCAACTCGTGCACTTATAGCAAAACTTGAGTTTCCATTACTAAACTCGAGTTTCCTCCTTCCGAGAGGAATGTCGCGATTTGATCTTTGGAACATATTTTTGAATCAAACTCAAAACTCGAGTTTCCAAAACCAAACTCGAGTTTTGGACTTTTAACATGAAACATGAAATTTAGTACAAAACATCAAAACTGGAGTTTTCAAAACATTGAAAAAGCGCAATGCTCTCGACTTGGCCAAAACTCGAGTTTTCATTTAAGTATGAAAAATTTGAGAAATCTGTGCCAAGTCAAAACTTGAGTTTTCTATGAAAACTGGAGTTTTCAAAAACCGTGTAAAACTTGAAAACTCTCTCGCAAGTGAAAACTCAAGTTTCCAAACCAAAACTCAAGTTTTCTCACAACTTTGAGAAAACTTAGAAAACTCATGGCAAAGTGAAATCCTGGAGTTTTACATGAAAACCGAGTTTGCATATGTTCAAAATGTTGGAGACTCTCTCGTATGACCAAAACTCGAGTTTCCAAATCAAGACTCGAGTTTTGTCTTCATCGAAAATAATGAGAAGTCTCTGTGTAATGTAAAACTCGGGTTTCCCAGTCAAAACTCGAGTTTGTCTTGAGATGAAAAACTGAGTGCTCTTCGTAAGCCCAAAACTCAAGTTTTCTCATGAAAACTGAAGTTTTGCTTTGTTTAATGAAAATGAGCTACTCTGTCAAAAAGCCAAAACTCGAGTTTCCAAACCAAAACTCGAGTTTGCCTTTGACAGTAAGTTTTTCAACTTACAAGAGACAAACTTCAACTTGTGTTTACAATTGTCAGTTATCATCAAAACACATAGAGAACTAACATTCTCCCCCTTGATGATGATGACAACACTTGTAAACCAAAATTTCAAGAATTTGAGAGAGTTTGCATTTTGAAATAGAATTGTTCAAATCTTAGTAGTTTGAATTTCAAAAATCTGACAGACATTGTGAAATTGATTTTGCACATTTGATAATCACAACATTTAGACAAATCAGAGATAAGCAACGGAAGTAATAAGCAAGTAAACAATTTCATTCATAAGGTGCAAAGAAATAGATGAGTTCAGACAAAAAATACTGTTAAGGCTAGAACACCAAGTATTACTTTGCTAAACCACTAACCACTACTCACTCTCCAAATTAATCAAAACTCAAATTCTAGCTAGTCGCCTTTCTCTCCCCCTTTTCATCTTCAAATTGGGGAGGAGTTGAGACAGAGGATTCATGGAGAGGATTAATGAGGGGAGTAGCAGGAGGTGAGTCAAGGTGGAGAACCTCAGTAGAGGGAGTAATGTGAGATGAAAATGGTAAAACCACTGTGGCAGGTGTGGGTGAGGGAATTGGAGAAGGGAAAATAGGAGTAGATGGCTCAGGTGAGGAGGCTGGAATCACAGGGCTAGTGAAAGTGAAAGAAGGTGAAGATGAAGACTCAGAATCAGGCTTGGGAACCGAAGAGCTAGGACCAGCAGATAAACTAAGATTGAAGTGCTTCAGTATCTTGTCCACTTTGTCGTTGAGGCTCACATTAGAGACCAATTGAGTGGAAAGCTTGGCATCAAGGTCAAGTATCTGATCAGAAAGTTCACTGTGTGTACTAGCAGTCTTTTCCTTCAGCTCATTGATCTGTACAGAAATGCCTTCAACTTGCTCTTTCAGAGTATCCTGAGTGTCAATCATTGCATTATTGCCTCTGGTGAGTTCAGCTACTAGCTTTCCCATCCCAAACTCAATTCTGATAATCATAGCAGCCAAAGCAGCATCGACTATCTCCTTCACTCTGGATGCAAAGTCAGCTGGTAGTGAAGACTGAGGATCTGATGGAGCTTCTTATCCCCTTACTTGAGAAGCTCTAGCCTGTGGGGCTCTTCCTTGGGATCTTGAGGGAGGCCAGATTGTCCAGAGCCTTCCCCCTCAAAATTGATCTTCATATAGTTCGGTTGGCTCTTCCCAAACACTGCAGGTTTCTTAATGGAATCTGGAGCACCAAGATACCATATCTTATGGTAGAACAAGATGACTGACACGAGTGAGGGGTACGGAATGTGTGAAGGACTTTGAGAAGTGAATTTGAACTTGATCATTTCTTGGCAAATCCAATGACCAAGATTAAAGGGAATTTGCTTCACAAAGGCAGCAAATACTGGATAATCTTTTTGTGTAAAATGAGTGAAGTTGCCACCCTTTTGAAGAAAATTTCGCGAATAGATATACCAAAGTACTCTATTGATGGGGGCATTAACACTGGATTAAAAGAGAGGGTGTGTGATTGATCTTCTGGAAATGGCTTATTTGGGCAAAGGAGTTTGAAAATTTCACGATTATTGAAACAATTGTGGGAACAGGAGGTGGGTTGGCAATTTTGAGGATGGTGTTGATGATAGATGCAGAGAGGGTGAATGTAACCCCTTTAACATTGGTAGTCACTCGTTCCTCAACTAGACTTCCCTCAAAATCCAAAATATTATCTGACACCATGTTAAAATAGAAGATTTTAGCAATGTTGGGAGTGTATGAAGCAGAATTAGACACAAAGGACTCATAATTTGTCAGCCAGAGAGATAGATCTGAGCTACATTCATCTTTCAATTTACCCAAATTGACAGATACTAAGGGGCAAAACTCTTTGTTCAAAAAGTATTCTTTGAACCTATCAGCATCCTCATTGGACATAACGGTAGCAGTGGTGGAAAATCCACTTGGAGGAGTGCTGTGGTTGTAGATTTCCTCAACAGTGTTAGAGATGAAAGAACGAGCTTCCTCAGGTTGTGTAGAAGCTTGCCCTGTTGATGAACCTTGAGCAACCTTTGGTTTCTTTGGCTTTGGAGGCTTGGAAGCATCGTCAGCCTTCTTCTTCCCTTTGCCTTTAACTGGTTCAGGCTCATGACGCTTCTTCGAGCAAATCTCTGAGGATTTCATGAAGGAAACCCCTTTTACTTGGGGCGAAGAGGCAGAAGCATCCTTTTTACTCTTCAACTGAGGCGAGTTCTTTGATTTAGGAGAAGAAAAGGGAATATTCTCAGCCACGCCCTTGATTGAGCGATCAACTCCATAGTGGAAGCGCCTGGGAGTCGTCTTCAGTCTTACTGGACGCTTAACCAGAGTGGTAGTCGGATTGGGATCGTTTTTAGGGTTAAGGTCATCGTGAGTTGCCTTAGGGGGGTCGATTCAAGGCCGTCTCTAGTGATTTGGAGAAGAAATTTGGTCAAGAGTGAGAAGAATCAGATAAATAAGAGAGAGTCGCTAGGGCAACCTTGAAGCGAGTTTTGAAGAACTTAAACAGTAACTCATATATATATGCGACTAAAACTCAAGTTTTACATATAAAACTCGAGTTTTGATGAATGGTTACTAACCTGGACTTCAAAGGTGTAAGGTGAACCTTTGAACTTTCGTGATCAAAACTCGAGTTTCCACTTACCAACTCGAGTTTTCAGTTTCTTCAAAAATCAAGGTTGCTCTCTGACCCCGACAAAAATCAAGTTTTGTTCCCAAAACTCGAGCTTGCTCTCCTCCACAGCAAACTTTAGAATTTCAAGCATCCTGCATAAAACACAACTAGATACTCCGATGCTTAAGTTAGTAACTTATAATCATCAAAACCATAACTAACATTGAGTAAGAAATACTTACAACTCATTGGGATTTACCATTCCCAATTATCTTCTTATGAAATTGAATTGTTCCTTAGCCAATGGTTTGGTGAAGATGTCAGCAAGTTGAAGATGAGTTGGGATGAACATGACTTTGACATCCTTCTTCTGAACATGATCCCTTATGAAATGATGCCTCACATCAATATGTTTGGTCCGAGTATGTTTCATTGGATTCTTGGCCAAGCTTATTGTGCTTGTCTTGTCACACAATATTGGGATCTCCTTTAGGTTGATTCCAAGTCAGATATTTATTGCTTGAGCCATAGGACTTGAGCATAGCAACTTGAGGCAGCTACATATTCAGCTTTAGTAGAAGACACAGCCACGCTGGCTTGCTTCTTGCTGAACCAGGACACAAGTGAACCACCAAGGAATTCACATTGGCCACTTGTGCTCTTTCTATCCGTTTTGTATTTGCATGATTTGAATATGAATATGCCACCAAATGTTCAGGTTGACCTTAGGGAAACCATAAACCACAGGTTTTTGTATCAGTAAGGTATCTAAAGATTCTCTTCACATTCTCAGCATGAGACTCCTTGGGAGCAGACTGGAACTTGCACACATCCCCACACTGAATTGGATGTCAGGACGACTTGCAGTAAGATAGAGCAATGATCCAGTGATTCCTTTATATTTTGTAATGTTAAATTCCTTGCCCTTTTCATCAGCATCCAATGAAGCGGTTGAACTCATGGGAGTGTCAGCTCCATTGCATTGATCCATCCCAAACTTCTTCAGCAGATCATTGAGATACTTGGTCTGAGATATGAAGATTCCATCCTTCTTTTGCTTGATTTACAGACCAAGGAAATAGTTGAGTTCTCCCATCATGGACATCTCAAACTCTCCCTGCATATTCTTGGCAAACTCTTCACACAAAGCATCATTAGAAGCACCAAATATAATGTCATCAACATATATTTGCACAATTAAAATTTCACTAAGCTTATTACTCTTTATGAAGAGAGTTGTATCTGCTTTTCCTCTAATAAAACCTTGATCAAGAAGGAATTTGCTTAATCACTCATACCAAGCTCTAGGAGCTTGTTTAAGGCCATAAAGGGCTTTCTTGAGACGATAAACATGATATGGATGATGATCATTTTCAAAACCTGGAGGTTGTTCAACATAAACTTCATCCTGAATGAAACCATTTAGAAAAGCAATTTTCACATCCATTTGATAGAGTTTGAATTCCTTAACACAAGCAAAGGCTAGAAGAACTCTTATAGCTTCCAATCTTGCCACTGGAGCATAAGTTTCTTCATAATCAATTCCTTCTTCTTGATTATAGCCTTTAGCAACCAATCTTGCCTTGTTACGGATAATGATTGCTGATTCATCTCGTTTGTTCTTGAATACCCATTTGGTGCCAATGACCGGATGGTCTTTAGTCCTAGGTACCAAATCCCAAACTTGATTTCTATCAAATTGATGTAACTCCTCTTGCATTGCTATCACCCAATCATTGTCTGAAAGTGCTTCATCAATCTTAAAAGGTTTAATATGTGATATAAAAGCAGAAAAAGTTACTTCATTTAAAGTGCTGTTTCTGGTTCTTACTCCTTGATTTACATCACCTATTACTTGGTCAAAGGATGATTCCTAATGAACTTCCAAGCTCTAGGCTGAGACTGATCAGGATTTTCAATATTATTTTGGGATCACCCTCGAAAACATTTTCAAGATTTTCAATAGACGCGGGAGTAGTTTTCGAAAAGAATTGATTTTTGAAAACATTTTCTTCATCATCATCCAAAGGTTTATCAGATTTGGATTCACATAATACAACATGCATTGACTCTTCAACAATACGAGTACGAGTATTAAAAACTCTATAAGCCTTACTTCTATTCGAATAACCCAAAAATATACCTTCATCCGCCTTGGGATCAAACTTTCCCAAGTTATCCTTACCATTGTTGTGGATGAAACACTTACATCCGAAAATATGCAGATGAGCCAAGTTGGGTTTTCTATCTTTGTACAGCTCATAGGGAGTTTTGTTCAACTTCTTCTGGAGGTATGCCCAATTTGAGATGTAGCAAGCAGTACTCATTGCATCAGGCCAGGACACTTGAGAAGTGTTGTTTTCATTCAGCATAGCTCTTGCCATCTCGGTGAGGACTCGGTTCTTTTTCTCCACAAATCCATTTTGTTGAGGAGTCCTTGGGGCTGAGAAGTTGTGGTCAATCCCCATGTTGTCACAAAACTCAGCAAATGCATGATTTTCCAATTCTCCACCATGATCAGTTCGAATACCTGAAATTGAGAAACATTTCTTGTTTTGGACCTTCTTGGGAAAAACAACAAATTGATCAAATGTTTCATCTTTAGATGACAGAAATATAGTCCAAGCAAATCTAGAGAAATCATCAACTATGACCAAAGTATAAAGATTGCCACCAAGGCTTTTTACTCTAAATTTGGTCCAACTAGATCCATGTGAAGTAGTTGGAGAGGTCTATTAGTTGAAATCTCATTTTTAGATTTGAAGAATGATTTGGTTTGTTTTCCTTTTTGACAAGCATCACAAATCATGTCATTTTTAAAATGAAGTTTGGGAACACCAATCACCAAATCCTTTTTAAGTAATCTGTCAAGTTGAATCATATTGACATGAGCTAATTGCTTGTGCCATAGCCAACTATCCTCCAAATTACTAACAAAATATTTTTCAGAAACATAACCATTTCTAGAGAGATTAAGTGTATAGCAATTTCCTTCTCTAGGAGCTCTGAATAAAGCTTTTGATTTTAAGTTTTCCAACGGGAGAATATCCTTACTTACAATCAAGCACTCCTCAGAATCAAAGATAACTAAGTTACCTTTACCAGTGCTTTGGCTTACACTGAGGAGGTTGTGGCAAAGTCCTTCTACAAGGTAGACATCTTTGATTTGTGGTCCTTCATTGTTGCCAATTTCATGAATACCAGTAATCTTTCCAGATTGGTTTCCACCAAAGGTCACCTTGCCACCATCCTCAGGCTTGATTGAGGCAAATTTGGATTGGTCTCCCGTCATGTGTCTAGAGCATCCACTATCAATGTACCATTTGTTGGATTTTGATGCTCTTAGACAAACCTGCAGAACACAATAAATCAGGTCTTAGGTACCCATCTTTTCTTGGGTCCTTTGGGGTTAGTCTGTGTCTTAGGAACCTTGTAAGATCCCTTTGGCACCCATTGATAGTTCCCTATAGGTTTACCCCTTCTTTCCTTTTTATGAAAACAGGAAGAAGTAGTATGACCTTTACGATTGCAATAATTGCAATGAGCAAAAGGATTTGAAGAATGAACTGATTTTCTAAAGTAGTTCAAATAAGATTTTTCTCCAAACTTCTTTTTGCCTTTCTTTTTATCAAAATCAGGTCTGTAATCAATCTCTGATCTGTCATTTGTAAATCTTTGTTGTTTCAAAATGACATTGAGCATTTCACTACCTCTAGTGAATTTCTCAAGTGCCTTTGTGAGGTGTAAATTCTTTTTCTCTAAATCAGTACAATCTTCACAAACATTATTTTTAGGAGAAAGATTTTTCACTTGCGGTTCAAGAGTTATATTCTTGTTTTTCAAAGCAAAATATTTTTCAGCAAGCTTTTCAAATTCTGATTGAACAAGATTATACTCAGCAAGAAGTTCATCATAAGGTGGCAACGAGTCATATACCTCGTTGTTATTTTCAGATTGCTCTTCTTCTTCAGCCACTAAGCCGACATCATCTTCATCTTCATCAGATGAACTATCTGCCCATATGGATGAGACATATGCTTTCTTTTTGAATCTATTGAACTTCTTATTTTCTTTGTCCTTGTTTTTCAGATTTGGACACTCAGACTTGATGTGGCCCGGCTTTTCACACTCCTAGCAGATGATTGGCTTCTTTGCCTTATAGCTGTAGTTACCCTTCTGAAACTTCTTGTAGGCTTGGTCCTTCTTATAGAATTTCTTGAATCTCCGAACCATCATGCCTAGCTCTTCATCATCATCTGATTCCTTAGCTTCTTTGGCAGCTTTGAGAGCGATTCCCTTGTTCTTTCCATGTGCTTCATCAAGTCCCTTCTTGAATTTGAGCTTTGCCTCATATTCAGAAAGGCTGCCAA
Organism: Acacia acuminata; assembly: GCA_019022655.1. Taxonomy (NCBI): domain Eukaryota; kingdom Viridiplantae; phylum Streptophyta; class Magnoliopsida; order Fabales; family Fabaceae; genus Acacia; species Acacia acuminata. The sequence goes on along the minus strand of JAFJYI010000098.1, from coordinate 1,520,693 downwards.
AGAGAGCTGCTAAAGAGGCCATTGATTCACCACGACTTTCTTCAATCGTAGTGACTTTAGCTTCCCATTCCTTGTTGAGGATATTGAGGATTTTCCTCACTTGGACAGGTTGCTCATATTCTTTCAGAGAGGAAAATAGTGATTTGAGCTTTGGAACACATTTTTGAATCAAACTCGAAACTCGAGTTTCCAAAACAAAACTCGAGTTTTGGACTTTTAACATGAAACATGAAATTTAGTCTAAAACATCAAAACTGGAGTTTTCAAAACATTGAAAAAGTGCAATGCTCTTGGCTTGACCAAAACTCGAGTTTCCAAAACAAAACTCGAGTTTTCATTTAAGTATGAAAACTTTGAGAAATCTATGCCAAGTCAAAACTTGAGTTTTCTATGAAAACTGGAGTTTTCAAAAACTGAGTAAAACTTGAAAACTCTCAGCAAACGTAAAACTCGAGTTTCCAAACCAAAACTCGAGGTTTCTCACAACTTTGAGAAAACTTAGAAAACTCATGGCAAAGTGAAATCCTGGAGTTTTACATGAAAACTGAGTTTGCATATGTTCAAAATGTTGGAGACTCTCTGTATAGCCAAAACTTAAGTTTCCAAATCAAGACTCGAGTTTTGTCTTCATCGAAAATAATGAGAAGTCTCTATGTAATGCAAAACTTGAGTTTCCCAGTCAAAACTCGAGTTTGTCTTGAGATGAAAAACTGAGTGTTCTCTGTAAGCCCAAAACTCGAGTTTTCTCATGAAAACTGGAGTTTTGCTTTGTTCAATGAAAATGAGCTACTCTCTATCAAAGCCAAAACTAGAGTTTCCAAACCAAAACTCGAGTTTGCCTTTGACAGTAAGTTTTTCAACTTATCAAAGACAAACTTCAACTTGTGTTTACAATTGTCAGTTATCATCAAAACACATAGAGAACTAACAGCCTCGGCTTACCAGACGAGAGTCGATGTTAGACCTTTATTAGACAGTGTTTGCTAGTCGAGCTTGTGCAAGGCTCAACCTAAATTATAGGCTATAGGAATGGGTCTACCGCTCATAATAGGAACACCTAGGTTAAAACTGATAATCTAAACTGGAAAATTTCCATAGGAATATTGGAGAAGTAGAGTAAGGACTGTACTTACAGAATGCAGATGCTTTTATATAGGATAGTGGTGGGTTAGCTGAATAACATTGTGAACGGCAGTTTTGTTGTAACATTGTGAAGCTGTACAGCAGAATTGCTATAGCAATGTGTTGCGTGTAAACTGGGGAAATAATGCGACTTAGGATGAAATTCAAACTCAGCCTACTTTTAAACTGATATTTTCCTTCCGACTTCCGATCATTTATTTACATATTTGTCACTAGTAATAGCTAAAACAAACAAACAAACCATACTTTTATTACACACAACTATCATGAGAAACCGGCATCATCTTTGGTATCAACAGTCTCTGTGGGAACGATAACTCTACTTACTCTTTATATTTGTTCGACTGGTCACTTGCCACAAGGAAATTGACCAATACTTAGGTACTTGAAAGATTGGCTTTGCTTACCCACTAATTCTTCATATGTTTTCCTATAGGTGTCTACAAAGCTTTCTCAAAAGATATAGACTTCAACAGTCTTTTGCTTTGTGCGCAAGAGATCCTTCTTTTCTTATTGTCCTCAAGATAGTTGAATGGTACTTCATGGTAGTCCGTGTCTGAGGCAGAACATATTCTTCTTATGGTTGTCCATTGCTTTTTATGATTTGACTTTGTAATTCCAGCAATGAGTGCCCTGAAAGTTCTCTTGTTTGTTATGATCCTCCTCACTAGTGCATGAGAAACTCTTGGCTTCTTGTTCATCTTCTCTGGACCCTTATGTCCATTGATTTTCAAATTATCCTGCACACATGGAGCACTAAATAGACATTTTGGTACCCACTTGGGTCCTTGACAGTTAGTATTGGACCTTGCTTGTCCTTTCGGGAACCCAAACATATCTATTTCTCACATTAGAATTCTTCTAATATAGCATGTGTGAGAAATGTGATCCAATTTACCACAATAAATGCAAACTATATGATGATGTTCATTATGAGATTTTATGCAAGTATTGTGTCAATCATCAAAGTAAAAATTCAAATGAATTTCATTTGAAGATTCTTTCTTCCTAATAAATTTTCCAGCATTATTATTGAAAATATTTTTGCTTTTCAAACTAGAATCAATGATTGCTTGAAAAATAATTTTATGCAAACTTTCAAAATCATTTTTCTTAAAAGCAGAAGAATTGGAACTTATTGCCATGACGACATCTTGAGCTTCAGATAATGATTCATCGTAATCGTGTATGATAAGCTCTTACCTGGGAATCATCTTTCTCTTGTTCTTCGGTGTTGACTAGATCGTGGAAGAATTTTCTAATTTCACCTTCTTCATTCTCAACTTCCATTTGTTCATCAATCATGGATATAACGCTTAAAGTTTAAATGAACTACTTTTAAGTTCAATACAATTGACAGAAGCATATATAGAGTCAAGAGTATGGCAAATATCTTTAGTACTAGAGCAAAATTTGATTTTCTCAAAATCATTTTCGGTTAAGGCACTGTAAAGTATTTTCATTGCTCTAACATTCAATGAAAACATTTTATTTTCCTTTTCTGTCCAGTCCTTTCTTGGTTTAAAATCAAAAGCATTAGTAAGCACATTCCACATGTCAAAATCAAAGACTTAATAAAACAAGTCATTCTAGCTTTCCCAAACCAAAAATCAATATCTTTCAAAAATAGTGGAACGGTAAAATCAAAACCTTATGAAAACAAGCAACACCCAAAATTAGCCATTATGACTCTTGAGATGGTTAAGTCCTTCAAACAAGAGACCTGCTCTGATTCCAAATCTAAGAATCAGTTGAACCCATGAGGGGGTGAATTGGGTGTATGATAAAAACTTAAGAGCTTTGAAAATCTATTTGTATCAGTATGTATGATAGTAATGAGTTGTAAACTAACACTTAGTCATTCAAATGATTATGCTAGAAATATAGAAATGTTTGCGCTGGAAATATACGAGATAAGGGATGAGAATATGCAAATTGAGATCTATCCTGGTTCAGTCCAATCATTGTCCTACATTCAGTCCCCAGGCTCCACTTAAGATTTTCAATCCATTATCTCCTTGTTTAATCCAGGCACAAGAGAAAAGCCTCTACAATCCCACAAGTTCACCCAGGCACTTGTGAAGCCAAATCTCTCACCAAGATACTCCCCTTTACACACCATAAGGTTACAATCTATTTCTCACTCAAGATCACCCAATCTTGAGTAACTCTTTGATAAAATGATTACAATGAATCTTCTCTCTATGAAGTGAATGAATAAACACTGAAGTACAATAAATCATTTCACTTTCTATGATGAGCTATATAAATATTGAGAACAGAGAGCTGAAAACTCGAGTTGATAGTGGCTAACTCGAGTTTTGCGCTCAGTACTCGGGGGTTTAAGTGACAACTCGAATTTTCATGCATATTTTTGCTGAAGCTTGATTTTCTTATTTTAACTCTAAATTGAGCCATTCCAGCTTCAATTTCATCATAGAAACTTCCAGTATTACATATAAGAACTTGAATGTTGATAGTCCCATTATAATTTACAAGTTCTTCTTTCTTTAATCTCTTTTCTTCTTCTTGATAATTCCCCAAAATCTTTTGATAACTTCTTGCTTCCTTTAATCTCTTCTTTCCTTCTCGATTATTCTCCATAATTCAACTTGAATTAATCTACATTAAATATAGGGATTAGTCAATGTAAGAGATAAATATATTATGTAAAAATTTTGCTCTTCAATGATGCCATCTATATAGGACATCATCAAAACTAATCATATCCAACATCATTGAATATGAATTAGTTTTCAATCAAATTTAATTTAGAATTAAAATTATTTTTAATACATTATACAAACTCAAACAAATACTAAGAGGGATATTTGAAAATGTTGTGGTTCCAAACTTAGCAAATGTTCTCGTGATAGAGTCCAACCCCAAAGACGCAGCAACGATAATTAGCCAAAGGTAACCAGATTCTCCTACTGTGAGGCTATTAATGAGTAATATTTATGCCATGTTTTTCCTATATTTTGAATGCTGAATATGAGCTTTAGTGGTTACTATCTGATAGAACGTCTGAGAATTCATGCACATAGGGAAATAGAGGATAGATCTTACAAAATGTTGCATTTACATCATTTTCCTGCTCACGTGCATAAGAAAAGTACCACTTTATGGTTTACTATGAAAGCACATAAAGAAGCTGATACAATGCTATAGCATATGGTATGCCTACAGCTGCACTAGCAATACAATGTGACCGCTATGTTGTAGTATCGTAAATGATGCAAAATTATGCGCTAAGTTATTTTAACCTTTCCTCACGTGTTTTCAGAAAAGTTAAGACGGGTCATCCAGGCGCACTAAAGACGTTGGTTGACTCAAGCCGAATCCAGAAGATGCAGAGAATCGAAAGAAATATTTGAATAATCCCGCAGTATTTAAAGAAGGATCAATCAATCAAATCTAAGATCTTAGACCCGACAGATTTGGAAGGCACAACCCTAACTATAAGAGGAAAGCACGACAAAACCTAAAGGAGTCGAAGTCATGAGAGTCAAGTAGTCAACACAATTCTCATATGACTGAACTCACACTAAAGGAATGAAAGAGACGACCGACTGAGAGGATAGTAGACCAAACCGAATTCTTCATTAGAGCAAGACGGAATGTAGAAGACGTAGAGACATTGCATGATGGGACGCTTCTTACGTTGTCAACCTTTCAACGAGATTTCTTGTTTTCTCTACTATTTTCTTTTACAATTCCGCCATGGGATGTTCTTTGCTATTCTTCTTTGGTTGTCCCTCATCAATCATGAACTAAATTACCTTTGGCTGAGTGAGGATGAATTTATAAGTTGTAGAATGAACTCAGTTTGCTAGTTTTTATTTTAATAAATTTAGTTTTTTAACAGTGTTTTAATTTATAGCCAATTAGCGGACGCTAAGGGTTATCTCTATGGCCTTGGCTTACTGGATGGGAGTCAAGGTTAAACCTCTGTTACAAAGTGTTTGCTGGGCGAGCCGATGTATGGCTCGACCTAAACTGTAGATGCCAGGAATGGATTTACCGCTCATAACCAAAACACCTAGAGCTAATCAGACAGACTGAATTGGAAATCACCATAAGAATATGAGAGAGTAAAGTAAGGGCTGTATTTATAGGATTGCGAAATCTTCTTATAGGATAGTGGTGGGTTAACTGAATAACATTATGAAAGGTGGTTATGTTGTAGCATTGTGGACATTGTGCAACATAATTGCTATAGCAATGTATTGTATGCAAACTAAGGGAATGAAACAACTTAGGATGAAATCTTAGCTCAACCTACTTTTAAACTGATATATTCCTTCAACTTCCGATTACTTGTTTATTTCACATCATTAGAAATATCCAAAACAACCAAACCAAATATAATTTTCACACAACACACATGTCATTTGAAAGTGACATCATTCTCGGTGTCGACAGTCTCTGTTGGACGATACTCTACTTATTCCTTATTACTTGTTTGACTGGTTCACTTGTCATAAAAGAATTCGACCAACAGCTATATTCCTGAAAACCGGACTAGTATGGGTTAGTAGCATCGGACACCAGTGCATATATCCAAAAATAAATATACTTGAACCCCAAAGTAATAAAATACATATGATTTATTTTCTAATCAAATTTAATTTGAAATTAAAATTATTTTTTTAATACATTATACAAATCCAAATAAATAGTAAGAAGGATATTTGAAAATGTTGTAGTACCAACTTAGCCCGTCTCGTGTCCAAGTCCAAATCCAGGTATGCAGCCGCGATAGTTATTCGTAGGTGATGAAGTTTCCCTATTGCGAGCATAGGTTACTAGTAGCGCTAAACACCAGCGAGGAAATTGAAAAACATTTGTAATTACACCACACACATATATATATATATATATATATATATTAATCAAATTTAATTTGGAATTAAATTAATTTTTAATGCAATATACAAATTCAAATAAATAGTGAGAAGGATATTTGAAAATGTTTTGGTTCTAACTTATCCTTTGGTCTCACGTCCAAGTCCAACTCTAAGTACGCAGGGATAAGTACAAAGAGTCAAAGGTGACGAATGGGACTAGTGGGTTACTAGTAGCGTTGGACAATTTGGAGTTGCTAAGATTCCGCAAATCGGACTTGTGGGTTACTACTTACTAGTAGTGCTAGACGTGGGTGGAGATATCCAAAAATATTTATATTTAAAAACCATAACAATCAAATATTTATGACTTAGTTTCTAATCAAATTTAATTTGGAATTAAAATTATTTTTTAATGCATTGTACAAATTCAAATATATAGTAAGAAGGATATTTGAAAATATTGTGGTTCCAATTTAGCATAAGTCTCATGTCCAAGTCTAACTCTTGCTATTCAATCCCGATAATTACTCGAAGGTAACGAGGTTCCCTATTGTGGGCCTACATTTCCGCAAACCAAACTGAGGGATTGGTAGTAGTGCTGGATACCAATAGAGAAATCCAAAAATATTTATATTTAAAATATATAACAGTCATATATATATATATATATATATGATCTTTTTAATCAAATGTAATTTAGAATTAATTTTTTTTTTAATGCATTATACAAATTCGAAGAAATAGTAAGAAGGGTATTTGAAAATGTTGTGGGTTCAAGTTAGCCCATGGTCGATTCTAGGTAAGCAGCCATGATGATTACTCGGAGGTGATGAGGTTACCCTTTTATGGGCCTACTTTCTCGCAAATCAAACTTGTGGTTGCTAGTATGGTTGAACACCAGTGGAGATATCCAAAAATAAATAAATATACTTAAACCACATAATAATTAAATAAATACATTTTATTTTCTAATAAAATTTAATTTGGAAATAAAATTATTTTTAATGAATTTTACCGATTCAAATAAGGAAAAATTCCATTAAAATACGATTTGAATTTGTAAAACCTCTAGAAGTCTTCCGAATTTGAAAAAGACCGAGAGGTACTAAGGACCTATGAGTGATATGCAAATTCGGGTGAAATTACCCTTCTATCCTTAGTTTTAAATAAATAAATAAATAAAAATACCCTCACCGGAGGGCCACCATTGGCAAGGCGCCGCCCGCCACCACCGGTGAGGGGGTGGGGGTTTTTTTTTTTTTTTGGGGGGGTTTAGGGTTTTTTGTTTTAAAAAAAATATGCATTGAAAATGTGGGGGTGGGGTTCGAACCCCCAATCCTCACACATCCATGGCATGCCACGTGTGCACTCAGTTAAACTTAACGATCAAAATTAACGGATGGGTAAAATTGCTACGTTTTGTGAACTTTTGTGGCATTTTTGGTAAAAAAAAAAAACTTTCGTCTTACCAAAGTGCTCTCGAGCGAAAACTTCCATAACATTTAAGACCCTTATTCCATTATTTTTTATGCATTACACAAATTCAAATAAATAGTTAAAAAAGGATATTTAAAAATGTTGTGTTGTGGTTACCACTTAGCCCGAGGTCTCGTGTCTAAGTCCAATTCTAATTATGCAGCCGCGATATTTACTCGGAGGCGATGGGTCTCCATATTGTGGACCTACAATCCCACATATCGAACTAGTTGTTTGTTAGTAGCTGGACACTAGAGGAAATATCCAAAAATAAATATAATTAAACCACAAAATAATCAAATATATATGATTTTTTTCTAATCAAATTTAATTTGGAATTAAAATTAATTTTTAATGAATTATACAATTTCAAATAAATAGTAAGAAGGATATTTGAAAATGTAGTGGTTCTAACTTAGTTGGCGTGGTCTCGTGTCTAAGTCAAATTCTAGGTATCCAACTGTGGCAATTACTCGGAGGTGATGAGGTTTTTCTATTGTGAGCCTACATTCTCACAAATTGAACTAGTGGGTTGCTAGTAGCACTGGACAACCATAAAGATATCCAAAAATAAATATACTTAAACAATATATATATATATAGACACACACACATACATACATATGTATATGTATATATATGTGTGTTTTATTTTCTAATCAAATTTAATTGGGAAATAAAATTTTTTTTTAATGCATTATGAAAATTCAAATAAATAGTAAAAAGAATATTTGAAAATGTTGTGGTTCCAACTTAGCACATGGTCTCATGTCCAAGTCCAACTCCGAATATTCAGTCACGATAATTACTTAGAGGTGATAAGGTTACCCTTTTTTTTTTTTTGCCTATATTGTCACAAATTGAACTAGTGGATCACTAGTACATCGCAAGTAACTTTGTTTTGTCTCTTCATGCGTCTCATGCCTAACCCTCATATCTTGTTGGTTTTGCAGAGAGTTTCCTAGAATTAAACTTTTCATTGGTTAAATCCCACGCAAATACCAATACCATGCTCTTTTCATTGCTTTCACATGTACTTACCGGTTGGGAGCGATGCCATTTAATTTGTATGATATATCCTATAGCTAGCGTTTCATATTTATAGCGGTGATAGATGAGAGAATATATTTATATGAGCCAACTTGAAATGAAACATAACTAACTCCTAACATTTGGGTAGCTAACCAGCTAACTTAGTTAGCTTCACTAATCCCTCTAAAAAAACTTAACTATGTCTTATATTTAAAACCGGAGGGAGTATAATACTTGAACCTTAAGCGCATATAAGGGCCAAACATTTTATCAGCTGAAGCTTGTGAGTCATGGCAAGGGAACCTTCATCTCTTGGCCAGTGAAGCTTGTACATGTCTCCCCTCCTCTTCAAGTTCCACCCCTTCCTCCTCAAGTTCCACCCCCTCTTCCTCAAGTTCCATTCCTTCGTCAAGCTCCATCCCCTCCTCAAGCTCTATCCCCTACTGCTAATACAGCTAAGTTAACTGCCAAGGAAAAAATATCCGATCTGGTCAAGAGTGGATATTTTAAAGATAGAACGTGGCCTGTCAATGAAGTAGTAGGCCTCCGTCAACCTCAACCGGTTTACTTTGACTCCATTGATGTAGCGTCGCTGCTGCTTCCTCGACAGGAGCTTACCGATGCAATTGTTCAAATGTGGATGAAGTCAGTATCTTCTTCTATGAGTACAAAATTTAAATGCATCGTTTAGACACACATACATATATACTAATTCCCTGATTGATGTCATTATTGTAGGTTCATGCATCAAGTATTGGAGCAACAGGGCAAAATCAATGATTTCGGATTCTTGTGCCCAGTCTATGCAAGTACAACAACCAAGGTGGAGAAATAGGAGTACATATCAACGAGGTTGTGTGAAGTGAGAAGAAAGGTTTACATGTTTCCATACTTTTAGAGGTACATATCATAATTCTTGTCTACAATTCACTTAATTCTGCTACATATATCACTGAGTACTTTACTGCTGTGAATTTTCAGCCGCCACTGGCAGTTGGTCCTCATGTGCATCGAGGAGCATAAAGTTATCTTTTTATGCTCCACCCACAGCGATCCAGGGACTACGTTGGTGTAGACCATCAATGAGTAAGCATGTTATTTTGATTCTCTTGTCTGAAATCTCTGTTGTGAACCTTTATTGATAAATTTGTGATTTTTATGATAGTGCCATGAGGACCTTCCAAATCTCGGTAAACAAAAAGCGTTCCTCTCAGGCCACTAATCCTACATGGTACAAACCAAAGGTTGGTACATATTTGGACACTGTCACACTGCCTTGTAAACTTGGTCAGTAAGCTATATATGCTCTTATATATATTTCTTGTTCTTTTTAGACCCACAAGAACCGACGAGTCCAACTTATGTGGCCGGACGTCATGAAACACATATATGATGTTATCACGGAAGGAAGGACTAAATTAACTGTAAAGGTAAATGTATTTGATGTTACAGAGGTTTGGTTGAATTCAGTTTCTAGCTTAATGTTACATATGAAATATGCACGCAAGTTAATTCAGTTTCTGTCTTTGATGTTACAGAGGTTTGCTTGTTCTGATCCCTTTCCTGATGATGAATTGGAGCACATACGCAATTTGTTTTATGAAGATCTATATGATCTGATTAACAGTCAGGACAATAATTAATGTCCTAAATTCATTTGTAAATATATGTTGTAGCAATAATAGTTTTCTGTAAATTTGTTTATTTTTTCGAACAATTCATCATACGCAATTTGTTTTGTGAATATCTGAATGACCTGATTAACAGTCAGGACAATAATTAATGTCCTAAATTCATTTGTAAATATATGATGTAGCAACAATAATTTTCTGTAAATTTGTTTATTTTTTCGAAGAAATTCATTCATTTTAGCTATTTAGTACTTGAAATTTGAGGTACAAGGATGGACTTTTAGGGCCGCATATTTTTTAAAAGCCCGGTCCTAAAGATTTAGGACCGTAGGTTTGTTTAAACTCTGGTCTTAAAAGTGTATTATAGTCCAGTCCTAAAAGTCTCTAAAGACTAGAGACTTTTAGGCCCGCATATTTATTAGAGGTCCGGTTCTAAAAGTAATTTATTTTTAAGTCCGCTCCTAAAAGTCCGGCTTCGTGTATTTCAGCTCAACATTTAGGACCGTGTATTTTTTAAATCTCCGGTCTTAATAGTCGTCCTATATATAGTAAATGTTGTATCTTTTCAGACAAACCATTAGGGTTCAAGACAACCGAGGTTCTGGCGTTCTTCTCAAGCTAGGTCCTTCGTTGTCGTCATTTTTACCTCTCCTGATGTTGAGCAAAGCATTACGGTGTCCCTTTTCTTTTGTCTTTTTCTTTTTGTCGGAAAAAGAAGGAAGATAATGAAAAGGACACTTTGTTTCAAATCGAGGCGAGGTAAAACCGACGACAATGACGGTCCAACCTTGGGAAGAATTGTCACTTTGTTTATTTTTTATTCGAATAAGGTAAATCATGTTTTTTGTTTTGTATGGTCTGATCTTAACTGTATTGTGTGAGTTTTAATGTTGATCACACACGAGGACAATGTTTTGTTTGTTTCCTTTTTGTCGGAAAAAGAAAGAATCTAATGAGGAGGACAAGGCGATCGAAATAGGAAAGATAAAAATTTATTATATTTTTTTATGCTTTGCCTTGTGGGGGCGAAGAAGAAGACGAAGAAAAAAACAAAAAACAAAACATAAAAATATTTACTCCTCCCCATCGTTATCGGAGGGAAGGGAGTCGTTAGAGAGGTCGGAGACGTCGCCGTCCGAAGGATGGTACTCAATGTCCTGGGCGTCGAGTACCGCAGTCAGCTTGTTGTTGACGACGTGATAGACCTGAAACAACTGGTCCAAGCGTCGCGGGCCGAAAGGTCTTCAAAGATCGGTAGCGGGTCGGGTTCGGAGGCGTGCGCGGAGGGTACGGAGGTGGAAGAGGATTAATCGAAAAGGAGGACCCGGGGGTGGTTGAGGACCTCGTGGTGGTGGTGGAGCAGCCATTACATGTGGAGGAAAAAGAAGTGATGGAGAAGAATGTTATGTGAAGGAAGTAAAGTAACATCGGGTTTAAATAGAGAACCCTGCCTGAACAATGTGAAAGGCCGTAAACTTTAATGAGGGGACACATAGTTCATCAGAATACGACGAGACGCCTAGTTGGGAAGCTTATCTGGAAACCGAAGAGACTCTGAATCATTCATTTGATACAGAGTATAAAAGGATACGACTCTGTTATCGGATTTTGAAAAGAATGACTTTTAGGACCGGATAAAATAAAAGGTCGGTCTTAAAAGTAATTGAATTGATTAAAAAATAAATAATAGACTTTTAGGACCGGATATATTATAAAAAGTCGGTCTTAAAATCAATTGAATTGAAAAAAATTAAATAAAAAGACATATTAGACCGCATATTTATAAAATCCGCTCTTAAAGTACCTCATCTCTTATTAACTCCTCACTACCTCGTAACTCCAAACAACATACGTGGCTATCTGGGAACTCTCTCTGCCTTTATTAACTCCTCATACCTCTCTGCATGCCCTACTGCTCAAACCATGGTTAGATACAAGAGAATCGCTCGTAGGGGTAGACTTACTGGTGATGCTCGTGCCTTCCGAAGATCATTATACGGTGCGCCTCCTCCAGCGAGAGTGCGTTCTATTGTGACAGAAGAGTCTCGGGTCGTTGGACCCATTGTTATTTCTTCGGATGATGAAGAGATTGCCGCACCCCCCAGCCTTCAGACCATGATGCGCTGATGCGAATAAGACAGGAGCTTGCTGATCTCCGGCGAGAAGTTAATGCTGCTTACGCCGATATCACTAAGGCTTTAGAGGATAATAAGCTTTAGGATGTTTAGTCGATTCTTGTTTTTTTGATAATTTTCTCGCTTGTTTTTGTTTTGTATTTTTTCTTGTGTACACCGCATATTCAAGTAATATATGTAGCATTAAGAACTAAGCTTTTGTCTTCTTCTTTTTTGTTCATATTCTCCAGTAATTAAAGAAACTACATTTTTCCCTAAAATTTTGCCAAAATTTAGGACTCGGAGTCTTCTAAAACTCCGATATTAAAAAGTTATATATTTAGGACCCGCTTCTTTAGAATTAACTGGTCTTAATATAATGTGGAATATTAAATGAATGATAAAAATTTAGATTCGGAGTCTTCTAAAACTCCGGTCTTAAACATTTCATTATATATTTAGGACCGGCTACTTTGTAATTTACCGGTCTTAATAAAATCCAAAATACTTAAACACCTCTCTATCGCGTGAAATATTAAATTTCCCTCTCTGAACTTATCTTGTCGCGCCGAAAGTGATTACTCATGTTCTGTCTCCAGTGTTTGTGTGTTGCTTTGTCGCTGCTTCGCGTTGCTCTCTCAACAATCACTTTCTCGGTTACTTAGCTAAACATCTATAGACCAAGCTGTAAGAGGTGTTTCTTATATAACTTCATGATTTTCCCGCTATCGTTCGGGTTTTTTATGGGTTGAACGAAATCGATGAAATGTTCTTGTGGGTTTCTCTATTGTGAATGAATATTGTATTTTGAAGAATATATTTGCACTTTAGACCTACCCAACTGACCAACAAATGTTTTTAGGGTACTCTTGTTGTCCGCAACATCAACATTCGTATGAGAAGAAAGACTCGGAAACGCATTTGATTTTATATGCTACATGTGAGTCCACAAGACCTTCATGCGATGCATTTAATTTCCTTGTCATGCATTTATTTTGCTTCTTGGATTCACTGTGATACTATGACCAAAAGTGATCCTTCGGTGTGCATTTAATGGGCAAGTTTTTGCGTAAAAAAATAAAAATAAAAAGACATAACCGACATTGAGCATAAATATGCATTTGGTGTTGCCTTATTTTATATGCAAGTGTGTCAATTTTTTTGGATTACATATGTTAAATCTTTCCGTTTATAGGAATTCTACTATGGATCACAGTTGGATAAATGCTTTACGGATGAGTGTTGAATATCAGAATGGGGTGAGGGACTTTGTAGAATTTTCTAAACAAAATGCCCATGATGATAGTGAGAATTTTTATTGCCCTAGTGTAAAATGTTTGAATGAGAGCCGACTAAGTCCTCAAGTTATACACACACATTTAATTTGTGAAGGATTTTGTAAGACTTATACGATGAGTATGACATGGTGAAAAAATACCAAGTGGGTCTCAACATGGGGGAAGTGGCCTTTGATGATAATGACACGAGATATGGATGATCGCATAGAGGACATTATCCGTGATGTAGGAGAAGAGGCTTTTCATCAATCACATGCATATGTTAATATGTGCAAAGGATGCGAGACCCCGCTATACCGTGGGTGCACAAAATACCAATTGTTGAACGCCGTATTGAAATTGGTAAGCTTGAAGGCACGTCATGGATGGAGTGACAAGAGTTTTTCTCGAAATGCTTGAGGCTTTTAAGGACATGCTTCCGGATGATAATGTGTTGCCGCATCGATACTATGATGATAATAAAATACTTTGTCCACTGGGATGGAGTACAAAAAGATCCATGCATGACCGAATGATTACGTGTTGTATAGAAAAGAGTTTGAAGAGAAGCAAGATTGTCCGATATGTGAAACCCCAAGGTACAAGTCGATAAGGGGCCTCGCAAAAGTGTTGTGGTATCTTCCAATCATACCAAGGTTTAAGCGGTTGTTTGCTAATGAAAATGATGCAAAATATTTGCGGTGGCATGCGATGAGAGGATTTCGATGGAAAGCTTATCATCCGGCCGATTCTTCTCAATGGAAGAAAATCGATCAATTATTTCCGAACTTTGGCGAAGAACCTAGGAACCTTAGGCTTGCCCTTAGCACGGATGGCATGAATCCATATGGAAGCCTTAGCAGCATACATAGTTCATGGTCTGTACTCTTAATTATTTACAACTTATCTCCTATGTTATGCATGAAATGAGAGTACATCATGCTGTCTATATTGATTTCTGGACCAAAACAACCTGAAAATGACATTGATGTTTACCTTGAGCCCTTGATCGAAGACTTGAAGGAGTTGTGGGAAGAAGGTGTCAACGTTTATGACTCTTTCAAGAAGGAGGTGTTTAAGATGTGAGCCATGATATTTTGTACTATCAACGACTTCCCAGCATATGGGAACTTGTCAGGATATAGTGTAAAAGGCCATAAAGCATGTCCAGTTTGTGAAGAAGGCACATGCTACCATCAACTTCAACATGGAAGAAAGACGGTTTATCTTGGATATAAGAGATTTCTTAGACGTGGCCACCCATATCGTGGATTAAAGAAAGCATTTTTTGGTGGCCAAGAGTATGAAGATGCTCCGGTGGATTGACTGGGGAGCAAGTATATGAAAAGGTAAAAAATATTAATGTCATCTTCGGTAAGACTGCAAAGAGTAAAAAAGAAACAAATATATGGAAAAAGAGATCTGTATTCTTCGATCTTCCCTATTGGCGCAATCTTGATGTGAGACACCGTATTGATGTCATGCATGTGGAGAAAAACGTATGTGATAGTATTGTTGGCACGCTTCTCAACATACAAGGTAGTTCCAAGGATGGTGTGAAGGCAAGATTGGATCTGATAGCAATGGGAAGAGAACTTATTGTCTCTCGGCTTCTCATACTTTGTCTAAGGATGAGAAACGAAGTTTTTGTGAGTATTTACATGGCACAAAAGTTTCCTCGGGGTATTGTTCAAATTTTAAGAGGCTTGTATCGATGAAAGACTTGAAATTAGTAGGCCAAAAGTCTCATGATTGTCATGTCTTGATGCAACAGCTATTCCCAATTGCTATTCGAGGCATCGCCGAATATGATCTTCGGGTCGTTTTGACTAGACTTTGTTTCTTCCTCAATGCGGTTTGTAGTAAAGTTTTCGAGATTGAAAAGTTGGATGAATTGGAGAATGAATGATATCTTATCTTGTGCCACCTTGAGAAGCTTTTTGTTCCTACCTTTTTTGACATCATGGTTCATCTAATTGTTCATCTAGTGAGGGAGATAAAGTTGTGCGGCTCTATCCATTTACGGTGGATGTACCCAATTGAAAGATCTATGAAATTTCTAAAAGGGTACGTGAAGAACACATACCGGCCACAAGCATCAATTGTTCAGAAATATGTTTCTGAAGAAGCCATGGAATTTTGTCAAAATTTTTTGGCCAAAGTAAGACATATTGGGCTTCCAAAACGTCAGCTGCTGAAGGGGGTAGACGAGGGGCTTCAATAAAGAGTGTGCATCCTGATGAATTGTCACAAGTCCACTTATACATCTTGAATAATGTTGATGAAGTTCGAGACAACATAGCTGCACATAAAGAAGTTGTAAGGAAAGAAAATCATTGAATGACTGAACAAAGTTTGATTAGAGAGCATAACAGAACTTTTGCACACTGGTTCAAACAAAAGGTCGAGGGAGACGAATATGTTTATGATACAATCAAATGTTAGCACGTGGTCCTGAGGTTGATGTCATAAGCTGGAATTCGTATGTGATCAATGGTTTTACATTTTACACGAAGTCCTTAGATGAGACGAGCACAAATTCCAAAATGGTGTTATGTTAGAGGCTGAATCTATGCACTTCTCTAGTTCGAAAGACAAGAGGCCTTTAATGGCAGTCATGTCATATTATGGGGTTATTGAAGAGATTTGGGAGGTGGACTATGTGAAAATTAGATTTTCCATTTTCAAATGCAAATGGGTTAATGTCAATAATGGTGTTCGAACGAT
The DNA here is from genome assembly GCA_019022655.1 of Acacia acuminata. Classification (NCBI taxonomy): domain Eukaryota; kingdom Viridiplantae; phylum Streptophyta; class Magnoliopsida; order Fabales; family Fabaceae; genus Acacia; species Acacia acuminata. The sequence continues at coordinate 1,504,443 of JAFJYI010000098.1, read as the reverse complement.
CGACCGGGATTTACATTAGTTGATGTCAATGGTAGTAGTTTTGGAGATGAACCTTTTATTATGGCGTATCAAAGTAAACAAGTGTTCTATATCACCGATCAAGAAAACAAAATGTGGTCTGTAGCTCTCCAAGGAAAAAGGGTCATTGATATTGATGAGGAAAGTCATTCAAATTATGGTCTTCCCCGAGAGTACTCCTTTTTCAAGGGGTCTACCTGACATAAACGAAGAAGATGAAGCGGATAATGAACCCGCATAAGAAATGATCATCAAGAAGGGATATGGGAGGATATCACTTTATAAAAGAGTCAATTCATAAGGTAATATTCATATGCAAAATTCTTTGAAAAATTTAAGGTTTTACCTATATTATATTCCTTCTATGTTCATAAACAATGTCACTGACTATGAAGTTTGTTCTTGTTTTATTTTTGTGGCAGGATCCGATCCAAAGGGGCATGTTATAAAAGATGGTGTTATTACGTTGTTGGGTGGGAATCAGATGAAGGCATGCTGAATATTATTTTGCGCATGTATGTTGTATTTGTAACTTATTGTATTTGTAAGTAAGTTATCTTATTGTATTAATTAATTTAGGTGTTGTAGTCATAGTATAATCATTAATTAAAGGCCACATAACTCGTGGTGAATAATATTTGTATTCTTTGTCCCAATTCAATTTATTCATAATTGTTCATAGCTTGTAGCTTAAAGTATCGACTTTTATGTGCTTGGATTGGGTGGTGGATTTGTGTGTAATACAATCAGGAAGAACAGAATAGGGAAAATTTAGACCGGAAATAAATACGCCGGTTTTAAATGTTCAACTCTTAAGACCGATGTATTTATATGTCCGGTCTTAAAGGTCTCAAATTCATATTAAGCCCTAGATTAAAAGTTGATCTTTTAAGACCGGTATATTTATACGTCCGGTCTAAAAATTTCAATTTTTAAGACCGGATTTATTTATCATCCAAATCTTGAAAGTCGGTCTTTTAAGATCGCGTATAATTAGTCGTCGGTCTTAGAAGCCGCTATTTTTTAGACCGTATTTAGTTTCGTCCAGTCTTAAAATACCGATCTTTTAGAGAGGCCTAGTTTTTAGCCGGTCTTAAAAGTTGAGTTTTAGGACCGAACAAAAAATATTTTAGGTTTATTTAGTACGACTTTTAAGACCCATTGTTTTAAATGTCCGGTCTAAAAGAGTTTCTTTAAGACCGGTCCAAGTCTAGTCTTAAATGTTAGACTTTTAATACCGGCTGGAACAAGATCGGTCGTTTGTCCGGTCTTACGATGCCTCTTTTGTCTGGTCTTAAAAGCCTTTTTTGCACTAGGGGCTTTCCATGATTATTCCCGTCTTGTATAAGAAGATTCAAACCTGTGATATTGTTAACTCTTGATAAAGCTACATATAATTGTCTTCTACAGTTAGAATACTCAGGTTCATATATGTGGGCAACAATAATTAAGGTATGTTGCAGACAATGACAGCAGAATTAATTTGAGGTAGGTAGGCAATTAATTTGACCCAATGATAGCAGAATTTAGTTTGCACATGTTAAAGGAATTTGCAAATGGTAAGGTTGAAAAAGAGTTACATGACATGGTTTATAAGGTGGAAAGAACACAAAGAGGATTTACAATACTGACAAAATATCAATAACTGAGTATAAATCAAAATGTTGGCATGGTTATAGGACCTGAACTATTGACTTATGCAAGAAAGGCATGTTAAGTGTATAACTAAATGTCATATAAGCCTCTTAGATGTATGCCTCGATTAGAACATTTCGTATATGCCCGATTTTTTTTTAAAAAAAAAAAGGACTCATGGGAATCATCAAACATATTGTAGTACTCTTATAATAAGGTCAAATTCCTTGAACATGTTGACAAACCTCACCCTCAATACATAAAAACTGCATTAAACTAAAAAAAGACAACCACTAATAAGGAAAAATGACAACAACTATACACATTCATAATGGTTTCCATTATTTCCTTCATTTTTGTAATATGAACAAAATATTCAAAGCACTAAGGAATGTCCAGAATGAGAGTGTAAAAATTAAATGGAACTGAATTGGGCATTATCTTGCATACTAAAAGTAAATTAGTGATCTGTTTCCATGCGAATATAATATGCAACATAATGGTACTTTATATTTGAAGAAACTATTCATACCTACTTAAGTGTGTAAAGGAGGAGTCAACAGACTTTTGTTTGAAGAAGTGTGTAAAATAACTATTCATACCTACTTAAGTATGGTAACCTGTGGACAATGTACTTACACAGCATTTAGTTTGAAAGGATACACTTAAGTGACTATGCATTGGGAAATGTACAATATTTAAATAAAAGAAGTAGGTAGTAGACTTTTTTTAAAAGAGACAGAGACAGTACCTAATCATACCTAATAAAGTATGGTCATATCAGAATAATGTACAAACATAACAATAAGGCTGAAATCACACGCATAAGTGTGTTTGCTGTATTGGAAATGTTAAAAAGCAGTAGTTGGGAGACTAGATTTGTCTAAGAGGGAAAACAGTATTTATTCATACCTACCAAGGCATGGTCACTTCTGAGCAATGTACTTCTAAAGAAATAATGTAAGAAACGGAAAATAAAAATAACAAAAAAGTAAGCACTTAGCCATAAAGTAAGCAACCCCATCTACTACCATAGGAGTGAGGCTATTCAGTTATGTGACTGTGCATTGGAGGGTAATTATATTTTCCCATCTACTTATGTAGCCAAATGTTTAAGGAAAAAAAGCATCAGCAATGTACTCTAGGAGTATTGAAAATGGACCCAAGATAGGCAATGAATTTCTTCATTTCAAACCAATGAGCCAACCTTTGTTAAAAACCATTAAAGGAAGAAAGTGTAACATCCCAAATTTTGGGATTTGGAATTTAAATATTTTATGCGAAATTAGATTTGTGAGATAATTATGAAATTAATTATTAGGATTTAAGACATATTTTCCTAAGAATTAAGGACAAATAATTAGGAAATAATGTTGGCAAAATATATATATATATATATATATATATTAGAATAATATTTTAAGGCCAAAAGAAAATTAATTGGGAAAGAAAAATATCCTTATATGAAATTAAAGGTTTAATCTTAATAAGTATTCAATATCTAACTTTCATTAGGATAAATACGTAGAGCCCATAAGCATTATACTTAGTCCTTATTATTTCACACATGGTGTGCAAGTAAGCTCACAAAGGATTTCGGTGAACAAGCCCATTACTCCCTCTTTGTCCAATAACACCTTTAGCCCAAAAACCATACAATTTTTATTCTTCTATCCTAACCCAGCATGTAATAAGCTAGCTGACAACAATACATACATATATATATTTAATATTTCCTTATCAATTAACGCTACAAAACAAAACAAAAAAAGAAAAAAGAAAACACCAAGCCAGCTATTAAACCCCTCCATTCTATCCTAAACACGCAACAGTAAACACGTCAAAATGCAGTGAAAAGACACCACAGCAGCAGTAAAATAAACACAGTTAAAACACGTTAAACCAGCTGCGTCAAACACGTAAACCATGTCACTTTCGGCTCTCATCAGTTCACGCCATACCTCTCGAGCCCTACGTTGTGTAATTTCCATTGGTTTCCATCTCAAACCGGACCCTTTATATGTTATATATTCAATGCTCTTCGTGTCTCTATCCCTTGCGTTGCCTTAACCGTATCTTTATATGTTATATATTCAATGCTCTTCGTGTCTCTATCCCTTGCATTGCCTTAACTGTGAAAGAAAGAGGGGGAGAGAGAGAGAGAGAGAGAGAGAGAGCGTTGGGACTCTGTGTGTGTGTGTCCTGTTTAGAAAACACAGTGAAGCCGAGAAGAGTCGAGGAAGGAGAGGGAGTCGAACGGTGATCATCTCATTCATCCTTGCCAACGTAAGTTTTTAATATCCTATAACCACTAATACTCTGCTAAATGTATGCAAAACAGAGGAGTTTTGTTTTAGCATGTCTCACATTGAAAAATTTAGAATAGCCACACAAATCATATGGAAAACAATAGGAAAAAAAAAAGCTTAGCTCATATATATATAGGCAACGTTGCACATTGAAACCTAGCTGTTGCTGATAAATTTTGTATGCTGTCATAAGTATAGGATATTGTTGGCTATCATATGTAGCGCTGGATATGTAAGGAAAAGAAGAGAAAAGCAAGTAATAGGGTAAACATGCACCCCATTGCATTGGCTTGTTGTCAACACGTGGCTGTCTTATGTTTTATATATATATATATGTATATATATCAACGCTTTTGGAAAATACAAGAAAAGTTGTTGGTTGTGCGAGTGACTTCATATATATTATTGGAACTAAGCTAAAAATGTAGGTATATATATATTAGCATTAGAATAGTACATATATATATATATATATATATCAAAAAACCAAAACCTTTGCTGTCATATTTTTCTTTATATGCCACTGCACCCCGTACATAAATATACATATATTTTTGGTGCTATAGATATATAATAGAGAAGTGAAAAGAAACCAAAGCTTTATTAATGGTTATATAAACATATGGGACGTTGCTTATATATATAATAAGGGAAGGAAAAATCTTTAGTGATATACTCATGCTACACCTATATATGTTCGTTGCTCTTGGAATGAGAAAGAAGAAAAAACTCCTACTGTCATATGCATATAAAAGGTAGAAAAAGAGTTTGATTATGTGGTGAGTGGGACCATATAAATTTGTGTGCTGTGTGTGTATATATAATTATTGCACAAACACTATTTTCCTTGTTTTATTTTTGTCTTTCTTTTTGGCTACTGGATGGGATTATGTAAGACTAATCTTTAACAAACTGTTAGGCACTGTTTGGTCTATTTTCCCTTTCAATCCCTTTTGTTTTTAAAAAAAAACTAAATCTTACAATTTTAGTATTCTTGTGATCACTGAAAACCTGTGGGTCTCTAGGAACCACATGTCTTGACTCTTGATCATTTTATTGATTAAAATTACTATTGTTGGAACAATTTTTGTGCTTTAAGTTATTAGACTCTTAACAACGATGGGAGGATTTTACTAGTAGTGTTGTCTGTTAATAGAAAAATTGTACTACAAATATTGAATGTAAAGAGATGGTGGTTTTATTTCCTTTTACAGAGCAACATGAAGCTGGTTTGGGTTTTTGGAATTCAATTTTATGCTTTACACCTTTCAACTAATTTGAGGTTATTTTGTGGGCTTAAGAAACTAATTTGGGCGAAACATTTCTTTTTAACACAAATGCAGTATGTCTTAGTCTTCTACCTCTCTGAGTTAACCGTATTATTTTCTTTACTGTCATCATTTATTGAAGCTCTAAATGTAAGTTACTTAGTTTGAATTTTAAAAAAAGATGCATTTAATGGTAGAAGAAAATAGACAATATATATATATATATATATATATATAATAGGAGGAAGTTGCTGTCAGTTCTTATTTTAACTTAAAATTTCATAAAACATATTTTATGTAGTGGCAATATTTATTAAACTACTGTGATAAATAATAATAATAATAAAATAAATAAATAATAATAATATTATTATTATTAGGAAAGGGGTCAAGTAATAAAAGAGATAAATGAATAATGATGAATAGTATTATTATGGGTATTATTATTAGGGAAATTTTTAGGGGTTAATAATTATTTTTAATCCTCTTAAAAAAAAAAATTAATTTGTGTAGTTAGTTACTTTGCGATGCAAGAAGTGACTAACGACAATGATAAACGTTTTTAGGCATACCTTGACACCTCTACCGATCCTAACACTTTCAGACAAAGTTAAGAATTCAAGCTTGAGGTAGGTAACTGTTATCTTATTAGCTTGTATGTATGTATTCATGTATAATTGATCATGGTTGCCAGATAATTTGCATGTGTGTATCCTAGCTATGGATTGAGGCTACGTGTCTCATAGGGCTGTGTGTCCTAAGAATAGAGCTGCGTGTTCCATAAGGGTCATGGTCCTTAGCCGATAACCGCGGTTATGGTGCAACTTGTTTACCGTGAATTATTCTATGCTTATACATGTGTTATACTCATTTACATTTCATACCCGCATATGAGATTAACTGTTACCCCTAGGGTTCATCCATTTGAACCTGCACCGCATGAAAGAGACAGTAGTGGTTCTCGATCAAGAGGCAAGATGCAAAACTGTAAGGGTTACAACATGCAACTTTTTGGAAAATATGAGTAGTTAGCCCGTACTTTAACGTTTATCATCCGTCTATTTTGGATTACTGTATTAACATCCCACTATGGAATGGATTCGAATCACGAAAAATTTATTCTCTTATTTTCAAACTAAGTTATTTTTTGAAAGTTTTATTCCGCAATTAAGTCGTCCAAATCATTTCGATGCATGTGCGCTACTACTCTGATAAATATAGGCGTATAAAGGACTCGGCGTTGCGTAAAGAGCATTTCAATGAAAATCCATATATAATAAAGGATACAAACTTACCCAAAAAAAATTACCGAGCAACACAGATGATTGATATGAATCATATTTTTTTAAGGAAATTCTGAATCACTCATAAGTCATGCAAATGTGTGATTAAAATGTGCATGGAAGAAGAGTGTTACCTATTCATGTTGTTATAGTAAGCAGAGGAAAAACATAATAAATGGAGGGTAATTCAGGGAAGAAATTGCAGTCAAATCAGAAAAATTTTAGTTCCAAAATGGTTTAGTTTCTGGGAAGACACTTTCAATTATGATGAAATCTTCATTCCCCATTATATTATAGTTTGATTATGTACATTAGAAATATTCTTTCTCAAACCTGTTAGGAGAAGCCAAAAGCATTCATAGCACAGTTCAAATTGCTCAAACCTTTCTCCTAAAAAAAAGACACAAATGCAGGCAGACACAAATAGAATATTATTCAAAATATTCTTTGTAGATCAAGACAAATGCAAAAGTGCACAAAAAAGATTTAGGCTATCTCAAATCAAGGCGGTGTTCCCGTAAAAAAAAAAAAAATGTTTAATACTTTGAAGCAATTATTGTAAAACATGGAAAATAAGTTTTACCATTACTGCACCCTACTACGGTCCTTCTATTTTACCTCATGAAAGTGCTCCTATGCTTTATCAATTAATTGACAACTCCGCCAATTAGCAAATGGAATTTAGAAGCGTAAAAGTAAATACCGGACGTTGAGAAGCAAAAATTTATTTTAAAAACTATGTTTAATACTTTGAAGCACTAACATACTTTGGATCCTAGCTAAAACCTTTTGTTTCAAATCTTGCACTTTATTTTCCTTCTCTTACAACTCCTTCCGTGCATCATTTGCCCGCAAGAACCATAATAAATGAAATTTAGTAGATATACAACAAATTTGTGGTGAAATCTGTGTCGCAATCACCACTATATATCTCAGTAAGAATACCTAGTGAAATGTTTTGCTTCATAGGCCCAAGCAGATTTTGAATGAAAACCAATTAAACTTCCTACTCACTTTTTGAGAATGTATACGACAGGAAAACACAATGAACTCCAAGTAGGCCGCAAATTACACTTTTTCATGTCACAAAATTGATTAAGTAGCAAGCCTAGATAGATTTCGTGCTCTGAATAAGCATAAGTACTTACTTGCAGCCCAAAAAGAACAGATTATATAATGTTTTTGTTCCTATTTGACTGATTAAATCTAATAAAGCAGTGCACCACTTAGCAATCAAAAAAATATACTATGGAAAAGAAAATAGGGATAAAAACTGACAAAAAAATTTACCCAAAGAACACGTATAATTTAAAAGCTAAGTGGGTATTTAAAGACCATTAAAGGAAGAAATAGGATTTCAATGAAAATCTATATAATAAAGGATACAAACTGACCATGCCAATTTTTTAGAAAACCATCTATTATAATGTGCATGATAGAAGAGTGTTGATGTTGCTATTTGACTACTCAAAGAAAATAGGACAACTATAAGTTCATTGATTGCTTTGATTACATGTTAAGAAAGAAGCAAGGAAACAAATCATAGAAAGAAGCAAACAAACATTTTTCTGGCCCTATAGCAAACAAATTTTAGTCTGTAGAGAATTAACGAAAGTGAATATATAAGACATAATAATGCTCATATAATATACCAGCATTGATTTCATTCATAGCCCTCTTGACATTCTCATCTGGCTCTATATAAACGATTAGTGTTTGAACATTTTCATAGCCATAAGCTAACATAGCCTATTGAAAGAATACAAAATCAGAATCTAGGTAAGCAACTTCAAAGCTCACATCAAAATAAAGTACCACAAAAATTAACCTTCTCGAGTTCTTCTTCCACGACTTTTGCAATTTCATTTTTCTGCTCAAAATCATCATCCAAGTCTAGCTTTGGAACACTCGCTCTGATTACTGTAATAAGAAAGGCAATCTCATCTTTGCAGATAAATAATAAATTAGCTTATTCTGTATCTGCAACATCAAGCAATGTTTTGATTCATACCGTCAAAAACTTAGGCTTGGATTTGGGACCTTGTATTGCTAAGTTTGTAATATGCATCATAGCTCTTATCAGCCAAAGCACGGTATTGAACAAAAGCAACAACATTAACAAATACATTATCCTAAAAGAAAATGACCACAAACACCAATCAATTGTATATCACTGGGAAACAAATTCATGTCTACTAAAATATAACCAAAGTCACAGAAAAATGACAAACCTTTGTCTTGGTCTCACATCGAACATCCAGCTTGTTGAAGACTAAGAGAGATGGTCGGGTAAGTTGACATCCGATAATCGAGGTTAAGTAATGAGTGTATGACCGAAGATCGAGGTTAAGCAGCTCATAGATCCATTTTGGGTGAGAAATAGCAGTGACTCTATGACGGAAATGCATGATGTTAGTTATGATTAGTTTTGATGATGTCTTATATATAGATGCCATTATTAAAAGCAAAAAGATTGAGTATATTGAGTAATATAGTTATCTCCTAAATTGACTAACTACTGTATTTAATGTAGATTAATCCAAGTTGAATTATAGAGATTGATCAAGAAAGTAGATTGAAGAAAGAAGTTCTTGCACGCAATATAATGGGAATATCAGAATGTCAAGGAAGCAAGAAGTTATCAAAGGATTTTGGGAATAGTCAATAGGAAGAGGAAATATTGAAGAAAGTAGAACTTGCAGAGAATGATGAGTCGAAGTTGAATGAGAGAGAATGATCAAGAGAAGAAAGAAAGTATTGAATTAGAGAAAGAAATTGAATCAAAGAAGAAAAGAATGATCAAGAGAAGAGAATAAAGAAAGAGTTGAGTTATGGAGAATGATCAAAAGAAGAAGAAAGAAAGAAGAACTTGTTGAATGGAATGATTATATCATTATTCAAGTTCTAAAAGTCTCCACAATCAAATGGAAGTTGGAATGGCTCAATTCGAGTTAAAGTCAGCAAAAATCAGCTTTCAGATGAGAAAACTCGAGTTTACAACTCAAAACTCGAGTTTCCTACTTCGCTACAATGATTTGCTCCTTCGTACAAGAAAACTCGAGTTAAGAACTCAAAACTCGAGTTTATGACTCAAAACTCAAGTTTAGGAATCAAAACTCGAGTTTGTAGTGTCTTCAGCACCTCTGGCGTCTCTGGACTAGGAAAACTCGAGTTTACAAGTGAAAACTCGAGTTTACAGCGTTGATCAGCACCTCTCGCTACTGCTTCACATTCAGCACGAGCGACGTCTGGTAATTTGATGATATCTCCTAAACCAGAGATCTGATTGAGGTGAAACTAGTGGCATGTGAAACTAGACACCAAATGAGTTATTTTGATATAAAATTCAAGTCCAAAGGAGTTCATGTGAAGGAGCTATGAATTGTGGAAGTTGACAGTGAAATCCACGCCACACAGCAAACCAAGCTTCAATGTTTTGAGTGTATCTCACAAAATACAAATCCGATTGAGCTGAAATCGGTGGCATATGAAAGTAGACTCATATAGCTTTCCATCAAGAATTTAATAGACCAAAACGAAGTTCATACCAGGGAGATATGATCTTCAAAAGTTGACAGTTAGTTCAAGAAGGCTCAACAAAGTCAAAACTCGAGTTTTTGGGTTACAGAGAGCAGCAAACTTTAGAGCATCTTCCAAACTCGAAGTTTGTGAAACCAAAACTCGAGTTTTGATCGACAGAGCAACTGAGTAACACAACCTCAAAACTCGAGTTTTGCAAATGAAAACTTGAGTTTTCATCTCAAATTTCAAAAATCACCATTTCGAAAATCCCGATTCTTCCGATAAACATCCAGATGATTACCCAAATGATTTATAACACTTCTTAACATTATTTATATCATTTGTGTACATGTTTCATATGATCAAAGGCTGTTAAACTGAAGATCAAAGGGAAAGTAAATGCTGATGTCATAACTGGTTCAGAAAACGAAGTTATAACCATGGTTTGTGAACCTGCACGACCGGACTGCCGGCTTGCCGGAACCGCAAACCGGCCGAAAGCCGGTCTGGTTTAGGGGAAAACGGGTTGACTCGGTGACTTCCGTAACTCGGCCTGAACCGGCCGAGTTGGACGGTCACCGAGTCAGGCCAGTATTTAAAAAAAAAAAAGAAAGGGTGGAAGATAGAGATCGCCATCTGGGTTTGTCGCCGGTTGAAGGTGAGAGCTTCTTTTGTCCCTTCAATGGACCTGCTCGACAATACCTTATGCGATGAAGACGATGAACAGATCCGGTTCGCGTTCTCGCCCTCCCTCTCTGGTTCAAATGCGCTTCAAGGAAGAGGATGACTCGGTGAAGCCACGCCTCCTTCTTCTTCTTCTTTTTTCTCGGTGGTTCCCGCACCTCCTCCTTATTTTTTTTGTTGCTCTTGCTACTCCTCCTTTTTTCTCCATTGAGTCGCCGTGCCTCCGATGCATTAATAATGAGAAGACGTGTTCTTCTTTTTGGCTCAGGAGAAGACGTGTTCTTCTTTCTAATGAAAAGCAAATGTTTAGACTTGCACGCCTCCTTTAATGTCTCAAAAGGCGTGCCTTTTGTCTTTTCTTTTTTAAAAATTTATGGGACCTATTATATAATAGAATAAATCATAGATATTTAACTATCGGTTTAACTCCGGTTCAGTGACCGGTCCGATTTTAAGAACCTTGGTTCTAATGGCTAGTTCCATCTGAGTCTAACGGCTATATTTCTTTATCCAACAGTCATTAAATCTTCAAATGGTCATATATTGATCTCTACCTATAAAAGAGGACAGATTCAAGCAAAAAAACGTAGAGACACAAGCCTACATCTTCAACATGCTGATATTCTGTTTTTCATAACATTTACTCTCTGTTTTCAATTCTTACATAGCTTATCTTTGAGAGTGAAATGATTTGTATTGTGCTTCAAAGTTTATTCATTTACTTCGAGAGAGAAGATTCACCGTAAACATCTTATCATGCTATTCGAGAGTTACTCAAGATTGGGTGATCTTGAGTGGGAAACACATTGTGTTGATAACAAACTTTGTAAGGGGAGTGAATCCTAGTGAGAGGATTACTTCGAGTACGTGAGTGTGTAATCAAGCAAGTGTATTGATTACAGTTTGTAAGAGGAAGTGAATCCTAGGAGAGGATTACTCCAAGTACAGAACGTGTAATCAAGTTGAAAGAAGATAGTGGATTGAAAATCTCAAGTGGAGCTTGAGGACTGGACGTAGGTCAAGGATTGGACCGAACCAGGATAAATCTTAGTTTGCATATTCTCTTCCCTTATCTCTTATGTTTCCAGTATATATGTTTGAATGACTATCTATTGCTTTATAATTATTTACTGTCATACAAACTAGTTTTACTAAGTTGCAAAAAGATTTTCAAAGTTCCTAAATTTTTATACTTCACCCAATTCACCCCCTCTTGGGTTCAGCCGATTCTTACACATGAGTTAGAATAGAATACCTTGAGTGGAGGCCAGTAAAAGAAGGAACAGATTTGAAACGCAACAGTGAAGAAGAGCAGGCCTAGATCTGGCGGAAGAACAAACGGACGGAACTTCCATGGATCTAGTTGTCAAAGCTCCTAGAATACGGAAGTGGCTGCCGGTGTCGGGGAAGAAAGGAGGATTTTCTTCAGGAGTGCGATAATGAAGAAGGGAAAATCTTTCTCAGAGCTGAGCTAAGGGTATAGCTGGTAGAGCTGAGGGGCTCGAAGCTCCTAGAAGACAGAAATGGCTGTCGGTGTCGATAAAGAGAGAAGGATTTTCTTCAGGAATGCGAAAATGAAGAACGAAAAAGCTTTTTTGGTGCTGAGCTAAGGGTATAGCTGGCAGAGGTAAGGGGAAATTTCGTGAATGGAGGGTAAATCTCTATCGGCAGCAATGAAGATGGAGTAAATGAAGAGGGGCAATTTTGTAAATGAATGAATGATACGGTTGTTGGGAAGCGTGAAAAGAATTCAGACACCTCAGTCAGCAATTAATGACTCTAAAATTTCAAATACGTTTTTTTCCAACAAATATGATTAACTATTAAGGTGAAACCTGCAGTAGGGTATATAATATACGAATGAATTCCTTCTACCTCCACCTCCTCAAGCACGGAGCCTCAAAAATCAAACAACTTGGCATATGTAGCTGACCCTATCGAAATAAACAGTGATTTGTGAGTGCATGAACAGTGGATGGCTTAAAATGCTATTGCTATTAAGTTTATATTGATGATTCCATAATACCCTACTTCACCAATTTGTTAGATGAGTCAAGACACACATACACACGCGCGCACGCGCACACACACACACACACACACACACACACACACACACACACACATATTCATTTGATTTTACGCCATAATTTTGGTCAACAAAATCATTGGAAATAGAACTCAATAGAAAAATGGTAAAGAAGTGAAAAATTGAAGTCCTTTGAGTTACATAAGCATCCACCGACTTTGACCTCTCAATATCTATTAAATCCCATGTCTCTTCATCTCCAATTCCGTCAGATCAATAAATGAGAGAAGGAAGAGCTCATAAAAAATACAAAAATGGCGAATGGAGTTCTTAGAGGAGAGAGAAATGAACCCTAAGCAAAATCACCTACCGAATCACCTCCAATCCAAAAACTCCCTTCACAAATATTGTTCTACACCTTGAGAGCTTCAATCCTATGGTTTTAGTTTTCTCATAGGAGAAGTTTCAAGTCATTGGATTAGTCGAGTTACTATCAAAATTCCAAACCGACTGTAGAATCGTGATAAGATAAGCGTAAGCTTCGTTTTAAAGCAATTAGTTTGAAGTTTGGATGATTTTTTGAATACTTTGTAAAACTATATTTTCAGCCATCTAGGGTTCTTGGAGCCTCATGATGATTTGTTCATGAATATGTGACTATATGATGATTTGGGAGCATATGAACCTTGTTTGGTGGATATATTGTGAATTGGTAAATTGTCACATTTGAGCTTTAATTTTGGTCTGAATAGGGCATGGTTAAGGAGTGGAATTTTGGCCATTTAGATTATTCCATTGTTTTCAAAACAAAAAATTGTGTAAGATAGTGGTTCGTCAGAATTTTGAAAGCTCCGGGATTGGATTACACTAAAACCTTGATATCTATTCGGAAAAATCCTATGCGAACAGCAATATTGTGTCACATTTTTGGGGAAGCAAATAATGTCAAATTGCCATGAAATTTTATGGGATTAAAGTATATATAATAATCTTTAATTTGATATGTAATAGGTCGAATTTTGGTTTGAGTACTTTTTTTTTTTGCCTGAAAGAATCAATTTTATGACCAAAAAAACAAGTATTACACACACTAATAGGTCGAATTTTGGTTTGAGTACATTGAGTTATGAATTTTTGAACATAACTTAAAATTCTGGAATGCAATCTGGATGTCATCCCTTGTTTGGTGAAATTTGCACTGATATGTGTGTGGCTGGTTATTGGAACTATTTTTGCATGATATTACACTTAATAATGAGTCTATAGGTTTTGGAATTACCCCATTTAGACACCTGTGCTAAGAGTTATAATTTTTCAAAGTTACAGCACAGATTATGGAAAAGTAGGGCAAATATGTGAAAATGAAGGAAACAATGAAATCATAGACAAAACCTAGGTCTAGTAATTCCATGTTTAGTTATAATGTATTAGATGACATTTGAAATGTCAAGAGTTGATATTAGTATTGACCATTGTCCATAACGTGTATTTATAGGAAATCGTAATTCTCAGAACACACGAGGTTCACGAAGTTTATTTGGATAAAACAATAAGGTAGTAACTCTAATCTCACATACTCTATATAGCTATGTATGTTTGTTGAATCATATTGTGAATGTTTCGTCCTGTATGGGACCAACACCACTCGCGGCTTGATTGATCGGAAGGGCTGACCATGGAGTACCTTCCCAGTGGTTAGAACTAGGCTAGGGCTTAATGGACCGAGGTTCTTAGGTGGCTATCCTAGTTGCATTTGGGCGACTTGAGCACTTTCTATTGAGAACGCTGGTGGATTTCAGATAGGACTCTCAATAGTTCCTAGTCGAATATTCCTAGTTGGGTGTCCCAATTGAGAACTCCAATGTACGGGAGGACTCTCGGTGTATGCCACTTCATTATACCTAGTGCTAGGGGTTGTGTGGTGTGTATTTATGAACTGCCCTAGTTAGGTGTCCTGATTGAGAACTCCAATGTATGGGAGGACTCTCGGTGTATGCCAATTCATTATACCTAGCGCTAAGGGTTGTGTGGTGTGTATTTATGAACTGCATTATCGGAATGTTTTATGCTGTGTGGACTATTCATTTTGATTAACCTTCATATGCTATATATAGTTTTTCTATGAGATTAACGTGCTACTATGGGGTTCAAATTGAATCCCAGATGTCCCTAAGAGGATAGGTTTCGGACATGGTCAAAGCAGCAATAATATCTCCAAAGGAAAGGCTATGATTACGAAGTAATGATAGTTGCTGCAGATGGGGGTGAATTGGGGATTTCAGAAATTCTTTTTTGATCACCAACACAACAGATGAATACCAAGGTGAAGTAGAGATAGAGAAGAAGAGCTTAACACGTAGGATTTATACCGTCTTGGTCTAACTCCTTGACCTACGTCCAACACTCCGACTCTGGGATTTTCTACTATCACTCAAGAACAATTACACACTCGTACTCGATGATCCTTTCTCCCTAGGACTCACTCCCCTTACAAGCTATAATTGTATACAATCAGATACACACTATGTACTCGAAAGTTATCCTCTCCCTAGGATACACTCCCCCTTACAAGTTGTACTCTGATTTACCCAATCTCTAAGTCCACCGACTTGAGATTCTTACAATGAATGATATACAAAGAAATAGACTCTCTCTAAGAGTAGATATTGATAAACACTGAAGCTCAATGTATCAAATATACAAATAAATGAATAAGCAGTAAAAGACTGATATTTTCGTGTAAGCTTTCTGTGTGAGTCTTCTCTGCTGAGAAACTTCAAATCTTCATGTATTTATAGTGATTTGAAGTAGGTGAACGTTATAGATCCGTTGAGGCTTCAACCCATTCGAAAATATAGCCGTTATGGGTGTTTCTCCATGAATCTATCTCATGACCACTTGCCGTTTGAATATAGCCAGTTGGGAAACTTTTACGCATTTGAATATTTTAATTTTGGCTCTTCCCATGTGGTCTTGCTTGAAGAATGATGATGTTCACTTTTAGTTGGTGGAGGCTTGTTGTCTCAGATTGAGAAATGGCTGCCTATCTTGCCACTCGTATTCCATTTGCTTTGTTTAAGAAGATATAATATAATAATACAAGTTGCACATTGGGTTGCTTTATTTTTCTTTTAAAGCAAATCCAAATCTTTTGAAATCTCACAAGCAAACTAGTTAAGACTGGTTAGAAATATAGATAAGAATCATTTAAATCACATACAACCAATTCGCAGATTCAAATTCCTAATGTATAAATCAAACTAAACATTTTAAACTCAAATGCGTTTATCGGTTCCTAGCGTCCCGAACTCGAGTTTGCCATGCTAGGCTCGAGTTTGCCGAACATTTAAAATGAAGTTTCACCTTCGTCTGGACCAAACCGAGGTTTGCGTAGAGAACCCGAGGTTTGTAAAATTTGTTCGAACCAAACCCGAGGTTTGCATATTTAGGCTCGAGTTTAGACTTCTATCGAGCAAACCATCAGGTTTTCAATTTAAAACACATCTTGATCAAAGCACGAACTCGAGTCTATAAGTGAGTGAACTCGAGTTTGACACTATTCATGTCAAAAATCAGTTTTAACTCTCAAAACATAAACCGGAGGTTTCCAGTGCAAACCGGAGGTTTTCTCAAGTTAAAATCATTTTGCTCTCTGTAAGGCATGAACTCAAGTTCATAAACTTAAACTTGAGTTTTCTCAACTTAGAAAACTTTTGGCCTCGACGCAAACCGAGGTTTATAGGAGCAAACCGGAGGTTTATGAAAATCTCATTTGAAAAATTCTTCCCGCTGAGGCAAACTCGAGTTTGTCATAAGCAAACTCGAGTTTACATGTTTGTAAACTCTTTGAAGATTTTCTCGGGAGGTGCGAACTCGAGGTTTGAAAAATTGAGTCTCAAGTTTAAAATGCAAACTTGTGAGTTTTGCCTTCGCAAGAGCAAACTCGAATTTTCCAAATCTAGGCTCGAGTTTGGCGCTGACAGAATGTTTTTGGGTTGAAATCAACAAGTTTAAATCTCCATTTAGCTTATCCAAAAACATCCATACATGTTTACAATTGTTAGTTATCATCAAAACACATATAGAACTAACACTGGGATCACCGGATCTTGAAGCTGTATGATACGAACTGCATATGGATTCATATTATTATGTATTTCTTTCCAGATACATATTCTTGGAATCGAGAAAAGAACTTGACAATGGAGGAGGGTCCCGATGATGTTGATGTTTTTATCAGACACATCCAGAATATTGTAGATACATATTTGTGGATGGATGAACTTGACTAATTGTAGTTGATCTAAACCTGTATTTTTGCACTGGTACTATATGACGCAACTTTCTAGGGTAAAGTACAGTAGTAGTTAGTACCCAGCACCCCTATTCTGTTACAGTGTAAATGGGTTAATCGTGCTCAAGCCAGGGAAATAGAATGATGGGTGACCTCCCTAGAATGTTTTGTAAAAGTGATATAATGAAATGTTTTGAGCATGACATGTACTTGTTGTTGGGATCCGTACATGCAGCGGAAGCATTTTCATCCATTTGAAACCTACGAATCCCTTGAGAGGATCTATCAATGGCGTTTAAATCAAGTTAGAAAAGAACCGAATCATACCTATACGAACCGGTGTGCATCTCATTCAAATAAGAACTCATGGGCTACGTACTCGATCAACAAGAGCCGACTCGAATCCACTCCCCATCGTATCCACACCGAATAGCACTCGAACACGGACGGCCGTGCTAGCACCTTCAAACTTTACGTCTCTCCTTTTCTCTCTAGGGTTTCTCGCGGCTTTTCTAATATGACTGACAAGATGTCATGTGGGTTTGTCAAAACCCCATAGGCGTATTATATATACAAAATCAATCCCTATTAATCTTGAATATTAATTCAGATTAAAATAATATATTGATTAAATCTATCTAATAGATCTAATCAAATCTATTTATTTAATCCGAATTAAAAGCCTTTTGATTTAATTTAGAGTAAATAACCTTTTCTCGTCCCTTACTAAAAAAGGTTCTTTTTAGTTCATAAAAAGAATGAATAAGGGTAAATTGGTTGACATTTTAATCCCTTACGAATTTCCAAAAGGTCATTTTTAGTCCCTTAAAAGGACGAATAAGGGTCGATTTTTTTGTAAGGGACCAAAATGGGGTCCGTGTTTTTGTCGTGGACCGAAAAGGTATTTACTCTTTAATTTATCTCTATAAATTAAACCTAAGATATGATATCTATCTATTTAATTAAATCGAGATACTATATCTCAATTCTAATTAAATCAGATATATGATATCTTTATTCAAAATTAAATCGAGATACAATATCTCTATTTGTTTTAGATATTTAATTTATCAAATAAATTAAATACAAAATAAATATTATATTATAATATTATAATCTCTATTAAATAATATTATTATATTATTTTGAATTTAATAATATATATATATATCCATCCTAGATTAAATACAGTATTCATTAAATCTTAGACATATCTAAGATTCAATGAATCTGGATACTATTGCTCGTGTTGGCCTATTTTTGTGTACGACCCTGCAGGCCCACATGAGATTGACAGCGGGCCAATATTGTACCATCCCACAAGTCGCAAGCGGCCTCTAGCAAGACATTGTGACTACCCAATTCATATGGGGATCGATGATACGGTACAACCTATCATACAATCATGTTACGTCTCTTTTGTCACGCGATAATTTGGTCAAGGATGAGGCATGGATAATGTCAACTTCCTGTTCTTGACCATTACTTTCTTGATTCTTGAGTAGTCTAATAATAGAAATGGAAACTCCTTTCCATCGTAGTATGGCCATACATTTCTTAGACTCACTCATTGAGGGGCCCAGTATTATCCCCCTACAAATGTCAGAGACAAATTCCATCTTGGTCATTCACATTCCTCTGCATAAAAACCACTTATCCCGATCTAAACCTTTATCATCACCCGGTCAAAGGTGACTTTAGACTAGGTCAAATACCAGCAACTCTCATGTAGGAATCCATGATGATCTCAGGCCAAAGGGCGTTGCGACGCGGTTATACATGAGATAAGCTTATGACTAAATCCATGCAAACTTTCTCATAGTGGGTCGGTCCACCACCTTGTACTCTTACAGTGTCTATGACTTTGATTCGTATCTCCATACCTCATCAAAGTCATACTCGGTCTTATTTCATCTTCGCTCCCACGTAGATGATGACCGACTGTGGACATTTAGGAAAATCTATAAGATATATCCAAAGATACAGCTTATCACTATAAACATGCAAATGAAATGATAACTAAAGGAGAATATTTTAAATAACATAAATGTTTAAAGTACAATGACTTGCCCCTAGGGCATAATTTCCAAAAGACTCCTACTTGCACTAGGTGCAATCATTAATTACTCTAATTCCCATTGCCCTAACATGACGCTCATGTGTTGCTTGTACAAGCGGCTTAGTAAAAGGATCAGCTACATTGTCTTCTCCTAGTACTTTGCATACGTTTGTATCACCTCTTTCATTGATCTGTCTGATAAGATGAAATCGCCTGAGTATGTGCTTGGTCCTTTGATGTGATCTAGGCTCCATGGTTTGCGCAATAACGTGTTCGTTCTCGAAGAGATTTTGATGATTGCCAACAATTGTAAACGAAGAATGAGGATTTGCTCTCGATGTTGGAAAACCCCGAGTGAGAGCAAACCTCGAGGTTTCGGGAAAACCTCGAGGTTTGGCCTTATGAGGGAAGTATCGAGGTTTTGTATTCTAACTTGAGAAAACTTGGTTTCACAAAGATATGTGAAACCTCGAGGTTTATTAAGAAACCTCAAGGTTTTGATCTTCCGAGAAAACCCGGTTTCACACCAAGTTGTGAAACCTCGAGGTTTACCTCAAAACCTCGAGGTTATGCCTTGGCGCCAAACTAAGGATTTTAAAATTATATGTGAAACCTCGAGTATTATCGAAACCTCCGTGTTTCGGCTTCCAGAGAGCTAATGGTTTTCAACGAATTGAAAACCTCGAGGTTTCCATAGAAACCTCCGGAGTTTTGTTTTGGGTCAAAACAAACAACCTTGTCATTTGGGCAAAACCTCGAGTATTTCTGAAAACCTCGACTATTGTGGCAACCCGAGAGCAAATGAACTTGCACTCATTCTAAAACCTCGAGGTTCCTTGAGAAACCTCCGGGTTTGGTTTCATCGCATCTTTGCCGGGTTTCACACATGATGTGAAACCTCGAGGTTTCGGACAAACCTCGAGGTTTGGAGTAAACCCAAGGAACATTCGTGATTGCAACAAGATAAACCTCCGTGTTTAATGATAAACCTCCAGGTTTGAGGTTTTGATGTAAAAACGTGTTCAAGCTTAAATGAGCAAACCTCGAGGTTTGTGAACAAACCTCCGTGTTTCGGACGTTGTTTGAAATTCGAACTTAACGATTTTGCTATACCTTCGTGTTTGATCTCAATGCTTTCCATGATTATTCCTTATTGGTACTAGATATATTTAATCATCTTTTTAGTGAGTTTCAGGATGATCAAGGAAGTTTTACGAAGGTTTAAAGCAAAAGCAAAAGTGATGTCGAACATTAAATGCTCAACCCGAAACTTGCATCCTTTTGGTTAATCCATCTCGTACACGGTTGCAAAGCATTAAAGAATGATTTCTACATTAAGCAACATCCTCCCCAACGGATCAATTTGCGAGAGTCAACTCGACCATCCAACCAAACTGGACTAAGTGAGTTTCGTAAAGAGAAGAAGACCTAAGTAGCTCACAACTTCGTGGATCATCTCCAACGGTCGATTATCTATGCAACGGTCAATTAATGCCGTCTAGCTATAAATAGAGCTGCATTCAATTCTTCTCAACCACTACAACAACCGAAAACGCACAAGCATTCAAGTTTCTTAACTACCTTTCGCCACTTGTATTCGTCTTTTGACATTATAAGCTTCAAGTGTTTATTATCATCTACTCTTAGAGAGAGCTTTTATCTCGTAAATCATTTATTGAAAAGAATCACAAGTCAAGGGGACTTGGTGATTTGGGAGTTCATTGATTACAACTTGTAAGGGGAGTGAGTTCTAGAGAGAGAACTACTCTTTGAGTACATAGTGTGTAATCTTTGTGATAGTGAAAAACCCGAGAGTCCGGGACCGGATGTAGGTCAAGTTGTTAAGACCGAACCAAGATAAATTCTCGTGTTTCACTATTCTTCTCTCTACTGTTCATCTCTGTTTTTGTTATCTAAAAACAGAGTAGATTCGAAAAGTTTTTAAAATACCCAATTCACCCCCTCTTGGGTATATAGCTCCACTTTCATAACGCCGCTATTGTCACAGAACAAGACTATTGGATTTGAGATGGTAGGAACCACCCCCAATTCAGTTATGAACTTTCTGATCCAAATGGCTTCCTTAGCTGCATCCGATGCTACTATATACTCAGCTTCTGTTGCAGAATCAGCTACAGTGCTTTGCTTAGAGCTCTTCCATCTTACCGCACCACCATTCAACAGGAATACATATCCTGATTGCGATCTTGAATCATCTTGTTCGCTTTGGAAACTCACATCTCGTGTAACCAAATACACAAACCTCATCCTCCAAGCCACCATATACCAAGAATAAGTCCTTAGTCCTTCTTAAGTACTTTAGCATATTCTTGACAGCAGTCCAGTGACCCTCACCGAGATCTTGTTGATATCTGCTAGTCATACTCAATGTTACACCTCCACCGGCCTCGCCCTTTCGGGTGGCGGGTTAGAGGGATTCCTTTTATTAATTACCTTTCCTTTACTTATTAAGTTCTTTAGCATGCATTAGAGTGAGCGTGATAGAGCACAAAACCGGCTTGGACTAACTACTGTATTGGTAAAAGTAAAACAACAGAAAATATAAGTCCCTGAAGGGTTAAGGGTACAGTAATCCAAAATAAATCCCAGAAATATAGTACAGTCATCCAAAAAGTAAGGTAAAAAATATGGTAGGGCATTCCCTACTCTTCACCGCATCTCCGAACCCTACCTCGTCAAAAGTGGTCTTCACTGATCGGTACGCTCCCCTGCAGCTGTAGAAGCGGCTGGAGTCTGAGATTGGCCCCCAGAGTAACCATCAATACTCAAATATTAAATGTGTAAGGAGTGTGTAAGTTACCATGCTAGATAAAAATATAAGAGCATGCCAAGCACATACCATATATGCATTCAGATCATACCACAGTAAAACATACATCACAATCCATAGAACCCGTACAGCTGCCTTACCAAGGCAAGCCTCGGTCTCATTGGACTCTCAACCCGTAAAGCCACCCTTACTAGGCCAGCCCCAGACTGAAACTCAACCTGTACAGCCGCCATAAGGCCGGCCTCAGACTGAACGTCCTCAGCGTTAGGAATCATACAACTCTGTATGCATATTTGGCACAAATATATACAAAGAGAAACACACATGGCAAATCCATGTTTCCCAAGTAAGTAAATTTTTGTCTAAATCATTGATTCTTCATTTATATGAATTGTTTTCATGTCTGTTAATTTCCATTTTAATGATAGTGCATTCAAGGCTAGATTGATTTCTGGAAAATGAGAGCAGGGTGGACCGAAGTGGTTTTATCCGAAAGTAAGTAGTTTCAATTCAAGTTATTACATTGACACAGTAGCTTTCGATATGCCTTTATTTGTTTTAACAATTTGCTTTTGATTTATAATACCCTTGACAACCAGGGAACTCTGAGTGCAGATACTACGTTATCTCTAATATGCATACCATCGTTGAAAGCGGACGTACAAATGGTTTTCAACACGTACGTAATCGCTCCGTGATTCTCAAATGATAATATTTTTGTTGTTGTACTTGAGTTGTTAATTATTTCATTCACTTCATTGGTTTAACTTATACCTTGTTTTCCAATTTATAGCTTTTTGATAGTGTGGATCTGTGCTTGGAGGAAGACATCGATACAGTTCGAGACGCTTTGGCTGCACATTTTCTTCAACACATATAGATATGTACGTCATGTGTTGCCTTTTCGCCTTTATGCCTCCATTTAATTGACGATATGTGTAGTAGCAATGCAACATGCTTTACACTTCTGGCATGGTTAAAACTTGAAACTATTGGATTTTTGAAGAAGTGAGATTTAAGAGTTTAAAATATATCCCGCAAATTTGTTGCTAGAAGTTTTTTATTTGTTTTTTTTTTCCTTCTAACTATCTCTCAACTAACTCTTATTTTTTCTTCGCATAATCATGTTGTTGATTTCCTTTTTGGTTGTATTGTTTGGACTCATCATTGGAAGACCATTTGCATGATTATTAGGGATAAGCTTTGGGTTCCACCAGGCATTGATTAGTGTGGGTTCAAATTGAATCTTATGCATTTATCTTAAGTCTGGATATTTTGATTATCTGTGAGACTATCGGGTGCTATGAGTGGCAGCTCTTATTTGAAGAGTTGGGTGATTTGAGATGGGTTCAAACCCGGTGTTGGGTTATAATTTGGTATGTTTGGTAAATTTGAGTGACCTCCACTAGTTCTAGTTGTGCATAGAGAGTGTATATGTCCTGAATATGGAAGTGTGTGCCATTAGTGGATTTTATCAAACTTGAAAATACATTAAGCTCAAGTTGCTTTATGTGGTTACCAAGTCTTCTTACATCTGCAATATGGATAATGTATGCAGGGAAAGTGCTTGAAAGATTGGGCAACTCAACCCCCTCCTTCCCCTCAAATTAATCCCATACTTGAGGATTTGTTTAGTGCTAGGAACTAGGAAGTGCTTTTTGTATTTTAATTTGTTCTATCATCGTTGTTATATGGTTTCAATTTTTTTTTTTTTGTAATTATTTCAATGCCCAGTAAGAAATATATGTAGTAGGTGATATTTTTTTAAAAAAAATGTATATATAAGGCATCCTAAATTTAGGTCTAGGATGCCTTATATACAATATTTGGCGTCCTGATTATACATAGAGGACGCATAAAATTACTTTTTGGCGTCCTGGAATTAAAATCAGGACGCCCAAAATCACGCCCTAATTACTTGATGCTTTGACAAAAATAAGGCGTCCTATGTTTTATTCAGGACGCCTTATTTGAATAAAACATAGGACGCCTTTGTTAAGGCATCCTGAATAAATCATAGGACGCCAAAAATCTTAATTTACAACTACCCCTGGTCAGACGTCCTTCTGAAAAGGGACGTTAATTGCCTCTAATTTAGGATGTTAATTTGCTTTTTTGTAGTATTGATTTTTAATACAGTACCCCTCTAATTTCTCTTCATATATAGCTATAGACACATACAAATGTCATTTGATTAGATTCCCTCTCATTTTTGACACGCATATAGGCTTGGTTTTGTCACTTCACGTGTCTCAGACCTAACCCTCAATCTTGTTAGTTTTGCAGACAATTTTTCCAAGAAAGGAACTTTTCATTGGTTGAACCCCACACAAATACCCTGTTGCTTCTTTCATTGCTTTCACATGTAGATGCCATTTAATTTGCATGATATATCCTATACCTAGCTTTTCACATTTATAACTGTGCTGAATGAGAGCATTATCTTTGCAGTGTCCAACTACAAATGAAATAATTAAATCCTAACATTCGAGTTGCTGATAGTGTAATGGAGAATATTAACAGAAAAGTAAGACACCATTAGGCCTTCTTTGTAAGGAATATACATTTTTGGTGGCTTAATTAATACAATATTTAGTCTTTATAGTTTAGCCTCATTTTAGTTTTAGTTCCTGTAGTTTCAAAAATATAAGGACTAACATTTGAGACGAAAATAAACTCAAGAAACCAAAATTAAAATGAGTGTAAACTATTAGGCCAAACACCAAAATTAAAATGAGTGTAAACTATAACACCCCAATTGTTGTAATTATTATACTTATAATTACTATCAATTAATTAGAAGCTTTATCTTCAATTATTATTATTATTTTATTTTGTTATGATAATTTAATTGGTGAAATAATCCAAAAGAGTAAAGGCAAGGGCGAAATGGTCAAATCTTCGACCTTCTAATTTTGAATTATGTTTACCATAAGAAAGAAGAGAGAACTAGGTGATTTAAATTATGGACAGGCCCAAACTCAAAATGCGGGTCCACAGCAATTGACCGACGTAAATGGGACCGATAAGGACCAATTAGGGTTCCTTTGGATTGAGTGGGACAAGTGTGGGCCACTGGGAAGTTTGGAGGGCGCCTCATGGGAGTGTTTATTTAAGGGGAAAACATCTTAAAAAGATGAAGAAAAGTGTAAAGAGAAACATCCCGTTGACCTACGGACCCACACCGGGCCGTGTAGATCGGAATTGGACCGATAAAGTGGGAAAAAGGGAATTAAATACAATGAATCAGATATGTAGGGCCCCTTAGGCGCCACATATCCCCTCTGACTATTAAAAATATTTGCTTGGAGAAAAAGGAAGAAAAATCAAGTGTAAAAGTCAAATCGTGGGTCCCACATTCGAGAAAAAATGGCAAAATGGGAATAAATGGGTAAAAATTAATTAGGGCAGACATGTGGGCCCAAAATTGTGCCACATATGTCCTTTGGGGAGACAATACATGCAGGGGAAAATTTGGTAATTATTAAAAAGTTCTGGGCCACAATTGTAATTTTTAAAAGTTTCGGGCCAAAACGGGTAATTTGCCCCAAAAGCAGAAAATATCCAGTTATTTTTGGAGGGGATGTGCCACTTGGCAGATCCCTAGAGATCCCTGGAATTTTCTAGATTTACTTGGGGAAAAAGCCAAAAACCGGATGAATTTTAGACGAAACTTACGCCGCTGATCCAAAAATAACCCGATTAATTTCACATTTATTAAAAAGATAATTTCACTCTTCTTTCACCCTTGAGGACAAAATTTACAGAAGCTAAGAGAGAGACCAGTCAGCCATCATACCCAAAGCTCCAAGACCAAGATCCCAAGTTCATCAATCAGTTCTCCGATTCTAGGTAACACCGAAAACCTCATCTTCTTGAGTTCTTAATTAAGTATTTTCGTGCATAAGGTTGTTGCTTGGTGTTAGGGTTGGATTTTTTCATTTTTAAGGTCACCAATGGCTCTGGAACGTGATTTTGTGTAGGGTATAGTCATGGGTTAAGTTTCCGAAGTCGAAAACACCGAAAACATTAAGTTAGAGCTTACCGCGTTTAGGGAATCTGGGCAGTGAAGCTTCTAATGCGTTTTTGAGGTGGTAAATAAAAAAAAAATTTGAGCTGAAATTTTACATGAAGCAACTAAACATCCGGGGCATGAATCTACATATATAATATGATAAATTTTGATAATATTTACTGGGTTAAATTAATGGTTGAAAAAGAGCCTAGAATCGGGGTGCGAATCGGACCCGAGAAGATAACAATTGCTACAAGCCGAATTAAGTGTACTTTGGTCTGGATATATTTTTCCTGAAACATAGACTTTTCAAAGGTTCCAATGGCACTGTTTTCATACAAAAATGATTTTTTTTTTTGGAATTTATTAAAAATCTTGGAAGTTGGGCCAGAATCACTGAGCTCGGTTTTAGCAAGAAAGATGTAAGGGTATTTTTGTAAATACGAAAATGGTATATTTTGATGTATTTAGGTCGGGGATATTGTTGGAAAGATCTGTTGGGATCCGTACATGCAGCGGAATTAAAAACTTATGAATCCCATTGGAGGATCTATCAACGGCGTTTAAATCAAGGTTCGTTAGAAAAACCGTACCTATGCGAAGGGTTGAGTGTTTCGTTCAATTCGATTACGGTGCGCATCGCCGCTTCGTGGCGTCTCGATCGTTGTACGTCTTAAACGTGGTGCGATCTCATTCAATCAAATAGGAGCAGACTTTTTGAGTCTCCTCCCTATACCGGTATCCACACGAATGACGACCTTCGAACACAGGCGGTAGAGTGCTAGCGTCTACAAGGTTTTCTCGCGTCTCTCCTTTCTCTCTAGGGTTTCTTGCGGCTTCTCTAATTCATCCATTCGCTTAATACGACTAGATCAATATCTATTTAAAGACTTTCTAAAACCCTAATGAGTCGTATTAAAATATTCCAAAATTAATCCAATTAATATTGAAATTCGAATCTAAATTAAAACAATATATTAATTAAATTTGTCCAACAAATCTAATCAAATATATTTATTTAATTTAAATTATGAGCCTACAGATTTAATTTATCTTTATAAATTAAATCGAGATATAATATCTTTCTATTTAATTAAATCAGATAGTACATCTTTATTCGAAAATTAAATCGAGATACAATATCTCAATTTATTATAAATACTATATATAATAATATTATTATCAATAAATAATATCATTATTATTTTTGAATTTAATAATAAATACACACACACACACACATATATATTCATCCTAGATTAAATACTTTGTATTCATTAAATCTTAGACATATATAAGATTCAATGAATCTGACACTTTTGCTCATGTTGGGCTACTCTTGTGTGCGACCTATTGCAGCCCACATGAGATTGGCGGTGGCTAATATCGTACCAGCCCACAAGTCGCAAGCGGCCTTTAGCAAGACATTGCGACTACCCAATTCATATGGGGATCGATGATATGATACTACCTATGATACAACCATGTCACGTCCCTTTTGTCACACGATAATTTGGTCAAGGATGAGGCATGGATAATGTCAACTTCCTATTCTTGACCATTACTTTCTCGATTCTCGAGTAGTCCAATAATGGAAACTCCTTTCCTTCGTAGTATGGTCATACATTTCTCAGACTCACTAATCGAGGGGCCCAGTATTATCTCTCTACAAATGTGAGGGACAAATTTCATCTTGACCATTCACATTCCTCTGCATGAAAACCACTGATCCCGATCCAAGCCTTTATCATCACCCGATCAAAGGTGACTTTTGACTAGATCAAAGATCACCGAATCATCATGTAGGAATCCATGATGATCTCAAGTCAAAGGGCGTTGTGACATGGTTATACATGAGATAAGCTTATGACTAAATCCATGCAGCTTTCTCATAGTGGGTCGGTTCAATACCCTGTACTTTTACAAGTGCCTATGACTTTGATTCGTATCTCCATACCTCATCAAAGTCATACTGGTCTTATTTCATCTTCGCTCCCGCGTAGATGACCGACCAAGGACATTTAGGAAAATCTATAAGATATATCCAGGGATAAGTTATCACTATAAACATGCGAATGAAATGATAACTAAATGGAGAATAATGACTTGCCCCTAGGGCATAATTTCCAACAAG
Organism: Acacia acuminata; assembly: GCA_019022655.1. Lineage (NCBI taxonomy): Eukaryota > Viridiplantae > Streptophyta > Magnoliopsida > Fabales > Fabaceae > Acacia > Acacia acuminata. The sequence goes on along the minus strand of JAFJYI010000098.1, from coordinate 1,476,402 downwards.
ATCACTAGGCATAAAAATATTAAAAGCAGTATCCACACACCAGGTAGTAATCGCTTTACTCAGATATCTTGATGTTTTTTGTTGTATGTTTGTATTTGCCATGTGTGTTTTTGTATATTTTCTGCCAAATATGCATACAGAGTTATATGGTTCCTAGTGCTGAGGACGTTGGTCTGAGGCCGGCATTGGTTGGCGACTGTACGGGTCAATAAGTCCGGGGCTGTCCTGATGAAGGTAGCTTTACAGGTCGTGACTTCGGTAAGTCCGGGGCTTGCCTTGGTAAGGCAGCCTGACGGCACGTGGTAGTTGGTGATGTGTGTATTTCTGTTTGCATATGTGGCATGGTTGGCATGTTATATTGTGTTTTCATATCTGGCATGGTTACCTACATACACTCTACACATATAGTATTTGAGTACTGACGGTTACTTTGGGGGCCAACACTGGACTCCAAAAGCTTATGTGGATAAAGAGGGGCGTGCCTGAGTATAAAGGCCTTTTTGCAGAGGTAGGATGGTGGTACTAGTGAAGGATAAGGGATGCCCTATCATGTTTTGTACTTTGTTTTTGGGGATAACTGTACTTATATTTTGGCCTTTTCTGTTGGATGACTGTATCTTAACCCTACGAGGACTTTACTTTCTGTTGACTTACTTTTTACCAGTACGTTAGTTTGTCCAAACCGATCCTGTGCTCTATTGCGCATACTCTAACTTGTCATTAAATGGACTAATAATAAGGGAAAGGTAATTATAAAAGGAATCCCTCTAACCCGCCACCCGAAAGGGCGAGACCGGTGGAGGTGTAACATAAACTATAAAGCCAAACATTGTATCAAGGATAAAGATGCAAAAATATTCCTGAACTTTTTTCCAAATCACCTAACGTCATAGGCTTTTCCAAGGTATAAAAGTACCTATAAACTTAAAAATCAAAGCAAAAATGTCAAGACGGTTAAATTGACCAGTTTAACCATAAAATTATTAGGTGTATATATATGATGTTGGGCGCATTGTAAGGTCATCCTAGGTTTAATCTTGCACTTCTGAAAACTGTGGGTTAGGCTAGTTAAAATTTCATACGTATTTTTACACTACCCTTGTATTAACCCTATATTTCAATATTATTATGTCAATTTTAGTGTTCTTTATATAGTTGTATTATTCCTTGTAAAATTTTAATGAGTTGTTTTCATTCCTCTATTATTCAATTTGCTTTGTGCAGGTTTTCGTTTTCTTTTTCACATTATACAATGATTCATATCAAAGGGAACAACTTATGGTGTTTTAAATTTAATTAAATATATCCTTGAAAAATCTTTTTCCCTGAATTGCCACTTTTTTTAATTTTAAATTTATAGTTGGGAGCAAGTAGTCCAAAAGAATATGTAAAATGGGTCAATGTTTGAGTATCATGTTTGAGTTGAGAGGAGTTGATTCCTCACCCACATGGTCACGAGTTCGAACAACATTAAAAGATACGAATATGCAAAATGGATAAAAATTACTACTTTGATGAAAAATTTCTGGATTTACTTCCATCCCGTGCTTGTACAAGAACTTTATATGATTTTTTTGGTCCAAAAATTTGTGAAAAGTTACACTATCCACAAAGTTATGAACATTACCATCAATTGGTTTCCATTAATGCTTAGAAATCTGTACAAATAAAATTTTTGGAATTGCTACTGAAAGTCTTCTTTTTTAATTAGTGGATATATGCCTAAATATTCTACCCATACTCTAAAGCTGTCATTAAAAGTCTATTTTTATTGCGTGCATGCCTAAATATTCTAACCAAATTCTGATTGTTTTTTTAAAAAAAAAAATCATTCCTTATTATTATATCTAACCTTACACCGATATTTAAAAAGCACATTTTTTTTTTAACTTTATAAAGTATTCATTTTTGTCCATTAATTGAGTTTAGAAAGTCTCATTTTTAAGTGTACAAAAAAAAATTTAAAATGCTGACATATTAATTTTAATTTTCAAAATAAAAAATAGAGATATTAGGGTTAAACCTCCTGTTATGGATGTTATGGAGGGCTGCCAATTCCAACCCAGCTTCATTTCCACTTCACATACCCCAGCTTCATTTTCACTGCACATACCCCTACCCCTCCCTTCATATTTAACTATAGACACATACAAAAATCATTTAACTATATTTCATCCAAGGGGTTTAAACTTCTCATGTTGCATGAGAAAAGAAAGATTCCTACACACACATGAAATGGTGAAACCCACATATATATATAATGCTAATTATATATATATGTAGGTCCCACCATTTCATGTGTGTGACATGAGAATACATTTCTCCTACAACATAAGAAGTGTTTTTCCCTTTATATATATATATATATAGGCTTAGTTTTGTCTCTTCATGCGTCTCATGCCTAACCCTCATATTTTGTTGGTTTTGCAGACAGTTTCCCTAGAAATGAACTTTTCATTAGTTAAATCCCACGCCAATACCGTGTTGCTCTTTTCATTGCTTTCACTTGTACATGTACGTAACCATTGTTGTTAAAACGTCGTTCCAAAACGTTGGAACGGACGTTTTGACGTTTTTCCGGCGAAAAACGTGTTGACACGGTGGTTGAGACGCAATCGGAGTCGAAACGGTCAAGACGTCGTTCTGGCACGTCGGAAACGGTTGAAACGGCGTCTTAGCCGTTCTGAAATTTTGCAATTCTCGCCTCCTCTGTTTCAGGTCTCCGGCGGCGATGGTGGTGAGGGTGGAGGCCGGCGGCGACTTAGAGGAATATGGAGGAAGGAAGGATCGAAGATCAAGCTCGCCCCTCTCTCGCCTCACGTCGCGGCTCTGTGATCGTGATCTTTGAAACTGTCTCAGAGGTAGTCAGGTCCCCTCGCACAGTCGAATTAAGAAGAAGAAGACCTAATTCCCTTGGTCAAAACGTGCGTTTTGACCAAGGGACTAAAATGCAAGAATTTAAAAGTTCTGAGGAGGGACTAAACTGAAAAATTTGAAATATTTTTGGGGTATAAATACAATTTTCAAGAAAATGCATTAAAAATCCTAATTTAATTATAAAAAATCACATTAAATTATGAACTTAATTAGTTCTTTGAGTGTTTGGACTTAAACTTGTAATGACTTTAATATATTGGTGTGTTTTGATTTTATATATGTTAGATTTTATTTTATTTGTAGTACGTAGTAAACTCTTACGTTTCGTTTTACGTTTCCGTTTTTACGTTTTTGCTCACCCTTACCGTTTCAACGTTGACACTACGTTTTAACAACACTGTACGTAACAGTTGGAAGCGATGCCATTTAATTTGCATGATATATCCTATAGCTAGCTTTTCACATTTATAACTGTGCTAAATGAGAGCATTATCTTTGCAGTATTCAACTACAAATGAAATGATTAACTCCTAACATTCAAGTTGCTGATAGTATAATGGAGAATATTAACAAAAAAGTAAGACACCATTAGCCCTTGTTTGTGAGCAATATACATTTTTGGTAGGTTAATTAATATAATATTTAGTTTTTATAGTTTACCCTCATTTTAGTTTTAGTTTCTATAGTTTCAAAAATATAAGTACTAACATTTGAGACAAAAATAAACTCAAGAGACCAAAATTAAAATGAGTGTAAACTATTAGGCCAAACACCAAAATTAAAATGAGCATAAACTATAAGGCCAAACATTGTATCAAGGATAAAGATGCAAATCACCTAACGTCATAGGCTTTTCTGAGGTATAAAAGTACCTATCAACTTAAAAATCAAAGCAAAAATGTCAAGACAGTTAAATTGACCAATGTGTATTTTAACCATAAAATTATTAGGGTACGTATATGATGTTGGGCGCATTGTAAGGTCATCTCAGGTTTAATCTTGCACTTATGAAAAGTATGGGTTAGGCTGGTTAAAATTTCATACGTATTTTTACACTACCCTTATGTTAACCTTATATTTTAATATTATTATGTAAATTTTAGTGTTCTTTGTATAGTTGTATTATTCCTTGTAAAATTTTAATGAGCTGTTTTCATTCCTCTATTATTCAATTTGCTTTGTGCAGGTTTTCTTTTTCTTTTTCTTGTTCACATTATACAATGATTCGGAGGGAACACCTTATGGTGTTTTAAATTTAATTAAATAAACTCCGGTCTAAAAAATACCGACTTCTAAGACCAGACGACAATTAGATCGGTCTTAAAATTAATTAAATTTAAGACCGTAAACTAAAAACATCCGGTCTTAAAAATTGAACTTTTTAGAGCAGTCTTATTAAACACCGGTCTTAAAAGACCAACTTTTAAGACTCGGCCTAAAATAAATTTTAAGACCGGACATATAAATACATCCGATCTTAAAATTTGAACTTTTAAGACCGGTGAATTATTTCCCAGTCTAAATTTTCCTGAATTTTTTCCCTGTTCTATTCTTCCTGATCATATATATATACACACATCCACCACCCAATCTAGCACATAAAAGTTGATACTTTAAGCTACAAGCTATGAACAATCCATTATGAATAAATTGAATTGGGAAAAGAATACAAATATTATTCACCATGAGTTATGTGGCCTCTTAATGATTATACTACGGTACAATAACTAAATGAATATATACAATAAGATAACTTACAAATACAAATGGTAAATCAACATACATGTCCAATATAATATTTACCATGCTTTCATCTGATCCCACCCAACAACGTAACATGATATCCTCTTTTATAACATATCGGATCTTGCCACAAAAATAAAACAACAAAAGCTTCACAGTTAGTGACATTAACATGTTTAACAACATAGAAGGAATATAATTAAAACCTTAAAGTTTTCAAAGAATTCTGCATATGAATATTACCTTATGAATTGACTCTTTTATAAAGGGATATCCTCCCATATCCCTTCTTGATGATCATTTCTTATGTCAGGTTCATTATCCGCTTCATCTTCTTCGTTCATGTCCGGTAGACCCCTTGAAAAAGGAGTACTCTCAGGAAGACCATAATTTGAATGAATTTCATCATCAATGTCAATGACCCTTTTTCCTTGGAGAGCTATAGACCACATTTTATTTTCCCCGATCGGTGATATAGAACACTTGTTTCGCCGGTCCGCCATAATTAAAGGTTCATCTCCAAAACTTCTACCATTGATATCGACTAATGTAAATCCTAGCCGATCAATCCGAACACCATTATTGACATTAACCCACTTGCATTTGACAATGGGAAATCTAATTTTAACATAGTCCACCTCCCAAATCTTTTCAATAACGCCATAATAAGGCATGCCTACCAATTTAGGCCTCTTGTCTTTCGAACTAGAGAAGTGCATAGATTCAGCCTCTAACATAACACCACTATTCTAGACGGTGCTCCTATCATCTAGGGACTACGTGTAAAATGTATAACCATTGATCACATACGAATTCCAACTTATGACATCAACCTCAGGACCACGTGCTAACCATTTGATTGTATCAAAAACACCTTATTCTCCCTCAACCTTTTGTTTGAACCAGTCTGCAAAAGTTCTGTTATGCTCCCTAATAAACCTTTGTTCAGTCATTCGATCGTTTTCTTTCCTTACAGCTTCTTTATGTGCTTCTATGATGGCTTGAACTTCATCAACATTATTCAAGATGTATAAGTGGACTTGTGACAATTCATCGGGATCCACACTCTTTATCAAGCCCTCGCCTACCCCTTCAAATCTGCGACGTTTAGGAAGCCCAATATGTCTTACTTTGGCCAAATATTTTTGACAAAATTCCATGGCTTCTTCATAAACACATTTCTGAACAATCGATGCTTCTGGACAGTATGCGTTCTTCACCTACCCTTTTAGGAATTTTATAGATCTTTCAATTGGGTACATCCACCATAAATGGATAGGGCCGCACAACTTTATCTCTCTCACTAGATGAACCATTATGTCAAAAAATGTAGGAACAAAAAGCTTCTCAAGCTGGCACAAGATAAGATATCCTTCATTCTCCAATTCATCCAACTTTTCAATCTTGAAAACTTTACTACAAACCGCACTGATGAAGAAACAAAGTCTAGTCAAAATGTGTTGAAGATCATATTCGGCGATGCCTCGAATAGCTACTCTGGGAGTAGTTATTGCATTAAGACATGACAATCATGAGACTTTTGGCCTACTAATTTCAAGTCCTTCATCGAAACAAGCCTCTTAAAATTTGAAGAATACCCCGAGGGAACTTTTGTGCCATGTAAACACTCACAAAAACTTCGTTTCTCATCTTTAGACAAAGTATGAGAAGCCGAGGGACAATAAGTTCTCTTATCATATGACCTTGGATGTAAGTCTTCACATATTCCTATTGCTTGCAAATGCAATCTTGCCTTCACACCATCCTTGGAACTACCTTGTATGTTGAGAAGCGTGCCAACAATACTATCACATACGTTTTTCTCCAGATGCATGACATCAATACAGTGTCTCACATCAAGATTGTGCCAATATAGAAGACCAAAGAAGACAGATCTCATTTTCCATATATTTGTTTCTTTTCTACTCTTTGCATCTTACCGAAGATGACACTAATATTTTTTACCTTTTCATAAACTTGCCTCCAGTCAATGCCACCAGAGCATCTTCATACTCTTGGCCACCAAAAAAGGTTTTCTTTAATCTATGATATGGGTGGCCCCTTCTACGAAATCTCCTATGTCCAAAATAAACCGTCTTTCTTCCATGTTGAAGTTGATGGTAGCGTGTGCCTTCTTCACAAACCAGACATGCTTTATGGCCTTTTACACTATACTCTGACAAGTTCCCATATGCTGGGAAGTTGTTTATAGTACAATATATCATGGCTCGCATTTTAAACACCTCCTTCTTGAAAGAGTCAAAAACATTGACACCTTCTTCCCACAACTCCTTCAAGTCTTCGATCAAGGGCTGAAGGTAAACATCAATGTCATTTCCGAGTTGTTTTGATCCCGAAATCAACATAGACACAGCATGATGTACTTTCGTTTCATGTATAACATAGGAGATAAGTTGTAAATAATCAGGAGTACAAGCCATGAACTATGTATACTGCTAAGGCTACCATAGGGATTCATGCCATCCGTGCTAAGGGCAAGTCTAAGGTTCCTAAGTTCTTCGCCGAAGTTCGGAAATAATTGATCGATTTTCTTCCATAGAGAAGAATCGGCCGGATGTCGAAGGTTTCCATCAGAAACCCTCTCATCTGCATATCACCTCAAATTTTTTGCATCATTTTCATTAGCAAACAAGCTCTTGAACCTTGGTAAGATTGGAAGATACCACAACACTTTTGTAGGCCCCTTAATTGACTTGTACCTTGGGTTTCACATATCAGACAATTCTGCTTCTCTTCGAACTTCGAACTCTTTTCTATACAATATGCAATCATTCGGGCATGCATGGATCTTTTTGTACTCCATCCCTAGTGGACAAATTATTTTCTTAGCATCATAGTATCGATGCGGAAACACATTATCATCCGGAAGCATGTCCTTAAAAGCCTCAAGCAATTTAGAAAAACTCTTGTTGCTTCATCCATGATGTGCCTTCAAACTTACCAATTTCAATACAGCGTTCAACAATTGGTATTTTTTAGACCCAGGGTATAGCGGGGTCTCTACATCACTGCACATATTACCATATGCATGTGATTGCTCAAAAGTCTGTTCTCCTACATCACGAATAATGTCCTCTATGCGATCATCATCCATATCCGTGTCATTATCATCAAATGCCACATCCCAATGTTGAGACCCACTTGGCATTTTTTCACCATGCCATACCCATATTGTATGAGTCTTACAAAATCCTTCACAAATTAAATGTGTATGTATAACTTCAGGACTTAGTCGCCTCTCATTCAAACATTGTACACAAGGGCAATAAAACTTCCCACTATCATCATGGGCATTTTGTTTAGCAAATTTTATAAATTTCCTCACCCCATTTTGATATTCAATAGTCATCCGTAAAGCATTTATCCAACTGTGATCCATAGTAGAATTTCTAAAAACGGAAAGATTTAACATACATATTCCGAAAAAATTGAAACTTGCATATAAAATAAGTCAAGTCCAAATGCATATATATGCTCAATGTCAGTTATGTCTTTTTTTTTTAGGGAGAAACTTGCCCATTAAATGCATAACGAAGAATCACTGTTGGTCATAAATGTATCACAGGAATCCAAGAAGCAAAATAAATGCATGACGAGGAAATTAAATGCATCGCATGAAGGTCTTGTGGACTCACCTGTAGCATATAAATTCAAATGCGTTTGCTGAGTCTTTCTTTTCTGACCACGAACGTTGATATTGCAGACAGCAAGAGTAACCTACTTGTTGGTCAGTTGGGTAGGTCTAAAGTGAAAATATAATCTTCAAAATACAATATTCATTAACAACAGAAACCCACAAGAACATTTCATCGATTTCATTCAACCCATGAAAAACCCGAGAACAATAAGCGGAAAATCATAAAGTTATATAACCGAAACACCTCTTACAAACTTGGTCTATAGACGTTTAGCTAAGGAACCAGAAAGTGATTGTCGAGAGAGCAACGTGAAGTAGGGACGAAGCAACACACAAACACTGGAGACAGAACCTGAGTAATCACTTTCGACGCGACAAGAGAAGTTCAGAGAGGGAAATTTAATTTTCTGCGTAACAAGACAAGTTTTAGCATTTTGGATTTTATTAAGACTGATTAATTATAAAGTATCCGGTCCTAAAGATATAATTTCATTAATTTAACTTTTAAGACTGGAGGTTTAGAAGACTCCATCTTAACTTTTTAGTATTCATTTAATTTTTTAAGACCGGAGTTTTATAAAACATCCGGTCCTAAAAGTCAAATACTTTTTAGAGCAGTTACTTATAAAGTATCTAATCCTAAAGGTCCTCATTTATTAACCAAACCAAAAAAAAAGGATTGGCTTTGGCAAGCGCAGCAGCAAGTGAATGAATAAAATAAAGGAAAACTGGAGAATAAGCTTCTTTAATTACTGGAGAATATGAACCAAAAAAAAAAGACACAAGCTTAGTTCTTAATGCTTCATACATTACTGGAGAAAATGCATGTACACAAGAAAAAAAAAAGAAAGAAAAACAAACTGAACATTATCAATGACAAGAATCTGACTAAAGATCCTAAAACTTATTATTCTCCAATGCCTTCACGATATCGGCGTGAGCAGCATTAACTTCCCATCGGAGATCAGCAAGTTCCTGTCTTATTCGCATCAGCCACAATGTATCATTAGAGGAAAGAGGAGAAGGGTCAAGGGTAGGCGCGCTGGGGCCAAGAGGTTGGAGAGGGGGAGCAGGAACCTCTTCATGGTCTGCGGCCTGGAGGTGGCTGGCAATCTCTTCATCATCAACAAGACGAAGGAACTCAACATAGACAGGGTCGGCAGAAGGACAGAGGGGGGTGCAGCAATCTCTTCATCATCCGAAATAACAATGGGTCCAACGACCCGAGACTCTTCGACCACAATAGAACACACTCTCGCTTGAGGCGCCCTGTATAACGATCTAAGGAAGGCACAAGCTTCAAGAGTAAGAGTACCCCTACGAGGAGTTATCTTGTATCTAACCGTGGTTTGAAGCTTTGAGCAGTTGGGGTAGAGAGCTATGTAATGAGGAGTTAATAAGGACAGAGAGGTAGTGTGAGGAGTTAAAAAGGGCGGAGGGAGAGAGATATATTTATTAATGATGAGAATGAATTGGGATTCAATTGGTATAAATGAATTTAGTGTCTACTTTAAGAGTGCGTTTTATAAATATCCGGTCCTAAAAGTATATTCTTTATTTTTTTAATTCAATTAATTTTAAGATCTACCTTTTATAATATATCCTAGGTCCTAAAAGTCTATTATTTATTTTTTTTCAATTCAATTACTTTTAAGACCGTCCTATTAACATATATCCGGTCCTAAATGTCTATTATTTATTTTTTCAATCAATTCAATTACTTTTAAGACCGACCTTTTATCTTATATCTGGTCCTAAAATTCATTTATTTTTTTTCAATTCAATTTTTTTTAGTAAAACTTTTTTCTTAAAAAATATGACTTTTAAGAACGGATCTTTTACAATATCCGGTATTAAAAGTTCATTATTTTCAAATTACTCGAGATAGCTAAGTCGTATCCTTACACTATGTTCAAATGAATGATTCAAAGTCTCTTCGGCTTCCAGATAAACTTCATCATCAATGTGTCTCCTCATATTCTGAGGAACTATGCGTCTCCTCGTTAAAGTTTCTGGTGTTTCATATTGTTCAGGATGGGTTCTCTATTTAAACCCATTGTTACTTTACTTTCTTCACATTCTTCTGCATCGCTTCTACAACCTCCACCATAATGGCTGCTCCTCTACCACATCCTCCTTTTCCTCCTCCTCCTCTTGGACCTCCCCCTCCTCGCTTGCCTCCGCACCCGACATGCTACCGATGATGCAACACCTTCCGGCCCGTCGATCATATTGACTAACGCTTACGCCAACTGTTTCAGGTCTATCACGCCGTCAACAACAAGTTGAACTTGGTACTCGACACCAATGACGTTGAGTACCATCTTTTTGATGACGAAATCTCCGACCCCTCCTCCCCCTCCGACAACAATAGGGAGGAGTAGATGTCTTTATGTTTTGTTTTTTATTTTTTGTCTATACTACTGCTGCCCCTCACCGGGCAACATAAAAAAATATAATAAATAAACGCCTTGTCCTTTTCATTATCTTCATTTTTTCCGACAAAAAGGAAACAAACAAAACATTGCCCTCGTGTGTGATCAACATTAAAAATTCACAGAATACAACGTTAAGACCATACAAAACAAAACAAAAATAAACATGGTTTACCTTATTCAAACAAATACAAACAAATACAGTGACAATTCTTCTCGAGGTTGGACCATCGTTGTCGTCGGTTTTACCTCGCCTAGATTTGATCATTTTCAGTGTCCTTTTCATTATCTTCCTTTTTTCAAACAAAAAGAAAAAAGACGAGAAAAGGGAGACTAATAATAATCCTCAAAATCTGAGAGCTAAAAACGACGACAAGGAGGGACCTAGCTTAAGCAGAACTGAGGGTGTCTTGAATCCAAATGCATTGTCTAAAAAGCGAGTCATTATATTTAAAAGAAGACTTTTAAGACCGGACATTAAACAAATAGACGAGTCCTAAAAGTCTCGCCATATTAAACGAAGACTTTTAGGACCGGACGTTTAACTAATATACAGTCCTAAACGTCTCGCCATATTTTTAAAATTAACGAAGACTTTTGTAATTCATTTTGCCACTTGTGCTTGCTAATCATTAAGCCACATTAACATAATTAATGATTGAGTGACACGTCATCATATTTAACACCATTAACTCCAATCCAAGTCCTCATTAAATCACAAGGACTAATGATTTTGATGGAAGAAAACTTAAGAAACCAAAATCTATATTTTGAAATTGGAAAAAACACTTCTCATGTTGTAGGAGAAGTGTATTCTCATATCACACCCACATGAAATGGTGGGATATAGGTCCCACTATTTTATATGTGTAGAAATCTTTTTCTTCTCATACAACATGAGAAGTTTAAACCCTTTGAAATTATAAAGAGAAAAACTAAAATGAAAGCAAACTCTAAACATTATATTAACAACTAAATTTATAGTTGGGAGCAAGTGGTTAGGATAATATGCAAGGTGGGTAAATTGATTGTGCTATGCACTTCAAACATATAAGAAGAATAACAAAAAATTTAGTCAACCTTGTTGGTTCACTTAGGAAGGAGTTGCCTCATAACCACAAGATCATCAGATCAAATCTTGTTATTGATTAAAGAATTTGTTAGTAGGAAATATATAATTACACCTGTAAAAGCTCTTTGAGCTTGACAGCATATCTTAACAACTCACCTAAACTTCAACTTTTACTTGAAGGAAAAAGAATAACAACAAACTTATCTTTTTTTTTTATTCTACACGCCCTAGATATTCTGTTGTTAGGAGCGAAAATAAAAAAAAATAAAAAATTGCAATGACTGCTTTGATGAAAATTTCTGGATATACTTCCACATATTCAATCTTGGCATTTTATTATGTTTCACAATGTACATAATTTTTAGTATAGTGTAAACCGGGATATTATAAAAACACACCCTGAAAGTCTATTTTTTAAATAGTGGATATATGCCTAAATATTCTACCCAAACCCCAAAGTTGTCATTGAAGACTGTATAAGAAAGTGTCATTTTGAAGTGTTGGAGAAATTTTAATAAATGCTAACGCATCAAGTTTAATTTTTAAAATAAAAAATTGTTATAAAAATAGTGATATTAGGGTTAAAACTCCAGTAATGGCATGCCTGCCAATTCTAACCCAGCTTCATTTTCACTGCACATGCCCCTCGACCTCTCTCTTATAGCTATAAACAGATACAAATATCATTGGACTAGATTCCACCCAAGCTTTAACATATATATATATATATAGGCTTAGTTTTGTCTCTTCATGTGTCTCATCGGCTAACCCACGCCAATACCGTGGTGTACTTTTCATTGCTTTCACATGTATGTACCGGTTGGAAGCGATGCCATTTGATTTGCATGATATATCCCTTAGCTGGCATTTCACAATTATAACTGCGCTAAATGAGAGCAATATCTTTGCATGAGCCAACTAGAAATGAAATACTCCCTCCAATCCTAATTATAAGACATATTTAGCCAATTTTGAAGAGATTAAGAAAATTAGTTAAATTAGTTAATTTTATTGATCATTTTCCTAAAATGCCCTTATATAAATTTAAAATGACATAAGTAAAAGTGAATCAACAGCTTTTGCCATATACCTCTCCGACCTAGAATTTTCTTCTCCACATGCTATCTAATTGAAATAATGGTCTTGCTATTTATACATATATGCGTGTATATATATATATATGTGTGTGTGTGTGTGTGTATAAACATACATATGTGTGTGTGCATATATCTACACACTTATATACTCCCATTTAATGGAATCCTTTTTATAAATTTGAATCATCCCTTTTCCATTCTTATCTTTTTTCCCTTGATATGTCTCTACGCTTTCATTAATTATTTGTTTTAAATAATTTTATATACATAATTAATGAGGGTAATGTGTAAGAGTAATAATTAATATAATATTAGAGTTTAGTGAAATCATAAAAGTGGGGATAATATTGGAAGTTACTTAAATTGTAGGGTAACTTTATTGACTTTAGCTGTTTTTATTGGTTTGTGAGAAAAGTTAGTTGGTGCCTTATAATAAGGATCAGAGGGAGTATGCATACACAGACATATATATTTCACACACACACACACACACACACACTTATATATGCATACACACACATATATTTGATACACACACAGATATACATATATGTACACACACATGTGTGTGTGTGTTGTATTTGTGTGCATGGGTGGACCCAGGCACATGATTGGGGGCAAGTGCCCACCCTTGAATTAGGGAATTTTCTTTTAAAAAAAATTAAAACATGTTTGGATGATTGTCCATCCTTAAATTAAGTGTCCACCTTTAATACATCAAAACTACACTTTGATCGGATGGGGGATGAATAGCTAAATGATTGTTTAGTGCCTTATATTGAAAAAGATGTATTTGATAGCATTGATAATAAGGCAATTATGATGGAATTCCAAAAACTAAGGCCTAGAAGGATGACATTGTAATTATTACTATTATAATATACTTTTGTTATTAAAATATATGTACTTGAACTTATTGAGTGCCCACCATTCATTGTAATTTATTTAGCTACATTTCTAACAGTACTTAGCCTTACTTTTCTAAATGACAGGTTTGTAAAATAATTGTCTCTCTTATTACATCATCAGTATTCATCATGAATAATTTTTTTATATTTTTTTTTTTCTTGTTTATATTCTTTATTTTTTAATGCATTTAACACTTTTCTTTAAAATATAATATATGTGTATATATATATATATATATCCCCGGGTGCCCCCTCCAAACACACACACACACGAGATACATATACATATACAACACACACACACAAAGATACATATACATATACATATATAAGTTTCATTGACTGGAAGAGTTGTCTACGCATCCACATACATAGACTCACCAAAAACCAAACACACTTAAGAGAATAAAATAGGGATATTTTAGAAAGAATTGACAAAAATCATAATGTTGTTTTATAATTATGACCAAAATCAGCTCTAAAATATTATTTTATAATTAGGACTGGAGGGAGTATAATTAACTCATAACATCGGGGTTGCTAACCGTGTAAGTGAGAATATTAACAGAAAAGTAAGACACCATCTTACCTTCTTTTGAAGCAATATACATTTTTTGTGGGGTTAATTAATACTCCATCGTCTTAAATATAAGATAAAGTTTTTTTTTTTTTTTTGAGATATTAAGAAAGCTAATTAAATTACTTTAAGATATTTATATTTTTCATTTTTTCTCCCAACTATTTTACCTAACTTATAAATTGATATTAATTTATGGATACACAATATATGATATGATTAAATAACTTATTTAGCTTCTTTAATCTCTCCAAAAAAAAAAATCAACTCTATCTTATAGTTAGGATCGAAGGGAGTACAATACTTGGGCCTTACTTTGGTTTTAATTAATATAGTTTCAAAAATATAGTGACTAACATTTTATATGGAAATAAATGCGAAGGAAAGCCAACTATAAGGGCCAAAAATTTTATTAAGAGTAAAAGTGCAAATATACTCATGAACTTTTATCTAAAGTGTCTAACATTTTTTTTTTTTTTTTTTAGAGATATAAAAGTACCCATGAACTTACAAAATCAGAGTAAAAAATGGCATGACTGTTAAAATTGACAAACGCATAGATCATGAACATGTTTGGGACACCTTATTGGAACCACTTATGAGCTTATTTAATGTTTGAAACTAGCTTATGGGCATTTTTTTTTTTTTTTTCATTTGGATGGAAAAGTTGCCCAATCGAGCTTATGGCTTAAGATAAGCTCCATTTCCTAGCTTATTTACTATTTGAATCGGGCTTATAATTTTTTTCTCTTATAATTATCTCAAAAATCATTTATCTATAAGTCATTCAACAAACAAGTTTAATTCACAAAAGCTACTTATCAACCATTAATCCAAACATAAATAACGTTTCACAATTTGTACATCTTACCAATATTTTTACACCTCTTAAAAAGCATGTGCTAAGCAAGCACACTTTGGATAAAAGTTCACAAGTCTTATTTTTATACATTTTCGCTTGTATTAACCCTACATTTTATTATGCATATTTTAGGGTACTTTGTAGGGTTGCATTGTTCCTGGTAAACTTTTAATGAGGTGTTTTTACTCATTTATTTACCGTGTGCAGATTTTTTTTTTCACATTATACAATAGGATCAACTTAAAGTGTTTTAAATTATAAAAAATATATGCTTGAAAAAATCTTTGCCTAAAATTGCAACTTTTTTTTTTCAATTTTAAATTTATAGGTTAATATGATGCTTGGTGTTTATAGTTTGCCTTTATTTTAGTTTTTATTTATATAGTTTCAAACCATAAGTTTTGTTGCTTCAAGTTTTATGCCATTAGACCGCTAGTTCCTATAATTTAATAAGGATTTGGACTGGAGTTACCAGAGTTAAATATGTCAATGTGTCACTCACACCATCAGTCATGCTAATGCGGATTGATGACTAGCAAGCTTACATGGAAAAATGAATTATAATCTCATAATTTTAAAATAGTTAAATAGTAAAAACAACCCCCCACTCGGCATCAAATTAAAAATTGGGAAAATCCATTTAAGGTCCCAATAGACCAAAAAAATTATGTCAAGAGTCCCAAAAAAATTATGTTGTCCAAAAAGTCACTTGACAACCCCTTTAGTAGGTAATTGACAACTTCATCTATGAATTTTGAAAATTCTTCGAGACCTTTTCAACATTAAAATTTTTTGTAGGACAAGAAAATAACCTTAAAGGGACTTTCCCTTAAAAATTATGTCTTCATACTCAAACCCAGAAAGCACAGCACTACTAGAAAGAAGGGAAGACGAATCTAATTCAACCAAAACTACGAAGCCATCAACAAAAACTTAAAAAGAGATTGCTCCAGCAAGAACCTCCATCTTTATTTTACATTGAAAAAATAAAATTTAGGAAACAATGAGAAATGCATTGTACAAGTTTTTTTTTTTTTTTTTTTTTTTTTTTTTTTTTTTGATAAAGGCATTGTACAAGTTACTAAACGCCTTGAGATAACCTGACAGACATTTACCGGTAAAACTACCAAAATCAATATGGGCCTCCGATGACCCAGAATAATTTGGTTGTTTTTTACTTTTTAGGGGAGGCTGGGTCGAACCAAATGAGAAGCAGCAATACCATGGACGGAAACTGGACCAAAGGGAAGACGGACGCCATGCCTATGTTGAGGAAGAGGACACTAAGATCTAGAGGGCGGTTGTTTTTATTAAACTGTATAAATATACAAGTTTATAATTCATTTTGCCACATCTAGTCATTAAGCCAAATTTACTATAATTAATTGAGTGAAACATCATCATATTTAACACCATTAACTCCAATCCAAGTCCTAATTAAATTACAGGGACTAACAATTTTGATAGAATAAAACTTAAGGATCCAAAATCTATGTTTTGAAATTACATGAACTACAACCAAAATAAAGGTAAACTACAAAAACCAAACATTATATTAACCCTAAATTTATAGTTGAAAGCCAGTTGTCTGGGATAACATGCAAGGTGGGTAAGTTCTTCATGCTATGCACTTCAAACATAGAAGAATAACAAAAAAATTGGCCGAGAAGATTGGTTCACTTAGGAAAGAGTTGACTCATAACCATAAGATCATGGGATTAAATCCCACTATCGATGTAAAGAACTTGTTAGTCGACAATATATAAACACCCCTATGAAAACTCTTTGAGCCTCGAAGTATATCTTAACCCTGATAAAACTCTCTAACAGCCAACCCACCTAAACTTCAACTCTCACTTAAAAAAAAGAATAACTACAAACTCATCATGTTTTTCTTTTATGCCCCAAAAATTCTGTTGTCAGGAGCAAATAAATCTAAAATTGCAATGATTACTTTGATGAAAATTTCTGGATATACTTCCACATATTTGGTCATGGGAGAGTATCTGGTTGGAAGGCAGCGCTTGGATATTTTTGGTTAAGCAATCCATCCCATACTCTTGTATAAGGATCTTTATATGATTTAATCTATAAGAAATTACACTATCCACATGATATGAACATTACCATTCATTTTTAAATCCCCGCCAATGCACCACATCTGACCATTTGGTTCCCATAAATGCTAGGAAATCTGTCCAAATGAACTATAGTTGGTTAATCCTCTAGCTTTTCTCGCATTAGAACCTCCTTCAGATGGTTGACTCTCAGATTCTCATGTCAAGACCAATGAGCATCATGACGTACGGTTGATTAAAAGTTCTAAGAACTATCACGTGACGTAGGGAAGCTAATTCCATCCTTCAGGTGGCTTACTGCTGTTGGACATAGCCATTTCAGCATGTTTGGGCCGAAAATCTGGTTAAAAGATATATGCACACATTAAATCACAATAAGCACTTAATAATTGTTATGTATACTTACTCTAGTCTTTAATATAAGGTCCACTTGACTGATTTGAGGAGATTAAGGAAACTAAATAAATTACTTAATTATATCTTTTGTTACATGATCTCTTTGAAATGTTATAGTATCAATCTATAAATCAGGAAAATTAATTTGGAGAAAAATGACAGATATAAATATTGTAAAGTGATTTATTTAGCTTCCTTAATCTCCCTAAATTAATCAACTTAGCATTATAGAGGAGGTAGTACTTTGTATATAAACTGTGATAGGTCAAGATCACAAATGATCGGGTTATACCAAAGTAATGTTTTTGTATGCGCCCATGTTGAATGGATGTCGATAGCTTTGTCCTGATTTTCTAGCCAACCACTGTGCACGCTTACCCTCATAATACTGGTTACAAGCACAACATGAGATATTCAGTGACCAAAACACAGACCAAAGAAAAAGAAAAAATTTATTGTGTATAGCCTACTAGCAACCCACCTCTATGGTAGTCATATTATGAAGGACGAGATAGATATGCCATCCCAGAAGAGTTAAAAGGGTTATAACCAAGGACATCAATATCAGCCCACATGCTACCTGAACATGTATCACACACGATCTCAACGTTAATGTAGTATAAGAAAAGAACGAGTAAAAAGAAGCAAAAGATACTTTTAAAAATCCTAAGAATATTTTATGGGTTCCGTCAAAAGAGCAATTTTCGTACAATGAAGATCCTTTGACTTTTACAAGCATGTTAAACATAAAAGGAAAGCATTCAAACTTGAAAGATGTACTAGGAAATACATTAGACAAAGTAAAATAAACGCAACTTTTTTGCATTATAGAATGAATTTTGGATGTCCTTTATGAATGGGAAGATGCTTGTAGAAAGGAGATAAAGTACAGGCAAGAATGAATAAAGAAACAAACCACTCAGACTTCTTAGTTACTCATACTAAGATGGCTCAGTAAAAGAAACAGGTCAACTCTAGTAAAAAATTTAAAATGATCCATCTATCAACCAAAGCCATTGCATACCAATGCTCGGCAGGTAAGATTAAAAGCTTGAAAACAATTCCTTATAAAACTATGGAATAAATTGTGAACTTAATTATTAGATTCCACTTGACAGTTATATCTACATGTTGCGCCTAAAATTATGCATGTATTATATTGCGATCTGCAGAAGAGAGAGAAAATCTAGTAACTAACCCTCTAAGGACCTATGTTCATATAAATATAGTTACAAAGATATTGAAACAGTTTTCAAGCCAAATAAGAAAAATGTTGTTTGAGTTATGATTAAGCATCGCTTTCATCCGGAAACAAACTCCAGTTGCACGAGTAGGTTAAGGGTAAATATTAGCAACATTATTTTATGCGACATGACAAGAAATTCATAGGGTAATTTTAATTCTCAACTGACCAACAACAAAACTTTATCTCACTGGGTAGGGCTGGCTATATAGATCACACAATGTCATTGTGCTCTATCGAAAACCAGATCTTTAGATAAATTATTAACCAATACATCCTGCTCTATAACCTCATGCGTGTTCACTTCAGTCTTCCTCTAATCTTTTTAGAGGACTCCATACTGCTTGATCGACTCTCCTCACCGACGCCTATGATTATTAACTAAACCTATGTTTTATAGCCGGTCCCAAACCCGTAAATGGAAAAGGGTTGTGTTAGGCCCTCAGCCAATGTAAAACTGTCAAATCTTTTATGAATATGGATTAATTTTCAATAGACTATGATAAAGTAATACTACCTCCAATCCCTAATATAAAAGCTAGTTGGGGGTTAGATTGTCTAACGTCCATTATTAGATGAAATTTAACAGCCATGTTAAATCTACACCATTTTAAATTGTTTATTTGTATTTTTACCTCTTCCAAAACTTATTTGTGCCAGACACTCCTTGTGAAAAACTTTGCTAGTAAAATTGCACCTTAACCCTTTCCTAAATTATTGTATCAGGGTTTAGTTAATAACTAAAACAAAAGAAACCATGCTTATGTTCTTCAAGACCAAAATACAACTTGATGGAAACCATTCATCCAATGTAGATACTTCCCATTCCTATATGTTGTGAGATATGGTATTAATTCATAAAAGTTAACTTTTAGCTACTATCATTTTGTTCTACTTTGCACTTTACTCTTTCAATAAGAGCATAAATGCAAAGCAAAGATTGAGTTCGGTGAAATTAAAATGGGAAAACAAAATAGCATTGAAATTAGCATATCAATCTCAACATAAAAAATTGCCTTGGACATGTCTCAGAAGAAAAGCAGAATCTGGTTGTCTCACTCTGAAAAACTACAAAGACACAGATTAATCTGCATGATTAAGTAGAGATGATATGAACCAATTGTTGAGGTTTATTTCAGTCATTTTATTACTAATATATGCAGCTGACCAAATGCAATACATGGCAGTCAACATTTAACTAAAGAGGGGGTTCAGTCAACACTCAAAAACTGCGGAAAAACAAGTTTTTGGAAAAAACCACAATTTAAATCACCTGGCATGGAAATAATCAAGAAAAGGTTAGAGAAATAATGTGTTGAAAGAACTAGGAGCATTAGGTTCCTGTTCTAGTCGGAAAGAGTTCATGGAAAAATGCATGAGAAGACTGACAAGAAAGGAGAAAATTTCACATGAGACAGCCAAAAACCGAAGTTGGGTTAAAAATAAATTTGAGTGAGATCAATGGAAAGAAAGTGATTATAGCAACGGGATCCCATACCTCAGAGATTGACACAGCTCAAACCAAGGCTGTCTATCTAGTCAACCCATATGGATCAATCAATATTGGCAGTGACAGGTTATATTTTGAAGGGTGAAAATTTTGGCTTCAGTAATCCCTTCATATACTAATATTTATTTTTTTTTTAAAAAAAAAAAGATCCAACAATATCAAAGACCCTTGAAGTGAAAAATTATATTCAGGACACATATCGTTTAGTGCTTCAACATTTGAAGACTCTGAGGAAAACAGTTCTGCAACTATAGGAGAATTGATGTAGATAGCCTAGTGATATATAAATATCCTCTAAAATGCAAGCTTTCCTACAAAGAATAAAGTCCAAATGAATAACTGCTGATGAAAAATTGAATGGCTTGTATTTTCATACAGAATATATATGAGAACCGACTACCTTTATTGTTTCATCAATGGTAAGAACCTGCACCTTCCAACTAATAGTATTAATAAGCTTGTCAGACATCAGAGATTGGTGCAGGATAAATTTTTAAAAAATAATGACCATTTAGGGAGAGTCTGAATACAAAGTTAACGGCCTAGCTAATCAGTCTAAGAAGTATTAATGAGCAAACCTTAGTTATATAAAAAAGAAGTCAAATGTTAGTCACAACCCATTTACTCAATCACTAAAGTGTCCAGTTTATACTAGAACCTAAAAGGGTCTTCAAGCAATGGACAGAACCCTTGGTACTTTTCATGATATTTGCAAAGTAATTAACATGTATTTCCACACCGCAAAAGGTTCTTTCCCATTTATATTAGGACCAGATTTTTGAACCATCAGCCCACAATCTGGGAAGGCTCTTACTATATGTCCATTGTCTAAGAAGGTGGAGTCCTCCCATGTCAAGCCACAATCTCATCATTTTGCTCTGCTCAATCGAGCTTAACTTAGATGAATCTAAAGATAAAGGGACAAAGGCTTTCAAAGAGTTGGAGAATAATTGTTTGACACTATTTTTAGCACACTTAAACTTCGTTTTCAATTAATGTACTGGATTTATTAACTTCATACAATGGTGTCACAAATCTAGATAAAGGAAAAAAGGCTTTCAAAGAGTTGGAGATGAGCTTAAGAAATTTATAATAATTGTTTGACACTGGTTTTAGCACACTTACACTTCATTTATTAATGTATTGGACTTATTAGCTTCATACAATGGTAACACAAATCTAGATAAATTTTGAACAGACATAAATTACCAATATATAAAGCATTCAAAGATCTAGTATCCAACAAATTAAAAGATAAAGACACAGACATATTAGAACACTCATAGTTTACTCAGTAACTTACATAATATATCTTGAGAGATCTTCCTTTCAATGAATCCCAGTCATTTTGAAGCACAAAGCTTATAAAGATTGCCTGAAAATTGGAATGATAATTAGGTAATACAGGAAGGGTTGTTAGAAAAATAAAAATAGATACCACAGAACACATACCGTAGAATGAATACTTGCTATGGTGGCATATAATGTAAGAAGAAAGAAAGCCTTATAATTCCAATAACCAACACAATTATTTATCCACATGCAATGATGGTCCTGCATCAATAAGGCAACAAAAGAAAAGAAACCGCAGAACCTTAAATCCTGAACTCAAATAGAATATTGAAGCTCAAAAATTATGTATTGGGGTCAATCAAAAAATGCAACTACCCTACCATTTTTAGAATACATCTTCTGCAGACTCGACAATGATGAGTCCTCGGAGGCTTGTATGTAAAGCATTTGTCACATCTCTTTCGTTCTAAACTCTGAGGCTCATTCAAAGTAATTCAGAAAGAGGTTAAGCTTATCAGATGAACAAATATGTTACCAATATTAAAGGCATCTCCATCATATATAAATCAGAACAGCAACTTTATGACGACAGTTAAAAGAGATAGCTAAGCAATTGTTTGGAAAAAGTCATGAGAGAACGCACGGTACATAACGTTAGCACAACTAAAAATAGAAAAATATATGGAAGTAAGCAAGAATAGGCATTGCAGTTTGTTTGGTAATCATGATTGGCGATTGAAAGAATTTAAGCAGAGCTTTGTTGGCAAGTAAGCAATTGAGAATGGAAGTATAATTCCGAAGTTGCTCTCTTATAAACGAAATATAACTGATCTGTTGATTTTTATAAACAATTGAAAACTATTCCATATAAAACAGCCCAGAATCTAGGATTACACTTTATGCAGGACAACCGTTCCCACTTCCAATAACATTTCAGCTTCACTCTTCCGTCAGATTCAACATAAATCAAACTAAAAGAATGCACAATAAACCCAATTTATCGTTTGCTCCGGGAAAAAACTTACATCTTTGCCATTTGCATGATCCGTGTTGTCTCTGCCTTCAACATCAGGGAGATACGAAGAAGGAACATGGCCTGGGTCTGTAAGAACGCATACAAGAAAAGAGAAAAGACAAAAAGAGGCCAATACAGTATAGAAGGAGGCATTCAACATGCCAGGAGAGCTCTGCGAGCCGACCCAATCATCGATCAAGATGAAGACTGTAATGTAATACACAAAAGCCATAAGTGAAATCACCGCCATCACAGGGAGTGACAGAAACCTTTTGATCTTCATCGCGAGATTCAACTGGAATAGGAGTGGGAATCGCGCTCTCTTTCGCTGGGGAACTAGGAGGCATGTGGGCGCTCATTTCATTCGGTGGGGGCGATAATCCGAAATTCCGATGCATCTCCATATTTGTCAAGTTCTGAAAACCCTAAACCGGTGGAGGTACTGGATTAATTGTTACTGGCTCAGATTGAAGTTAACCTGGATCTAGATCGGTGAGGTATAAAAAATTAAAAAATAATTAATTTCTTATCACACCAACCTAAATTTGACATACTATATATCATTTCAATACCTTGGCTCATGACAAAATAATCATATACTCCAATACTTGTGACATATTCGATATTCTTAACAATTTTCTTTACAGCCTACATTTAACATCCACTAAGCAGAGCCAACCGAAAATCAGAGAAACCAAAAAATGGCGGTCGAGGAGCAGAGAGCACCGAGAAATTTGAGGAAGTTGAGTTTGACAAAGTGGAAAGAGTTAAAATCACACATACGTTGTTTCAAATCGATATGAATCAGATTGCATTCTTTAAATAAATAAAAAAATTGAGGGAGAAATAATAATAATAATAATAATAAAAGGTTTGACCCAGGTGACGTCCGGGTTCAAAGGTCATCCACATCCTGGTTCACGGCCGGTTTCCCGATCTCGAACTGGTCGATCCGGCCCGATTTCACAAACCATGATATTTATGCGAATATTCTTTTTTCTTTTTCTTTTCCTTGTTTAGGAAAAAAATATAATTACAGATTTACTGTTGGAGTGTATCCTAACACAATAGAAATTCTCAACCACAGAAGGCAAATAAAAAAGGAGATATTTCAAAAAATAACTTTAAAAATGTTAAGGGACAAAAATATGTTGTGAGTATTTATAATATCAAAGAGATGTGATTAAAAATTTTTAAGGACAAAAATATGCTTTGAGTATTTATAATAGGATTAAGGTGCAGATTAGCTGACAATGTTTTACTCCATGAGCGTATAACACAAAAAAGTTTCAAGTAGACAAAAAATACCAAAAAACTTTTAAGTATGTAAAGTTAGGAAAAAAAATCAATGTCTGTTAAAATCACAAATTTTAAAGGGTTAAGGTGTAGATTGGCCAACAAAGTTTTACTTGAAAAGCACTCAAAGACAAAAGAAAAATAAGTTGACATAAAATATCTACTTGTTACATTTGTAATTTTTTTGTTACATTTACTCTTTATAACCCCAATGCACATGCTTGGTGGGTTCGACAATGATTTGCAACAATCGGATTTTCGGTTGATTGCACCGAAACTTGCTTGGGCAAGTTCGAAAACTTAGCATCCTTACTCAAAATGAAATCTACTCGTTACATTTGTGAATTTTTTTTTTTTTTTGCATTCACTCTTCCCGTGAGACGGAGCTTAGTGTAGCTATAGGAGGGCCATCCCCCCCCCCCCCCCAAAAAAAAGTGTTCTGAATTTTTTTAAAAAAAATAATATAATGTAAAAATGTATGTTATCTAATATATTAAACTTGTTAAAATACTTTTATTATATATTTGGCCCCTCCAAATATTTTTTTTATTAGTTAATGAGTATACATTTAACCCTCCAAATATTTTTTTCAATTAGTTAATGAGTATACATTTGGTCCCCCCAAATATTTCTTCCAAGCTCCGTCCCTGACTCTTCCTAACCCCAATACATATGGTTGGGGGCTTCAGGCAAGGATGTGAAACAATCGATTTTGGGTAGATAACACATGGACTTCCTCCGGTATATTCAAAAATTTAAACTCCAATACACATGGTTGGGGGTCTAGGCAAGCACTTGAAACAATCGGATTTTTGGTAAATTACACATGGACTTGCCCAGGCACCTCCAAAATTTTAAACTTTTAAAGGTGCCCAGGTAAGTTTTCAAACGTGCCCGGGCAAGTCCATGTGCAATCCACCCAAAGTTCGTATGTTGCAAATCTTTACCCGACCCTCAACCATTTGTATTGGGGTTAGGAAGAGTAAAAAAAAAAAAAAAAAATCACAAATATAACGAGTATATTTCATTTTAAGTAAGGGTGGTAAGTTTTCGAACTTCCGGAGTAAGTCTATGTTCAATTCACGCAAAATCCGACTATTGCAAATCATTGTCTGAACCTCCTAACCATTGTATTGGAGTTAGAAATAGTGAATGCAACAAAAAAAAAAAAAAATGTAACGAGTAGATATTTTAGGTTCATTAAAAAACTTTTTTATACTGGGTGCTCCTAAAGTAAAACTTTATTGACCAACCTCGTACCTTAACTCTTAAAAATTTGTGATTTTAACGAACGTTGATTTTTTTTCTAACAATGTTGTGTTAACTTTACATTTTTTAAAGGTTTTTTTTTTTTGTATTTTTAGTTCACTAAAAACTTTTTCTACTGGACATTCCTAAAGTAAAATTTTGTTGGCCAATCTGCTCCTTAACTCATTTATAATATCAAAGAGATGTTATAATACTAAACAGATGTGAGGGTCTGGTTGTTTTTAAAAGTTAAATAAAAATGACAGAAATTCTTCCAAGATATAAAACATACTCGTATAAAACAAAAATAATGAAGAAAGAGAGAGAAATGTGGCGTGAGGTGGGAAGCAAAGCTGGAGCAGGGGGCAAGGAAGTGACGTATGTGATTTTTGACTTTATAATGTTCTTCACTTCATCTCTCGATCCTAAGCATGGGTTGGTCTTCGTTTTGATGGGTGTTGGTTTTGGGCAATTAGTTTTGTAGTGTGACGTAGGTGAAAGTAGATGAATGAAAGTGGCAGGAAGTTGCGTTGGGTGAGGACGTCAGTTTGAAGTTTGAGAAGGAATAACCAATAAAGAGAGGATTTTGTAGGAATTTTTTAATATGAAGATGTGAACTCTGAAGCAAAATTTCTGAAACAATGGGCCTGTTTGGGTTAACGTTGGTAGTGATGGCTATTTTCTATCTGACATTTTAAAAACTCGGTAGAGAAAAAATCAGGTTATAAATATGATTTGTGTTTGGATTGATGGTGGTAGAAGTGACGGGACCCATGTCAAAAAGATGAGAGCTTTTAGGAAAAAGCTACCCTATGAAACTTTTTTTTAACTGACTTTTTAGGAGCTTTTTTTCAAAAAAAAAAAAAAAAAAAAAAGTCCAATAAATTTAAAACTCAATCCAAACACTCCACTTCTAGCTCTTTTTCTACTGCTACTTTTTTCTAACTTTAAGCTACTTAAAGCTCTCTTCAAACAAGCCCAATGATACCGTGACCCTTTTGTTTTTTGGGGAAGTGATGTAATATAAAAGTTCTAGAACTGTTCGTCTAAAGGGAAAGGAAAAGACAAAAAGGGGGAAAATCCAAATGAAAAATACAAATAATAATATATAACAAAACCTCATATATTTTCCCCCTTCAGTCCTTATTTCCCTTCATTCGTCCAATTCAAGCCAAAAGCGTAGAAAAAGAAGTCTATGGAATCTTTGAGAATTAGAACCCGTCCAATCATATTCCTGTCTTTTAGTTTGTCACTCATATGCCAGTTGCAACATCCTAAATTTTGGGATTTTAAAGTTTGAATAATATATAGAGATTTATTATGAAATTTTGGCATAAATATTTTAGAGATAATATTTCAAGGCCAAAAGAAATTTAATTGAGAAAAAAATCTTTAAATGGGATTAAAGATTTAACGTTAATAATTATCCAATACTTGCAAATATGACTCTTGAAAAGGATCAAATGGGATAATTTTTTTCAAAAGTAGTCCAACACATATTACAGCCCAAAACGTAAAAGCCCAAATGCTTCCATATATGCGGATCAGCCCAACAACAAAACTCCAGCCCATTTGACTTGTACCAGAACGCAACAGTAGAAGCAAAATTCATTAATTATATTTCCCTTTTCTTCACTGCACACTTCGGCCTGAACAAGTAAAAGACGCTGAACACTGTCAGCAAATCAGCCAATAGCCATACTTGTCCAGCGTGTTTATCTCACTCTATACACACGTAAGATCAGAGGTGCCATGCTTCTCCAGACCCCACACCATACATTTTGAATTCAGCACCATTTATCTCTGAATATTTCCAGTCGAATCGGACCCTTAGGTCATTATTTAAAAAAAAAAAACAAAAAAAGTCGCAGCGGTTTGTTGGTCGATTTCCTTGATGGAAAGTGAACCATTCGAACAAGTAATAAAGAGTAAGTAGAGTATCGTCTCACAGAGACTGGATACCAAATGAGGACACTAAATTGCAAAATAGTTGTGTTCAAAAGGAGAATAAATTTGATTTGGTTGAGAGTTTTATGACTATACTAATAAACAAGGAAGTAAACAGAGTGTCGTAGTTGTAAGAAGATATCAGTAGGAAAATAGGCTGAGCTCGGAATCATTCTTAAGCATATCAATCCCCCAGTTGCTTCATACATTGCTATAGCATTTATACTGCACAGCTTCCGCAATGCTACAACATAGATACTAATTACAATGCTATTTAGCTAACCCACCCCTAGAGTCTATCGAAGCTTCCGCGTCCGATACATGTAATACTAACTTTACTTCTCCCATATGCCTATGGCAATTTTCTAGTTAGATTAACATTACAAAGCAAGATGTTATGGTTATGAGCAGTAGACCCATTCTTGAAGCCTATAATAAAAGGTCAAGCCTTGCACCAGCCTGCCTAGCAGTCACGGTTTCTCAAAGGTCTAACCCCGACTCCCTTCCAGTAAGCTGAGGCCACTAATCTAGCCCCTAGCTTCCGCTAATCGACAAGAATTTAATGTACTGATAAGCAAACTGAATTTATTGAATTAAGGACTAGCAACTGGGTTCATTCCAAACTTAAGAAATCATCCTCGCTCAACCATAGGAAATTTAGTTCATGACTAATGAGGGACACACAAAACAGATAACAACAAAATGACCACTGACCAAAGGTAAACTTGCGGCAAAAAAGAGTGGAGAAGAAGCTAGGTTAATCGAGGGTGGGAGTGGAATGATTATTGCCTTATTGGGCCTAGAAATAAAAATAGATATGGGCTTAGTGTGAATGCGAATGCCGAAAACAAAATATTTGTTATTATTAAAAAATGAGTATTTTCATCTATTTAATTATATTATTTTTAATTAATACTTGGTTCGACTCCAGTTTTACCCACTGACCCTTGACCCAGTACTCCCACCAATTCGGGTTTCAGAACCTTGGTTGTGAATAATCCTCATCTATCTTCCTTTGTGTTTAGCACCGAAAAACATGGGTGTACGACTTTAGTGAAGATCACAAGGTGCGGACTAGCAAATTGAAGGTAATCATAGAGTCTTTTTAGTTTCTATCAGTTTTCTAGCACAACTTTTGAGTAGTAAACCGTAGAAACCAAGCCATAAGAGTTGTTCTGCTGCATAAACTGTAAATCGGGGGCTGTGTTAAAGAAATATAGATTTTTGGTTTCAAAATACATGTATCAGCGATGTCTATTCATGATAGGGGAAGGAAAACTTGGGTAATATGCATATATGTATGGAAACCAAAAGCTTTGCGGTGTATTGCCGACTTCATGATAAAAGCTGCACACTTAGGAAACCATGGGAAACAAACCCGACATCCACTCTCAACCATCACCTTAGCCTATACACTCTCACACCATCCCAGCAATCTCCCTTAAACCGTCACCACCTCAACCCATACACTCAATCTCAATCTCGGCAACCACTCTTAACTCATTACCTTAGCCCATAAACTCTCACACTATCTCAGCAATCTCCTTTAAACTATCACTACCTCAGCCCATACACTCTCATACCATCCCGACAATCTCCCTTAAACCATCACCACCTTAGCCCATACACCATATCTTCAACTCGGCATCCTCTAAGGATTCGATAAACATCTTTATGTAGGAATGAATGGCCTTATAAAAAGGGTATTATTATCAAGTCGCGTGGTTAGGTACTTTACGACACCAGCAGTGACTAATGACAGTGATAAACGTTTATAGGCATACCTTGACACCTCTACTGATCTCAACACCTTTGGACGAATTGAGGATTCAAGCTCGAGGTGGGTAATTGTTATCTTATTGTCTTGTATGCATATAGTCATGTATGACTAACCATGATTGCTAGATAATTTTGCATGTGTATCCTAGCTATGGGTTGGGGCTGCGTGTCCTAGAATAGGGCTACGTGTCCTAAAGGGTTGCGGTTCTTGGTCGATAACTGTGGTTACAGTACGACTTGTTTACTATGAATTATTTTATGCTTAACATGTGATATGTTGTCATTTATACTTCATACTTGCATATAAGATTAACTATTACCCCTGGGGTTTATTCATTTGAACTCCAAATTGAAAGAAAGAAACAGGCAGTGAATTGGGATCAAAAGGAAAGACATAGCTATAAGGATTACAACAGAATGGATTTTTGTGATAGTATAAGTAGTGGGACTGTACTAATTCATTTATCATTTGTCTATTTTTGGATTATTGTATTAAGATTCCCTTATGAGACAGATTTGTATCACGAAAAATTTATTCTCATGTTTTCAAACCAAGTTATTTTAAGAAAGTTTTATTCCACAATAAAGTTGTTCAAACTACTTCGATGCATGTGCACTATAATTCTGATGAATAAAGAGATATTAAGAACGGGCATCACACTAGTGCTCGTGTGCCATCATCCTCGGCCAAGTTCCTTCTTTGCTGCTTGTTTCCCTTTGTCTTCATCTCTTTCTTCTTCCCTTATTTTTGTTGCCATTGCTGAAGTTTTGTTCTTCTTTCAATAATTCAAATGATGCTGTCTTGTGGGTTGTGTGAGCATAATTTCAAATCTGATATTTGGCACTGTGACAATAATTGTAGCTTCAAATTCTTCTTCTCTTTTCTTGACTTTACACCTCACTGTTGTGTCTGTGTGTCTATCAAACTTTGTCCTTTGTTAGTTTGTGCTTATGGTATAATTAAAATTTCTGCGCTTTGTTAATTTATATGTATGTGTTCAAAAGCTTTCTTCTCCCTTTGGCTACTATGATGTTTGGATAAGAAATTGAAATACCTTGTATCTTCTTACAACTAGATGTTTAAAGTAAAGGTGGAATTTTGGAAAATTTATGTAACTATTTTGATGATTGAAGATCATATAGTTGTTAATTTATGCACTATGATGGCTGATTGTAACTTGGTCTCAGAATGCACATAAGGTGTTTTTAAAAATGTGTGAGAGGAGTTTGTTTGAATTTACTTATTGAGTTAGCTATTTTGATGCATGTCAAATGTTTTGAGGCAATGCTTGAGTAAAAAGGAGATTGATTGTGTGATAAGATGTATTGTAGAAGAAATAGTATGGTAAATAGGAGCTATTTAATTTGTATGTGGAAAATTTTATCAATGTGTTTATATAAAAATATATACAATGGATTAGGCATGATGAAGCTAAAGTAATTATTTCTTACCTCTAGCTAACTTCTTGTGAGTGTAGAATTGTGAATATGTGTGTGTGTATGCAAGCACTTACTATATGTACATGTGAGTATGTGTTTGTATATATGAGCTGTTGGTATTACTATGTTGAATGGATGGTTCTTACAGTTATAAGATTTTTTGGGTCTTGTAAAGTTTAAGGAGAAAAAGGGCTTTATAAAGAACATGACAAAATTGTGTTAAATATATTGTAATTTTCCATAAGGTTACAATTGGAGTGACAATAATGTTATTGGTATACTAGGGGATTAAGGCTGAATCATATTTGAAGGTTATTAAATAGGATAGGCCATAGCTATTGGACTATTAGGCAAGTAAATAACATCCCACTTGATCTAGGATTGATGTTGTTACTAGAAGTTATCTAAACTACTATTTTCAAGAATTTTTCTTTGTCATTAATGTTATCTTGAAAATGGAAATGACAAGTTGAAGCTTTTGAAGGAAATGAGAATTTATTTATTTAATTTCTTCTATTTGATTTTAAACCTACATGCATGTAAGGGATAGATTTTTCCAAAAGGAAACACTTATCCATTCCGTATTGAAATTCGTTTAAATTACAAATGATGTCTACTTCCATGCATGTCGGAAAAATGTTTTCAAGGGACTGAAAGTAGAACATGGGTTGCTAACAATAGTTTCTTTAGCCCTTGGTGCATCATGGCATAAACCCAACTAGCAAGGTGATTAAGATGTGCTAGTTCCGTGTGACAACCAACACACGTGGAAGAGGGAGGGTTTTCATGAGTATCACTCACGCCAATTCTTCATGGCTTTTACCCGTACTTATTTTCTTGGATTTCTAGCCACGCTAGATTGCTTAATTACAAAGGATGTCTAATTCCATGCATGTTGGAAAAATGTTTGCAAGGGATTGAAAGTAGAACATGGGTTGCTAATGACAGTTTTGTTAGCCCTTGGTGCACCATGGCATAAACCCAGCTAGCAAGGTGATCAGGAGGTGCTGGTTCCGTGTGACAACCAACACACGTGGAACTAAGGGAGGGTTTTCATGAGTATCACTCATGCCAATTCTTCATGGCTTTTAGCCATACTTGTTTTCGTGGTTTCTAGCCACGTGAGATTGCTTACTTATCCTTATGGACTGTGTGTCCACACCTGTTATTGTTCTGTTTAGCTCTTGATTAAGAATAAAAATGTTCTTTTTAAATTATGTTATTGATTATTAAATAAAAAGTTCTTTGAATCTAATTTTATTTTAAATAGCAATAATTATTTTAAATAGCAACAATTATTTACCTTCTTATAATTAGTTGTTTGATTGTCTACAATTTAGGGGTGGGCTAGGTTGGGTAGGGCAAGTCCCTAGCCCGATGCCCAGCCCGAAGGATGAATGAGCTGCATTTTGCAGCCCAATGCCTGAACTTACCTGGTAAAAGTTCTAACCATTTCGAGTAGGGCAAGAGTGGGCTTCCTTGCCCAAGTGGTAATGCCCTGCCCTGTCCACATATGAAAAAAATAGTTCAATTTAAATTTCATAAACATTTATGTAGTTTCCATATGTCTTAACTTCACCCTAGATAATATAAACTTCAAATACATTAGATGATTCCACATCTTAGGATATTTCAAAATAAGTCTACAACTTGAATCTTGAAATTTACAAACTACCATATGTCTTAACTAATATCCATACTTCAAGAATTAAACAACATCCATAATCCATTATAAATAATGCAACAAAATGGTTGTAATTAAAGTCATGTGAAGTACAAGTGGTTTGCATCAATATCCCTGAAGTTGATATAATGATGGAGCATCTGAAACAAAAATAAAAAGCAACTATAATTTAATATATCACAAAGTAAAGAAGAAAGGAAGAAATCTACTTGTAAATTTTAAAGGCTACAACTTACCTATAACTCATACTTGCAAAATGAACCTTATCCAATGAGATAAAGGAAAGGGCTGAAGAAACATATCACTATATTTATAAGAAATATTTATATAAAATATCATATTGAATATATTTATTGGGTAAGGCGGCATACCCTAGCCGATGCCCAACCTTGACCGTAAAAATGCCCAGTTCGGACGTACCCAATTTTTTTCAGGATGAGTTTTTTAGGCTTGGGCGAGCGCATTAGGTGTTTGGGTTTCATGACCACTTCTAGTCTACATGACGAATAATTGATCATTTCCTATTCAAATGCCAAGTTACTTTACTCTATTATGGCTTAACCAATTTATCTAGGGGTTAAGGTGCAAAATTAACAACGAACTAATTCCCTATGGGCACCAAACAAAATTAACTATTTTGGGGTGCAAAAGTAGACACAATCAATTTTTTAATTCCTTGGATTCTTTTAAATCCCTTTACAAGACAAATGTTGTCGTTCAAAAGACAAATAAGGGAATTTACAAGATAAATAAGAGCATTTACAAATCAAATATATATACTTTTGGACTCAACAAAAAATAACTGTGTTAGGTGTTTATACCGAAATAGTTTATGGTTAAATTTGCATATGTCCTTATAAGAATATATTAAAATAATAGAGAGAATGAAAAGACTAGTGGGATTCACAATACAAAAAGTAATGGAAGTTAATCAAAGTTAATAGCATTGCTATATATACAAAAAAAAAAAAAAAATCATTATGTCTACTTTTACACCTCAAAATAGTTAATTTTGTTGGGTGCCTATAAGGAAATAATTTGTTGCTAAATTTGCACCTTAACACTTTATCTATTATCATATATTTGTATTTTATTGTGGGGACATTATTTACTGGAAAAATATTTTGCACTCAGATGGTAAATAAGGCCCTATTTATAAGTATAAATTCACATACTTAGTTGATTCTGAGTATGAAACTTTTCAACTTTGCCCTATTTATGATTGGGTAGCGATCTTTATAGTGCAATTAATATGTAAATTGTTCTCATTTATTTCTTATAAATAGGACCAAATTTTTTTGGTCATGATTTATAAATAGAATACATTCTCTTGTTGACTCTTGAAACTCAACCTTTGATAAGAAGCGAGCTATTATAAATGTTTAACTTATACTTTTTTATGATTTATTAGAGTTGCTCTATTTCTATAAGTAGGATCCTTATCTTCTTTTGATGTTTTTGAGATTTATGTAGATTGTTGTTGTGGAGCGGACTCCATATGCTTTGATTATACTAACAAGCTGTTATAGAATTTTCGGAAAGTCCAACTTATAGAGAGGATTGTACCAAAATTTCTACCAAAAGCTTTAGTATATTTATAATAATTGTAGCAAGTGGTGAATTTGTGAAAATCTTATCTAAATTTATTAAAACTTTATTTGAAGTTGTCAGACTCTTATCAAAAGTGAGAATCAATACATAATTATTGTAGCAAGCAAGTGGTGATTTAAGATTTGGAATTTGTGAAATTCTTATATGAACTTGTTAAAACCTTATATGAAATTGTCAAACTCTTATCAAAAGTGGGAATCAATACATAACCATTATAGCAAGTGGTGATTTAAGATTTAGAATTTGTTAAAAGCTTATTTGAACTTGTTAAAACTTTATTTGAAATTATTAAACCCTCGGGGATTAAGCATTTACAACCACATCCTTCCATAAATGTAACAAGTGTTAAAAATTACAGTTGTAACACATAAACATGACAAGTGTCTGCTTAGTACACCCTCTATCCTTATGTAACTACTATGATGAACGACGCCTTTTGGTGGTTTTCTTTTTATGCACTATTAGCTCTAAAGTGCTCTCATGACATGAATTCGGCAAATGATTCACTAACCACCATATTATGTCACACATTAGGAATATGTTCCTGCAAATAAATGAAAAGGTCAAAATGGGCTCAAACCAAAACATTGAAATAACTGAAGTGTGAAATTTGGAATTGTACATTTTCATATTCAAACAAAATATTAGGATCCCACCAGGTCAACCATATCATCACATATACACCACAGTCCCTCCTGTTCACACAATGACATAAACACTTTTTATTAGTTATGAAAACAACAAAACATCATAGTGCTCACAGATTATTCAGCCAAGGTACAAGAGGTCAAAAATGTAACAACAAAAATCATAGTAGCCACAAAATGTCTATTCATTCGTAATAGGCATTTCCTAAACAAAGCTCGAGTATAGTCATTAGAAAATAATGTGTTGTTTCCTACTTCTATATAGGTTTGATAATTTCATATAAGCTCTTAACTAGTTCAGATAAGAATTTCACAAATTTTAAATTTTAATCCACCACTTGCCACATTGACTATATATTGATTCCCACTTCTAATAAGGGTTTGACAACTTCAAATTAGGTTTTAACGGGTTCAACAAATTCAAACCCTTAACTCACCATTTGCTACAATGGCTATGTATTGATTGGGTTTAATGATTTTAGATAAGGTTTTAATAAGTTCAGATAAGAATTTCACAAATTTCAAATCTTAATTCACCACTTATTACAATGGCTATGTATTGATTTATACTTTTGATAAAGTTTGACAACTTTAGATAAGGTTTTAACAAGTTTATATTAGAATCTCATAGATTTAAAATCTTTATTTACCACTTGTGACAAACGACTATATATTGATTATCACTTCTAATAAGGGTTTGACAACTTCAGACAAGGTTTTAACAAGTTTAGATAAGAATTTCACAAATTTAAAATCTTAATTCAACATTTTGCTACAATGAGAATGTATCGATTCCCACTTTTGATAAATATTTGACAGCACAACTTGACCCAATATTTTAATCCATTTTGTTAGGTGACCAGCAACAAACAAATCAGCAATGTGCAGTTCAAGAAGTTTTGAATTTCGCCACTTTCCAAAACCAAAAAGAGGCCCCAACTTCACTTTTCACAAATTCGCGTTAGAGTTTGACAGCTTCAGATTAAGAAATACCTCCAAAATCCTCCCTTTATGTGTTATTCACCCTCAACTTCACCGATCACGACCAATCTTCTTGGCCATAATAACCAGCAACTCAAACAAAATGGGAGCACGAAAATGGCCGTAAAAAAGTGTATCACGCCATATTCTCCATTATGTTTTTAAACAATGTAGAGGAGTGTTTTAGTCATTTTCATTTCATTTTACAAGAGATAGATCATGCCGTCACACCTCTTTAATTAATATTACGAATATTTAGAACACCTTTTTATTCTTTAATATCTTAGAAGTTCATTTTTTAAGAATTTTTCTTAATAATATTAAATAAAATTGGGAAAATTACATATAGGTCCCAAAGAAGAGAGATATTTACATTTAGGTCCCTTGAAATTACGAATTACTCGAAGTCCCAAGGGACTTCGAGTAATTATTTCAGAATGTAAAATTACTTTACTTCCCATAGTGCATATTTCACGAAGTGATTAACAACACAAAATGCATAAATTAACAACACAAAATGCATAAATTAACCACAACTTCAAAACCTTCAATTTGTCATGTCTCACTTCCGTAAGTTGTGGTTAATTTATGCATTTTGTTTTAATTTATGCATTTTGTTGTTAATCGCCTCGGAAGTGAGACATGACAGATTGAAGGTTTTCGAAGTTGTGGTTAATTTATGCATTTTGTGTTGTTAATTTATGCATTTTGTGTTGTTAATCGCCTGAGACATGTCAAATTGAATGTTTTCGAAGTTGTGGTTAATTTATGACATGACAAATTAAAGGTTTTCGAAGTTGTGGTTAATTTATGCATTTTGTGTTGTTAATCGCTTCACGTGTGAAATATCGCACTATGGGTAGAAAGTAATTTTACATTCTGAAATAGAGACTTCTGAGTAATTTCGTAATTTCAAGGGACCT
The DNA here is from genome assembly GCA_019022655.1 of Acacia acuminata. Classification (NCBI taxonomy): domain Eukaryota; kingdom Viridiplantae; phylum Streptophyta; class Magnoliopsida; order Fabales; family Fabaceae; genus Acacia; species Acacia acuminata. The sequence continues at coordinate 1,440,082 of JAFJYI010000098.1, read as the reverse complement.
AAATGTAAATATCTCTCTTCCTTGGGACCTATATGTAATTTTCCCAATAAAATTTGAAACCACGTCGCATGTAATTTTCCACTCCAATTCCCAAATATCTCTAGTGGCGCGGATAAATGGCCAGTGGAAGCTAAGAAAAGCTTTCTGCTCATTCTTCAGCGATAATGGAAGCCTTCCCGTTCTCTACTTCACAGTACCCAATTCCCACCACTAGCACTCCTCTTCCCTTGTCTTCCTCTATTTTCTCCTCGAAACCATTTCCCTCCCCCACCACTTCTTCCTCCTCTTCTGTGTTTGTTTGCCTCAAACCACCGCCTGATTCTAATGACCCTTCCAATTCCTCCTCTCTCTCCGGCAACCAGCCCCGCCGCCCCAATAAATCCCTACAAACCTCAAATCCTTCCTCGCGGCAGAATCCTTTAACTCCATCTAAGTCTAATCCTCTCAAGAAGAATCCCCTCAATTCTTCTGCTTATGTCACTGCTAACAATACTAATCATTCCCATTCGCATTCTTTGACAAACAAGTTATGGCTCACAAGCAAGCTCTCTCCACCACCGCCACCACCACCACCACCTGCTTCTCCACCCCTGCGAAACCGAGATGAAGAAGAAACAGGAAGCATGGAGAACCGTGAAATTGGGAGCGCTGAATCTAATGACTCGGATATTGATACCTTACACCCGGAAACTCGGTTCCGGCAAGAGGGGAAAATCTTTGTGGGTAATTTGCCCAATTGGGTTAAGAAAATCGAGGTTACTGAGTTCTTTCGGCAGTTTGGACCGATAGAGAATGTGATTCTGATTAAGGGTCACAATAATACAGAGAAAAATGCGGGTTTTGGCTTTGTGATTTATGGAGGTCCAACTGCGGACAAATCAGCCATGAAGGCTGTTGAGTTCGATGGTGTTGAATTCCACGGCAGAATTCTTACAGTGAAGTTGGATAATGGCAAGAGATTGAAGGAGAAAGCGGAAGACCGGGCACGGTGGGTGGAAGGGGACGAGGGAGTTGAGTATCGTTCCAAGTGGCATGAGGAGAGGGAGAGCTCTAGAAAAGAGTTTAGAAAGATACTGGAGACTGAACCTGAGAACTGGCAAGCTGTTGTTCGGTCCTTCGAGAGAATTAAGAAGGTTGAGCAACTTTCCATTGCCTTTTAATTGTTACGTCTATTAACACTTGAATTTGATAGTTGCACAATATTTTCTTTATTTTAGTATCATCTGAGCTTCCAGAAATTGAAAAGATAGGCTATTTGACTTTGCTAAGTTCTAATTTGGTTCAGCTAGGGCCTTTGTTGCGATAAAAGGCGGTAAGATAATATCCACTTTAAGCTTCTTCCTGAAACGGATGTGCTGTGCAATCTATCATAATCAGTTTAACACTTAAGTTTAATTCCGGTACGGTTGAGTCAGTTAGATATTCCCTTTGTTATGTTTTACTTTTCTCTCACGTGAGAAGGTTCAGAATAAAAAGCCCGTTGCTATGCCTTTAACAGCTGGTTCTTCTTTTTTCAATATTTAATACTTTAAAATCAATGCGAGCACTTTAGCAGTGCCTTGTTGTTGGCATATTACAATTTGATGTTTTTTTTGGTTCATATCCTAGTTAGATTATGTTTACCTCAGCAGATGAAGATTATGCACGATATATTAGTTATATCTTTAATGAAAGTATTTCTGCTTGTGATTTTTTTTTTTTTTTTTTTTTTTTTTTTTTTTTTAAATGTTCTTTTATTATTATGATTTTGAGGCAGTCAATATCCTCATAGGATTTACTTTAATCATCACTTTGCTTTTTCACTTAAGATATAGCTATTGTGTTCATCTGACAACTCTATTAGACAATTTTGGCAACCAATCCTTTAAATTATATCTACCAAACCATCTCTGACTAATGTAATGAAATAATGATGAACAGACTAACCATATTAACCTCCTAACTACCCTTGCAAATTGGTTTTAAACTTTGATGCCACCTCTGGTTTTTTGACTCTGTTAGTGATTTCATATGGTTTTCTAGAGTGAATGTTGTAATGAAAAAGAGAACTCTATTTTTGCAATTTGAGAAATCTGAATGATTTGATAAGCCATTATGCATGAGTTAACTAAATTTTATGATTAATCGGTTTCTTTTCTACTTATTTTATATAATATATTATTAATAGTAATACTATTACAAGGGGTCCAATTATAAAGTTAACAAGCTACTTTTTTGTGATCTTTTCCTTCATGTTTCTGCATCTACTTCTGCTTTGTGATTTGAAGATTTCTTACCTTGTAGCTAGTTTTTCAAATAAAATGTCTTTTATAAAGAAATGTTTCTCCATGTAATTATAGATCATATATTGCCTGAGCATGTGCAGAAATTTATTTATGAAAAGTTTCAGAGACTGAATTATATTATTCTGTTGTGGATGTTCTTTCTCATGGTTTTATTATGTTCTATTCTTGTTCTTAGCCTTCTAGAAAAGAATATGGGTTGATGGTTAAGTATTATGCAAGACGAGGGGACATGCATCGTGCACGTCAAACATTTGAGAGCATGCGAGCAAGAGGAATTGAGCCATCTTCACATGTGTATACTAGGTAATATCTATAAACAAAAAACCCTGTACTAGAGCTTCCAAAAATTTTAAATTGATTGATTGATTCCTACTTTACCTAGTGGGATGAGGCTTGTTGTTGTTGTTGTTGTTGATTGATTGATTGATTTCTATTCTGAGTTTTCTAGCCGATATTTTGATGGGCATGTGTTTTAGGTGATGAATGTCCACCCATCAAAGTTTTCCACTGACAAAAAAGTTGCAACTTTTTTTACTCTGAAACTTTTAAGATTTCAAATTTTTATCCTCAAAAAGAAACTTTATATAAAGATTTCAAATAGCTCAAGCTGGACATTTTTCCGTCTCTCTTCACATATATATTGATGCACAGTGGTTTTTCTTCTGATGTTAACGTATGTTAAATCCTTGCAGTCTTATTCATGCTTATGCAGTTGGTAGAGATATGGAAGAAGCTTTACATTGCGTTAGGAAGATGAATGAAGAGAGCATTGAAATGAGTTTGGTGACATACAGTATCATTGTGGGAGGATTTGCCAAAGTGGGCGATGCTGAGTAAGTATATTTGACCAATGTCCTGTCCCGCTTTATCTTGTACTGAAAAGTAGCCCTTTAGTTTCTGGCTGTAAGCTTTATTTTTCAGTATGATCAATGGGAAAATAGAAGAGAGAGGATGTAAACTCTTAAAATATAGTGTGGAGAGATAGACTAATTGAGGGAGACCAAAATTGTAATTGGAAAGCCTGTCTGGTGGAAAATACAGTTTTCTAATTTACTCATTGTAGGGTTTCATAGAAAGTTATTTTAATGTTGAGTAACTTACTCATTGTAGGGTTTCATAGAAAGTTATTTTAAGTAACTGGACAGTTTAGAAACATGCCATGGAAATAGAGAGCTGAAAAACAGATGAAAAGCAAATCAAGAAATCAGAAAATTTTATGAAACAAAAGAGATCATTTTGTTGCAAGTGATATGTCACGTGACAAACGTTCGTAGTATGTGCCATTTCAAGATGCCCAAAGTATGAATAGTATGAAGAAAACAAACCAATGTTCATGTGACTATTTTCATTTAACAATATCATATCTTGGGCCAAAATAATTTGGTCTAAAAGCAATGCGATTGAGATTTATAAGGTTGTTTTAGGCCTTGAATTATGTTTTGGACTTTCAGCTCACAAAAAGGTGGTGAGTCTTTCATTTATTATCATTAAAACTGATATTTTTTACTTCTCCAAAAATATTTTTGTATTATCATCACAATCCTCGTTCTGTATCCTCATTCTGTGTGATTGCTTATTCAACTGAACTGTTCTCCTGTGTTCAGCTCCACTGATATGGAGCAGAAATGGAACCATCCAATTCTAGAAGATAATAAAAAAGAATAATGGATTAGAGTAGATAATTAAAACCTTAAACCTTATAATTGTGATGTTGACACTTCAAACATCGAGGTTAAACAATTTGATATAACCAAAACCCAAGTTTGTCACCCAAATGGAGAAAATGGTATTTTGGCGGTTAAGCATCAGAACAGGGTCCTAGATTAGTGTTCCCGTTTGTTGGTTTTATGGGGAAAAAGGAATACGCTTCAAAGATGGAGTTCACTTTCGACAGTTTGAATCAGTTGCTACTTTATTGGTTTTGGTTTCATTTCTGATATTTATATTGGTGCATTAACTAATGAACATGCTTATCTATACTTTGATAGTCCTTTATCTCAGTTTCTGGTAGGATGTTCATTATCTAATTTGTTATATCAATGTTTTTTTTATGGTCTTTTCATATACAAGTGAAGGTTGAATTGTCAAATCTTTATCATATGGATAACCCTATTTAATTTGGTTTGGAAGTGCTGCAGATCACTGGTTTAACGAGGCCAAGGAGAGGCATCCATCATTGAATGCAATCATTTATGGGAGCATAATTTATGCACATTGGTGAGCATTTATTTATTGTGGGCTCACATGCAAATACATATATTTATTGTGTGTTTGTTTATTTGAACGTTTACTTAAACGCTTGCCTCATCACTCTTATGTAGAGGTAGAAGTTAGCATCCTCACATTGGAACTGGATGAAAACTATATCTCAATCTTAAGAGAGGGTGTTCAGATATTTTCATGGTCCTTTATTTCATTTGGAAAATCAGGTTTTAATATGATGACTTATGTAGCATTGCATTTATTGTATCTTCAAAGAGATTTTTGGTTCATTATAAAATTGGGAGATGACTGAGTAATTTCCCACACATGGAAAATCAGGTTGATGTCTGGTTTATTGCTCTTTTGACTTTTGGTATCCTGTGGTATATCACAGCCAAACTCGGAATATGGAAAGAGCTGAAGCCTTGGTGAGGGAAATGGAAGAACAAGGAATAGATGCTCCCATTGACATATATCATACCATGATGGATGGTTACACTATGATTGACAATGAAGAAAAATGCTTGATTGTGTTTGACAGACTTAAGGTAAAAGCTTGTTCATAATCTTCTTCAATATAAATGCCGTACGATGTTGTTAGAAATTATTATAGTACTATTCATGGGTCTGAGCATCTTAGTTTCTTGGGTTGGTGTATTTATTGGCATGCTATTGGAAGGCTTTATGACCAAGAAGTTAGAAATTTGTTTCTTGCTGCTCCAATTTTCTTAATTAAAATTAAATAAATTTTAGTGCAAGCTATAGTGGGTTTGTGCCTTGTCCATGCATCAAGCCAAAGGACTTTTATGTTAGGGGGCTTGTTAGCTTTGAAGCACAGTATTCCTAGATGCAAGACATATCAAATGGACAGTAAGGCTAGTCAATGCTATGTCACCATCAATCAAGAAAACCAAAAAATTTTAATAAATTTAATATATTGGTCTCTTCTTAGTTAGTCAATGCTATATCAAATGGACATTAAGGATAGTCAATACATTGGTCTCCTCTTGGCTAGTCAATGCAATATCACCATCAATCAAGAAGAGTTCTATGTTCCTTCAGCCTGAGAAATTTGGGAAGCAGTTCGGGAGGCATATAGTGTAACACAGGGAACAAGTCTCACATATTTGATATTAAGGGAAAACTGTGGCAGTTGAAACAAGACCATAACTCCCTTAATGACTATTATCTTAAAAAATCTACGCTTTGGTAGGAATTGGATGCCTTAAAGAACAAGGCCCATCAATATGATGCTGATGCTGTTGAAGATCACAAGGAAAAGGAAGAAGAAAGAGTCTGAGTTGCTGGCTTGTCTTAATGTGATCTATGATGATACTTGAGCATGGATTCTCAGCCAAGAACCCTTGCCTTCTGTTCATGAAACTTTATTCTTCGTAATGAAGAGAGCTGGCCCAAATCTAGGCTTAAAAATAATTCCACTACTATTCCAACTTCTTCTAAGGCCTTAGCCCTTGCTATTCGATCCACAGAAACCAGAAACTCCAAGGGTCACCACTTGTGTGACCATTATAAAAAGCAAGGACACACCAAAGATACATGATCTCCATGGAAAACCTATGGACTGGAAACCAAAGAATAGTCAAGGAAAGGGCTATGTTGCTGAAGTTTCTAAGAGTGATGATTCATCTCCTCAAGAGTAGAACCCTAGAAATGTTAACAGCATTGCAGCACACAAAGCAGCCCACTACCATGGTTGTCAGAAGAGGTAAAGCCCTGGCGGTGAATAAAGGATTATGTTGGATTGTTGACTCAGATGCTTCGAATCATATGACTGATGATAGGACTTTATTTTCATCCTACACTCCTATTTCTAAGGGCAGAGTAAGAATTGCTGATGACTCTAAATTTGTTGTCATGGAATTGGCTCTATCAAAATGTCTACTACGCTTACTCTCCATTCTATGTTAAATGTTCCAAATTTGATTTGTAACCTTTTATCAGTGAGTCAATTAGCAAGTGATGAAAGATGCCATGCTAACATTTTTGCTACATACTGTCTTTTTCTGGATCTGTTGACAGGGATGACGAATGGGAGTGCGAAAGAGTTTGATGGCCTCTATTATCTTGATGAAAGTGACGCTCGTAGTATCAAGTCTTGCAATAATCTCTCTCCCTAGGACTAGTGAATTGGAGTTATGACACAAACGTTTAGGTCATCCAAATTTCAATTACATGTCTCAAATATTTCTATCTCTTTGTTCTAATAAAGACGCATCTGATTTTTATTTTGATTCATGTGAAAGAGCTAAACATCATTGAACCCCTTTTCACAAAATCCCATACAAAGCATCCAAACTGTTTTCCACTGTTTATAGCAATTTATGGGAACCATCTTGCACACCAAACTGAACACACTCAGAGTGGTTCATCACGTTTATTGACAACCATACACGTGTTACTTGGGTCTGTATGTTGAAAGACAAAATAGAGGTGTGCCAAACTTTTCTCAATTTGCACAATATGATATGAACCCAGTTCCAAACCCAAATTCAGATTCTACACACCGATGAGGGGACTGAATACTTCAATTAGGCCTTGTCTACCTTTCTTGCCAACTATGGAATTGTCCACAAAAGCACTTGGCTCAATACCCCCAACAAAATGGTATTGTTGAGAGAAAGAACTGCACATTCTTGACACAACTAGAGCTATCATGTTTATTAACAATATTCCTAAATATCATTGGGAAGATGCTGTCCTTATTGCCACTTTTCTCATAAATCACATGCCAAGCCGGCCGTTGTCCCCACAAAACACCACTCCAAGTACTACACAAATGTAACAACCTTCTATACCTTGAAAACAACTTGCCTCTTCACGTCTTTGGTTGTACATCATATGTTCACCTTCATCATACCAACAAACTTGACCCTAAAGCCATTTGTTGCATCTTCCCCGGCTACTTAAACTCCCAAAAAAGCTACAAATATTATGATCCAGCCTCCAAATGTATCCATGTCATGTGTGATGTCACCTTCATGAAGCTGATCCTTCCTACTCCTTGTTTGCAATTCAGGGGGAGAGGGAAAATGAATTACCGACAAATGAGCCACTACCACTTGAAGATGACCTAACCTTCGTTTAGTGCATACCTAGCCCAAAAGAGTTCAAGCCTGACAATGGGCCGCAAACTAGGTGGCAGGTCAGAAAGAAACAGTGGTGATGGAAAGTTCTGATCTTGATTTGCCAATTGCAGTACGAAAGAAGCCTAGATCTTGCACTTGACATCCTATCGAGAGGTTTGTCTCTTATTAAGTTCTTTCCTCAAAATATCATGCTTTTGTCTCCCACCTTGACAGTATCAAGTTACCTAATAACATTGATGAAGCCATGGCTATAACTAAATGGAGGTAAGCGGTTATAGAAGAGATGGAAGCCCTGAAACGTAATAACACTTAGGATGTAGTTGATCCACCTGGAGGGAAGAAACCAATCGGTTATAAATGGGTATTCACTCCAAAGTATAAAGCTGATAGAAGCCTTGAGAGATATAAGGTTAGGCTGGTTGCAAAGGGATTCACACAAGACTATGGTGAAGATTATATTGAAACTTTTGCACCAGTGGCAAAACTTAATATGATCAGAATTCTCTTATCTCTTGTAGTCAATCTAGATTGGCAACTAAATGGCTGGATGTTAAAAATGCCTTCCTCAATGGAGAACTCAAGGAAGAGGTATATATGAAGCTACCTCTAGGGTTTTCGGGGAAAAGAGCTAGTCAAGTGTGCAAGCTAAAGCGATAATGGGCGAAAACAGTCACCACGGGCATGGGTCGATAGATTCACCCGAATCTTGAAGAGATAAGGGTATACCCAAGGGCAGAGTGACCATACCTTATTCTTTAAGCATCATAAGGACAAGGTAGCTATACTAGCTGTGTATGTTAATGATTTTGTTCTTACAAGAGATGATGAAATGGATATTAGTCAAATCAAGAAAGCCCTCACTCGAAAGTTTCAGATTAAAGATCTTGGAGAGACGAACTACTTTCTTGAAATGGAGGTTGCCCGATCAAAAAGAGGAGTCTACATTTCTCAAAGAAAGTACATCCTAGATCTTTTAAAGGAAATAGGGATGCTAGGTTGTACGCCTAGTGACACGCCTATACGAGTTGACAAGATAAGTGAAGAAGGAGACCTTGGGAAAGCTGTAGACATGAGAAATTATTTGAGGATGGTTGGCAAATTAATCTAGACCAGACATTGCATCTGCAGAAATTATCTCTCCCACACTAGACCTAACATTGTATTTGTGGTTTGTATGGTCAACCAACATTCCCATGATCCTAAATAGAAGCATTTGAATGAAGTTTACAGGATCCTACAGTATTTGAAGGCATCCTTGGGTTGTGGTTTATTCTTCAAGAAAATTGATAGGCAGGATGTAGAACTGTTTATTGATGCTGATTGGGCAGGTGATCAAGATGACAAAAAGTCAATGTCTGGGTACTGCATGTATGTATGGGGTAACTTGGTCACATGGAGGAGTAAGAAGCAAAGTGTAGTTGCAAGGAGCAGTGCTGAGGTTGAGTATAGGGCTGTAGCACTAGGAATTTGTGGGCATATGGCTTAAACGAGTTCTTGAAGAGTTAAAGCATGTCATGAACCTACCTCTCAAACTTTATTGTGACAACATGGCTACAATTAACATTTCTCATAATCCAGTCCAACATGACAGGACCAAACTTGTGGAGATTGTTAGCAACTTCATAAGAGAAAAGATAGATGAAGGTGTTGTTCACTTGAAGTACATTCCGTCAAAGAGAATAGACGGCAGATATCATCACAAAAGGACTGGCCGGAGATAAATTTGACTACTTTGTTGGCAAGTTGGACATGCTTAACATCTATGGTCTAGTTTGAGGGGGAGTGTTAAATCTCGAGATTATAGGGATTGATGTTTGTTGGGATCTGATTAGATAGGAATGATTAAAGATAGATGTATTTGATATTATTTTTCATGTAAATCAGATAATCTTGGATCTCCTCAATCAGAGATATTTTTGGATCTCTGCAAATCATCCGTGATATACACGTGTATATATGTAACCTCATGGAATGGAATAACAGATTTGAAATTCTCCAAACGTCCAATTATCTTCAGCATACTATTCAGATTCTCTCCTCTTTATCTCTCTCAGTCTTTGTTTATTCTATCTTTCTCCTCTCTCTTTCCTTTATTTCTTCAACTTCCATATCAAGTTGTATCTAGAGTCAAGCTGTCCTGAGCCCCTTCCCACTAAAATACCCAAAACTCTATGGTTCTTACCCGAACACAAAGCATCAATCGTGCAATTGATGAGTGCTTTCAGATCGTTGAAGGACAATTAGGGACTGTCTAAGAACTTTCTACCTATCTTCAGTTGTAAGGGAGGACTAGCCAATGGCATTGATCTATCTTTAGTGCACATTATTTCCTATATGTCCATTGGTATTAAGTGTAAATAAAGAAGCTCTCCATTGGACTGTCTATTGAACCATTAAATAATCAGAATGAAGATAGGTTGCACAACCTTAGTTCACTTGGTTAACGTTTAGTAGCGTTGAAATCAGTCGAAATAGTGAAGTTGGATAATGATGTTTTATCTCTTAAATTTATGCTTTTCTGATCCTCCGTAAGCTTACCTATTAAGATCTTACTGAACTTTAATATACTCAGCAGGTAAATAGGATTTAATTGGTTGCATTGCAATGGTTTTTGTGGTTGACGTTTTTAGAGATACCTCTTCTATTCTTTATTGTCAATTTTTTTCCTTTAGAGTTTGTGGCATTTCACATTTTTTCCATAATTTTGGAGCTTCTGTTGTTTGATCATCCTCTTCCTGACTTTTTGTTGGAATGATCTGTCTTGCATGAGAGTGAGTGATGCTGGGCATACATATTTGAGTAGCTCCAATCTAGACGTAAAACCTAGAAATGACTGAGCCTTTAGTATATTTGAGTACTTAATTAAGCTGGGATCATAAATAGCTGGCAATTATGTTTCTTTATGGAGGGACCATACATAAAGTGTCTAAATTGTATGCTTCTTAATCTTAATTCTTAAGGCATACTGATTATAGTTTGAGCCCAGCATTTTATCATGCTGTTTGTACTTCGATGTTGTTGGATGCAGTATTTAAAGTATTTGAAGGTATTGAAATTGAATTGCTCAGTGACTTACTTTTTTTTTTTTGGCCCGCCTCAAGGAATGTGGTTTCACACCCTCAGTTGTCACCTATGGCTGTCTTATTAATCTTTACACCAAGGTATGACAGTCAAATTCTCTAATTTAATTCAACTTGAATGTTCTTCTGATTTTTCAAAATAACAATAGGTTGCTAAGTGCTGTTGCTCTTGCGAAATTCTCACACCATGTCTCATTCTTTTTGTACCTTTGGTCAACTTCCACCTTGCTGCAGGAAAGTAGGAGTTGATGATAGGTTTTAGATCTCTCTTCTATCTATTGCTGTTGTAATTTGTAAATACTTTCTGATTAGTGACAGTTTTTTTTGCATTAAAAAAAATCAACTGTATATTTGCCCATGTACCTTTGTTTTTGTTGCTTTCCATGTGAATGAACAGATTCAAAACTAAACCCTTTTTAATTAAGTTTATATTGATAAGATTTTTCATTCTCTTAAAAATGCTAGTTTCAGGGCTTTAGTCATGGAAAATTCCTTTTCTCATTTCAATTTCTTTCTAAAATCTGTATAATTAATGTGATTAGTTTTCTGTTACCTGAACTAAGTTATTTGACATTACAATGTCACCTTCCTTACAACTTAGGAGTCGACTTTAACATGCAACTAGATGCAATTGTTCCATTATATGAGCTTTTTCTCAACTTACACAAGGCCTTCATACGTGTCAAGGGTCTATGTTTTTTATTCTTTGTTTTATTCTTTCCTGTCTTTGTGATATGAAATGAATAAGCATGCTGAAACTTTCTTTTGAAATAGGTTGATTTCAGTTACTTATGCAATATATTGTAAAATTATTTTTCATGCAATTCCCCTATTGTAATTGGCTTTCTTAATGCTTAACTTTTTCTACCAAATGATGTGTTATATCTTTTTTCAACCAAGCAATCATCAATTTGATTATTAAAGGTATTCATAATTTATTTTCCAGAATGGGAAAGTGTCTGAAGCATTGGAGATTAGCAGAATGATGAAAATGGCTGGAATAAAACATAACATGAAGACCTACTCTATGTTGATCAATGGATTCTTAAAGTTAAAAGACTGGGCCAATGCCTTTGCAGTTTTTGAAGATGTTTCTAAAGAGGGATTAAAGCCTGATGTAGTGCTCTACAACAATATCATAAGAGCATTTTGTGGGATGGGTAATATGGATCGTGCTGTTTGTATTGTGATGGAAATGCAGAAGGAGAGGCATAGACCTACAACACGGACATTTATGCCCATTATACATGGTTTTGCAAGAGCTGGAGAGATGAGAAGAGCGCTAGAAATTTTTGATATGATGAGAAGGAGTGGCTGCATTCCCACTGTGCACACGTATAATGCTCTTATTCTTGGCCTTGTTGAGAAGCGTCAGGTAACTTGTGCTTGATCAATAATCATAGATGTTTGGTGCTGTAGGTGTATCGAGATGCTTGGAGACATGCTGGGGTTCTTAATTTTTAAACTTAATATAATTTTTCTTGATTCTTTCTTTATTTGTTTGATAAATGAGTGTTACGAGGGTGTTACTTTGAATTAGAGTTATTTGTTTCACCAAAACAAAAATGAATTAGAGTGAGATAGCCAAATTATTAATTCAGTAGAGGTAACAAACTCAGCTATAACAGCTGCATTTCATATACACTAGGAATATCTGAAGAATATGGGGAGAATTGGAAGAATAGTGAGTTACTTGCATCCAATCACTGGAACAATACTTTTGGACACACTTGCATGAAATAGGCGCCACTATTTATATGCTTGGGGCTAAAGGGAATTTATGATTTGTTGACGATTGTTTGACATTATTTATATTTGATTATGATGGATTTGGCTGATTAGGCAGATCTGATTTTGTAATCACCTACCATTAGTTTCATCTTGTACATCTAGTATGAGATAACATGCACATTCCTGATAGCATGACTACATTTCTCCCATTCTGCATTTCTTCCATGCACTCTTCATAATCTCTTTGTGGTATCTGAGCTGCTAAAGACTCTACATCATCCAAGCCTCCAGTTTCTCCAGCCCTCCTTTCACATCTTCCATCTTCAATAATCACTTGTTACCCTTTGTTTTCTCTGCATCCCTCAAATGCGTCTACTGGCTATGCTCCCTTCCATCTGCTATGCCCCTTGTTTTTGAATCACCACTGTTCAAGGCTGAACTTATGGTTCAGGATCTGAGAAATTTCTCTAAGGTCTCTGAGGACACAACCTAATGCTCACAAAAGATTCTATACAAATCTTAGTATTTTCTTAAGGGCACTAGTTTGAGGCTGAAATTATGCTCCAAAATAGGAACGCTGTTAAAACCTTTATCCAGGTTGTTTCTTATTATTTATTTGTTAGTTTTAAAGTATGTGCTGATTTATTTATGTTTAATTTCTATCAATATGTACCATGTGTGAATATGATGCATTTCTTGCAGATGGAAAAGGCTGCGGGAATATTGGATGAAATGAATCTGGCAGGCATCAGCCCTAATGAACACACATACACGAGTATCATGCATGGTTATGCATCATTGGGTGATATAGGAAAGGCCTTCGAATACTTCTCCAAATTGAAGAATGAGGGACTGGAGGTTGATGTGTATACATATGAGGCATTGTTGAAGGCATGTTGCAAGTCAGGCAGAATGCAGAGTGCCCTAGCTGTCACAAAAGAAATGAGTGCAAGAAAGATTCCAAGAAATACCTTTGTCTATAACATACTTGTTGATGGGTATAAATCACTTGATCACAATTGAAGTTTTCACATTTATTTTACATTCCTCCTCGAATCATTGCAGTGTCTATATGCCTCTATCTGACCATTGTTTCATCTCCATATACTCGTATCCTCCTCCTTTATGTTTTCCTTTAATGGTTTGTTGTCCTGTTTGTTCTTCGTATTCAATTAGCCTTTCTTAAACTTGCATAGGTGGGCACGGAGAGGTGATGTTTGGGAGGCTGCAGACCTGATGCAACAAATGAAAAAGGAAGGGGTTCAACCTGACGTCCACACTTACACATCGTTTATAAATGCTTGTTCTAAAGCTGGGGATATGATGGTATGATATTGAATGATTTTCTTGCATAATTGAACTTGAAACCACAATAGTCTACTATTTATATGGCAATGGTAATATTGAATCACTTTAGCTCATATCTTGTTTGCTGTACATGTTGCTTGATTTAAATTGTATAATTTTGTTGTCTGAACATAAAATTTTACATGTGTGCTCATCATCATATAGCATTATAGAATGAACAAGGGATTATATTGCAAGCAAAAATGCTATTGTCAGGCATCTCATTTCATTATGAGATTCTGATGACTGTTGTGTTTGCATGGTTTAGAAGAGTTTCTGCTTTCCTGTTCAGCAAATATTTTTTTTATTATATTACCTAGTAGCTGGTGTATTGAACCTTGTCAACTCATAGTTTTGAATCTCTTGAAGAATATACTTGTTTAGAAGTAAATATTTCAAATTAAATGTAAATAGCATCAGGATTTAATTACGTAGGAATTGGAGGAGGACTTGGTGGTTGTAGAATTAGAGAGAGAGAGAGGAGAATTATAATCTGAATTACTTGTCTATTTATGTACATAGTATAGGGTATTTATACACAAGAGAGGGAATAAGAGAGTTAATGAGACATAATGACTCATTATGTAGATTGATTCCCTAATTACTATAATCCTGATTGTCTCTATAATATACTTCCTAATATAATATACTTCCTAATATAATATTTCCTAAAACATATATTTCCTAACACTCCCCCTCAAGTTGGAGCATAGATATTAATCAAGCCCAACTTGTTACAAAGATATTCAACCCGAGTCCCACTTAAAGCTTTCGTTAGAAGGTCACCCAATTGGTCACTAGATCGCACATGCCCGGTGGACACAAAGTTCTCCTTGATCTTATCGCGTACAAAGTGACAATCAATCTCAATGTGTTTCGTACGTTCATGAAACACGGAGTTGGAGGCTATGTGTAGAGCGCTTTATTATCACACCACAACTTCGCGGGTAACGACGTGGCAAGACCAACCTCCTTCATTAACGGTGAAGCCACACAATCTCTTGTGTAGATTGAGACATGGCTCTATACTCGGCTTACTCGACTTTGAAACCACATCTTGCTTCTTACTCTTCCACGATACTAAATTTCCACCAACAAACACACAATATCCCGTGGTGGATCTTCTCGGTAACTTTGTGACCCCGCATGATCTGCATCACGAAACACTCAATCTTGTTGTGGCCATGATTCGTATAGAGAATACCACGACCTGGTGAGCCCTTCAAATAATATAAGACATGTTCCAAAGCTTCCCACCGAGCAACGGTTGGTGCGGTCATGAACGACTAAGCACACTAACGGGAAAGGTCACATCGGGCGGGTTACCGTAAGATAGTTCAATTTCCCAACTAGCCTACGATATCTCTCGGGATAGGCAAATGGCTTGATCTTTTCTCGATCAACTTTCTTTCGTACATCCTCGGGTAGCTCATCAAACGGTATGCGGTCATCCATGTCCAAGAAGGGATTAGGAATCATGGGAACGCTACTCGGTGCTGCTCCGAGTTTCCCGGTTTCTTTTAACGAGATCAAGAACATACTTCCTCTGTGTCAAAAGGATGCCTTTCTTACTTCTCATAACTTCTATCCCAAGAAAGTACTTCAAAGGACCCAAATCCTTTGTTTGGAAATGAGAATTGAGGAAGGCCTTAAGTGATGAGATTCCCAAAGCATTGCTACCCGTAACAACAATATCATCAACATATACCACCAACAAAATCATCCCAGCATCTGTGTGCTGATAAAACACAAAATGGTCGCGACTCAGACCAAATTTCTTAACCACAGAGCTAAACCTGTCAAACCAAGCACGAGGATTCTGCTTCAGGCCATATAAAGATCGTTGAAGGTGGCATACCTTCCCACGCTCCCCCTGAGCAACAAAACCAGGTGGTTGCTCCATGTAAACTTCCTCAAGAAGATCACCATTTAAGAAGGCATTCTTAACATCCAGTGATGAAGGTCCCAACCATTATTGGCGCCATAGAGATGAAGAGACGAACGAGAGGACAATTTTGCCACGGGAGAGAAGGTTTCCGAGTAATCAACACCATAGGTCCGAGCATAGCCCTTGGCAACCGAGAGCTTTCAACCGTTCCAAAGTGCCATCAGCTTTTGTTTTGACCGTGAACACCCACTTACATCCGATAGCCTTCTTTTCTCGAGGTAAATCAACGAGAGTCCAGTACCCGACCTTATCAAGGGCCATCATTTCTTCTTTCATAGCGACACCAACCGGGATGGGCTAAGGCTTGGTGGAGATTAGTAGGGACGAGAATAGATTCTAAGGAGGCTATGAAAGAACAAGATGTAGGGGAAAGATGATTGTAGGAAGCAAAAGAAGAAATAGGGTAGGTGCAAGATCGCCGACCTTTACGGAGGGCAATGGGCAAGTCAAGAGAAGTAGGAGAGTCGGGCACGAGGCTTTTACGGTGAGGGAGAGTCGATCCACAGTGCGGGTCGGTGGAGAGACTGGAGAAGGGGCAACTACCGCGGGATCAGACTCCGGCGAGATGCGGTGGGTGGAACTTGTTCAATGCCATTACTTGCCTTGGGACGCTTAGATAAACATGATAGATAGGTGGCTTAGCCGGTTCCGGTCGACGCTTGCACCGGTGGTAACGAACCGTATAGATCAATATATCATCAAGACTATTGGTGATGTCGGGGATGGAGAAGGAGCAGACTACGGAAAGAACGGGGTTGACTCATGGAAGGTAACATGTTTGTGGACACAAGATAACGCCGAAGAGTGGGAGAATAACACCTATAACCCTTTTGAACCCTAGAATACCCCAAGAAGACACATTTAAGGGACTTGGGATCAAGTTTGGTAGTAGTAGGACGAACATCTCGAACAAAGCAAACACACCCAAAGATCTTGGGGGAAATGGGAAACATAGGATGAGAAGGAAACAAGGTGGTGTAGGGAGTGGCTCCACTAAGAACGAGGAGAGGGCATACGATTAATGAGAAAACAAGCAATCGGACACGAAGATCAGCCCGAGAAAGGTTTGGGAATTGTCATTTGAAACATGAGAGCTCGGGCCACCTCTAATAAGTGCCGGTTCTTTCTTTCGGCAACACCATTTTGAGATGGGGTATCGCACACGAGGACGATGAATCATGCCATTTTGGAGCATATAGTTTTGAAATTGGGCGAGACAAATATTCTTTAACGTTATCACTCCGTAAAGTTTTCACGAAACACCAAATTGAGTGTTGATTTCAGCACAAAAATGACAAAAATGAGAAAACACCTCGAACGATTTTTCATTAGATAAAGCCGGGTGGTTCGAGAGAAATCATCAACAAAAGTAACAAAGTACCGAAAACCGGACTTGGACTCAAGCGAACACGGACCCCAAATATCCGAATGAACTAAATCAAAAGGGGACGCAGCCGTTTATTGACGCGAGGTGCCGGATGAACACGGTGATGTTTAGCAAACGACACGACTCACACTCTAAAGAAGACACATGCTGAAATTGAGGATACAACCTCTTTAAAGATGACAAAGACACATGACCTAACCGACAATGAATGTCAAACAAGGAGGGACCACCGAGCAAGCAATGGAACGCGGCACCCGATTATCAAGAAAGTAATGGCCGCATTCATACCCCCTACCAATAATCCGCTTCGTCGTAAGATCCTGAATTAAGCAATGGTCGGGGAAAAAGTGAGATGAAACAGTTTAACGAACGAGTAAGCTTACTAGGAGATGACGGAGTTAAAGGCAAGATCGGGAACATTAAGAACGGATGATAAGGAAACGAGACGGGGTTGGTGTAACATTGCCGGATCCAAGAACACGGGTGTAAGAACCATTGGCAATGGTGATCGAAGAAGGGTTGGCATAAGGTGCATAAGAGGAGAACAAATGATGGTTACTGTCATATGGTCAAGTAGCCGGAATCGATGATCCAATTTGAAGAAGAAGTAGCAAGGCACGAATCGAGTTACACAGCAAGTGCGGTTGGTGGAGAGAGGGCGGGATCGAGAGATATCGGAGGATTGAGCCATATGAGCGGACTGCGTTGCTTCGTGCAAGCTGTTGCAACTTACGACAATAGCGTTTCGTATGACCGGGTTCCTTGCAATAATAGCCGAGACAATCCCACTAGTCCCAAAATTGGGAGGATTGTGACCAGTCCTTCTGGGGCCCGCTCCTAGAACACCGGGCATCTCGGGGGCCGGGGTTCCTAGGAGCGAGCGGCAAAAACGGGATTCGATGTGTGTGAGGAAGCACGGTAGCGAGAGTCGGTGGACCTTGACCGGCTAGAGCACTAGCATTAGGATTGGAAGCCGGGTGGGCTAAACTGTCGGCACGCAACACACGAGAATACACATCCTGGAGCGAAGGGAGCTCGGAGCTAGATAATACCTGAGATCGAACGGTCTCATAAGATGGATCGAGAGCCGTAAGAAAGCCGATAATCGCTTTGTTTCTCCATATTATCGATTTGTACACGGAGGTCGTCGTTGGTGGCATTAATTGCCGCATTTCCTCATACATCTTGTTGAACTCCATGAAGAAATTCTTCGGGGGCGACCTCGCTGCTCGCCCGATAGAACCCTTTACAAACCTCATGAATGCGAGTAATGTTCCCTTTCCCCGAATACAAGAACTCCGAGATAATTAATAAGTTCTTTAACGGTGTTGCGTGACTAACCGAAGGAAGAAGATCCCCCTCAATGGAATTTTTAATCTGCAAGAAGAGCACATCATCCGCCGAGCCCATGTCAACTTAGGATCATCCTTAGGAGGCCCCTCAGTTAAATGGCCCTCCTTCTCAATACTCAGTAAATGCATACGGATGGTTTTGATCCAATCCGAATAATTTGTCCAATTCAACTTATGATCAGTAATCTTGTTTGAAACAGGGACTATCTCAGTCATCGCACTCGGTTTAGTTTCAGCCATAAGAAATCCCAAAAGTCAAAAAACAATGCACAAGGCAGCAAACAACGGCCAAAAAACGCACCGAAGACACCAAATGGCAACCAAAGAGATGTCAACCAAACACCAACCAGCGAACCAACAAGACAGAGGAGCCAAATAAGAACTCCACCACAAAGATAAAACACAGATTGCAACAAAAAAGATGCCAAAAAACCTGTGCTTGAACCAAAAGAACCCCAAACTCAGTGGCCAAGTGCAAACTCACGGTCTGGAAACGATTAACCCACACCCTGAAATCGTCGGGAACCACCGGAAATGACAATAGGAGGCCGAAACAAGAAATAGCCGTCGAAAATTCCTCCCCACGCGCCGCCATGCGCCGTCACAGTGGAGCTGCCAGCGGAGCGCGTGTATGCCACGCGCCGCCCTGTAGACGTCGGACGGCCACCAAACTTCCGGCGAACGCCGATCGGAGGGTGGGCAGTCTGAAGGAGGGGCGCGTGTTCCAAGAAAACACCCAGTCGAAATTCGAACTCTCTCTCTTTTTTTCACTGTTTCTTTTTCCAGCGACAGCCTCTCCCTCACGCGACGCCAGAAACCCAAAGAACAAAACTCAGAATGAATAAGAAACCCAACGCTCTGATACCATGTAGAATTAGAGAGAGAGAGAGGAGAATTATAATCTGAATTACTTGTCTATTCATGTACATAGTATAGGGTATTTATACACAAGAGAGGGAATAAGAGAGTTAATGAGACATAATGACTCATTATGTAGATTGATTCCCTAATTATTATAATCTGATTGTCTCTATAATATACTTCCAATATAATATTTCCTAAAACATATATTTCCTAACAGTGGTATTAGTCATTAGTTAGTTGTCTGTTATGCCTCCCTCTAAATCACTGCAAATATGTCTGGAATTTACCATCAGCATTCCTTGATACTCTTCTGCTTCTCATTACTTTCTGTTCTCATTAGAATTAGATTTTAAAATATTTCTCAATACATTGTAGGTTTATTTTATCAGGAACCCTTATGCTGGTCCCTAACAAGTGGATGGGCTTTTTCAATTTGGTTCTCTACCTTTTCCAAACGAAAAAATGGAAAAAAAAAATTTATCTACAAGTTATTTCTTTTAATTTAGTTATTCCTTCCTCCCTTCCCATATTTCATTTCAAATTTAGCTTCAATTCTTACTATTTTCTGACTGTGATGTCAACTTCTAGGTGTATGTCAGTGAAGGGTGTCAGGCATGGGAATAAAATCCAAGTTAGCTGACTGCTAAAATCTGACGTTAAATTTTGGATGAAAATGAGATGAAGAGTAACATTGCTGGGATGTTTATGTTTTAGGGACTAGTTTCAAAGAAATGATGCTGATGATTAAATTAAGTTTTCCTCCTTGTCTATATTTTTAAATATATTTAAATCTTTAACAATCTCCATTGTTTACAAGTCATGAAAAATGTTGCTCTTTACATTTCATTGTTTACATGCCTGGTTAATAGTATGGCTATCGTATCTTCCATGTATCTCTTTATTCTTATTCTCTCTCTTTTTTTCCCCCATTTTTATATATCTCTCATATTTCATCTCTCTTTTTGTCATTTGTAATCTGAACTTTCCACTTACAACTTCCCAACTTCCCAAATCAATATATCTTCAGTGTGGAAATTTCGTTGTAAATAAGTTGAGTTTATATTATAACAGCTTTTGATTAAATTGTTTTACCCCACAGAGAGCTACTCAGATTATTCAAGAGATGGAAGCTTCTGGTATAAAACCAAATGTGAAGACCTACACGACTGTAATACATGGTTGGGCTCGTGGTTCTCTTCCAGAGAAGGCGTTGAACTGCTTTGAAGAGATGAAAGCTTTAGGGTTGAAGCCTGATAAAGCAGTGTTCCACTGCCTTGTGACTTCTTTGCTATCCAGAGCTACTTTTGCTGAAGCTTACATTTACAATGGACTCTTGTCCATATGTAGAGAGATGGTAGAGTCTGACATGACTGTAGACATGGGAACTGCTGTACACTGGTCGAAATGCTTACGGAAGATCGAAAGATCTGGAGGGGAACTAACACAAATCTTGCAGAAGACATTTCCCCCAGATTGGACCTCCCATTCTGTTTTTGATTCCAATTCTGTGGATGAAGCTAGTGATGCTGAAATTGATGATGATGATGACCATATGTATGAAAACAGTGGCGACGATGGTTTTGGTTCAGATTCTGATTCTGATAATGTTATGTCTTACAGTTCATGGCCTTAAATGTTTATGTTAATAGCTGTGAATGGGTTTTAATGTTTATATCTTCAATTTGTTTTCCCATATGCATGCGAGTAGAATTTGTGTTATACTGTAGAATCTGACTGAAAAAGACAAGGATAAAGAAGAGAGTGATGCTGTAGTACAAGGAAAAAGCCTGCAGTTTTGAAGAGGCTGCGTCAGAGAGGGCGCCTTGGGTCTGATGGGAAGCAAAACCGAGAACTAGAATATGTAATTAGCTGGAAATGCATAAATAAATAAAAAAAAATTTTTTTTTTCGAGTATGCCTTCGGGCTCGAGTGCTTACGAGGTACATATAAAAATGTTTAAGTAGGGGTAAGATCGATGACCGGTATTCCTCACCATAAAAATTTGTCGGCCCGCTTCATCTTCTTCTTCTTATACTCGAGCATGCATCTTCTGAAGGTTAAGCTAATGTCCATACCCATCCCGACTTGTTAGATATAGGAAAGTAGTACCTACCTTTCAAATTAAGAAACTTAAAATCTTAAAATTCCATAACATATAACCCCCCCCCCCTTTTTCTATATTTACATTTTTTCAAGCTCAACAACACTTCCTCCTCCTTCTTCTTTTTTTTTTTTTTTTTATTTTTAATTTTTAATTTTTACCAATTTATTTGTATTTTCTTCTTTTTTTTAGTATAACCTCCACTTCTCTCTCTTTTTTTTTTTTTTTGGTTTTTTGTTTTTTTTTATTGCTACTACATAGAACAAACAAAGATAGAACAAGGAAGGCAAGCAATAACTTGAAAGGAAAAACAAGGGTAAAGATCCAAAAATACACATGACCTTTTGCTCAAAGTGCATCCTAATAGCACAGAGAAGGAAAAAGAGAGAAAACAAAGATAATTCATTCATGAAAACAACAAATGGCAAAGTGCATATATTCCTTATACCTAGCTAAGATGGCACTAATTGTCTCTCTCATCTAACTAACTCATGTGTTATTTACTATTAGACCTTGAAAGCATCTTTGCTAACTCGTAAACAAAGGGTGTACGATAGATAAAAGGAGACCAAAGAATAGCCAGGGAATGCTGCCAGGCGACCTTAAAGCCTTCAAACAAACAGTCCACATAGCAATTATATGACCTATCCTCTCCAATAATGCAGAACCAACCTAAAGTGGAAGAACTTGAAGTATGCATTGATACTGTTCTGTTCTGGGAACAAGACTTATTGGACTTGATTAGGAGCCAAGCCTAGGGCCTATGTACCCTGTAAAGGGATCAAAGTCCACGTAGTTCGAGGACACACACAGGCGTTTAGCCAAAGGGGTGGGGTGCGTGCTCTATGTGACTGTATGTGAATAGTCTGAGTTAGAACCTTTGCACCTGGTTAATTGGTCTTTGTGTTTATAGAGGTCACCGTGGAGGAGATCGTGGTTGGGCATGATCTCCATGGCGAAGCACTAGGGGAGTACGTGACGCGGATACAGCTTGGATACTCCCATCATGCTGATGGTTAGGATCCACTATAATAGTGGGTCTTCCTATATTATAGGTACGCTTGTTATCTTTAGATGTTTACCTAATTGGGCCGCCTCGATATTGGGCCTTAGTATAGGTCCGTAACAATTGCCCCCAGGCCTGGTAGTTCAAGCTTTTGAGCTACCGGGATTTACTTTGCCTCCAGTCGGTTTTACTAGCCGAGCTTTACTGTCGTGAGCCTTACATTGCCGAGCTGCATTACTTTGATCCTGGCTATCAAGGCGGTCTACTTTGAAGATCCGAGGTCTTGTCTCAAAGATCCTGAGTAGTGCCGAGATGGTTCGCCTGGCTTCGAGGTCGAGGTCTTTCGTATTCGAGTTGTTCCAGCTTTGATTTGCTTTTGTCCAAGTCTTGACTAGTTCGGATTCATTGGTATTCTGCTACCGACTTTCCTGTTTAGGCGATAGGTTTATTTTTCCAAGGCGAGATCTATTCACCTTTCCCTTGTTCTTTGTTTTTGCTTACCTCGACCTCAGTTGATGGTGCCTTTGATGCATTTGAAAATTCAAATAACCCCGTGAGGGCTTTCGTTAGTTCTTCTCACACCGTCGCCAACTGTATAGTAGTTGCCCCCAGCCTGGCAGTCAAGGGCTTTAGGCTGCCGGGGTGCATTGGCTATTCAACCTGGATCTATGTCCGAGGTTAATCTTCATTCCCTCCAGCGAAGTGGTTCCCTCAGGCGTTGCTAAGGCCGCTGTCAGGGGTGAAAGGCGACTTGTCAATGACCGCTATGGGACGGCTGGTCGTGAGAGAGGTGTTGGTGAAAACGACCTCCGAGTGCGCCCGTCTATAGGACGCTCTTGCTAAGAGCCTGGATGCTGTGGAGGCCCTGCAAAAGCAGTGTGCCGAGCTGGCCTCTGAGCTGGGCTTGACCAAAGACGCTCTTGTCGCGGAGTAGCAATCCCATTTGAACACCACCGACTCGTTAAAGGAGATTGCCTCTGACTGTTTCAAGATGGCCTTGGCACAGATCAAACATTTGAAACCGACCGTAACTCTGAACCTTGCCGGGTATGACCACCGAGCCTATGTGAAGGACGGTGTCCTGTTTCCAGCTTCTCCGATGCCCGATGCTGGATCCTTGTCTTTTGAAGAGGAAGAGATGGACGAGGAGCATGGAGGCGGGCAGGGTCAAAATACGGAGGCTGAACAAGGAGGTCCCGAGGCTGCTTAGTCTAACGAGGTGGTGCCCTCTGACGATGTTGCTCCCCCGAGCTAAGGGCCGGAGTCTTTAGTTTTGCTTTGCTCTTCTTTGAGGCGTCTGTGCCTTTTTAACTTTGAATATTCCCGGTGTCTGTGCCGGTTGTATATACTCTTGGATGACAAATTATGATTAGATTTTATCAATTTATTGTCGTATTATTTCTTGAATTCTAAACATAGTTAGAGATTTGTCGGCGTAAAGGGTGGCGAGCTATGCATTCTACCAGAGGTTAAGTCTGGGAATAGATGACAGGGTTGTCAGTTTTAACCATATAGGGTATTAACCTAACCATGCTACCGTGTTCCGGAGCCGTTGGCCGGGATCGCAACCGAGGTAAGGGCGAATTGTCACTTGTTTAAACGAGGTGTACGTAACGCAAAACTTAAACATTTTGACCTGATCAGGGTCAGAATGACAATTTGAATGCTTAAATCGGGGCGAGCGTTGACGTGTCAATTTCGCGAAGGCCAATAAATGGCATTTTCGTCGAGCTCTAGACCTGAGCTGATTAGCCCCGGTGTTAAATCATCTAGATGTGTCGTATTTGTGACCGGGTTTATATACCTCGGTGTAATATTCATGACCGGGTGTAATGACCTTGGTGTATTTTATTTCTGATCAGGTGTAATGACCTCAGTGTAGTTTATTTTTAACCGGGTGTAATGACCTCGGTGTAGTATCTTTGACTATCGATAGTAAAACATTTGTATTTTCACTGAGGAATTTCTTATCCGGGGTCCATTTAAGGAGCGCGCGCGGAGTCAACTGTGTAATTTTAAATTAATCTAGGGTCCAATTAAGGAGCACAGAGTTAACTGTATTTTGCACGGATCCCGGATTTTAAGTGGAATGCAGTGTAATCGGGGTCCTTCTTCAAAACTTTATACGGATCCCGGATTTTAACCAGATTCGGTGTAATCGGATCCGCCTTCAAGAATTTGCACGGTGCCCGGAGTTTAACCGTATTTGTTTATCCATGATGGGTGTCGTAACTCGGAATTTGTTTTATCCGAAATGGGTGTCGTAACCCGAGATTCCGTTATGGGTGTCGTAACCCTTTTTTCCATTATGGGTGTCGTAACCCTTTTTTCCATTGCGGGTGTCATAACCCTTGACTTGTTTTTACATGGAGCCCGGATTTTAATCATATTTGGTGTAATCGGGTTCGCCTTCAATTTTATTTGATGACTGGGCCAGAGTCAAAATATGTATTGCGCATTATATTCATCTGGTGCCAGCCGGGAACTATACGCCCCTACATGGTTAACCAAGATTTGATCTAGAGAACATTTCGGTTTTACCGTGTCAAAAAGGAGCACGTTTTACCTTTAATTCCATGGAGTTCGGATTTTAACTAGATTCAGTGTAACCGGGTCCATTTGGCGACATAGTTGTCTTCATATTCTTCAAACTCAGTTTTACGTGTTTGGAGGAAGCTGTTGATTTTCCCAATTGATATCTAGAAGAGACATACCTTTTCCAAGGGTGCTCTTTTAACTGTTCCAGTAGCACCTACCATCAGCATTTTTGCAAACTGCTGAGAACTCCAACTAAGCATTTTGCAAGGCAGTAAATGTCGATTAAACAGTGGTGCAAGAATTATATCTCCAAGCATACTATTTTTCAAGTTCTTGATAGCAAAGCTTTCCAATCCAAGCAACCACCACTTGAAACAGAGCAGCAGCCACATTTACAGTTATGATACCTTTGATGGAGATACCAAACCAATGTTGATATATTGTGAATGTTAGACTCGAAGCCAGACTTAATCATACGACAATGAATCTGTATCCCATGATTAAATCATTAAGATAACAGTAGGTTTCAAGAGCGCCTTTCACCATATATAGATGATTCTCCTGAACAGATGGGGGAGTCCTCCAACAGTGATAGGGCATTTTTTACAATAAAATGAGCTGGCCGTAGGAAATGCCGAGTCACATTCAGAGAAACATCGAGCTTCAAAGATTCTCGGAGGTAGAACTTGAATATCGCCCATTAACAAAAAATCTATCATCACAGAATCCCATGTAAGCATGTCTTTTGTTGGCATTTCATCGAACACCTTCCGTGCATCACTAAAGTTTCCTTCTTGAACTAGAGCACTGATTTTGACGATGCAGGTGGTGTTCAAACTTTTGCCAGAGAAGGACAATACTCATAATCGATGAACTCTACGAACCTGAATGAATGAAACAAACTCATATTTCCATCAGGATCTCACGTTGCAATCAAGGGAATGGTCAGACTCAATCGACGATTCCAGACTCGATTCTGTGACGTGAATCAGAGGCAAGCCTCAAAATTAGACGCAAACAAACAGAAATGGATCCAACTCGAACAAGAAATTGTTGCCGCGATCGGAATTGACAAATCGGTATTAATCGTTGATGTTGAGATGATTGTAGAACCCGCGTGCGATGCAACCTAGAATCCGATAATGAATACTGAGTCTCCTGAAGCTCGGCATTGTATCTCGGATCAAGCATCTGAAGGATTTGAATATGGTGAATCATCTCGGCACCTCAACGTCTCTCACCTCTAGCAACTCCTATCTCGGCTACTGGGGAGACCTTCACCAGAACGTGATCCTTCACGTGATCTCATCTGCCGGCTTCAGGTATTGGATATCTCGGCATATCGACATTTTATCTCAGCAGGATATTTGAACATTGACCTCGGCCTCGGCATTCGTCCTTCTCCAACGTCACCATCTCCATATCTCAGGCATGCCGACATCTCAGGACAATCTTGGCAATCGACCTTGGTTCTGGCATCCCGTCATAAATCAAACCCGAATAGTATTTGAGGTATCTCGGTTCTGCCTTGATGACACGGGCTGCGCGCGGCGACGCGTTGATTTCCTTCATTGACTCTAACCTCCGTCGGCCTTTCAATAGGCGTCGCACGACCTACACGCGAGAAGAACTATAAGACTTCACCGAGACAATCTCTATCGCGAGTCACACATCTCTGTTTCAATTTGATCGATTTCCAGAAAATCGCAAATCGATTTCTATTAATTCCCATTGGTGTTAATTCTGAATCTTTATACACCTTCCGATAAACAGGACAACAGTTTCCTTTAACACTCTTCCACATGCATCACTGCAGGTGCATCATAACAGGTGTTGCCTTGTTGGTTCAACGTAGCAGGATGAGGTGCACATCTCCCTGATTATTGGTAAATCGGCACAGATCCCGGACTTCAATGATCTCCCCAGATAGCTGGCCTCTCATCCCACGTAATATAGCCTGGCTTCCATGTGTCATTAACCGACATAAGTTGCCGAGATAATTACTGTAAAATTGGCATTCAGGTTGCTCTTTAAATGGAGAAAAATGCTGGCGGAGATCGCTTGAGAACAGCTAATTAGCGATGAAACAAGAACGCTAAGATTTCTTACTACTGCTTCTGTGATAAAGACCTCGGCTCCAATGTCTTGATGGGGTACTTGAGCTCAGCTCCATCGACTTGGATCAAACAATAACTCGAGGCTATTGATTTGATGAACATCTCGGCTGTAATCTTGGATGGCATCTCGGCATGCACAATCTCGGCACCTTGGCCCCCTCAGACAAATACGCCTCAGTTTTCTAGTCACGTGAAGAGAAGAAACAAACCAATCTAAAACTTTGAAAAGTCAAAAGCAAATTTTCCCTTTGCACTCCTCCTAGATCAGCTTTCTGAATCATCATTTTCTTACGATGCAAACTTGATGGGCCTTCTCAAGGGTATGATGTCGACTACCGAGGTCCACGTTGGCGAAGACTTGGTGAATATTGGTGGAAACCAGATGAATCCTGTTGCGGTAAGTCGAGAATGACGGACCTTGCTTGTGATATTGCCCTTAATGCCATTCAACGTTGGTGTGCCAAGGCTGGGTTGCAGAGCTTTCCAACCGAACTGAGTCCAAGAAGCCGAGCTAACACTGGAGCATCAAACTTCACATTAATCCGAGATCGACGTCGGAGCTGAGAGGGCTTTCCTTGATTTTGCGCTTCCTACTATTTGATTATGATCTACAGCAAAAACTCAGACGGGGACGGGTCGAGTTCCTCAGGATGCAGTAGAAGTTCATCTTTGGAGACTTGTCGGTAAAATGGTGTTGGTTGCAAGAGATAGCACCGTCAAAGGTTTTAATACTCATCATGCATTATATTTTGTTGATCGAACTAGGTTCTTAAATCTAATCACCAGAAAACGCCTGGAGCAAAGCATAGAATTGATTTCTGAAAACATACAATATGATGGAGAGCTTTCGATAGGTTTCAGTTGGGATCGTTCGTCTCTTAATTGAAAATTGGAATAATTGACCTTCCTAGGTCGCGGGAATCAAATAACAATTTACCGATTCCCCACGGTCGGCGCCAATGTTCTGTTCTGGGAATAGGACTGGACTTGACTAGGAGCCAAGCCTAGGGCCTACGTACCTTGTAAAGGGATCAAAGTCCACGTAGTTTGAGGACACACACAGGCGTTTAGCCAAAGGGGGTGGGGTGCGTGCTCTGTGTGACTGTATGTAAATAGTCTGAGTTAGAACCTGTGCACCTGGTTAATTGGTCTCTGTATTTATAGAGGTCATCGTGGAGGAGATCGTGGTTGGGCATGATCTCCATGGCGAAGCACTAGGGGAGTACGTGACGCGGATACAGCTCGGATACTCCCATGATGCTGATGGTTAGGATCCACTATAATAGTGGGTCTTCCTATATTATAGGTACGCTTGTTATCTTAGATGTTTACCTAGTTGGGCCGCCTCGATATTGGGCCTTAATACAGGTTCGTAACAGATACCAACTATCCAGAAAGGAGTGTTTATGTAGAGGTAGACTTACCACTTGATATATGATGTACGTTAATGACATTCTTAATTGACAAGATTGACTGTTTTGGTTGGTCCCATATAGACATGATAGGTATAGACCCTGAGGTGATAACACATCAAGTGAACGTTAACTCGTTGTACAAACCTGTTATGCAAAAGCATTGAAAGTTCAAGCTAGAAAGGAATTTGATCATAAATGAAGAAGTATAGAAACTCCTCAACATCAGTTCGGTTAGAGAAGCTCAATACCCAGATCGGCTTGCTAATGTAGTGGTCGTACCAAAAAAGAATGGTAAGCACTGGGTATGTATAGACTTTACCGATTTGAACAAAGCATGCCCAAAAGATCCTTTCCCATTTCCACACCTTGATTTTGTGGTAGATGCCACATTTGGACAGGAATTGCTAAGACTTCGTGGATGCCTTTTCTGGTTATAATAAAATTTTAATGCACCCTAACGATTAGAACAAAATGACTTTCATAACTAAACAATGTATTTATTATTACAAAGTTATGCCCTTTGGACTGAAAAATACAGAGCAACTTACCAAACGTTGGTCAATAAGGTGTTTGCATGTCAAATAGGCAAGACCATGGTAGTCCACATTGACGACATGATTGTAAAGTCCCTCCAAGCAAATTAGCATGTGACGCACTTGGAGCAAACTTTCCACTTACTTCGTAAGTGCAACTAAAGCCAAACCCAGAAAAGTGCTTGTTTGGTATAACTTCCAACAAATTCTTGGGATACTTGGTCTCACAAAGAGGGATCAAATCCAATCTAAGTTAGATCAAAGCCATCACCCAAGTAAGTCAAGGATGTCCAGAAGCTAACCGAATGGGTAGAAACCCTTAGTAGGTTCATTTCCCGACCATCAAAGAAATGCCACTTGTTCTTCGATGTCTTGAGGAAGAATAAAAGCTTTTAATGGAGTGAAGAATGTTAAAACGGCCTACAACAATTGAAACAATTCCTGACCAATGTGCCTTTGCTTTCAAAACTAAAGGAAGGAGAAACACTATATATATACCTAGCGGTCTCTCTCAGAACTATTAACGTTGTCCTAGTCAGGGAAGAGGAAGGTAAGCAACGTCCTATCTACTACACAAGTAAGGCCTTCCTTGATGATGAAACCAGGTACTCTTTACTTGAAAAATTGGCTTTGTCTCTTATGTCTGCGCCCAAGAAATTACAACCTTATTTTCAATGCCACCCAATCATAGTAGTAACTTCCTACTTACTAAAAAATGTAGTGCATAAACCAGACTTCTTAGGGAGGTTAGTTAAATGGCCGGTAGAGTTGAGCTAATTTGATATGACTTACTTATGATGTACCGCTATAAAATCCCAAGTCTTAGTAGACTTTATTGCTGACTTTAGTCTAGAAATGTAAGTAGAAGCAGAAAAAGAATTACTCATGATCTCATGTTTTCTTACTAGCCTATTAATTAATGTTGTTTGTATGCCTATCATCGACGTCATCCTCAGTGTCACTATTTTCAGTTAAAACTTTCAAACAAACATAAACTATTGGTCAATATATATTTTTACTCATATTTTAGAAATTCATAGTTATTTTTGCCCCTCAAAAAAACATTTGTATTGGTTGCACTTGTGAGAAAATCTCATGTGCATTTTTACACCTAACCCTTAAAATTTTCAAAAAAATGGTCAACTAACGGTCCATGTGTATTTTTGAACATATTTTGGAAATTCATAGTTACTTTTACCTCTAAAAAAAGCGTTTGATACTGAGTGCACTTTTTGAGAAAATTTCATGTGTATTTTTGCACCTTAACCCTTTAAAAAACCATTAAATAACGCTACCAATAGAACTCTTATGCCCATACCAGAAGCCTCAATGTGTGATGGTTGTGGTGTAAGAATCTTCAAACACTACTATAGAAGGCACTTTGAACGTCCGTTTTTAGGATCCTTAGATGACTGTTTTCAGAGGGTTGTGTATTTGAATGTCTTTGAAAGTTTTAAAATAGACGTATGTTTTTAAATTGTCATTGTAAGTTGTAAAAAAAATGGGAAGTTTTTCTTCGGTAAGTTGAAAAACTTATCAAGTTAAAGGAAAACTCGAGTTTTGGTTTCAAAACTCAAGTTTTGACCTTACGAGAAAATTTGAAATAAGCAAAACCGCCGGTTTTTCGAGAAAACTCCGCCACCATACGGAGACTTCTCAATATTTTCTCGGAAAAGACAAAACTCCGCCATTTGGAAACTCGAGTTTTGGTCATACAGAGAGTCTCCAACATTTTAAGATTGTGAAAACTCCAGTTTTGGTATAAAACCTCCAGTTTTGACTTGGCACAATATTTCTCAAAGTTTTCATACTTAAATGAAAACTCGAGTTTTGATTTGAAAACTCGAGTTTTGGCCAAGCCGAGAGCATTGTAGTTTTTCAATGTTTTTGAAACCGCCAATTTTCATGAAAACCTCTAGTTTTGAATTGGCACGGTTTTCTCAAAAGTTTTCATACTTAAACAAAAACTCGAGTTTTGATTTGAAAACTTGGGTTTTAGCCGAGAGCTTTGCTCTTTTTCAATATTTTGAAAACCGCCAATTATGGATGAAAACTCCAATTTTGATGTTTTGGACTAAAATTCATGTTTCATACTAAAAGTCCAAAACTCGAGTTTTGTTTTGGAAACTCGAGTTTTGAGTTTCATTCAAAAATGTGTTCCAAAGCTCAAATCGTGACTTTCCTCTTTGGAAGGAGGAAACTCGAGTTTGGTTATGAAACTCAAGTTTTGCTTAAGTGCATAGTTGAAAACTCGAGTTCAGAAAAATAAACTTGAGTTTGCATCGCAGAGTTTGAAATTCAAATCGACGAATTTGTGAAACCTTCTTGTTTGATCTTAATACTTCCTATCATCATTCATTAATATTCCTAGCTATGTTTAACCACTTTGTTAGGGAGTTTCGATGATTTAAAGGATATTAAATGAAGGTTTGAGCAAAAGCAAAAAGTGATGTCGACATTAAATGCAAAGTTCGGAAAACTTGCATCCTTTTGGACAATCATTCTCGCACACGTTACCAAAGGATTAATGTCTCGCTTTCCACATCCAAGTAGCTGCTATTCCAATGGATTAATATTCAAGAAGTCAACTCTGAACTTTTGTACAACTGGATTAAGTGAAGAATAGAGAGAGAAGAAGACCAAAGCTTAACCTAATCCTTGTCTAATAAATGCAATGGTTATTTTAAAGATTACAACGGTCACTTAATGCTCACTTGGTATAAATAGAGCTGCATTCAATTCTTCTCAATCTACCAATCTGAAGAAAATGAAATTCATTTAAGTTTCCAACTACTTTCTGAGTTTTTTTAAAGCAAAGTATCTTTTGATACATTCTGTACTTCAGTGTTCATATTTATCCACTCTAGAGAGAGTTCTTTTATTGTAAATCATTTATTGTAAGTATCTCAAGTCTAGGGACTTGGAGATTGAGTTATTGATTGCAACTTGTAAGGGGGAGTAAGTTCTAGTGAGAGAATTACTCTTGAGTTACGAGTGTGTAATCAATTGATATAGTGAAATCCCGAGTGTCTGGGAACTGGATGTAGGTCAAGAGATTGGACCAAACCAGTATAAATTTCGTGTGTCTTGCTCTTCTTCCTTATGCTCTGTTCAGCTCTGTTTTAGTGTTCAAAAACAAAGTAATTCAAAAAGTTTTTGTAATCCCCAATTCACCCCCTCTTGGTGATTAAGCTCCACTTTCAACTTTTAATGACTATTTTTATAAAGCATTCGTTGTAAGTAAGAAAACTTACAAGAAATATTTAAAAAAAAAAAAATCGTTGTAAGAAAGAGTTACAACGATTTTCCAAAACTAGTTGTTGTAAGTCCACTTACAATGACTGTTTTTGAAAAAACAGATGTTGAAAGTATTTTTTTTTTTTTAAAAAAATGAAATTTGTATTTTCTTTCCATAGATTTTAAAAACAACCAGAATAAAGAATAAAGAAAATTTAATAAAAACAACTAATTCCCATAATAGAGAATAAAGAAAAATGAGTTTTATCTCATTACGATATGCCTTGTATATATGCAAAAGCTCTCTAAACATGGTTAACATAAGAATGTGCACAAGTTCACAAGTTAATATAATTAAGTATGTCTACAATTTTTTCTAAACCACTACACTATATATGTAAAAAAGACCTTTAATTTTATTGATCTCTACACATTTTCTATCTATTGTAGAAGATGTCCCGCCAGAAGTTGGTCTTGGATCATATTAATTTCTTCGATTGTGTAGGGTTTCTCATTACCAAAAATTTGCGAGAAAATTGAAGAATAAGTTTATATAAATCAATCAATTTAATGAAATAACTAAAAATTCACTTATAAGAACAAAAATGAAAATCATTTGAGAATAAACAAATGATCACTTGTTCAAGATTTGAAGTAAGTCCACTTACAATGATGTTATACATATTAAGTATAATGTAGTATCTACACTTGGTTTTCCCTTGTTGCCGAGGTCACTATACATCAAAACAACATGGTAAACTATAAAGGAAAATATAAAGTGATTGTCAATTAACTAACTTGAATTTAAACAACTTACTTTCGGTTGGAACCACTTCATGTTATCACTTTTATTTTTGTGCCTCCCACCCATTAAATGATATCTTTTGAGTGCATTATCATTAAAATGAAAAAAAGAAGACATTAAAACAATTTGTTCAAGTGAAAAAACCAATAATTTACAAACAACTTAACTTATGTGCTAAAAATGGTTTTTATCTCTTTGTTTGGCTTGCGACCCAAGGAATCAAAACAAAAGATGACATTGATCAATGGAAAGCAACATACAGACTTCAATGATAACTGCAATAACATATATAGATTAAAATGGGGTCACTACTACAAAAAACGGTTTTTGCGTCCCAAAAAGACGTCCTTGTTTAAAAAAAGGAAGTAAAAAATAAAGGCGGTGGCATTTTTGTAATTATATGTGATAAAAGTTGACTTTTGGCATCTAAGTTTAGAACTTAGACGCCAAAAGTCATGCCTTTTGGCCCGCGAGAAACACTTTTGGAGTTTAAGTTTTATACTTAGACTCCAAAAGTCAAGTCACATCGTGCAAAGGGGGTTATGTGTGGGGCCCACGAGAGACACTTTTGGAGTTTAAGTTTAAAACTTAGACTCCAAAAGTGATTCAAAAAAAGAAAAAAATGCGGTAAACAAAAATCCTAGTGGGAAAAAGTATCACTTTTCACATGTTTTATTGACCAACTGCTTGCGTCGCTGCTCACCTGTCCGACATCACCTCACCGGCAGTCGTTTGCTTGTCTCGCTCGACGTCGCTCGCTCCGGTCGTTCGCTCGAGGTCACTCTTTCTCCCATGGCACTGTTTGTTTCTTCTTCATCCGTTCGGTTCTGCAGTTGTGATCGATCTCCTCTTCGACCATTTCGGTATTTATGCATTCATCTTCTTCTTTTACCTTTTTCCTCATTTGATTTTATCAATTCCTAATCGGTTTTGTTTTGTTTTGCAAATAAATGTAGATGGCTGTTCGTCCGCTATGGTGTTGCCCCGATTCTCGTTCCTCGTCTCGTTTATCTCGTTTAATTTTACTTTGATATTCAAAGATGTGTTCGATTTTTTTCCGATCTAAAATTTCTCGATCTGTGTTTAACGCCGTCACCGACACCGTCTTCATCTGTTTTGTTTTTGTTTTTTGTTTTAAAAAAATACTTAAGACGTCTAAAAAAAATTAGACGCCGTAAATCTCCAATTTTTTGCGCCTCCCGAATAAACATCCACACATTTTTAGATGTTAAAAGGCCAAATAAACGGACATTATAGACGTTATTTGTAGTAGTAGGTTAGCTAACATGACACTTCTTAACTTAACAAACTAAGTATTGTTAGTTCTCAATATGTTTTGATGATTAACAATAAATGTAAAACATGGTTTGAAGTTTGCAAAGTTGTTTTAAAATCAATCTGAAAGTTGCAAACTGCAGTTTGCATTTGCAAACTCGAGTATTGGACAGCCAATACTGCAGTTTGCTTGGCAAACTCGAGTAAAGGCCATACAGAAAGCAACCAAGTTTTCAGCCAAAGTCGATACTGTAGTTTGCATAGGCAAACTCGAGTATTGAATGGTCAATACCGCAGTTGCATGGGTAAACTCGAGTATCGAACTTCTTGTGAATTAAAGGATTTTTCCAACTTAGCCAATACTCAGCTTTGCATTTGCAAACTCGAGTATTGGACAATCAAAACTGCGGTTTCCAAAATCAAACTCGAGTATTGGACTTCCAGAAGCAAACCAAGTTTTTCAAACGAAGTCAAAACTGCGGTTTCCAAAACCAAACTCGAGTATTGGACTTCCAGAAGCAAACCAAGTTTTTCAAACGAAGTCAAAACTCGGTTTCCAAAACCAAACTCGAGTATTGAACTTCCGAAAGCAAAGGATTTTTCAAGTTAAATCAATACGCAGCTTTTCATTGGCAAACTCGAGTATTGAATAGTCAATACTGCAGCTTATGTTTCCAAACTCGAGTATTGGACTTCCGAAGCAGAGCAAATGGATTTTTCAAATTAAACCAATACTGCAGTTTGCATAGGCAAACTCGAGTATAGGTTTTGTCTTTCAAATACAAGACACGATGGCTTGCCTCAAAAGTGGAAACTCGAGTACCCAATTGATACCGCAGTTTGGTCACTTGTGAACAAAGGCCATACTCGAGTTTACAAGAACAAACCGCAAGATGCAACGTAAAAACTAAGTTTTGAATTATACGAATTCATGAATCACTCTTGTTTGTTCCAATTGCTTTCGTGAATCATTCACTTATGATCCCGATATGTTTAACAAGTTTACTTAGTGGATTTCGTTAGCATAGATGAAAATTAATGAAGATCAAGGGAAAAAACAAAAAGTGGTCGAGCATTTATTGCACTTCAAGAAATTAACATCCTTTTGGTTAATCCATCTCGAGCACGAGTTCTCAACGTTCAAAAACACTTTCTTCATCAAGCAAACTCTTCTCCAACGGAAAATCCTCGAGTTCCACATCGACCATATCGGCATCCTGGATTAGCTGGAGTTTAGAGAGAAGATGACCGGACTTAATGCTAATCACCTACAACGGTTGGATTCATCATACAACGGTCATTTAATGTTCTCTACCTATAAATAGAGTGCATTAACTCCTTCTCAAGTTGACACAACTACTAAGAGCGAAAATTCATTGATTGTTATTTATTGTGTTCAAATTTCATCTATATTGTATCAATCGATACTTGCACTTCGTGTTCATTTTATCTCGCTTTCGAGAGAGAGTTCTATCTCGTAAATCATTTATTGATTGAGATAACCATAAGTCGGGGACTTAGTGGTTGGGTGTATTGATTACAACTTGTAAGGGGAGTGAGTTCTAGAGAGAGAACTACTCTTGAGTACGAGTTTGTAATCGCTTTGTGAGTATAGTGGATTGAAAATCCCAAGTGTGACTTGGGACTGGATGTAGGTCAAAGATAAGACCGAACCAGGATAATTTCTCTTGTGCAAGCTTTCCTTCCCTTCCTCCTTTGTTTATCTCTCGGTTTCATTACCTCAAAACAGCATATTCTGAAAAGTTTTTAAAATACCCAATTCACCCCCCCTCTTGGGTATATAGCTCCATTTACAAGTATGCCTTAAATAAATAAAATAAAGTTGCTTGAAATAAATAAAATAAAGTTGCTTGTCTTTCAACAATTGGTGCTAGAAAACACGGCATCTGAGTCTCTTTGATTGTATTGCCCACATAGCCCATCCTCTCTTCCAACTTGTTCTAATTCCTTGCCAAAGGCCCAGGACATAAGAATCCATAGGATGTTTTTCTCTCCATTTTGCCACATATTTTGTGGAAGCAACTACCATGGAATTAAAATGAGAAATGACTTAGTGAATATAGAATCCTAAAAATCATTTCATTAATTAAAGTAAAAATAAAAAATAAACTCACTTGATTGCAAATGTAACCCATTCGATATCTATCTCTTCCAAAGATAAGAACTCTCTAATATATTTTCTATCAACTGCATAGGCATACAATATTAGTCTACCCATAATCTCACAAGGCACTTGCAAGTCAACCTTGTTAATTTTTGTGTGGATATTTTGGAGTTGTGCCAAGTAGGGAAACCTTGCCGTTTGTTCTTGATCCTAGTAACATAAATTAAAGATTATATGTAGGATTTCAAAGAAAATTCAAGTAATTAATAGTAATGTGTTTCCTTCAATTGGAGGTGTTTTCGCCATGTGAACAAGAGGTTGATGCCAAAGGATGAAAGATCATATTACCTGAATTAGTTTGTCAACCACATCATCAGGGAACGAGTAGGTGGTAGATGCATGCATACAACAACATCAGCAACAACACGTAGTAGTGGGACATCCAAAAAAAAGAGCAAGGTTTGCCAACCTATGGTGGAGGAGTAGGGTCGTCATGTCCTAACTTTGGGGGGTTATAACTACCTTTGGTACTAGGAAAGGCCGAAGATTCCTGGATAAGAGAAATGAAAGAAATAATTAGACTAACTTACGGCAAAACTTAATGTGATCTTAATTGAAATTATTTACAAACTTGAGATCTATGTTTCAATTGACTTATCTCGGCTTGAATGCTAGACATCACCATCGATCTCATCTCACCACGTAGTTCTTCCAACAACTTTTCTCAAAGTGATCAATGAATTAGAAACTTGAGCTCTTCTCGGACTTCCTCTCGAATTGATTGATGAACTTCCTCTCGAACCTTGTCCACAAGCTCTCTACTAGGTTTTCTTTGTCCAGAATGTGAAGAATTTTGTCCAAAATATCTTTTGAGACTGACTCCACTTTGCTCCCCTCTAACAT
Organism: Acacia acuminata; assembly: GCA_019022655.1. Taxonomy (NCBI): domain Eukaryota; kingdom Viridiplantae; phylum Streptophyta; class Magnoliopsida; order Fabales; family Fabaceae; genus Acacia; species Acacia acuminata. The sequence continues at coordinate 1,402,724 of JAFJYI010000098.1, read as the reverse complement.
GACCATGATGATCTAGCTTTTGAACTGCGTTGCTAAGATGTCCATCTTTCAACTTTGTATGAAGGAACCTTGCTAACTCTGCACTTTAAGGTCATCCTATAGCATCGAGTTGAGAAATATAAATTAATTACATAATCTTTAAGGAAACTAAAACACACTTAAATAAACTTTATACTCACAATCTTTCCAGCAACCTCTTCAACGATTGGATTTATATATTTTTCTCCCTTTATCCTCCCAACCTTCCATTTTCTATGATGTGTGGAAGGAGCCGAGGTCTACACGATCATGCTAGCATCTGATTTTGCTACTTCCTCCATTTTTTGCAAATTAAACTGCATGATCTTCTTTTTAAGCTTATGATAACCCCCACAAGACGTGCAATACTCATATTTATTTTTAGCCCACCTTTCTTTATTTGCTTCATTTAATTCCTATGAATAGAGAATAAAGAAAATTGAGTTAGTGAGGTCATATAAATTCTTATAAAATGTTTCATACTACGATGAACAAATTATACTAGAAATTTAGGATCCTCTCATGATGCCACAAACAATCTCCACTATTCTGGAGAAAGATAAGGATAATCTTGACAAGGATTCTGATTTCTCTTTGGCCTCAAATGTATTGGCATGTGAGCTTCGACTTGAAGTATTTCCATCGCTCACAAACTTCCCTTATCCAATGCTTGTACATTTGCCTGGTGTTGGGGACATCAAAGGTTTGCTACAAAGAAAAACATAGCATAATTATATATGAACTAATAGAAATGAAGATATAAAATTATATACCAAAAGTTGTTCCCAAATCATACCCTTCGTGTTCGTTAGAACTTTCTTCCAATTAGGCCATAGAATGCCAACTTTGCTTCGACTCAAATAGCCAATATAGCTAATAAACATGTCTTCCTCTGGGTCAATTGGATTCAAATCAGAATTAAATCCATGTGCACATTCTCCTTTTGATCTTGACAAAGTGCAACCAACAATCGCAATTTTGTGCTTCCTCTAGCCTTCTTTCTAACAGGTGAGCCATCTTAGTTCCCCACACCTATGTTCCCCTCATCTGAGGCAGCCATGTTTTTGCTAAGCAATCAAGGTGAGATAGGATAAGTAAATTGCAATTAAATGAATAAAATAAACAAAAAAAATGTAAGAAAATCACAACGTCCTATTTTATTCCATAAAATCATACTTTATGTGTTTTCCCATATTCCTTCACAATGATCATTTCTAGCGCATATTCTTCATCATTTACGAATTCTACTTCACTTGGTATAGGTTGATTTGTAATGAAAGGTAGTATGTCATCAAGATTCAAAATTGGATCACCATCCTTTTATTTTACTTTGGAGTACAATGGACAATTTTTTATTTTTAGGATCAGTGACATAAAACACTTGTTTCGCTTGACTTATTAGAATAAAAAGCTCATCTTTATAACCAACTATATGAAGATCAATTGAGGTAAATCCAAATTGATCTATTTCAATAGCATTATTGTTCACCCACTAACATTTGAATAAAAAAACTCTCAAGTTGGTATAGCTGATCTCCAATATGTCTTTGATAACTCCATAATAGGCCATGGATGCTAATATGAGATTTTTATCTTTCAACTTAGAAAAGTGCATTGATTTAGCATACTATTTTGCATAGTACTTCTATCATCCTAGGCTTTTGTGTAGAAAGAATACATGTTTATATCATAACCGCTCCAAGTGAGGACTTCAAAAGAAGGCCTCTAAGCTTACCATTTGATTATCTCAAACAAACTAGTCTCGTGCAAAATCATTTCCTTGAAACACTCTATGAAAGTCTTGTTTTGCTCATTAATTATCCGCATGTCATTTTTTCTTGGATATATCTGCTTTAAACTCTTTCTATGTTCATCTAAGTATGGATGCACTTCTTCCATATTATTCAAGATATACAAGTGTGCTTGCAACACCTCTTCACGATGCATACTCTTCACTTTAAGCCCTCGTGTTCCCTGACTTCTACCTTTTTCATTACAAGATAGAGTATTCGACATCGACAGATATTCTTTGTAAAAGTCCATAGCCTCTTCAATCACATATCTCTTAACAATTGAGGCTTTAGGTCGATAAGGATCTTTAGAATACCCTTTTAAAATCTTCATGTATTGATCTATCCACCTCAGATAAACTGGGCCACAGAACGATTAAATGCACCATTATATCAAAAAATGCAGGAGCAAAATGCATCTCTAGTTGGGATAGAATAACATAACCTTCATTTTCTAATTCTTCCAACTTTTGAATCTCAACAACTTTGGTACAAATTGTTAGTTCTCTATGTGTTTTGATGATAATTGACAATTGTAAACTTGTATGAAGTTTGTCTTGGTTAAGTTAAAAATGTTTTAATCTTGTTCAAACTCAATCAGATCCTTACTGTCAAAGACAAACTCGAGTTTAGAATTGGCAAACTCGAGTTTGCACTTGACAGAGAGTAAGTCGAGTGATTTGAACTTAGTTAAACTTGAGCTTGAATATATAAACTAGAGTTTATCGTTGGCTGAAAGCTCTCAAAGTTTTCCCCCTCTTTTAAGCAAATTTGAGCCTGTATTTATGAACTCAAGTTTACATCAGATCAAGAGCTTTCAAGGAATTTTGAACTTAAATTAACTCGAGCCTATTTTTGTTAAACTCCAGTTTGCATTTGTGGACTTAAACTTATTTTCAAATTCAAAAGTCCTAAAATTGAGTTTGTCACTTAATGACTCGAGTTTGCATCTTATTCAAAATGACCTTCAAAGCTAAATCGCGATGTTCATTTCCAAAAGAACTAAACTCGAGTTTGGGAATTAAACTCGAGTTAGACACTTGAGTAAAATATTCCAAACTCTAGTTTCAGTCTTACAGAGACATCTTTGTTTTTAACTTCAAATCTTTTCTAAAGATGATATCAATGTGACTCAAGTTTAGAAGAGTAAACTCGAGTTATAAACTCCAGTTTGTTTGAACAAACTCCAGTTTAAAGCGCTTTGTTTTGAAACCATCTTGCTCAGATTTGTGAAATCTTCTTGTTTGATCTAGATACTTCTTATTATCACTCACTACTATTCCTAATTATGTTTAATCAATTTGTTAATAAGTTTCAGATGATCAAATGAGTATTAGATTGAAGTTTAAGCATAAAGCAACAAGTGATGTCAGAACATTTATTGCTGATCCAGAAATTTGAGCACCCTTTTGGAAAATCATCCTCTAGATGTTGCAAAGGTTTAAATGTTTTCTTTCCACTTATGAAAGCCACATAATCTAATGGATTTATTTCAAGGAAAATCAACAAGAATATCTGAGCATCTAGATTAACTCAAAGCAAGAGAGAGAATGGATCTAGTTGCAACCTGACATCTTCATTAATGTCTCCAACGGTTACATTAATGTTTCCAACGGTCATTTAATGCTTCCAACATATATAAGCTGAATCATTCAATTCTCAACGACCACCAAAATACAGAAAAATGAAAAGCTATCAAGTGTTATTTGCATTTAGTGTTTTCTACTCAACTGTAAAGTATCTTTTGATACATTGAACGTCAGTGATTATTTCATCTACTGTTTTAGAGAGTTTCTTATTGATTATCATTAATTGTAAAATCTCAAGTTGTGGGACTTTGAGATTGGGTTATCAGTTTACAACTTGTAAGGGGGAGTGTATCCTAGTGAGAGGATAACTTTCGAGTGCAGAGTGTGTAACTGTTCTTAGTGATAGTGAAAATCCCAAAGCTTTGGGGACTGAACGTAGGTCAAGAGTTAAGACCGAACTAGTATAAATCTTCATGTGTCAAGCTTCTCTTCTCTATCTCTGTTATATCCTACTTTTGCTATCTATTGTTTGGGTGTTTAAAAAGGAATTTAAAAATCCCCAATTCACCCCTCCTTTGGTGATTTCCTCCATTTACACAAATAGCATTAATTCGCACATCATCTTTCATAATGTCTCTAATAGCTACTAGTAATAGTTGTTGCATCGGTACATGGCAATCATGTGATTTCATTCCTACTAACTTCAAATCTTCCATTGAGAAAAGTCTTCTCATATTAGAAGAATACCTTTGTGGCATCTTAATGACATGCAAACAACTACACAAACTTTTTTTTTTCTCGGCTTTTGACAATGTATGCACTAATGGCTCCAAACACGCCCTCTTGCCTTGATCTCTTAGTTATGGATAGTCGTTCTCTTATTCCCATTTCAACCAAGTCTAGTCTCATGCTAATTCCATCTATAGTTTTTCCTAGTATGTGCAAAAGCATACCAAGAAGGCTATCACATCCATTTTTCTCCACGTATCACATCAATATTATGTCTCACATCAAGACTACGCCAATATGGAAGATCAAAGAAAATTGACCTCTTCTTCTATATGTTCTTCTTACCTGCAATCCTTTGATTCTCACCAATCTGACATTGATTCTTTCCACCCGACTATAAACCTTCTCTCCAGTTAATGCCTTTGGAGCAATTTCATTTTCCGGCAAATCGTTAAAACTCTTTTTTAGCCTACGGTATGGGTGGAATTGAGGAAGAAATTGCATATGATCAAAGTGGACCATTTTTCTTCCGTGCTTAAGTTGATGGAAGTTTGTGCATGTTTCACATATCATACATGCTTTACTTATTCATACTATACCCTAATAAGTTTTTGTATGCAGGTAAGATGTTTACCATGGTGAAAATCATTGCACATGGTTTAAAGGACTCTTGCTAATAAGCATCAAACACATCTATGCATCCTCCCACAACATCTTTTAAGTCCTCCATCAAAGGTGCCAAGTAGACATTGATATCATTCCCTAGCTATTTTGGTCCCAAAATCATCATAAAAAGTATTATATACTTGTGTGTTGTACGCAACCAGGAGGTAAGTTGTAAATCAATAGGAGAATTGGCCATGCACTATGTGTACTACTAAGAGTACTATAAGGATTGATTTTGTCTATGCAAAGCCCAATGTGAAGGCTTCTTGGCTTGCTGCCAAACACGAGAAAGATTTCACATGTTTTCTTCCATTGTGGTGAATCAGCCAGGCGTTGAAGGTATTTTCCATCACAAATTTTCTCATCAGAATGCCATCTCAACTTCTTTGCTTCTTTCGCATTTGCATACATTCACTTAAACCATGGTATAATTGGAAGATACCACAAAACCTTTAAAAGTTGCCTTTTATTTGTCTCATCACCACAACCACCATCTTTCTTCACTTTGTATCATGAAGTTTTACATTTGGGACACTCACTCTGTCCTTCATGCTCCTTTCTGTACGATAACCAATCATTAGGACAAGCATGTATCTTTCTATACTCCATCGTAGACAAGATTTTCTTGGCCTCATACATATGATTTGGAAGTATATTATCCTTTGGAAACATATCACACAATAATTCAAGTAACAATGTGAAACTACTATCGGTCCACCCATAAGTTGCCTTTAAGTTGACCAAATGGAAAATACCTCACAAGCATGTATACTTAGTATACCTACAATATATAAAGGTGTCTCTACAACACTCCGCACGTTGTCATATACATGTGATTGTGCAAAAGATTCTACCTCAACATCATGAATCTTTTTCTCCATTCAATGATTATCTACGACATCCAAAACTTCCTTCTCGTGGGACGCACAAGCAGTTACTTCATCACCATGCCATATCCACCTTGTATACCGAAGATTTATTCTATCACAAAGTAAGTGGTCTCTTATATCATCTACATCCTGTCGACTCTCATTGAAACACTTGACAGAATGAAAACAAATACTTCCTATTTTTACTAGGCGCATTCATTTTAGCAAATTCAATAAATTCTTTATTAGTTCTCAATGCATTCATCTAACTGTGATCCATTTTATTACCACCTAATCTAAATTCAATAGTACACTCAAGCTTAGAACGATTATCATTATTAATGAGTGAATATGGGTGAAGGAAAGGGATGCCTTACTTAAAATTTTTAGTAGCATTTCCCCTTAAAAGTAAGACATCCAAAATATAGAATAAAGATATACAAAAAAGAACCAATCCCAACTAATTAAATATGAATTAGGGAGAGAAAGATATTCAAGCACAAGTTCTCATTCCTTAAAAAGTTTACATAAGGATTTTTAACAACTTAGAGACAATATCTCAGCCCTTAATTTAAAAGGATAACATAGAGCGAGTAAACTTAAAAAATTTACACCACACATATAGCACACTTCAAAATTTATGCTAAAAAGAATATTAATGTTCCAGCCCTTGTTTGGAGAAGGATTTTTCCAAAATATAATAGAAGTGGATTTTTCCCACAATTTTTAAGAAAGACTAAAACAAATGATGGAGATTACTAAAAATGAAAAAAAAAACATGGAGATTACTAAAAATGGCAACAAACAAAATTAATTCATTCATGCAAGCTCAATAGGAAATGGGTTTAGATTGATTCACCGAGAACTCATTTAAGATAATACAGAGGTAGACCATGTCGATGAGAGAATAGTTTTTTATGGTAAAATTTACACACTTCAAAAATAAAAAAAAAAACAAACACATATAGCACTACACATTATGATTCATGATTTGTCATATTTTCAATATGTATAGTACAAAAAATATTTGAATTAATATTTAAGGAGCATAAGCCAAAATGGAACTGACTAAATACATGATCGATGGAATAAAAGTTTTTGATTAATAGCAGTTTTTACAAAAAAAAAATGCAGGCTATGATAATTAACAATATAGTTATTTCTAATTCTTAACTTTCTTCCTAATCTATGTCTATTTGGTTCTACTTCACTGGAAGTCTAGATCCAAGAAAGTTGTTCCATATGGCAATTATGAAGCAATTAACATATTTAGCCTACCTTAAATTTCTAAAAAATAGAACTTAAAATTCTTTCCTTTCCTCTTTCCACAGCCAAAGATAATAGAGGACATAGAAGGAAGAAGGAAATTGAGACAGTAGATAAACAGATAAATAGAGGACAAAGAAAAGGATAACACAGATTGAGTAAACTTAATTCTTGAAATTTCCAATAATAAATTTCCATCATTTTCACAAACCCCACAATTTCCTAATTCCTAGCCAGATTTAAATTATTTCCTTTTTTTTTTTCGGGGAGGGAGTGCTTGAGGTAACAAAAAATAGAACCCAAGTCACAAGCTTCCTGAGGAAGGGCAATAATAAAGCAACTCAGAAACACTACCCGCTAGCGTTAATGGCTAATTCGAAATGGGAAAGCAAGAGAATTAACAATTGAAAGAGCCACATCAGATAAACTTACAAGGTAGGAAGGAAGAAGACAAAGCAAGGAGAATGGAGGGCATGGAGAAGTAAAGTGAGCTTCGAACACCCTTGCAATGGAGAAGTCACACAGAAGCAGAGAGCAACGTAGACAAAGTTATGCAGACAAGTAGAGGCATAGAGCCATAATGACTGAGGCACGCAATTCTAATGGAAACAGGAAAGCAAGAGAACTAGAGAAAATACATTCATATTGCCTTCTTTCCAAATTCGAAAGAACAGAAACCGTAAAACCCAAACAATCCAAGAAAAACTTACAATGGCTCAAAGATTACTAGCGAGGGGGCCGGAGGAAGGGAAGGTGCGATAGAGAGTTAGAGAAAAATAACTAGGGCTTAGACATGTGTGGTTCATAGATTAGAGAAGGAGGGGGAGGCACGAAATGGGGTGAAGAACAAAATGTTAAAGGCACAAGATTGAAGTTGAAATATTTGAAAATTTTGAGTTACAATGACTGGTATTGAAAAACTAGTCGTTGAAAGTCTACTTTCAGCGACTGTTTTTCAAAACCGTCGTTGTAACTTAAAATTAAAAAAATGAAATGGGGGTGAGGGAGGCTCGAACTCTCAACCTCGGGACAAGTCACTAAACACTCTAGCCAACCGCACTACCACCACGAGACTTGCTCAAATATTCAATGGTTGTTTTTAATAAAATAGTCATTGTATCTCAAATTTTTTTTTTAAAAAAATAAATGGGGTGATGGAGGCTCGAACTCTCAACCTTAGGATAACACACCAAATGCTCTAGCCAACCACCTGACATGTTAAAAGATTCAACAACTATTTTAAATAAAAGTCTTTGTGACTCAAAATCAAAAAAAGAAAAAAAAAAAAGGGGTGATGAAGACTTGAACTCTCTACCTCAAGATAACTGATAAGTGATATTTATGCCATATTTTCCCTATGTGTCTTGATTGTTTTGAACGCAGAAACTGAGCTTTATTGTTTACTATCCGATATAAGAGAATTCATGCACATCGGGAAACAGGGGATGGATCCTATAAATTGCTGTATTCATGTCATTACCCTATGCATGTGCATAAGAAAAGGACCACTTCATGGTTTTGTAGAGAAAGTGCGTAATGAAGCGGATACCATGCTATAACGTAGTAAATGCCCACATCTGCACTAGCAATACAATGCAGCTACTATGCTATAGCATCGTAAATGATGCAGAATTATACGCTAAGTTATTCTAACCTTTCCTTGCGAGTTTTTAGGAAATTTAGACAGGTCACCCAGACGCATGTGGAAACGGTGATTGACTGAAGCTAAATCCAGAAGATGCGGAGAATCTAAAGAAAGACTGAGAGAATCTTGCTATAATAAAAGGAAGATCAATCAACCAAATCTAGGATCTTAGACTCTACAAATTTGGAAGGCTTAACTGACTAGACGTGTGGCCTAGGAGACCTAACTATAAGAGGAAAGCGCGACAAGACCAGGAGAGGAGAGGAGAGCCGTGGGAGAAAGTAGTCATTCAACATCAATCCGACTGAACTCATGCAGAAGGAACAAGAGAGGCAGACCAAGTTCTTCCTTGGAACAAAAGGAATCGTAGAAGATGTGGAGACGTCACATGATAGGACGGCTCTTACGCCGTCAACCTTTCAACGAGCTTCTTCTTTTCTTTATTACTTTTATAATTTTGTTAAGGGCTATTCTGTAGTACTCTGTGTTATGTGCCTCTCATCAGTCATGAACTAAACTCCCTTTGGTTGAGTGAGGATGAATTTATAAGTTGTAGAATGATCCCAGTTTGTTAGTTCTTCATTTAATAAATCCAGCTTGTTTTAACAGTGTTTTAATTCATAGCTAATTAGCGGACGCTATGGGTTATCACAATGGCCTTTGATAACCTGGAAGGGAGTTAGGATTAGACCTCTGTTAACACTACTACAGAAAATGGCTTTTGCGTCCCTAATTGGCGTCCTATTATAGAAAAAGGAAGTAAAAAAGAACGCGGTGGCATTTTTGTAATTATGAGGTGACTTTTGGAGTCTAATTTTAATACTAGGACGCCAAAAGTGAGCTTTGGCGCCAGGAGAAAGTGAAAAGTGCGCTCTTTGGAGTCTAAGTCCTAGTATTAGACTCCTTAGGTAAAGCCTTTGGAGTCTAAGTTTCAGTATTAGACTCCTTAGGTAAACCCTTTGGAGTCTAAGTCCCAATATTAGACTCCCTAGGTCTTTTCCCCAAACCTAAAACCCATTCCCGCCGTGCGCGTTGTCTCCCGCGAATTTATCGATTCTCAATCTCTCGGATTTCTTCTCAACCCTGGTCCGCCTTGTCTCTTCCCTCACTCCACCGTTGCTCCGTCGTCCCCCTCTCCACTGTAGCTCCTTCCATCTCTGTCCTCTCTCTCATCGTCCTCCTTGCCTCCTCTCTCACACTATCAGACCTTCTGGTAAATAGGGTATAGTATTTTGGTAAAATCAATTTTTCCTTTCCCCAAATTAACAAAATTCAAAGTTTCAAACCCTATTCTGTATTCTCTGCCTCTGCCGTGATACATACCCTATTTTTATTCTCTCACCTTCTTTCTCCTCACAACTTCCAAGATCTCTTCGATTTCCGAAGCTTTTCTCTTCGATTGGGATGGTAAATGAATATCCTCTCGATTTTTCTCCTCTTTTTCTTCTTTTCTTTAGTCCAGTTCTTTGATGTGATCTTCACTGTTAGGTGTCATTTGGAAGGACGATAAGCTTATTGATGGTGTTTCCCAAACTTTAGATATGCTCCCGTCCAAGGTGTGTGTACTGTAATCTAGCTTTGTTCATTTCCTTTACCGATTGGACTCATCGCTTGTTTAATTTTGTGTTGTGCTTTAGGGGAAGAAGCTGGTGTTTGTGACCAACAATTCCTTAAAATCGAGGAAACAGTATGCTAAGAAGTTCCAATCTTTGGGAATTTCGGTTTCCGAGGTTTTGTTGTGTTGACCTGAATCGGATATGAACTTTACTTTCCTTCTTGTTAATTTTGGAGTAATTCTCTCATTGCTACTCTTCTAATTTTTCAGAGGAAATTTTCTCCTCGTCCTTTTCTCGCGCCATGTACTTGAAGACCAACGATTTTCCCTCGGAAAAGAAGGTTGGTGAGTCGAACTAATACGGAAGAAGAAAGCTTTTGAAATTCTTATTTCTATTTCAAGTATGCCCAGTTTCATATCTTCTGTTGATTATGTATCAATTTATGAAAGATGATAGTTGAATGGTGTTCCTTGCGACACACTTGGTAAAAAATGTATCTTCAATGGTGTTAATCTTTTCACGTGCTTATTTTTTGTGCCCGCATAATGAAATCTAAAAGCCGGAAATAAAATGCTTTGGAGATACATTCTCATGTCATTTGAAGTTTATTTGCTTGAAGTTCGGTGCAAGTTTTTGTCGGTCGCCATTTTGATCTCATTAGCTTGTTTCGTCTTAATATCCTTATCATGTATATTGAGTGATTCGAGTCTCAATATTATATTCTTCTTTAACTTCCTCTCCCTATTTTTAGACAATACCTGTTCATTAATTATTAGAACAGTCATTAAGTATTTCACTGATTGCGGTTATACAATCTAGGTTGAGATTTGATTACTTTGTCTGTCTGAAGATATCAGTTTTCTCAATCCTTTTTTTTCAGCTTTTCCCGTTTCATTCTGCAGGTTTATGTAATTGGCGGGGAAGGTATACTGGAGGAGTTGCAGCTTTTCGGATTTATCGGTCTCGGTGGTCCAAAGAAGTTCAAATTTTCGATTCACCTTTTTCCTTCCTTTCTTTGAGAGCTTTTTGTGGGACATGTATTATGCTTCCGTTAGTTTCCTTCGGTTTGAATGATATTTTGCTTCGCATTTAGTTGGTTAGATGGTCTTTCACTTCAATGAAGTAGAGAAGAGAGAGAACCTTGCTAAATATGAAACCTTTCCCTAACAGCTTAATTGAAGTGATCAAATTCAAATCTTAGACTACGTAAATATTCAATAGTACAAGATGCAGACAGGGATGACCGCAATCGACATAGCCCTCAAAGATGATTTCAATTGTTGCGGGAAGACGGAATAAAAATATAGCCGAGTCGAACCGCTTCTTTGACCATGATAAGAGTGTAATGTAACATCTTGCACAATTTTTCTACTTGCATCTTCACTCAGTTTAGTGCATGCAGTTAACTGCTGAACTCATTCTTGCAGGTTGGAGCTGTTGTGGTTGGAATAGATCCATACATTAACTACTACAAGCTTCAGTAAGAAAATCTATCTCCTTTGTTCTTCACTAAAATGTCAGTATATTTTCTCATAGACTTGTGTCTCCAATGATCAAGCTTAGGATCCTTAATGACTTGTCTGCATATGTAGTTCATAAAGAATATTGAGAAATGCTGTCACAAGCACAACTATATGTTGGTAGCTGGCATGAGCTGAAGTATACACAAGGCACATTCTTTTGAGCAAGCTGGCTTGTTTTGAACTTCTGGTAGTCTTAGTTTGGCTTTTTGGATTAATCTGCTCTGCAAAGTTTTTCAAATGGCTTCTTTCTACGTTTGTTTATGCTAACATTTGTAAGACAAGAGTACAAGGTTTTCGTAATAAGTTTATGATACTGAATGAATGACCTAGTGAACACATTACTCTTTTTAAGAAGACTAACGCATTGAACTAGCAATTACAACAGTTAATGTAAGTCAAAATAAATCACATGCATGTTAGACAGTGACTTGACAAAAGAAGGGAATTTGAAGTTTCAGTATTAGTTTCTCATGTGCTCCAAGTGATTATGACTATATGAAACAACTAAAATCACTGTGATAATATGTTTTGACATCCTCTGAAATTTTGTGAAACAAGTTAAGAATGCCTTTTGAATAGTGGCCTTAAATCATCAGTTTATTACTCACTTCTATTTGCATCATATGATCATACCTCAACTTCTTACCTCACAGGTATGGAACCCTTTGCATACGGGAGAATCCAGGATGCCTTTTCATTGCCACCAATCGAGATGCAATTGGACATATGACTGCCTTGCGAGAATGGTCTGGTTTGGTTTTCAATTCCATTCTATTCTTAAAGACTGGAATTAGTATGAAACATGATTATATAGTTGTATAATGGACAAAAAAAATGGACTTCGGGAGCGGTTGTATGGTTGCTTTGCCATTTGCGGATCAACCCAAAAGGAGCCTATTGTAGTTGGGAAGCCATCCACCTTTATGATGGACTTTTTATTACAGAAGTAAGAAACTCAAATGGCACAAGTTTTTTGGGTTTTTTTCCTCTTTCCCCGTTTCCTTCCTGCAGGGACTTCCCACTCCCTTGATATTTTTCTCACCGTTATATAATTCACCCTTTTAATTAGATTCAACATAAGTCCATCCAAGATGTGTATGGTGGGAGAGCAGACTAGACAACGATATTTTGTTTGGATGCAATGCCGACCGTAAAACCCTTCTTGTACTTTCGTAATTATGGACTTAGATTTCTCTTCGGAAGGAAAAAACAGAAATGACAATTGAATTGAATTGAAGACCCTATAAGAAAGTTAACTCGCCCTAGTCCTTAATATATGACCCACTTTAATGAAAAAATTGAACTACAAAATAGATATTTTATTAAGGGTCGGAGGTCGTATAAAATAAGGACCTGAAAGTTTGAGTGGTAAACTTTGAAGTTCTAGCAATACACATGACCTCATTTTACATTAATTTCCTTATAGGGTCTTCAATTGTCATTCTATCAAGAAAAAGGGACTTGTCTTTCTTTACATTCATTGTCATCCGACTATGAAAATTATTGATAACTTGGTGTGACTTCTCGGAGAACAGGTGTAACATCGAACTGAAATGAAAGACCCTTCAAATAATATTCAACCGATTACTATACGAGGCCAACTATCGATATGCTGAAATTTTTGGAAGCTTAAATTAATACCTTCCAATTTGGGGTGATATCTATGACGAAACCGTAGGTATAGGAATTCTGAAATCTCCAAATTTTTACGAAATCTCAATGAAATCTTGTAAATTTTGTTTGCTTCAAGAATGGGAATAACTTGGTTAGTATATCTACTTCGCATTAATTGTTTATATGAATAACTTGGAGCACCGATTAAGAAGTTCTAGAACCGTAACATGCATGGTTTTGGCTTTCTTTGTTAATTCGGATTATCTATTTAGTTTCGATGTGAAATTAGTGCTTCTAGTTGTCACATGTATTTTCTTCTACTTTGACATGACATTAATGGATCGGTTGTTCATAAATGCATTTGAACTCATACATCTTTTCTCTCAATCTTTTGCATTTTAGGTGTTTTTTACTTCGAGGAAAAAGGATGGGTCTTCGTACCTTAGAGGAGCTGCCAAAAGATGCATTTGTGTGTGAGTTTGTGGGAGAAATATTAACCGTCAAGGAGTTGCATGAGAGGAACATTCAGTGTGCCCAAAATGGAACATACACATACCCATTTCTATTAGATGCAGATTGGTGTTGTATTCTGTTTCTGTACAAGGTTAGTTGAGCCAACCTTTTAGCACATAGTTGTATGCAATTATCACATTCTGGTGGTGCATGTATTCTGTTTCTGTACAAGGTTAGCTGAGCTAACCTTTTAGCACATAGCTAGGTGTTGTATTCAATTATCACATTCTGGTGGTGCATGTATTCTGTTTATGTAAGGATGTTTTTTTGCAAGGAATTGTGGGATAGTGAATATACGAAGCAATTATTTTTTTTTAAAAAAAAGCGCTTAAGGAGTCTAAATACTGGAATTAGACTCCTAAAGTGAGACTTACGGAGTCTAACTACTGGAATTAGACTCCTAAAGTGAGACTTAAGGAGTCTAAATACTGGAATTAGACTCCTAAAGTGAGACTTGAGGAGTCTAAATACTGGAATTGGACTCCTAAGGTGAGACTTAAGGAGTCTAACTACTGGAATTAGACTCCTTAAGTGACATCAAAGAGCGTAAATGTCATGACTTAAGGAGTCTAAGTTACGGAATTAGACTCCTTAAGTCAGGACTTAAGGAGTCCAATTCCAGAACTTAGACGCCTTATATTAGGCGTCTAATTTCAAAATAGGACTCCTTAAGTTTTCCCTACTGCGCCCCCCAGATAGACGTCCCCCCCGAATTGGACGCCAAAAGTACAAAAAATAGGACTCCATATCCCTGTTTTGTAGTAGTGTAAGCAAGGTTCTTGGCAGGCGAGCCCATGCACGGCTCGACCTAAATTGTAGATGTCAATACTGGATTTACCATTTATAACTGAAAACACCTAGAGCTAATCAAATAGACTAAACTTGAAATCACCATAGGAATATAGGAGAGTAGGGCGAGGACTGTATTTACAGGATTGCGGAAGCTTCTGTATAGGATAGTGGTGGGTTAACTGGATAATGTTGTAAAGGTGGTTATACTATAGCATTGCAAAAGTTGTGCAACATGATTACTATAACAATGCGTTGTAGGCAAACTGGGGGAATGATATGACTTAGGATGAAATCTGAGCTCAATCTCCTTTTAGATTGATATATTCCTCCGACCTTTGATTATTAATTATCTTATGTCAGTAGAAATAGTAAAATCAACCAAACCTAATACAACTTTTACATTACACACTTGTCTTTAGAAATTAGCGTCATCTTCAGTATCAATAGTCTCTGTGGGATGATAACTCTACTTACTCTATATTATTTGTTCGACTGGTTCACTTGCCATAAGGGAAATCAACCAACAATAACTCACCAAATGCTCCAGCCAACTACACCACACCAGATACGTCAAAGATCGAACTACTGTTTTTTTGTAACTCAAAATAAAGAAATGGGACTAGCAGAAAAGGAAGAAAGAAAAAATAAACTTTAACAACAAAAGATTTAGAGTTTTGAAATTTTTGAGTTTGACTTTTTCTTTTAAAAGCTAAAGAAATAAAAAACATAAAATATAACAAATCATTTAGTTAATAACAATTGAAGAACTTCAACAGTATAGCAAGAAATACTGATGGAAGAGGAGGAGAAGGCGATTCATACATCCTAGTATGGTTGAAACAAGGGTTTTTCTTTGAAATGCCACGCTGATCTCATTTTTAAGTAGTTTCCAACATGTTTCATCATCATTATGGAAAATCTTAAAACTCATCAAATTTGCCAAAAATGTAACGAGTTTTCAACTTTTTTCCTCTATTAAATATACCTATTTTAAAACATAAATAACATACATGTACATTTAATAAGAGGTAAATGAAAAAATTAGTTACGAAAAATTAAGGGTAAATGTGCAAATATAAATGTATTGAACTATTTTCTTATGAGCATCCAACATAATTAACTATTTTGGGATGTAAAAGTAGACATAATCAATTTTTTGGGTGACATATATAGCAACGGCATTAACCCTAGTTAACTTCCATTACTTTTGCACTGTGGGTTACTTCCTATTATTTTAATACATATTTTGAAATTCAAAGGTGAAAATTTAGCAATAAACTATTTTGTTATGAGCACCCAACACAATTATTATTTTTGGGGTCCAAAAGTAGACATAATCATTTTTTGTCTTATAAATGTATATATTTATCTTGTAAATTCTTTTATTTGTCTTGTAAAAGGAACCTAGGGAGTTAAAAAGTTTTGGTCATTCGCATATTTGTCTTGTAAATTTTTTTATTTGTCTTGTAAAAGGAACTTAGGGAGTTAAAAAGTTTTGGTCATTCGCATATTTGTTTTGTAAATTTTTTTTTTTTAACTCCTTAGATTTTTTTAATCCATTTATTTGTTTTGTAAATATCTTTATTTGTCTTGAAAATGCTCTTATATAAAAAATTAAGTAAGGGTATTATTTTCTTTTTAGAGACAAAACTTAATTTTATTTTGACCCAAGGAGATACAAGTGAAATTTTATAATCTTTTGGTATTTGATTGAAATAAAATTGCTTCCGTGGGGTCTAAGTAGAGCTAGGAAACCGAGTCGGCTCGTTTAAACCCTAGCCCTTCAAGGGTTAGGCTTGTAAATAGGAGCTGCTAAATGAAGTTGGTCCTGCAGGGTTGGCCCGTTAGGCCCTTTAATTTCTTTTCATTAACTTGACCGAGACCAAGAGTATTGGGTGGTGAAGGAACCTAAAAATTCAATCACCATTTTTCTCGCCCTCTCTAGCTCTCCTATCACTCTCCATTAGTGTCTCAACTCTCAATCTCAGTCTCTCACTCACTCTCACTCACTCATGAATCATTGAATCAATATCATGGCTCACGCTATCAAAGGTGAGTCCGAATGACCGTGAAGGCGAGGTCGATTGAATGTTCCAACTGACTTTCGAAGGTTCCGAGGTTTGTTATAGACATAATGTCGGATCTGTTTGGTTGAAGGGCGCCACTCCACCGAGTCACCGACAAACCGTGTTTGTCCGTTGCATGATGCGTGTTGTTTGGATATTAATATTGACAACATTTATTTGATAAATTAGAACTTTAATTGTTGTAATTACTAATTATATTTCTTTGAAAAAAAATGGAGAAAAAATAGTTAAAATTTGGAATAATACCTTTCGGCTCTGTAGGGCCGACCCTAGCTCTAATGCTCTCGGGCCGGGCTTTGAAAAAAATATGTTTTTTCTTACCCCAGGCCTTTTAAGGGCTGACCTTTTAGGCCTTGGCCTTTCAAGGGCCGCCTGATTCCCAGGTTTAGGTATAAGTGATACTTTTCCATTAAAAAATGCATATATTTCTAAAACTATATTAAAATAATAGAGAATGAGAAGACTGGTGGAACACAGTGTAAAAAGTCACCGAAGTTAACTAGGGTTAATGGCACTGCTATATATAATATCAAAGAAATTGATTATGTCTATTTTTGCTCCCCAAAAAATAGTTAATTGTGTTTGGAGCCCATCATAGGAAAAGAGTTTGTTGCTAAATTTACACCTTAACTCAAACATTAATTATATGCCTTATTATTGGAACAAAAAGTTTCTTCTTTCTTTAATAAAGGTGTTCAAAGTTGTATTTAAGATTTGTACCGATCCATATGCCAAAAAAGTAAACTGTAATTGTTATTGTTAGAAAATATTTTAAAGCAATATTTTCAGATAATTATAATGAAGGAAAAGTTCCTGTCAATAAAAGAAACAATACATCCAGACTCACACAAGATTTTTCAACAACCACATTGAATGGTGTTTGGTTGAATAGTCACATGGTAATACACAAGTTGCATTAAATTATGTTTTAGAAGTCTATTTCATGTGATCCAACCATATCTTAACTGACTAAAAAGCTGAAGAAAACAAACAAACAAATTTATAAGAGATGCCCAACCCATCATTCACTCATGGCATAATATGATGCGTCTCTCAATCTCATCCCCTTTTTCTTTTTCTTCCTTTGTTTTTTCCTCACACATCGCTATTTGTGATATACTTTTAGGATATGCAATAAATAATAAGCTAGATAGATAAGCTTCAACTTGTGGTGGGAATTAAAATGTGTGTGTGCGTGTTAAAATTTTAAGTTGAAGATATTTTATATTAAATGGCTATGAGTTTTGAAATTATTTAAAATGAATTCAAAATTATATTAAACAGTTAAATTAACAAAAAATAGAACATTCTTAATTTCTTACATCAATAATTTTATTAGTTTATGAATTTTTTAAGATAATTTTGAAATCTAAATATATTTAAACTTAAAGTCATCAATTATAATCTTGTATAAATATGTATCATTAGTACAGCTGACTTTTAGGTTTTGATATTTGTCAAGTTCCCTTGAGTTGGTCTTTACAATCAAGCAACTTTATCTTTACTTGTTGCTTGAGAGTTGAGCCCGAAAAAGAAGTCTTTTGCAAAGAAAAGAAATAAAGGAGAGGTGGAGGATTACAAGTAAGAATCAGAACAAAATATAGAGGATCAAGGAGGAGGAGATAATAGAATTCTCTTGAAAGCCTAAGTTTGAATTTTAGTTGGGGCAGAACAAAATATAGAGGATCAAGGAGGAGGAGATAATAGAATTCTCTTGAAAGCCTAAGTTTGAATTTTAGTTGGGGCCATTTTTTTCAAGGAAGAAAAAATATTTTGAAATTTATTAAAAAGGTGGCATTGAAAAAGTATTGATGCCTCATCACATCAAAAATTAACTTGAAATAGACACAATGTTGACATTTTGGAAAAGAATGCATGATAAATAATAAATTTAAATTTCAGGAATAAATGTAAAGTAATTATATACTATATATATGCATCATGATATTATTATAAATTTGACTGAGTTGACTGAAAGATTTTCTTACGATTGTTAAAAAAAAAAGGAAAGATTTTCTTACGAAGATATAAAAATAACTACGATGTTTGAGTTTAATCCATAAAGGTATAAACACTGATAAGTATAAACTGGCATAATCATGGAATATAATCTTTTTTTTATTGCTTTTTACTGTTGAATAGAAAGAAAGGGGAGAGTGTTTAAGTAAAACCTGACTTTCATCACAGGACACTTGCGCATTTGTTCCTTGCTTTTTAATTTGACCTAGAATCCGTAGAGAGAAAATTAATGATCACTTGCAAGTCCACTTGTGGGAATTGAAATAAAAACCACGTAATGTAAATAAAGTATTCATATCTAAAGACAAAAGAATATATCTTCAATCTTTACACACACACACACACACACATTACTTTATTTAAATTAATTCGACATTATTAATGAGCATCATTGATTTGGAAAACTGAGTTTCCATTATGAGTGAGAATTCATGTGCGAACCATAACATCTTCTAGCACCAATAATTACTGGACAACGAAGACATAATGATGTTCAATACTGACTCAGATATATAACCCAATGTGCAAGATACAAAGGTTACAAGATAGTACAACTTAAAATTCTAATCAAGAAATCTTGTTCACTATTAAGTATGACAGAGTAATCTATTGATAGGACAACAAAAATAAGTCACTATATGGACAAGTTTGGCCCTTTCTTTTAACAAATCCTTCAATAAACTTAACAAAGACAAAATAATAATAATAATAACAACAACAACATTTAAATTTTAAACTCTTTACATTGTACTCCAATTGATTCGTATTCAAGCTGAGTTAAGCTTCAAATGGGGATAGCTAAACCATAATCTTCTATTTTGTTGTGATGAGCAATGGATTGCATGCTAAACTCTTCCTGGTAATGAATGTTCTCATAGAAGTTAATAATTAAAGTGGATGATGTTAGAGAGGACTTCACTAAGGTAAAATATGAATAATTAAAACGTTAACTTTGTTGAGTTAGTGAGACATCGCTGGAGGTTCAAATGAAGAAGAGTAGAGTGACGTACACCAGATTTATATTAGTTCGGTCTTATCAAACAATCTACGTCCAATCCTTTAAACATCTCTGAGAATTTCACTAACTTCTAAGATTTCAATGTGCTTTTGGTGCCTCTAAAAATTTAGTACAATCACAATTATCTCACACCAAGATAATTACTCCCTTTACTACAAGTAAGAATACAATCCACTCAGAACCCCACAATCCTAAGCCACTCAATAATAAATGAGTATACAAAATAAATTTTTCTCTTAAATAGGGTAAATAATAAACACAAAAATGTAGAGAATCTATTGCACTTTGAATAGCTAGTTCGGAAGAGTATATGCTTAATGAATAATGGCTGTATCTTCTTTTGTATTGAATACTTCTCTATTTTTCTCTAATTTTAGGCAAGCTTAGATTCTATCCGTTAGGCACAAAGATTTTCCTGTTGTAGAGTCTAAGGTAGATGGAGCTAATGCATAGACATAAAGTAGTCTTACCCCTTAAATAGTTGCTGTTCTTCAAATCAACTCAGTCATCTGTAAAGAGTGTTTTTATATTTTCGAATACATATATTTTAAGCTTAAGACCCTCTTTTCTAAAGGTTAATCTTGACTAGAATTAGCTTAGAACTCATTCTATAAATTAAATCTGGTATGATAATGATAACTTACTACCTAAAACGCAGATATTATTTGGGTTATAGAGATGACCAAGAACTTATTTCCAACCTATTCAAGACGTAACACATATGATTCTCAAGATTCATAATGTTGCCATGATCTCACCTGAGCTGAATTGAGGTCCAGAGATATGTCATTTGTAGCTTTGACTTAAGGCAAACATATGACTCATGAAACCTTGGAAAAACTCAATGCATAACATATATTTTCTTTATAAATCAGCTCGGGTGTAACGACCCCCCACCGGGTAAGGACCTGGTTCGTCCCCCTCACGGCGCACCGCTTACACCCGGGGTTGATCGGCCCAACTCCTCAATGGGCAGGAATTGTCCTCCTCCTCTAGGAGAGATTTGTCCCTTGGTAAATACCAAGGGCGCCTCCCCAAGGGCTCGAACCTTGGACCTGAGGAATAAGTCCAAAACCTAAGAGCACCTTGGTATCCATTACACTAGTATATGTTATGAGTCCCACATCGGGGAGTCAAGCTCTTGTAGTGAGGTTTATAAGTCCATTGGGTTCTCCCTCCTCATAAGCTAGCTTTTGGGGATTGGGCTCTCCCTTTGGGCTTGTGTCCATCACATTGGTGCTTTCGTTGAGAGTCGATGTCTCGGAGAGGGCTACCCATGGAGGGTTCTGACCGGCTGGAGGCCGAGTGAAGTGCCGTGGAGTGGAGCCGCCGAGGACGTCGGCTCTTGAGGGGGTGACTATGTTATGAGTCCCACATCGGGAAGCCAAGCTCATAGAGTAAGGTTTATAAGTCTATTGGGTTCTCCCTCCTCATAGGCTAGCTTTTGGGGATTGGGCTCTCCCTTTGGGCTTGTGTTCATTACATCGGGATGGATCTTTTGACTCGGATAACTTCGTAATTAGCTCAAGTTTAAGAACAAAATATTTATGACTCAGGGTGAAACCATTGAAGACTCTGGGTAAAGTAACTTATGTTATGTTTTCATCGTTTAACCTTATTATCAACCCTGATTAATGTTTAACCTGGAAAACAAACTCTTTACTTCATACCACAACTTGATGTAAAATTTAATTTTTATTTATTTTTATGTTATATTGATATCTATCAGAGTATTAACTTTTAAAATGGGCATGACATATGACCAAATCTAATTCACTAGTCTCTTTCAAACATATCTTTGGACATGAATGGAATATTGATGTGGATTAGATAATGGAAGAATCCCCAGTTCTTTTGATGATTTAATTCGTGTAACTTAATCTTCATTATGTTGATTCTTAATTCCCTCATCTGTTTCTTCTTGGTTGAAGCTACAGTGAGGAGCAGTAGAAGACATGAATGATGCAGCTTCAAAAATGAAAGATGCCACCGACCCATAAATGAGAGAGTGGGACCACACAAAGAGAAAGTGGGATGGGGGAGAAAGAAAGAAAGAAAGAAAGAAAGCTAAAAGTAATTAATTAGGAGGAAAAAAACAATAGAAGGCAAGTGAGAAAGAAACGATTGGTGCAGCGCAGACAAAGGATCCATATAAAGCAAAACATGGTGCCAATATAATGGCCCATTATCATTTGTTTTCTTACCTATCTTGTCAATTATTATAGACCACTTTCATCATCTTACAAAGTTGAGATAAGACCTGGCCTTGTGTGATGATTTCGTAGATTTCTATTACTTTTCCTTTTAAAGAAAACAAATTTACATGTCATACCATGGGTTCATATATTGGTCAAAGGGTTGGACACTCACGTCAAAGGGGGGGGGGGTTCAGTTCCTCATAATACCGCACGTCCGCACCTCTTGGAGAGGCATCTTCATAGCCAAGTGAAACACTTTGTAAGTCATCATTGCATGGGGCGTGGATTATGGGTTAGTTGCCATGCCCTTGGTTTATAAGTGAACCCAACCCCCTACTTAAAATATTTTCACCGAAAAGAAAACGACAATAACTTTAGGAATGAGGTGAATTACCCTTTGATCAGTATACACTAGATGTTTATATGGTACAGAGATGGGACAGCAGAAAAAAGAAGATATAAATGGAGGGCACATCATCCTTTATCCAAGTACAAAATTCTATAAAGTTATATTATCCATATGTAATTCTTTTTTTATTTATTTCATAGTGTATGCTAATGATGAATGAATCAGCTTTACCAAATACTATAGAACAGCAATACTTCATTTCCACTTTGTGTCATCTTAATTATTTCAACATCTATATATCCTTTCGGTCAGAGGCCCTTAAATCTCTTCAGAAAAATTCTAAATCCCATTATTAGAATCTTTGAATATATTTTGCTCAAAATGTCACAAATAGCTGCGAAAGTATCAATGTAGCATCACAAAACTTTAAAAAGGGAAGGGTGCACTAGTGTCAAATACTATCTTTGACGTCAGCTAAAAATGAGTTTTCACTACTACATAAAGGAGTGTAAATAGAAATAGCACTATTGCAAAACTGAAACAGAGACTTGGTATGTAAAAAGGTTTAAAAATATTTAGCCCAATATTAATATATAATAAATTGAATATTATTAACATTAATTAATCATAAAATAAAATAGTGAAAATCCCACATAGGTCCTAGCAAAGGTAAATAATATTTGAAAAATCTCATAATTTATCAATACAAGTAAAAGTGGCACCATTGACATACAAGTTATGGGACTTATCAGGTATTATTTTCCTTAGTTGGGATCTTTGTGTAATTTTTCCAATAAAATATGGTAACTAATTATGCTGTTGTATTATAATATAATTATGTTATTATTATTTAAAATTTGGTTCTTTTTATTGAATTATAATTTCCCAATCAACATTTAAAATATATCTATTTTTTTTAAAAAAAAAAATTACAAGTTTAAATGGAATTTATCTTATTTAAAAGTTTCAAAATTTAAAAATAAATATCTATCTTTAAAAAAAAAACCCCATTTTGGTCCTCGGAAAAAAAATCACAAAATGTTTAAATGGAATTTATCTTATTTAAAATAGGATCACGTTTTTTTTTCAAAATTTAAATTAAAATTATGTATAATATATTATATTTATAACATTTGGTGCTTATGCAATCAATGCCATAAGTAATTTAGGGCGTCTGTTTCCGTAAGGCATTTACGGTACTTTTGGTGCATGTACGTACAACAAATGTTAGAATATACCTGCAATTTCTGTTTAAAAGTAAGCAGAAGCAAAAATATGACACATTCAGCCAAAATTGACTAGTTAAACTGAGTAGTTAAATTACTCTTTTGTACTAGTGGTGAACAACTCAGAACAAGAGTTACCCAATGGTTTATTTGGTATTCTTAGTGCATTATTTCAATTTAGCAGTTAAAAGTCACAAAAGCAGGCCAAGAGCACAAGAACTGAGATTTTGTTCACATAACATGAGGCGGATTTACAAAAGCAATCAAAACGTATTCAGCTTAAGGCTTTAACTATATATATACAATTCACCATTAATTCCCACAAAACTGGTAGCTATTGTATTCGATCTTTTGGTAGCCTATTCTACTGTGAGTTGTATGTCATCACTGTACCATCTTATATAATTCTTCCTCCTCACTTCTAATTGACTGTCAATCATATAAAAAGGATGAAACCATCCTATGCTAATTTGGAACACACACACACACAATGGAGAGATGTACAAGAAATAATCTACACTTGAAAACTTTGGTCCCCATTTTGTTTGGATAATTGAATTTCCCCATTCTTTTCAAGGCAGAGAGATCCATTTCCTTCAGCATCAAAGCTAGCATGAACACTATAAAAGATATAGACAAGCACCACGATGGCGGAAAAGAATCCGAATCGAACATAGGATGGCCGATCCAGTGCACCAAGCAAAAACACATTGAGGAAGATTGACATGGAGGGTATCCATGGCATGAGAGGGACCCCCCAGAATTCCGGCTTCCGAGTTTGAGGAACCGTTCGGTGGAAGATAAGCAGAACGGCCATGGCAATAACCCCACAAGCACTAAGTATTCCTGTCTTGGCCCTTCCAGTTGGAAGAAATCTCCAAGTAAGGGTGAACATTATGGAGGTGAAGGAAAATGAACAGAGAAAGGACATTGTAGGCCATGGATTGATATTGGTCGTCGTCTCCAAAGACACATAACGTCTATAAATCACAGCATTTGCCACCATGTAAAAAACAAAGAGGGTACCGATTGATACGAAGCTGAGAAGAACATTGAGGTCAGTGAAAAGGGCAATTGCAGCAGTGAAAATCCCTGAAAATGGAAGATTATGTGCGAATATGAGCACACACAAAAATTGGACCCCAGAATGCGCAATAGTAATATCTTCAAAAGTTATAAAGAGGAGGAATTTTTAGCCCAATGATTGTAGGAAGTCAAAATGAACTAGTTGGAATAAAGATAAAGGATATCCACTATTTAGGCCCTCCTTGCAACCTATAGAGCTCTAGGGAATAATAATTATCAATCAAAAGTTCTTATCAAAAGGAATATTTAACTCGTGCAATAATATTGGTTGGACCATATCAACCACCAATTTTCATGTCAGATTCTTTATTCACTCAATGCGCACAGAGAAAATGAAGATTATCAATTATCATATGGAGCTTAATTTTCCATGTATGAGTGAATCACGTCTTCTTAAACCAAACCCATTTGCCAATTAATCTCTTCCATCTATATCTTGTTTGGATGCTAATCCTCATTAATATGGACGAAGAAATCATATGATAAGACCATCTAAAAGTTATAAATTATAAATTTAGGAGATAGTCTATTGAAGTCTTAAATTGATAACCAAATCAAATTTCAATTAGTTGTTATATTAAGGGTTGTATGTAGTAATTATTGAAATTTATTTTTTTCAGGTGAAAATTATTAAAAGTTATGCAGCCTCTACTATTCTTTCCTAACGGAAATAAAAGTTTCTAAAGCAGGGCATGTCCCTTATTAAGACACGGACAATAAAAAGTGTCCCCACCGGTAGAAGTTAGCTAAGACTCATCATCTTGTTGCAAAATATATAGGATAGGATCACTCTAAGACAAAAGGCATGAATTGTACTTCCTCAATTACTTTTTATAAGATACTATTAACCTTATTCAAAAAGTTAGTTAAAATTAATTAGTTAAGTACAGAAAATATGTAAAAAATGAATTTTACTTTCTAAAAATACCCGCATTAATGTGTGGAAGAGAATATATGTGATTGAGGGAGAAAGTTATCTTGGAAAATGAGGATTAAATTAAATGAGTAATTTTTGTAATTGAGTGATGATATAATGAGATATTTACAAAGAAAAATAATAATAATTTGAAATATCCCCTAAACTTATGTTATAAAAGAAACATGACAAATTTTAAAAAAAAACTAACTTATATAAAAGCAACCATGGGAGTACTATTTAGTTATTTTCTAGCACAAAAAGATCCCCTAAACTTAACTTATAAAAGAAACATGACAAATTCAAAAACAAAAATAAATAAAATAAAAACTATTTTATAAAAAAGCAACCACGGGAGTACTGTTTAGTTATTTTCTGGCACAAAAAGTACAAATAAGGCACCGCTGTCTACACGTATCAGGAGTTAGTTAAAAAATAGCGTACCAAGAAATCAAAAAAAGTAACGTACCAAGGAAAATGGAGGCGTTGACTGGCGTGGAGGTCTTGGGGTGGACCCTGGCGAACCAAGTGGGGACCACACTGGACCGTCCAATCACACACATGTATCGAGCCTGACCCAACATTGCCACCAACAGCGATGTCAGGATCCCAAAACTGGCCCCCACCCCTATCACCTTCGCCACCCATCCCCAGCCTTCTGATGTCTCCCTGAACGCCGCCGCAAACGGCGCTTCCGCATCTATCTGTGTCAAAATCCCCAGCCGCCGGTGGCATCAGATCCAGTCGTCATTAACGGAAAATTTTTTAAGAATAAAAATAATTACCATGTCGTAAGGAAGAAGCTTGGACATGGAGGCGGCCATTAGACAGTAGAGAAAGGTTATGAATATGACCGATCCTACAACACCTATAGGGATATCTTTAACTGGATCTCGAACTTCCTCGGCCATGGTGGAAACGGCGTCGTATCCGATGTAACTGAGATAAACCATTGCGGATCCATTGAACACGCCTGAAGCACCGTATGGGAAAAACCCGGATGGCTTTTCCGGATCACCAGGCTCCGTGAAGTTCTTCCAGCTCCCTCCCCAGAAACCCATCAATATCACAAATGCTATGAAAATTATGTGGAGCGCCGTCAAAATCATGTTAATCACTGAGCTCTCCCTCGTGCTGATAGGAAAACAACACAAATAAAACATGATTCGTCACAAAACGTTGCATGATAATAATAAAGGTCAAACCGAACCGAACTACTTTACTGGGCTTATTTTGAGGGTACCTGTAGCAAGTAATAAGGGTGATGAGCAAAACGACTGATACTGCAATTAAGTCAATCTCGTCGAATCCTTTTGGAAGCCAAGGAACCGTAAGCCTCCATTTTGTGGCGGAGACGCCGGTGGCTGTGCCAAAGTAGGCAGTAAAACTTCTGGCAACTGCGGCATTTGACATCACATAATCCATCACAAGGTTCGCACCCGTCAGGAAGGCAGCAAATTCGCCTGTGAAATTGAACTGAAACCTAACATCAACAATCTAGTTCTAGAGCACATAAAGAAACGAAGGATGATTCACCAACTGGAAACGTACCGAATGTGACACGGACGTAGCTGAAAGCGCCGCCGGCAACCGGCATGTTGACTGCAAACTCAGTGTAGCAGAAGGCAGAGAGGAGAGCACAGAGACCAGCAATGGCGTAAGAAAGAATTACTGAAGGACCAGCTGCGTAATGGCTGCCGCGGCCGGTGGTTACAAATACACCGGCGCCCACCATACCTCCGATGCCAAGGCCGACCAAGTCGAACCAGCGGAGGGACTTGTGCATTTCAGAACCTGACCGGGCTCTTATCCGGTTCATCTCATCGTAGGAAGTGGAGAGAGAACTCGCCCGGCAAGCGAACCGGGAAGGGGTATGAGAGAGAGCACATAGGTAGGATCGGAGGCTAGAGAAGGACGAGCCTTGGATTTCCATTGCTCCAGCTTCGCCTCGCTACGTCACTGAATGAATAATATGGGAATGAAAGAGTGTCTCAGTTTATATAGACTGCCAGTGGATGAATTTTGATTGTTTTTTTTTTATTAGCGGTGTAAGCTGCTTTTCTGACATTATTTGATATGATTGTAGTATACAAAATAAATAAATAATGAGAAAAGTATCATCTAATACTTTTTAAACTTCAACTCAAACACCTTTATTTATATTTGAATCACTTTTTTTTGTATTCTTGTGATATACTTTTACAATAAGCAATAAATAACAAGCCAGGTAGATCAGCTCCAACTTGTGGTGGGAATAAAAATGCAATATATATATATATATATATATTAAGTTGAAGATATTTTATATTATATGGTTTTGAGTGCTGAAATTATTTAAAACGACTTCAAAATTAAACAGTTAAATTAACAAAAAAATAACATTTTTAATATCTTACATTAAACATTTTTATTAGTTTATATGAAATTTTTAGTATAATTATAAATCTAAAGTAATTTAATGTAAATATATTTAACTTAAAGTCTTAAATTGTAATCTTGTATAAATATATATCATCATCCCAGTTGACTTTAGGTTTTGATTTTTGTTAACTATCCCTTGAGTTGGTCTTTACAATCAAGCAACTTTATCTTCACATGTTGCTTGAGATTTGAGACCGGAAAGAGGTTTTATGCAAAGCAAAGAAATAAAGGAGAGGTGGAGGATTACAAGTAATAGTTAAGAATCAGAACAAAATATAGGGGAGGAGAAGGAGGAGATCGATAATATAATACTCTTCAAAGTCTAAGTTTGAATTTTAGTTGGGGTCACTTTTTTTAGAAGGAAAAAAAAATAGAATTTATTGAATATTGATGACCATTATTGTCAAACTTACGAGTTGACTCTCTGAGTTTACTGTTTTTACGTTCTAGCTTACAAAAACGCGAGTCGAGTCGGTGGTAAGCTCGTGCTAGTTGTAAACTCGGTTAAACTTGTGAGTTTATACACCAAATTTACCGTTTTTACGTTTCTAACTTACAAAACTGTGTTAACTTATTTTTAAACTCATGTTAACTTTTTTAATTTGATCATACTCAACCGCTTTATATAGAAATTTTATAGAATTTTCTTTATTAAATATGATAAATGATGAATGTTGATGAATTTAATTTCAATTATTTGGATTTAAAATATATTTAAATTAAATTGTTGTCATTTTTATATTTTAATTATTTTATTATATACTAGTAATACCTATCACTCTAGTCCTATTTATAAGTCCACTTTGACCAAAACAATTTGGTCCTATTTATGAGTCTAGTTTCATGTAATAAAAATGAGATTGTGACAATTTTACCTATATTAATTATATCTATGAAGATAGAGAGAAAAAACAATTTAAAAACACCTAATCATAAATGAGGGGAAAATTGAAAATTTACCCCCATAATCATTGAGTTAACTATCTCTCCTTGGTATGTAAGATTTGGTCAAAATAGACTTATAAATAGGACTAGAGTGGTACCACTCTGGTCCTATTCATAAGTCCATTTTGACCAAAAAAATTTGGTCCTATTTATAAGTCCAATTTCATGTCATAAATGAGACTGTGATAATTTTACCTATATTAATTATACCCATGAAGATAGAGAGAGAAAAAAAAGTTGAAAAATATCCAATCATAAATAAGGGTAAAGTTGAAAATTTACCCTCATAATCATTGTGTCATCCACCTCTTCTTGGTTTGTGAAATTTGGTCAAAATGGACTTGTAAATAGAATCGAGTGGTATTTAATAATAAAAGTAAAGTCTTACGAATTTACAATTCAAGTTCACGTTACGAGTTTACGTGATCAAGTATTCTGAGTTTCCTTAAATCATGAGTTTGACAACCTTGTTGATGAGCATCACAAAATAATTAACTTAAATTGTGATTCTTTGGCAAAGAATGTATAACAAATCAGAAAATTAAATTTCGGGAATAAATGTAAGGTAATTATATACCATATATATGTATCATGATATTATTAAAACTTAAATACCTAGCGCATCTGGACTGAAAGATTTTATTACAAAGATATTAAATAACTACATTTGAATTTAATCCATAAAAACATAAACAATAGGTATATACTGCTATAATCATGGAATACCTTTTTGTTTTTTTGGGCTTTTAACTGTTGAATAGAAAGAAAGGGCAGCGTGCTGAAGTAGAACCTGACTTTCATCATCGAACTTGTGAATTTGTTCCTTGCTTTTTAATTTGACCAAGAATCATAGAGAGAAAGTAAAATTAATGATCACTTGCAAGTCCACTTGTGGGAATTGAAATAAAGTCCACTTACTGCAAATATAGTATTCATATCTAAAGACAAAAGAATCTTCAATCTTTATATCTCTCTTATATGTGTGTGTGTGTACGTGTGTTGCTTTTATTTAAGTTGATTCGACATTATTGATGACCATAATTGATTTGGAAAACACAGTTGGCATGATGAGTGAGAATTAAAGTGCCAACCATAACATCATCTAGCATCAAAACTTACAAGAAAACAAAGACATAAAGAAGTTCAATACTGACTCAGATGTATAACCAATGTACAAGAGACAAAGTTATAAGATAGTAAAGCTTAAAATTCTAATCAAGAAATCTCATTCTCGATTAAGTTTGAAACATTAATCAATAGATAGGACAGCAAAAATAAGTCACTATATGGACAAGCTTTTAAAAAATCCTTGAATAAACTCAACCAAGAAAAAAGCAATTACCTTTGAAACTTTTTCCTCTTAACAAGCCATCCGCCGTAGATACATTGCACTTCGATTGAAGAGCAATGGATTGGATGCTAAAGTCTTCTTGCGTAATGAATGCTCTCACACAATTTAATAATTAAAGTGGAAGATGTTAGACAGGACTTCCACCAAGAGGGAGTTCCTGGGTAAAATAAGAAAATAGTTAAAACTTTAAATATAACAATAAATACAAATATGAAGTTGGAGAGATATCAACGAAAGGTTCAAGTCAAGGAAGAGTAGAATGACAACAGATTTATATTCGTTTGATCTTATAATGCAACCTAGCTTCGTCTAGGTTTTTAAATACCCCAGAGTTTGACTAATTCCCAAGATTTCAATGAGCTCTTGATGCCTTAATTAGTACAAATTCAGTATAGTCACAATTATCTCACACCAAGGTAATTACTCCCCCTTATTATGTGTAAGAGTACAATCTACTCAGGATCCTACAATCTTGAGCTACTCAATAATAAATGAGTATACAAAATAAATTTTTCTCTTAAACAAAGCAAATCAGTACAGATAATCTGTTGCTCTTTGAATAGCCAGTTTGGTATATATAGTATATGCTTAATCAATAGTGACTCAGTATCTTCTTTTGTATTGAATGCTTCTCTGTTTTTAGGCAAGCTTAGATTATATATGTTACACACATATTTTCCCATTATACCTTGAGTTTGAGGTAGATGGAGTATTTAATGCTTTGACATAAAATAGTCTTAGACTCTTAAATAGTCTTTGTTCTTCCATTCAATTCAATCACCTAGAAAGAGTGTTTATATATTTCCAAATATATATATTTTAAGCTTAAGACACTCTTTTCTAAAGGCTGATCTTGATCAGAATATGCTTAGAACTTATATAAATCCGACATGATAATGATAACTATCTAGCTTTGATTCAGACACTATTTGGGTTATAGATATAACCAAGAACTTATTTTCAACCTATTGGAACGTAACACATGATTCTCAATGATGAATAATGTTACAACTTGGATAAACAACTTGACTCGGATATGATCAAGATTCATAATGTGGCCACGAGAGAACCTGAGCTAACACTAGTCATAGAGATCATTTGTGGCTTTGAACCAAGGCAACCATAAACCTGGGGAAAACTCAAGGCATAACATAAATTTTTTTTATAAATCAGCTTGGGATGGATCTTATGACTCGGATAACTTCGTGGTTAGCTCAAGGTTAAGAACAAAGTACTTATGACTCCAGGTGAAACCATTTACGAAACTTGGCGGTAAAGTAATTTATATTATCTTTTCATCATTTAACCTTATTATTAACCCTGATTAATATTTAACCTGCAAAACAAACTCTTTAATTCAAACCACAACTTGATGTAGTGCTTGATGTAAAATTAAGTATTTCTATGTCATATTGATATCTATCGTAATATTAACTTTTAAAACGGGCACGGCACATGACCCAATCTAATTCACTAGTCTCTTTCAGACATATCTTTGGACAAAAATGGAATATTGATGTGGATTAATTAGATGATGGATTAATCCCTGATTCTTTTGATGCTGTGGATTTAATTCGTGTAAATTATCTTTATTATGTGGATTTTTAATTTTCACATCTGTTTCTTCTTGGTTGAAGCTTCAAACATGAAACATGCCACCGACCCATAAATGACTATGAGAGAGAGGGACCACACAAAGAGAAAGTGGGATGAGGGAGAAAGGAAGAAAGGAAGCTAACAGTAGTTAATTAGGACGTAATAAAACAATAGAAGGCAAGTGAGAAAGAAACAATTGGTGCAGCAGACAAAGTAGGCATATAAAGCAAAACATGGTGCCAACATAATGCCCCATGATCATTTGTCTTCTCACCTATTTTGTCAATTATATATTATAGGCCACTATCATCCACCTTACAAAGTTGAGATAAGGCTTGGCCTTGTGTGATGATTTCGTACATTTCTATTACTTTTCCTTTTAAAGAAAACAAATTTACCCATCCCACCATGGGGCACTTGTAGAGGCATCTTCATAGCCAATTGAAACACTTTGTAAGTCGTCATTACACCGGGTGTGGATCATGGGTTAGAGCAGGTCAAATGAATATCATTTGAAGCTCCTATTGCGGTGAAGATGAAAGCAACCCAACCTTAAGCAATCCCAAAGCAGACCAAAGGGATGTCATGTGGGGATACATTTGCAATGAAGCGAAAATAACCGAACCTCGAATTCTTCCAATGACTCCAATTTGTGTCTAATGGATAGTTAGAACACACTCAATAGAAAGCTTAAACCTTCACAACAGTCATTAATGGATTAAGTTATAAATACATGAGTATTCAATACGGAGTCAACTAACTAAGCACATGATCAATTACTGCTCATTAATTGTAACAAAAAGAAAACATTAATTCATGTTGACTTTTGAAAGCAATCATAGATAAGTGTAAAATTGAAAATTTAGACCATAACTAATGAGGTAACTAACCGTCATTGCATTGCTATGTGGGAGTTACTTATTTGAAATAACAAATGTGACCATAGTATAGTAGGCGACCCTTACATCCATATAGATGGATAATGAAAACATATATATTTCTAACAACTATACTCAACATTTCAGTCACCATATATTATAATGACAAAAAAAAAAGACATTTCTATAACTAAAAATATTTATGTTCATAATATGTATCAAACATTGTATGTTTGAACAAACAATATAACAACTACTTTGTGGTTATCTCATTTACTTCTTATTTTTTCCCTTGATGATTCATCGATTCAGAACGACCTCGGTCGTTATTCTGCCAGTAAGAATCACATGCTCCACTTCTTTTCAGTTCTTTCTCTGCTTCTTCGTTCTTCTTTCTATATTACAACTGTTTCGGTTTGAAATTGAATCTCCCTCATAGAATTTGGCACTCCCATTTGAAGCATTTGTTTGAATTTGAATCGCATTCATTTTTTCTTTGTACTCTAGAATCAGGCTGTTGTTTGCTAACTCATGTTGCTCTTCTATTTAGCTATATCTCTAGAGCGAGAGAATGGTTTTGAGTCTTCCATTTTAGCAGATTTGGTTTAAGAGTTCCGTGTGCGCGATAGTTTTGATTAATATCATGATAGAAATCAATCATAACAGATATATAGTTTTACTTTAATATAATACTAAGATAATTAACTCAGTGAGCCCCTTAAATAATTTAGTTTCACAATTTCCATTTGATTTTTTATATATATATAATGAACTTTTACTATTTATTACTATACAATGAATTCAAGTAAATACTATCCATAGGATATAGTCATCCTAGTCGTAGAGTTGAAACACTAAATCAAAATTTATAAAAAGTCAGACTATACGACCCCATGTATATAATAAATAAATAAAAGAGATTATACTAAATTAAAATAATATCAAGAAAAGACACTAGATGTTTGGTTTTACAAATCATTAGGTATTCATGCCAGATAAAAATGTGGTAACTTGTTCCTCATCTACATAGAAATCAGACTATGTTTCAGTTCTTGCACTTCTGGATAATCGGGATCAATCAAGGGCCTGGTTGCATCCGAGTACGACCGCATAGTTAAAACTCCTACATTAAACAAAAATAGACGAAGTAATAAAACATCGACACATCAAAAAACTAAACCAAAATCATTAACCAACTGCATTTAAAATATAAACTTGTTATCAAACATAGGTCCTCGTAAAATGCACTGTACTGTGTCTATTATCCTAGAACAAAGGAGAGATAATATGATTATAATTGAAGCGGAACAACTGATAACACAGTACATGTGAACAATAGGTTTTAGCCACCTAACCATGTCATGCCGATCCTTCGAGTTTGCAAAGTCAGAACCAACTGCTTCTCATAAAGGCCCTATATACTTCACGATCCGAACAGGAGAGGTATTTACCAAGAACCCATAGACATCTGTAAATATACAACGACAGATTGCTTGTTATCTCTGTGCAAAGTGTTTTATCATATTCAAAAATAAAGAGAAAAGGGACGTCCATTTACCAGTTAAACGCTCGTCTTGTGCCATATCGGTCAATATATCAGATGGTGATCTAAGCCTTAGAGATCTAGGTAGAAAATTTGCAAAGCTGTGCTGAATGATGGTTGTTGGCAAGAATACGATATGCAGGTTTTCGTGAACTAGTTCCCCTCCGTGGTGTACAACCACCAGTGATAGGTCATAAGCTTGGCCTTCTATCAATATCCCTAGGAACATTTGAATGCTAAGCAAACCCCGTAAACAACGGATGATCTTGGTGCCCTACAGAGGAGGAAAAAATAATAATGTTACCTTAATATCCGAAAAAGGGCAGAACTTATTTTAACTGGGTGAATCGACATACTTGCTTGTCATATAATATAACCTCGACCACTATGAACTCTATCATAACTTGGTCTGTCTCTTTATCAACGTGAATAACTTGTCTAGTGATGATATAGTAACTATGAGGGTGAGACGGTTCAGGCCAATGCCTTCTTCATGGTCTTTGACAAAACTCTTCAGGAGATGATCCATTATAGGAATACAACATAAGATGTGAATAATGAAACAAAGTATTGCCTAACAGTAAAAAAACATCTAACCTTTGAGATGGCTGCTAAACATAGTGCAATCTAAATTGCAATAAACAATCATAAATAAATTATGTCACTTACAAAAGGTCGACTCTGTCTTCAGCCCAATTGATTTGGTACACGCAAGTTTAGTAGTAAAGGAACGCATCAAACGAAGAATCGAAACCAAAAAATAGACGGTCAGACTCCAGAATAGATACATGAATTAACAGAGACGACTTCATATCTATTTGACTTATAAAATGATACAAAAATATCTAGATATATAATGAACTATCATATCATGTAAATTGTATATTAATTTACATAATACATAATCATTAGGAAAAAAAAATCCCTACATGCCTATATTGAGATCACAATGAAATTTAAGATAATTGTATAGGGAATAACAAATCTCTTGACAAAGTATTCTCTAGCATAAATTAAATAATAAATCACCCAAATACTAAATTTTAGCTTTCGAAGCTTAACCCCATAATAACAAGAAATGTTAGATCTTATGTTTTGATGATAACAAAGTATAAACTTGTTTTGCATAGGATTTCAATATTGAACATAGTATTTTGAACAAGAAAAGATCCTTGTTTTACAAAATCTGTTGGATCAATCGAGTGATAGAATTTATCACTACAAGTCACTAGAAGTTGTAAAAACAAATCACTCGATGTGATAGATTCTTGATAAATAATCATGGTGATCTCTTTGTTAAAATGGTTTCATAAAATAAGATCACTCTAGTAACCACTTGATTGATGCATTAAAATCTATTATCATAGTGATTCATCCAATGTTTAGTGACTTCAAGATTTTCAAAGGGGAAATCACTCGAGTGACCACTCGAGTGATGGGTTAAAATTCATCACTAAACCACAAGGATTTTGTGGAGAACATTTCTCTTTTTGGAAGGCCAAATTCAAGATATTCGTTACCACAAAAGAATATGGTCTCTAGCAAGTTATTCAAGATGGAGACTATGTTCCGATGAAGAGAGTTGAAGAAAGAATGGTTTTGAAGATACCTGCATAATTTGATGACGATCACAAAAAGCTAGTGACTCTCTACAAAGCCATTCTAATGATTCAAAGTGCCTTGAGCCATAAATAATATTTCAAAATATGAACTCTTTCCTCCGTCAAAGATATATGGGGAGCCCTAGGATTTCTCATGAAAGAACCTCTGGAATCAAAGAAAATAAGGTCAATACTCTTCTCACCGAATATGACCTGCTTTGAATGAATTCTGGAGAAAGTATAGCTAAGTTTGAACTCAGATATACACATTTAATTAATCAACTCACATCATTGGGAAGAACTTATGATCAAAATTCTCAACATTCTCAGTAAGGAATGGGAAACCAAAGTGATCATGCAATAGAATAAGCCAGAGGGGAATCAATAAGATCTGTTGCTTCCCTTTTTGGAAGTCTTTTCGAATATGAAGGAAAACTTAAATTCAAGAGAGAGTTAGAGGACATAGACAACAAGAAAGAAAGGAGTAGCTCTTAATGCCATTAAAGAGATAGAGACAAAAGAGGAAGAAGAACTTGAGGATGATGAACTTGGAATGATCATAAGAAGATTCAAAAAGTTCTACAAAAAGGATTAAGGGTTTAAAAATTCAACGAAGAAGGTACTAATAGCAAAAAAGAAGGAAAAGACCAGATCACATGCTTTGAATTGATAAACATGAACACATCAAATCTGAATGTCGTGTTTATCTAGAGAATAAAGAGAAGAAGAAGAACAAGCACTTCAAAAAGAAAGCATATATCTCAGTTGTCTGGAGAGATAGCTCATTTGATTAAGAAAGCAAAGATGAGGAGATTGCCAACATTTGTTTAGTAGCTCATGAAGATTCTGATGGTGAAGAGGTAAATGATGATTTTTAACCTACCTATTATGAACTACTTTATGAGTATAATGCATTACATTTAGAACTTAGTAAAACAGTCAAAGAATTGGTAAGTTCTAAAAAGAAGGTCAAGTTACTTGAGGAACAACTCAAGGAAACTTCTATGAATACTTGTGAAACTTGTCATTTTTTGGAAGAGAAAAACTCTGATCTTACCAAGACACTTGAGAAATTCACGAAGGGAAGTGAAATACTTAAGGTAATCTTGAACGCTCAAAGATTTATAAATGATAAGTCGACATAGGATATAATATCCAGATTTAGATAAAAAAAAAAAAAAAAAAAAAGAAAAAAGAAAGGCAAGAAGAAAAAGGGTGGTAAAACATACTTAAATTATTTTCAGCATTCTATGCATGTATCTAATCCCTTTGCATATTGTAATTATGATAATAGAAAAGGGAATTATACATCCTCTTGTTTTCATAAAAAGAAGGGAATAATAGACACCTACAAATGGGTACCTAAAGGATCACATGTACCTAAAGTGATCCACACTAACCATAAAGGACCTAAGAAAGTGTGGGTACTTAAAACTTAATTATCCTTATCTATAGGTATGTCTCAAAGCATCAAAAGCAAGAAAATGGTATATTGATAGTGGATGCTTAAGACATATGACTGGAGACAGAAACAAATTTGACACAATGAGACCAAAGGATGGAGGCAAAGTCAGCTTTGGGGGAATATGTGAAATTAGCTAGAAAGATGGAGTGCAAGTGAAAGATGTCTACTATGGTGTACTATGTAGAAGGATTATGTCATAACCTCCTTAGTGTCAGTCAAAGCAAAAACAACAACAATTGGGTCATCTTTGATTCAGAGGAATGTCTCATTCTAAGCAAAAAGTATCTTCACCCACAAAGAACATCTCAAAGTTAAGACAGGAGCTTCAAGGGATGGTAATTGTTATACTCTTGATATGAATACTAGCAATGATAAAAATGTTTTGTCAGTAATTTCGATGAAATTTGGTTATGGTATAAGAGACTTTCTTATGTCAATATGGATCAACTAGGCAAGTTAATAAAGAAAGATTTAGTCAATGGCTTACCCAAACTCCATTTTAAAAATGACTTAATTTGTGATTCCTGTCAAAAGGGGAACCAAATAAAGTCCTCTTTTAAATCCAAGAAGGAAGTCTCAATTGATAAACCACTTCAACTACTCCATATGGACCTAGTTAGACCAACAAGATTAAAAAGTTTTGGTGAAAACTTGTACACTCTAGTTATAATTGATGACTATTCTAGATTTACTTGGACTATATTTCTTTTATCAAAAGATGACACTTTTGATGAATTTATTATTTTTGCCAAGAAGGTCTAAAATGAGAAAGGTATGCCTATTGTGTTTATCAGGACTGATCACATAGGAGAGAATTGAGCATTTAAAGAATTTTGCAATGCTAATGGAATCAATCACAATTTCTTAGCTCCAAGGACTCTTCAACAAAATGATGTAGTTGAGGGAAAAAAGAGTTTTGAATGACATGGCAAGAGCAATACTCAATGAAAAGGAAGTGTCCCAAGTCTTATGGGCAGATACTGTTAGCTTTCGTATTTTGATGATCACAATTTTAAGCTAATGGATTAAAGCAATCCAGTTATTTCATACCTAAGCTCAGATCATATCATCTGTCTGCTATAACTGTTTCAGAGTTGGTTGCTCGAGTATAGCATTTTGAATGCTCGAGAAATATCGAATGCAAGGCAAAATCAAATACTTTAGAGAAGCCTTGCTCGAGCAGACTATATAGTCTTGCTCGAGCAACATCGAGTTCATGGCTTACTCTGGCACTTTGCTCGAGCACACCTTGCATAAGACTGCCCGAGCATTATTGTATCTAAGCGTTCATCAGACCTTGCTCGAGCAAGACATGTTGCATGCTCGAGCAACATCGAGTTTAGTAAGAAAATATCAAGTCAAATGAGTCTTGCTCGAGCATAGCAGAAAAGTATAAATAGCATGAGCATTGAATTCGCCAGCCATCGAAACACTGCACATTCAATTCGAGTTTATTACTATTCATTGTTTCAACTATTTTATTAACTTGTACTTCAGTGTTCAATATCTTATCTACTCGTGAGGAGTTCTTGAACAATTATTTCATTTTCAGTTGTATCTTAGGGTTGAGGAATCTTAAGAGAGGGTGTATCAATTACAACTTGTAAGGGGGACTGGAGTTTGAGTGAGAGGACCATCCTTCATTTATAGAGTGTGTAATTGTTTTTGAAAGATAGTGAAATCCCAGGTGTTCTGGGGACTGGACGTAGGTCAGAGATTTTGGACTGAACCAGTATAAATTGTCTTGTGTCTACTTCACTTCTCTGTCTCATCTCTCTGTTTCTGTGTTTACTTGCCTTCGTGTGTATTCTGAGAAAAGATTTTGAGATCACCTATTCACCCCCTCTAGGTGATATTCCATCTTCATTTGGTATCAGAGCCTGGTTTCTCTGTTGGGGTTAACATCCCGAGAAAGATCATAGAAGGAATATTGCCTGACAGTGCTTCAATTAATCGACCCCGGGATTCAATGGCGAACACTACTCATTTTGGAAAGCAAAATTCATAGTCTTCGTGATGGCTACCGAATATGGTCTCTGGCAAGTGATAGAAACTAGAGATTACATACCAATAAAGATTGAAGGAGGAATTTATGTTCCAAAGATAGAAGTTGAATTCGATGAGAATGATAAAAGGAATATCACTCTCAATAGAAAAGCTATTTTGATGCTCCAAAGTGCTCTTAGTCAAAAGGAGTACTTTCAAATATGCAATTTGTCAACTGTGAAGGAAATGTGGAAGGCATTGGAGATTGCCTATGAAGGAACTTCCGGCATCAAGGAGAATCGCATCAATACTCTAACCACCGAGTATGACTTACTTTGGATGAAGTCAGGAGAAACTATTGTCGAATTCCAACTCAGATATGCTCATCTGACAAATCAATTGGCGGCTTTGGGTAAGATCTATAATCAAGGCCCTCAGGTAAGATCTATGAGCAATAGAGGAGGCTCGTGGAGAATCAATGGCTTCAGTTGCAGCTTTTTTTGGAAGTTTGTATGAATATGAAAGCAAACTAAAATTCAAAAAGGACTTGGACAATGTCAACAGTAGTCGAAACAAAGGCATTGCTCTTAACATTATAAAGGAAAAAGAAGATAAGGACGAGGATGATGAGGACGATGACAAGATGGACATGTTTGTACAAAGATTCAAGAAGTTCTACAGAAAAGACCGAGGCTTCAGAAATAGATTTCAAAAAGGGAGCTCAAGCAACAGACGTGAACTTAGAGACAAAGATCAAGTCATCTGTTACGGATGTGAAAAGCCGGGTCATTACAAATTAGAATGTCCTCAACTAAAAGACAGCGATAAAGAAAAGAAGAAGAAGTCCTATCAATTCAAAAAGAAGGCCTATGTGTCATCAATATAGGGAGATGGTTCCTCAGATGAAGAAAGCGAGGAAGAGAATGAAACCACCAACGTCTATCCGGTGGCGGAAGAAGAACCACTAAAACGACAGGTGAGGTACATGATTTGCAACCAACCTATGATGAATTATTTGATGAGTACAATGAAATACAATCTAAATTTGAAAAAGTTGTTGAAGAATGCATAGATTTGAAAAGGCAAAACATGACCCTTAAACTACAAGTTGAAAATCTCACGTGTGAAAATCTTATTTGTGACGACTGCCTGGATTTGGAGAAAAGAAACCTGTATCTTACAAAAACTCTTGAGAAATTCACCAAAGGTAGTGAAATGCTCAATGTTATTTTGAAAGCCCAAAGATTTATGAATGATCGTTCGGGCATAGGATACAATCCCACTTTTGATAAAAAGAAAGGCAAGAAGAAAAACGGGAGGAAAATCCTATTTGAACTACTTTCGAAAAAAAGTCCACTCTTCAAATCCTTTTGCTCACTTTGCAATTTACGTAATTGAAAGGGACACAAGATACCTCATCCTATTTTCATAAGAGAGATAGACGAGATAAACCTGCTGGCACCTATCAATGGGTACCTAAGGAACTCATGTTCCTAAAGCCGAACTAACCACAAAGGACCCAAGAAAAGATGGGTACCTAAAACTTAAATCTCTTCGATTGCAGATTTGTCTCGAGAGCATCAAGAATCAACAAGTGGTACATTGACAGTGGATGCTCCAGACACATGACAGAGATGCAGACAAATTTGTTGCAAAGAGGTCTAAAGATGGAGGAATTCAATTAGGGAAAATCACTGGCATTGGTGAAATTGGTGTAAAGGATGGACCTCAGATTAAAGATGTCTATCTTGTGGAAGGTCTCTATCATAACCTTCTGAGTGTGAGTCAAAGTGCTGACAAGAACAACTGGATCATCTTTGACTCAGAAGGATGTCTCATTGTCAACAAAAATGATCTCCTAATCGATAAAGGTAAACTGAAGGTATTATTCAAAGCTCCTCGTGAAGGAAATTGTTACACCTTAGATTTACCTAAGATTGATTCTGAGAAATGTTTTGTCAGCAACTTAGACGAGAGTTGGTTGTGGCATAAGCGTCTAGCTCATGTCAACATGCTTCACCTTGATAAGTTGTTAAGAAAATATTTAGTGATTGGTTTACCCAAACTTCATTTTAAAAATGGCATGATTTGTGACTCTTGTCAACAGGGTAAACAAACCAAATCGTCTTTTAAAAACAAACCTAAAATCTCAACTAACCGACCTCTTCAACTACTCCATATGGACTTAGTTGGACTCGCAAGGGTAAAGAGTCTTGGCGGAAACTTATATACTCTAGTCATTGTCGATGATTGCTCGTGTTTCACCTGGACTATCTTTTTATCTTCTAAGGATGAAACATTTGATGCATTTG
Organism: Acacia acuminata; assembly: GCA_019022655.1. Classification (NCBI taxonomy): domain Eukaryota; kingdom Viridiplantae; phylum Streptophyta; class Magnoliopsida; order Fabales; family Fabaceae; genus Acacia; species Acacia acuminata. Next base: position 1,361,217 of record JAFJYI010000098.1, on the reverse strand, counting down.
TTGTGTTTGCCAATAAGGTGCAAAATGAGAAAGGCATTTGCATTACAGCCATTCAAACAGATCATAGAGGTGCATTCAAGAATCAAGCGTTCGGAGAATTCTGTGATGCTCACGGGATCGATCACAATTTCTCGGCTCCAAGGACACCACAACAGAATGGTGTGGTCGAAAGGAAGAACCATGTTCTAACTGAGATGGCTCGTGCAATGTTAAATGAAAATCAGACATCACAAGTCTTCTGGGAAGATGCTATGAGCACATCTAGCTATATATCGAACCGAGCCTATCTCCAGAAGAAACTTAACAAGACCCTTTATGAGCTCTATAAAGGGAGGAAACCGAACTTGACTCATCTTCAAATTTTTGGCTGTAAGTGCTTTGTTCACAACAATGGTAAGGACAATTTGGGAAAATTTGATCCCAAATCCGATGAAGGTATATTTCTTGGTTACTCTAATAGAAGTAGAGCATATAGAGTTTTCAATAAGCGTACTCGGGTAGTTGAAGAATCAATACATGTTATATTCTGTGAATCTAAAATTGATGATCATGATGATGAAGAAAATGTGTTCAAAAATCAATTATTTTCGAAAACTACTCCTGCGTCTATTGAAAATCCATAGGATGTTTTTGAAGCAGATCCTCAAAACAATTTAGAAAACCCTGATCAATCTCATCCTAGAGCTTGGAAGTTCATTAGGAATCATCCTTTGGACTTTGGACCAAGTAATAGATGACATTAATCAAGGAATAAGAACCAGGAATAACACTTTAAATGAAGTAACCTTTTCTGCTTTCATATAACATACTGAACCCTCTAAGATTGATGAAGCCCTATCAGACAAGGATTGGGTGATAGCAATGCAAGAGGAGTTATATCAATTTGATAGAAATCAAGTTTGGGATTTGGTACCTAGGCCTAAAGACCATCCGGTTATTGGCACTAAATAGGTATTCAAAAACAAACGTGATGAATTTGCAATTATAGTCCATAACAAGGCTAGATTGGTTGCCAAAGGCTATAATCAGGAGGAAGGCATTGATTATGAGGAAATGTTTGCTCAGTGGCTAGATTGGAAGCTATACGTGTACTCTTAGCCTTTGCGTGTATCAAAGGATTTAAGCTCTATCAAATGGATCTAAAGAGTGCCTTTCTAAATGGTTTTATTCAGGAGGAAGTCTATGTAGAACAGCCTCCTGGCTTTGAAAATGAACATCATCCGGATCATGTCTATCGTCTAAAGAAAGCATTATACGGTCTTAAACAAGCCCCTAGAGCTTAGTACGAGAGACTTAGTAAGTTTTTACTAGATCAAGGATTTATAAGAGGAAAAGCGGACACAACTCTTTTTATAAAACTGATAAAATGAATGATATGTTATTAGTTCAAATTTATGTGGATGATATTATTTTTGGATCAACTAATGAATCTCTTTGTGAGGATTTCTCTAAGACTATGCAGGGTGAATTCGAAATATCAATGATGGGAGAGCTTAACTACTTCCTTGGATTGCAAATAAAACAACGGAAGGATGTGATATTCATCTCACAAACGAAGTATCTCCGTGATTTGCTCAAAAAGTTTGGATTGGAGCATTGCAATGGTGCAAATACTCCAATAAGTTCAACGGCCTCCTTGGATGCGGATGAAGAAAAAGACAAGGATTTCAATATAACTAAGTATAGAGGGATGATCGGGTCATTACTCTACTTAATTGCAAGTCAGCCTGACATTCAATTTAGCATGGGAATGTGCGCGAGATTCCAATCAGCTCCTAAAGAATCACATGCCGAGCACGTTAAGAGAATCTTTTGATATCTCTCGGACACGAAGGAATTGGGTCTCTGGTTTCCAAAAGGGCAACAAGAATTCTTGGTTGCATACTTAGACGCTGACCATGCTAGATACAAGACAGACAGAAAGAGCACGAGTGGACAATGTGAATTTCTTGGAGGCTCACTTGTATCGTGGTTTAGCAAGAAACAGACAACTGTGGCCGTATCCTCCACTGAGGCTGAGTATGTTGCTGCTTCAAGTTGCTGTGCTCAAGTCTTGTGGCTCAAACAACAACATCAAGATTTGGGAATTCATTTGAAGAATACAAGTACAACAAGCCTGGCGAAAAATCCAGTTCAACATACAAGAACCAAGCATATTGATGTGAGACATCATTTCATCAAAGACCACGTTCAAAAGAAAGATGTCAAGGTGATGTTCATTCCCACACACCTTCAACTGGTCAACATCTTCACTAAACCACTAGCTAAAGAGCAATTTTTATTCATTTGTAGAGAATTGGGAATGGCTAATCCTAACGAGTTGTAAGTATTTGTCTTTTAACAAATCTATCTTAATAAGAAATTACTGTCTTTGGCATCGGAGTTTCTAGTGTGTGTTTATGCAGGACGCTCTACTCATGAGAAGTAAAACAGAGGGTAATAGAGACATTCATGCTCGAGCATGCCAGTAGTCCTTACTCGAGCACTCATGTGAAATCTACATAGAACAAACTGAGTTAAAGAGCTTTGCTCGAGCGCACTCCTCAAACCTACTCGAGCTATAACGAGAAGCTTAGAAAAAGCAAAGGAAGAAGCAGTCTGCTCGAGCACACTAAAAGCAATGCTTTGAGCAACAGCGGAAAAAGAACAAAGACCATAAAGAACACTGCTCGAGCACATCAGTCAAGTCTGCTCGAGTAGTAGCAGGTGCTGTTTCCTGAGTTTAGAGGAGTAATGGTTGCTGCTCGAGCATGTCTGAACATCTGCCCGAGCAACAACGAGAAATGTGGAGATTGCATTACAAAAGATGAACAATGCTCGAGCAACATTCTTGAGTCTGCCCGAGCACGCCACACTGATGAAAATTTACATTTAAGCAAATGATTAATCTCTTTGCTCCTACATTCCAAATCTATCTATAAATCAAGTGTTCACTTGTACATACTTGATGGGAGGTTAGATCTAATCATCTTATTTACATTTAAATAGAAATTAAAATTGCATGTGCCTGTCCATGATCGAGCAAGACAAGAAGTCTGCTCGAGCACGACCCATGCTCGAGCATACAAAAATTCATGCTCGAGCAACATCGATAGTTAGGGTTTTAAAGGGCAAGCGTCGTTTCGTTTCGTCAGAACACCCTGTTTTCTGCCGTTGAAACCCTAACTCCCTCTTCTCAAATTCCTTCAACTGTTACGTCAGTTTATGAATCGTTACTCCAAATTTCACTGTTACGACTGTCCAATCCATCAAGGGTAACCGTTTTAACGATTAATCTCTTTAAATTTGCTCATTTTCCTCCTATTTCAAACCCTCACCGTCGAACCCATCGTCATCAACTTCAAACTCTCTCATTCTCAATCCTCCCAATGGCTGATTCTGGGGATAAATCTCAGTCTACACACTCTCCCGAGAAGAAATCTAGATATTATAGGCCGAAAGTCGCAGACTCTGAGAAACCCACCAAATCCAAATCGACGTCAAAACTGTCGAAGTTGTCCACCAAGTCTAAGACGGTAGAGAAACCGAAGACAAATGTGGTGATTCAGGAGTCGTCAAAGCCAATGACTAGGTTCAAGACTAGTTCTCTTCCTACCGGAAAGGACAAACGCAAAAAGTCGTCGTCACCACCCTCTTCAAAGTCCAACAACACCGAGAAGACGGTTGATGAGATACAGGGTAAGGCAAAAGAGGATCATCCTTCATCACTCAAACCATCTCTCAGTCAAAAATGACAGGCCTCTGGAAGCAAGAAGCAAAGAGTCTCATTCTCACTCAAATCAGAAGGTTCTGAGAGCAAACAAGAGCGTGTACCAACAAGCCGTCCTCCAGATGGTCAGTTGCCTGAACCCTCACCGAATATGATTGTGGGTGACATTGCTGTTGATGATCATCTTCTGTATGAGTGATAATATCAGAGGAGGACCTTCTATCCGATTGTGTACGTTGACTTGGCCCACTTCAAGGAGAAGTGCAACTTGGATTTGACAAATTGGCTACTTCAGTTCATGCCACTTCTCAGTATTAGCAAACCATTTTCTCCTGAAGTCGTGAGAGTGTTTTATCACAACTTGCATATGAAGGAAAAGATTCACAAGTCTGACGAGGATGTTTTGATCACAAGAGTTCGTGACCAAGAAATCAACTCTCGGCTTATGATCTCAACGTGCTTCTGGGTATTGTCGATATTCCTGAGGATCCTCCTAAGCTATCTCCAGTTGAGTGTCATCAAATTCTCTTCCCGGATGTGCCAATTGAAGGGAAGAAAGTCAACGTGACTCGGGCTATGATGAAGGACGAATACAGAGTTCTCTGGTATGTGTACAGTCGAAACCTAGTTTAGAAAGGCCAGAGTTTTACTCATTTTGTGAGAAGAGACTTCGAGCGCTTTGCCTCACTTATTGCCATGGAGCCATGGGATCTAGGCAAATGGATTATGGAGGAGATGATATCCTTTATTTCTGAGGCTTAGGTTAGACTCCGTGCTGCCATCTCATATCCGTCATTGGTTTCTAGGATATTGGAAGTCAACAATATTTGGTACCTCTCAGTCGACAAAGAAGTGTATCCTCCACTATTTGGAAAGGACCACATGAATAATATGAGGATATCCTCCACAGAGGCTTCATCAAAGAAGAAGAAGGGTAAAGCACCACTTTCCTCCTCTCAGCCGGCTATCTCTAAGCCATTTGTTTCGATGCCATCTGCTTCCAAGCCATCTGCCTCTCAACCTCCTGATGAAGTAGAGTCTTCCAAGGATGGTCCCTCCTCCTCTACTCCAGCACCATCCTTCTCCCAGGCAGCCATCCAGTCTATTGTTGAGTCCACTATACAAAAAGCCATGGCTCCGGTGTTGAAATCCTTGGATGTCTATCAGCAATTGACAAGGAAGATAATCACGGGATTCTCTGAAGATATGGTGAAGCTCAAGGCTAATCTTGGCATCCAAATGGACACAGACTTGCAAGACTTCAAGCCAGAATTGGACAACCGCTTCTCAGTTTTGTATGATCAACAACAAGAGATCAAGAAGGAAGTTCAGACTCTCATTCAAGAACATAGAAACTTTGATGCAACTCTGGATGCTTTTGTAGCAAGTTATGTCTCTACGGGTCCTTCTGGGAAGCCTCCTAGTCCTGCTCCTCATCCTCCTCCTCCTTCTCCAGTTGTGGCTCCTTCACCAGCCCCAGTGGCTCTACCTCCGCCTGCCATCGACCCATCCACTGTTCCTCTTCCATCCTCCTCCTCTTCTGATTTTCTTGACAATTCACCTCCATCTCCATCTATCTAGGGTCCCCTTTTTGCCGATGACAAAGGGGGAGAGTAGCATTTATGTATCTTGTCTGTAGTCTATGCTATGTTTTGTGTGTTTGTGTACTGCTCTTGATTTTCTTTTTGTTCTTGTAATCTGTTTATGAAATCAATGATGATACGTTTCAATATTAAATCCATGTCAGTTATTAATTTATTTACGAGCATACTGATTGCGCAAAATTGATATTACGTTACTTAATTCAATAACGCTCAAAGTCAAATCTTAAAATTGTCATCATCAAAAAGGGGGAGAATGTTAGCTCTCGTATTTTGATGATCACAATTTTAAGCTAATGAATTAAAGCAATCCAGTTATTTCATACCTAAGCTCAGATCATATCATCATGATTTAAATCATGATTGGTTGCTCAAGTATAGCATTTTGAATGCTCGAGCAATATCGAATGCAAGGCAAAATCAAATACTTCAGAGATGCCTTGCTCGAGCAGGCTATATAGTCTTGCTCAAGCAACATTAAGTTCATGGCTTACTCTGGCACTTTGCTCGAGCACACCTTACATAAGACTACTTGAGCATTATTGTATCTAAGCGTTCATCAGACCTTGCTCGAGCAAGACATGTTGCATGCTCGAGCGACATCGAGTTTAGTAAGAAAATATCAAGTCAAATGAGTCTTGCTCGAGCATAGCAGAAAAGTATGCTCGAGGACTTTGCTTGAGCAGAAGAGTAAGGGTACTCGAGCAACATCGTTGGTTTCCCAATCTCATAGGCACTGAACGAGCTTTGCCCGACCATGATCATTTCATGCTCGAGCACCATGCTCGAGCAAGGGCAAAAGCCTGCTTGAGCAGCATCATTGATATCTTCAGTTCTCGTCTCTCTCTATGCTTTTCTCAAGCAAGCATGATGGCATGCTCGAGCAACAGCATACCAGGACTATTTTAACGAAGCTTGCCCAAGCATGATTTTATTCATGCTCGAGCACCATGCTTAAACAGACAAATATCCTTGCTCGAGCATCAGCAATACTGATAAGCTTTTACCGGATTCAATTGAATCTTTCCCGAGCATGATTTATTCATGCTTGAGCAGATGAATTTCCTTGCTCGAGCATCAGCGACTGAGAGCAGTTTTTCTGAATGATTAAAAGAAGCTTGCTCGAGCAAGCCTGGATTATTGCTCGAGCAATGTCATCCCTGTTCTTCAAATCTCTGTCTCCGGAAATCATAAAACTTGCTATATCACTTTTTTACCTCTGATTATTATTCATTACAATTACCAAATGCTACTAACAAGTTTGCTTATGTCAGAAGCATTAAATGCGAATAAAGCAACCTAAACATTAAATGGTGATAATCTAATTTTGGAAACCAATACACTGAACGAAGTAAAGCTACCACTGCTATTTCGATGTGCATTAAATGATAATTCTCAATGGGCAAAACAAAAGGAATGAAGAAGAGTATGTCATCACTGCCGAATCCACCTGTCATATTCAAACGGTGAAAAACTCACCAGAAGCCTCATGTGTCAAACGGACACATTCAAGACTCTCAACGGCTATTCTTTAAACTTTATCAACGGTCATTAATTACAAGATCTATAAATAGCCAGAGCATTGAATTCACCAACCACTGAAACACTGCACATTCAATTCGAGTTTATTACTATTCATTGTTTCAACTGTTTTATTAACTTGTACTTCAGTGTTCAATATCTTATCTACTCGTGAGGAGTTCTTGAATGATTATTTCATTTTCAGTTGTATCTTAGGGTTGAGGAACCTTAAGAGAGGGTGTATCAATTACAACTTGTAAGGGGGACTGGAGTCTGAGTGAGAGGACCATCCTTCGTTTATAGAGTGTGTAATTGTTTTTGAAAGATAGTGAAATCCCAGGTGTTCTGGGGATTGGACGTAGGTAAGAGATTTGGGACCAAACCGGTATAAATTGTCTTGTGTCTACTTCACTTTCTTTTATCTCATCTCTCTTTTGTTTTACTTGCCTTCGTGTGTATTCTGAGAAAAGATTTTGAGATCACCTATTCACCCCCCTCTAGGTGATATTCCATCTTCAGATACTATAAGCACTGCATGCTACATACCAAATAGAGCCTACTTCATACCGATGCTAAAAAAGACACCCTACGAGGTCTATAAAGGAAGAAAACCAACCTTGCTTATCTAATCATCTATACATATTCGGTTGTAAATGCTTCATCTAAAACAATGGTAAAGACAATCTTGGTAAATTTGATCTTAAAGCTGATGAAGGTTTATTTCTTAGATATTCTAAAAGAAGTAAGGCATATAGAGTCTTTAACAAATGTATGTATTGTTGAAGAATCTATACATGTTGTGTTTGTTGAAAATGAACCTCTAGTCAAACCTAGTGAAGAAGAACCAAAAATAGTTCATAAAGAAAGAGACCAAGTTAGTTCAGATAACTCCACACTTCTAGATGATAAAACCAAAGAAGGTGTTTATCACAATCCAAGTCAACCAAGAGCTTGGAAATTTATTACAAATCATCCCATAGACCAAGTCATAGGTGATGTAAGTGAATGAGTGAAGACTAGCTAGAACCAGAGTTTTAAATGAAGTTTGTTTTTCAGCTTTTGTTTTTGAAATATAACCTTTTAGTATTGAAGAATCCCTATCAGACAATGACCCGGGTGATAGCAATGCAAGAAGGATTAAATCAATTTGAAAAAAAAAATCAAGACTGGGATTTGGTACCTCGACCTAAAGATCATTCAATCATTGGAGCCAAATGGGTATTCAAAAACAAACTTGATAAATCCACAATCACTGTCAGAAAAAACATAAGTATATGGTAGCCAAAGGCTATATATAATCAAGAAGAAGGAATTGATTATGGGAAAACATATGCTCCAGTAGCCAAATTGGAAGCCATACAAATACTCTTAGCCTTTGCTTGCATCAAAGGATGTAAACGTTTTCAAATGGATGTTAATTGTGACATCCCAAAATTTGGAATTTGAGAATTAAATATGTTTTGGGATTAATTATGGAAAAATTTAGCCTTAATGAAGTTTAGAATTTATTTTAGGAATTAAAGGCATATTTTTCGTGAATTAAGAGCAATATTTTAGGGCCTAAAGAAATTATTAGAGAAAAGAATAAATCCAATGAGTGCAAAAAGATAAGTGTGGGGGAATATGATAATTGAATATTTCATACACTACTTTTTGTCTCTTGATTTATAATTTAGGACTCTTTAGTTAATAAATAATGGCTTTTATACTTATTTGGGCCTTGGGCCTTTTATTATATTTTAGCCATTATTTAATAATAAATTCCAGTTTTATATTACTTCACCATTTTTACCATAACTCTTGAACTAGACATCAGATTTGCCTCATTTTTGTCTCATATTTCAGATGATTCAAAGAGCTATAATTGTTATGAAGACATGAAGAGCAAATTCGGACAAGAGGGCGGTCGATTTTGGATCCGAAGTCATATGTATTTTTGGGCTCGAATTTTGTAATTAAAGCCCATTTTATTTTATTTTCGTTCGGGCTGAATTGTGGATTCGAGCCCCATTTCGTTTTTCCATTTTAGGTTAAGTGAGGCAGCAGCCACAAACACATTCTCATTCACGTTTTTAGAATTCGAGAGGATCAAAATAGTAGTTTTCAAATTCTCGCAATATTCTTCGTGTTCTTCGCGTTCTTCATCATTTTTCGTCTTTTTAATTATGTTCGGCTAAATTTCTGAGATTGATCTACGATGAGGGTCCCATCCACTATCTAGAGGATTCGTGCCTAATCGGTAACCGTCTAACTCGTTTCGTATCCCTTAATCGATTTGATTTTTGGTTCGAGATTGGGTTTTTGATTAAAAACCCAAGTCGATATTTCCCAAGGACAAAGTTCGGATTTGGGTTAAAGTATTTACGTGCGATCGTACGAGAGGTGCACCACGATTCGAACAAATTCTGAACGATTGTTCGGTTGAGGGAATTTCTAGACAAATGCGAGATTTCGGTTTGTCTAGAGTCGATTACGAGTTCGGTTATAAATGCATTTTCGTTCGAGGAAGGGTAGTGGGTGAATCCGAAATCGTGGGTTAATCCTTTAATCCTCTGCTTTACATTTAATCTGTGTTATTTCATTTTGTTTCTGCATATTTCCGTTTTCAATCTCTTGAATCAAAAACCCTCGATTTTCAAGCGTTTTCTTCTTTGTTCAAATTAAACCGATCATGCGTTCGTTGGGAAACGACCCGAGTTACATTATACTGCAAATCCTTTTCTAATCTTGTTATTTTGGAAGATTACGGCAAATCTCTGTCAAAATATGGCACCGCTGCCAGGGAATTTGCATCGGTTTGATTAGTAACAGTAGTGTAAATAGCTTCGTTTTTCGGTAGTTTAGGTGGTTCGGGTGGCTGGACGAAATTTTTCGACTCAGATCACTCAAACCAGGTCTTATTCACAAGGAATTAGGCTTTCTAAGAAAGAGTCACTCCCAAGTAGGGAGTGAGGTATACCCTATTTTCCCCAAATTCCAACGTTTAGACCACTTTTTCGCTTTGTTTTAAGTTTTGATTTTTTGATTTCTACTAGTCGGTTTTTTCGGAGTATCTACGAATGGGCTGAAATTTGGTCCAGTGATAGAAAATGGCCTATCTCGCAACGCACATCGAAAATCTTTGATTTTCCATGTGCTAAGCTCCGTTTTGCCAAATTCCATCGTTTAGACCACTTTTTCAATTTTTGAAGTTTTTTTATTCCATTTTTGGGTTCCCCAATGGTCTAGGAGTTGCCACGTCCAAGTCACAAAAATTTTAAAAATCATTTGATAGTGTTTCTGGACTTGTTTAGGTCAATTTCTACCATAGGTTTTTGTTTTTGTGTTGCTTTTGTGTTGTCTTAGTGTTTTACTACTTTTTACCACTTTTAGTGGCATTTTCGTAATTCTGAGTTTCTAGTGGCATTTTTGTAATTCTGATTTTCTGCAAATTCTGCCTTGTGATTATGCTGCATGAGTACTAGGAGCACTATCAATCCAGAAGACTTGTTGCCATTTGATCTGAAATAGAAAGAACAATTCTTACTTGCTAGAAGAGTTGTTAGGCTAAGTCGTGGGATTAATACTTGAATTGGACATTGCACTTGAGTCGATTGTGGCCATTCGATTGTGTCCATACTTGTTGATCTCTCGATTGTGTTTCGATAGTACTTCGATAGTCTTGTTGTTTTCATCGATTCTAGTAGCAATTTTCCTAACTCGAAATTATGGCGGAAGAACGGGAAAATCGGCCTACTTTAAAGGAATTGAATGAACTGATGTTAATTATCAACCTTTGTGCATCCAATATCCTGCGCCTTCTTGCTAACTTTGAGCTTAAATCTGGTCTAATACACTTGCTTTGCCTAAGTTTCATAGTCTTTCGGTGAGTGTGCCATTAAGCATTTGAAGGAATTTCATCTAGTGTGCGGCCAATGAAACCACATGCCATTGATAAAGATCAAATCAAGCCGAGAGCTTTTCCTTTCTCATTGGAAGGTGGAGCCAAAGATCTGGTTGTTGTACCTTCACCTTCATCTATTGGGAGCTGGGTGATGGTCGAGGGTTATTTATGGAGAAATATTACCCCGCCTCAAGAGCAAGCTGCGATCAAGAAAGAAATTGCCAACTTTAAACGGGCCATGGGGAGACTTTGCATGAGTGCGGGAGAGGTTCAAAAAGTTATGTGCAAGCTGTCCACACCACCCGGATCACCGAGCAACTCTTGATTACCCATTTCTATGATGGTTTGCTACCGGTAGACAAAGGTTTGGTGGATGCTTGCGGTGGGGCTCTACGTAACAAGACACACGAAGATGCCCGAGAATTGATATCCGAGATGGCGACCAACTCTCGGCAATTTGGCACCCGGGGCTAATAGTACTCCTGTTTACCATGTGCAAACACCTCCATCCCGTACGATTCTCGAGAGATTAGAGAATAGACTTGATGATCGACCTCTACGGTGAGGCGGTGGCGATAACACAAATAGTACAATCTTCTCCTCCTCGGATTGGCTACTCATGTGGGTTACGTTCGACCCTTACCATTCTACGACTCTTGCCCTACCTTGCATGATCCTACTTATCAAGAACAGTCGGTAAAGCTTCGTGGGTGCTTTTCCGGGAAAGCCACAATACCAACGAGAATAATGCCTTCTCCAATACCTACAATCCTGGTTGGAGAAATCACCCCAATTTCCGTTGGAACCCGAATCGAACCCGAGTAACCAATATCAGCGAGAATTTTGGGAATTACCAACGAGACAAGAGACCACAAAATTTCCAGCGCAATCTGCACCACCTTTGCCTTTGCCGACACCACCTCCGTGACCCGACCATATGTGCACCTCGACAGAAGACAACAAAGAAGGGCTAGTAGTAGTGGTAGTGGTGGTTCCTCACTTGAAGATATGATGAAGCAATTTGTCACGGCCAATATGCGGTTCAATAACAAACGACACTTCCATTCGAGTTTGCAAACACAGTTGGGCGGTTGGCAACCTCATTGAACCGGCTTCAACCTCGGGGATCCAACACTCTTCCTTCACAAACAATTCCTAATCCTAAGGGGAATGTGAGTGCTATCTCCCTTCGTTACGGCAAGCAATTGAGGAACGTAAACCAGCTTGCGAGATGTGACCTCCACATCGAAAGAGAGTCGAGAAAATGTGAAGATTGACTCTAAAAATAAAAAGGCGGTGCATCAAGGTGAAGAGGAAGACATCCCCATTCCTCTTCCTTTTCCTCAGAGAGCACTTCAATCCAAGAAGTTGGCAGAAAAAGAATAAGAGAAGGATATACTTGAGACATTCAGAAGAGTAGAGATCAACATTCCTCTCTTAGATGCAGTCAAACAAATTCCTAAATATGCCAAGTTTCGAAGGAGTTGTGCACCAACAAGAGGCGGCGAAGGGGAGTGAACGAGTGAGTTTGAACCGAGAATGTATCGGCACTCATCCATTTCAATGCCTCGCAAGTGCAAGGATCCGGGACGTTTTCTATCCCTTGTTGTTTTGGTAACTATAGATTTGATGATTGCATGCTAGATTTAGGTGCTTCTTAATGTCATGCACGCATCTATTTATAAATCTCTTGGTCTTGGTCCTTTACGTCCTACTTTGGTGTTGTTGTTCAGTTAGCTAATAGGAGTAATGTTCATCCTTCTGGTTTAGTTGAAGATGTATTAGTCAAAGTTAATGAACTGATATTTCCTGTTGATTTTTACATCTTAGATATGGAGGATGAGTCTCCCAGTAGTAGGTCACCAATCATTCTAGGGAGGCCTTTCATGAAAACAGCTAGGACTAAGATAGATGTGCATTCTGGTACTCTTTCCATGGAGTTTGGTGATATATCGGTGAATTTCAATATCTTTGATGCCTTGAAACATCCTAGGGAAGAACACTCTATTTTCTGCATTGATGTGATTGATGATCTTGTGGATGATGTTATTGCGATTGGTGTGCTTGATTATCCCGATTTTGCATCGAGAGTGATTCTCCCATTTGTGCATGTCTTGATAATGAATGGTGCTGTTTGCACCGATTTGCTTAATGCTGCATTATTTGGTGATTCTAACTTGCTTGGTGATTCTACATTACATGTGGATTCGGTATTGATTCGAGTTTGAGCTTCCCCCGATCCTAATGTGCATCCCGATTGATTTTGATGAGCTTAACTCGATTTTGATGACCTTGATTGATGTTAACATTGAGCTGTATAGACACGGTCCTTCCGTTTCTTTGAATGTTGTTTCGAGGCATTTCCAAAAACGATGACATCGATTTGTTGCAACAACCACCCAAGCTTCTTCCCTCCACCGAGCAACCACCCAAGCTTGAGTTGAAATCCCTTCCGGATCACCCGAAGTATGCATTTACGGAGGTGGATGAACAGGTTGCCGATCATTGTGGCAAATAATCTTCTTCACGACCAAGAAGAGAAGCCGCTAAGCTTATTGGGGCGAACAAGAAAGCCATTGGGTGGACATTAGCGACATCGTTGGCATTAGCCCTTCCATGTGTATGCATCGAATTCTCGTTGGAAGAGGACTCTAAGCGGTGAGGCATCCCCGAGAGACGCCTTAATCCTCTTATCCTTGATGTGGTGAAGAAGGAGGTCACTAAGCTTCACGCAAGCTGGTATCATCTATCCCATTTCGATAGCCGGTGGGTTAGCCCGGTTCGGTGGTTCCCAAGAAATCCGAGTCACCGTGGTAGCCAATCGGAAGAATGAGCTCATTCCTACTCGGTTCGAGAATAGTTGGAGAGTTTGCATCGACTATAGGAGACTCAACCAAGCCACTCGCAAGGATCATTACCCTCACCTTTCATTGATCAGATGTTAGAGCGGTTGGCTGGCAAGTCCCATTACTGCTTCTTGGATGGCTACTCCGGATACTTCCAGATCCATATTGCTCCTGAGGATCAGGAGAAGACGACCTTCACATGCCCTTTTGGAACATATGCCTACCGAAGGATGCCTTTTGGCCTTTGCAACGCACCTGGCACATTTCAGCGTTGTATGGTAAGCATTTTCTCGAGTTTCTAGAGGACCGCATGGAGGTTTTTATGGATGATTTCACTTTGTATATGGGTCTGATTTTGATGCATGCTTAGCTAATTTGTCTAGAGTTTTGCATAGGTGTATTGAGTCTAATCTTGTCTTGAATTATGAAAAGTGTCACTTTATGGTTGAGTCGGGTATAGTCTTGGGACACATAGTGTCTAGGAAAGGGATTGAGGTAGATCCTGCTAAGATAGATGTAATTACTGCTTTGCCTTACCCCGCATCTGTGTGGGAAGTTCGCTCTTTTCTTGGTCATGCAGGTTTCTATCGGCGTTTCGTTCAGGATTTCAAAGACGCCCGACCCTTGTCCAACCTTCGCATAAGGACACCGACTTTGTATTTGATGATGCTTGCAAGGCGGCCTTCGATCATTTGAAGCGTTGCGACTACGGCCCAGTGATCCAAGCCCCTGATTGGTGCCTCCCCTTCGAGTTGATGTGTGATGCTTCCAACTATGCGGTTGGTGCTATCTTGGCACAACGAGTTGATAGAGCATCTCATGTGATTGCATATGCCTCCAAGACTTTGGATCTTGCCCAGTCTAGTTACACCACTACTTGAGAAAGAGTTGTTGGCTCTTGTATTTGCTTTTGATAAGTTTAGGTCATATCTCGCTAGCAAGTAGAGTAATTGTTTTCTCGACCATGCGCTTTGAAGTTTCTTTTGAAAAAGACAGATGCTAAGCCACGACTCATCCGGTGGATGTTATTGCTCCAAGAGTTCGATGTTGAGATTCGAGACAGAAGTGGAGCACAAAGCTGGGTAGCTGACCACTTGAGTCGCATCACTCATTCTACCTCTCACCCCTCTTCTATTCGGGATGATTTCCCGATGAAAGCGGCTTCTACGGTTTGCAAGGTAAGCTTCCATGGTATGCTTTGATCTGGTTAACTACTTGGTAGGCTGGTGTTTTGCCTATAGATTCCACTAGGGCCCAAACCCTTAAATTAAAGAGTGAGTTTAAATATTATGTTTGGGATGACCCTTATCTCGTGGAAATTTTGTAGTGACCAAGTAGTTAGGAGATGTGTGCTGATCATGAGTTTCACTCTATATTGCATTTTACTCATGCTTACGCACTGTGGTGGTCACTTTGGACCCCAAAGAACTGCTAGGAAAGTGTTAGACAAAGGATTATTTTGGCCTTCCTTTTTTCATGATTCCCATCTGTTTTGTAAGTCATGTGATAACTGTCAGAGAGCAGGGAGTATTTCCCGTAGGCATGAGATGCCCCAGAATCCTATATTGTTTTGTGAGATCTTTGATGTTTGGGGTATTGATTTTATGGGTCCATTTCCTACTTCATATGGTTATACTTACATACTGTTGGCTGTTGATTATGTCTCGAAATAGGTTGAAGCGAAAGCCACTCGGACTAATGATTCTTACGTGGTGGTGGATTTTGTTAGGTCTAACATTTTCTGCGGGTTTGGCATTCCTAGAGCTATTATCGGTGACCAAGGCTCCCATTTTTGCAACGAAGCATGGGTGCCTTGTTACGCAAGCATGGAGTGCTTCACAAGGTCTCCACAAGATACCATCCTCAAACCAACGGTCAAGTTTGAAGTCTCAAATAGAGATTAAGCAAATCCTTCGAAGACTGTTAACTCTACCGGAAAGATTGGAGTAAGCGATTAGAGGATGCTTTGTGGGCATATCGCACCGCCTACAAGACTCGATTGGGATGTCTCCTTATCGGCTTGTCTTTGGTAAGGCATGTCATCTTCCGGTTGAGTTGGAGCATCAAGCCTATTGGGCCATTAAACGGTGTAACATGGATTTGGCCAAGTCGGGATGGAGCGGAAGCTACAATTGTAAGAGTTGGATGAGCTTAGATTGGATGCCTATGAAAGCTCACGGTTATACAAGGAAAAGACTAAGGCATTCCATGATAAGCATATTCGAGGAAAGAATTTTACGTGGGCCGAAAGTTCTTGTTTAACTCCGTTTGAAGTTTATGCACGGTAAGCTTTGATCTAAATGGGATGGCCCTTTTGAGATCACTAACATTTTTCCATTTGGTGTTGTTGAGCTATGTGATCCACCCACAGGACGAACCTTTAAGGTCAATTGGCATCGCCTCAAGCCATTTCATGAGGGATCCCAAAGACTCGAGGAAGCGAGAGATTCTCCTCATTGATGCCACTTATCCTCCATAAACCCCTTGGGGAGTATTCTTCTTTCTTTCTCCCTCTTTCTTCTATTTGTTTTCCTTTTTCTACTTTGCTTTTTGAAATAAATACATTCTCTCTTTCTATGATTGCTCCATATTATGAACTTGGACATTTTGGTTTTAATGGATCATTCTTTGGTCTGTCATTCTTGACTCTTCGATTACATGTCTTGGTAGTTGATTTGATGTTGTTGATTGCCTAAATTGGTGTTGACCTTGTGAGGTTTTGGGCCTGCATGAATGGAATTCATCTTTTGCCATTCTTTCTTTCATGTGTGCATCTCTCATGATTTGTGTTCTCTAGAACTTGCTCCTTTTCTTTTTGAAACTACATTTTTCATTTATGTGCATAAGTATGATGGAAGCTTGTTTTCTTTCTTTTATTTTCCTCACTTTGGCCAAATAGCCTTTCCCTTGCATTATGATTCCTTTGCTAGCCCTTTGTGCCTTTTTGACTCATTCTTTTCAAAGCTACATTACAAGCCTAAGCGAAAAACCATTTTATTCCGCACCTTGAAAATTTATTGCATTGGTTTCACCTTGGTTTTGTGTTTAAGTGTGGGGGTTGCTCGGGAGTGCAACAATTTAAGTATGGGGGGGGGATGTTTGCTTTTGTCATTGTGATTATGTATATAGTATAGTTTCATTTTTCTAAAAAAAAAATGAAAAAAAAAAAAGAAAAAGAAAGAAAGAAAAGCAAAAGAAAAAAAAAAAAAAGAAAGAAAAGCAAAAAAAAAAAAAAAAAAGAAAGAGAAGAAATAAAGAAAGAAAATACATAGAAAGAAAGGAGATATATAAGTAAAATAAAAATTTTCTTACATAGAGAATGATTGCGTTAATTAGTACTCTTTTTAATTTCCTTGGTGCTTAACCTCTCATTCCATACTATTACCTATCTTCACCCTAAGCCCATTACAACCTTTCATCATAAGCTCTCTTGATTTGTGCATGCATGTGTTATGAGTAGTGGAGACGTAGAAATTGAGCAAGCTTATGGTAGAGCAAATTTCTTGAGTAGAATTTGAGCGATACACTTATTTATCTTAAACACTTGAGAGATTGATTGATTGATTGATGGAGCGCATCATTTGAGAGACCATCTTATGTGATTAGCATCATTGATTGAGATTACCATGAATTGTAATTTGAGAGGAAGGGATTGTGGTCTTGATTGATTGATCTTTTGGAGCTTTGTGTCCCTTGTTCAATTTTTGCATTGTTAGCAATTGTTAGAAAAGAAGAGTTTCTCCTTTAGGTCTTTTTCTTTGAATTTTGCTCGAGTGCAAAAAGATAAGTGTGGGGGAATATGATAATTGAATATTTCATACACTACTTTTTGTCTCTTGATTTATAATCTAGGACTCTTTAGCTAATAAATAATGGCTTTTATACTTATTTGGGCCTTGAGCCTTTTATTATATTTTAGCCATTATTTAATAATAAATTCCAGTTTTACATTGCTTCACCATTTTTACCATAACTCTTGAACCAGACATCGGATTTGCCTCATTTTTGTCTCATATTTCAGATGATTCAGAGAGCTACAATTGTTATGAAGACATGAAGAGCAAATTCGGACAAGAGGGCAGTCGATTTTGGATCCGAAGTCATATGTATTTTTGGGCTCGAATTTTGTAATTAAAGCCCATTTTATTTTATTTTCGTTCTGGGCCTGAATTGTGGATTGGAGCCCCATTTCGTTTTTCCATTTTAGGTTAAGTGAGGCAGCAGCCACAAACACATTCTCATTCACATTTTTAGAATTCAGAGGATCAAAATAGTAGTTTTCAAATTCTCTGCAATGTTCTTCGTGTTCTTCGCGTTCTTCATCTCGTTTTTTCGTCTTTTTAATTATGTTCGGCTAAATTTCTGAAATTGATCCATGATGAGGGTCCCATCCACTATCCGGAGGATTCGTGCCTAATCGGTAACCGTCTAACTCGTTTTTGTATCCCGTAATCGATTTGATTTTTGGTTCGATTGGGTTTTTGATTAAAAACCCAAGTCGATATTTCCCAAGGACAAAGTTCGGACCGGGTTAAAGTATTTCGTGTGATCGTACGAGGTGTGCCACCGATTCAAACAAATTCGAACGATTGTTCAGTTGAGGGAATTTCTAGACAAATGCAGAGATTTCGGTTTGTCTAGAGTCGATTACGAGTTCGGTTATAAATCTGTTTCATTCGAGGAAGGGTAGTGGGTGAATCCGAAATCGTGGGTTAATCCTTTAATCCTACGCTTTCGTTTAATCTGTGTTATTTCGTTTTGTTTCTGCATATTTCCGTTTTCAATCTCTTCGAATCAAAAACCCTCGATTTTACTGTTTCTGTTTTCTTACTGTTCAAATTAAACCGACTGCGAATTCGTTGGGAAACAACCCAGGTTACATTATACTTCAAATCCTTTTCTAATCTGGTTATTTTGGGAGATTACGGCAAATCTCTGTCACTTCTCCCATCCTCCTTTATACAACAACACACACACAAGCCTCCTCTCTCAATTATACAACACCAACACTCCCATTCCAGCTCACTTCGGACAGCAGCAGCCTCTCCTCAAATATCCATTCTCCCATTTTAGCAATACTTCACTTCTTTCCTCCCTCTCTCCCGTAAACTCCCTCTCCCTTCTTCCTTAAACACTTACAACACACACATACTTCACATCCAATCTCCCACTCCTCTCCCTCTACGGCAGCAATACCATCACACACCCCACCTCTCATTCCTTCACTCATCCTCTCCATTCGACCAACACCAACATTTCTTCCATCCTTCCCACCAATCTAGCCAGAGCCAAGAGAAACCGTGAGAATGCTGAAATAAAGAGAGACCGAGATCAGCTCTTGAAAGAAGAAAGAGATCATCCAAACTCACATACAACACTGACTTTGAGACTATGTGAGTCTTCTTTGGCTCTGAAAATAAGTTTTTCAACCGTGTATGTTTGATCTAAGAGCATGGTGTCTAATTTTTGAAAGTTAAGGGCCATAAAAAGAAGTTGCATATTGTGTTTTCACCTCTGCACAGTAGTCTAAAAATAGAGTCTCTTAGTCCTGAAGTTTTCGAAAGTTAGAGATTAAATTTTACTCTGAAATTTTTACAAGAGATAGTACTCTTCTTAAGGTTTAATATGAGCATTGGATCACATAAAACAGAGGTCTATAACTCCAGTTATGATTTTTAGAAGTTGAGCTATAAATCAGGAAAATTTCTGGTGTGTTTCTGGGCAGAAAAATGGCGTTGCACTTCGGCCCGAGTAAACAAAATCAAATGAAACGTCCTCCATTTAACTTAGCATAAATACAAATTAAGTGTTGATCAACAACTAAGTAATGCTTCATCACTTATCAAAAATATACAAAATAAATCAGAGTATGGAAAATGAGCCCTAACGTGGCAATATACAATCATCCAACATATACCAAAAGATGGAAGCACTACTGTCAGAAAAAGTAGCCTAAGCTTCCGAAGTCTTCCCTGATGGACCCGTATGGGAACTATCACCTGAAAAATGTGGGTAACTATCAATCCAACTCATTACGAATATCAATACGTGCTAGTGAGGTTCCATGTGGAACAATGTTTTTAACAAAGTATTAATGAAATATAATTCACCAATATCCACATCACAAAATTTCATATCAGAAATTATGTAACACAGTTTTCATTAACACAATTCCCAGGATGCCTCCCATCAATCCAACCGAACCGCCTTATTTCCTCCGACTAGACCCATGGGCTAAGTTACATACATGTTACTCGGTTACTCGAAAGCTCATTTGGTCATGTGATAAGGACTGTATCTCATTTAATTATCGAACAAAGATATCATATATCCATTTAATTTAAATTGAGATATAGTATCTCGATTTAATTAAATAGATAGATATCATTTCTTGGATTTAATTTATAGAGATAAATTAAATCAGAAATAAATATATTACATTAGATGTTCTATGTGAACTTGAGTACTTTGTTTAAAGCAATAAAATTGGATTTAACTGAGTATCTTGGATATTACATGCCTTAGGTCTCATACATTTACCATACTATCTGAAGGTAGTTAGGCATTTCTATTGCAATTTGGAACAAGTTGAGGATTGGTCGGATGGAGGCTCTGTAGTTAAAGAAGAGCTTGAAAAGATTGTTAAAGGCAAAAAGTTCCCGATCTTAGCCTCAAGAATCAACAAATAGCTTCATATTAAGAAGTCACCAAAGGTTACTTCGAAAAGCTCAATTCCATTTAGATATTTAGCATTATGAGGCATGGTGAACAAGTAGGACCATTGAAATTCAAACTAAGCGATATGTGTGATCTTCACATAATTCTTTGTTATATTTTCTCGAGGGCCTATGTGACAAGTCCAACAATTTCACTTACTTCATTAATAGAGATTATGGACTTATGGCTTCACTGTTGAGTAAAGAAGAAAGGAATTTGGGGGCCTTGATCTTCTATAAGATTAAGAGGTATAGGTATTCAGGTACCAAGACTACACCTATGCCTATCCTCAATTGATCTCACTTATTCTTAGAGCTAACAAGATCTAGTACTTGGAGCCGAATGAGCCTATAGAGAGGTTGCTACCAATTGGGAGGAATCAGATTGGAAGCTTGGCATTGATCTTCCATTATGACATCCATTGGCCACTACTCACAATAAGAGAAAGACACAAGAATTTAAGGCTACAAGAATGGATGATACTCAATCCCTAGCTTCGATCACATCCAATGCACTTCCTTCCTTGGTGATACTATTCAAATGTATTCAAAAGAAGTGCTTCTGGGATTTCATGTGGATTTGACAGTTTAAAATTTAAAACTGCTACAGAATGTAAAGATTCCAAATTTTTGTAGTGGTTTTATGTACACAAAACTACAAAATGCAAAGAGTCTTGCTCATTTGTAGCGGTTAGGCCTAGAAACCAGTATAGAATACTTACATTTGTGGCATTTATTTATAGAACCGCTATAAAGTTAAAGCCTATATAAAGAGTTTGCCACGCAAATTATTCTTTTTTGGGTTATGAATTGGCATGAAGTTAAACATTGGCTTAGAAGTAACTGCCAACCCATGAAAAAATGCAAATGGCATGTGCTTGGTATCATGATAGCAACATGTTACCTAGCACCACATTATAAGGAAAATTGCTACAAAATGCAAAGAGTCTGAACATTTGTAGCGCTTAATCATAAAAACTGCTGGAAAATGCAAACAGTCAACACACTTGTAGCGGTTACGCCTACAAACCGCTGCAGAATGAAAATAGTCATCAAATTTGTAGCAGTTATATAAAACCGCTACAAAGTGTCACGGTGAATGAGGTAAGGTTTTGTGCTTTGTAGCGGTTAGGTAGCATTTTTGGATAAATCACTACAAATGTTTACACTTTATAGGGGTTTTTAACGTAAAATCACTACAAAGTTGAAGTGTTTAAACCTTTATTAACCATGTAAATTTCACTCTCACCACGCAAATTTCATTCTCACGCGCTGTCTTATGAAGTTTAAGTGAAGTATTTATAGAGTTATAGCTTTAGGGAGAGATTTAAATAAGGAAAGGAGGTGATATGTGGTAAAGTGCCTCAACCGGGGCGCGTCAGTAGTAAAGGGGGGCAGTGATAAGGGCCATCAAGGGTAGCACTGGGGTAGAAATGTCCCCGTGCCATCACAGCAAGGGATTGAGCCATAACAGCTGTTCCCAGAAGAGAGGACCCCATAGGAGGCAGCCCTATAGAAGACAATCCCATAGCAAGTGACCCAACTGCCTCATATTCTGGATGAGGAGGCTTAGCTTAGCCTTAGTGACTTTGAGCAAAATGACAAGTTTGACATCAACTTTCCCATTAGCGAGGTAGAGTGATTTCTCAATCGAGAGGAGGCTCGGGACCAAGGAAACCCCCAATTATCATCTTTGCGAGTGACAGAGTTTGAGGTGGAAGTCAAAGGTAAATTTAATTATTGCTTTAATAAATATAATATTTAAATTCCTTATGATTTATTAAAAGTGTATTTAAATTTTAAAAAATGTAGTAAATTGTGTAGATCTGCAGGGGAAATCACTATTAGGAAGATAGATGTGGCCGATATGAATAAGATAGAGGGGCCACATGTCATAGTTCCGTGGAATGAGACCACAAAGCCGATTAAGAATGGTGGTCACCTCTTCAACACCATTACCTAAACGAGCTGGGTGGGAATTCGTTGCGGTTCCCCATCCACTTCTGGACTTGGAAGCAAGTTTCGAAGGAGCCAAATGACAAAGCGTGGGGGAGGTTTGTGAAGATAACTAATTGTATTTAATTATATTAGACATTTTAATTCTTTTGATTTATGAATTTTTAATTGATTGATTAATTAATTAATTAATTAATTATTAATTCAATTGCGATACAACATAAGTTTGTCGTCCACGCCAACAGGAAGAGGTAGTCATTGATCAAAATGGGTGATGGCTAGAAGAACTAAAGGGGTCGTCTCTACCACATGGTGAATAAGGATGGGACAATTCCTCTGTAGCAACTGATCAAGAGCATGCTAGACGGTTTTCTAGCATTACACTAGGCTAGTTTAATCTAGTAAAAGAGGAGCCAAGCAAGACAGGTAAATTTTTAAAGAATCATAAATTTCTTCATAATTAATTTTTTAAATATTTTTAAATTATTGTAATGGTTTGTATCTTCGGCAGGCTCTTTCTTAAAGGAACACCAGGAGCCGAGTGCAGGGAGAGGATCCATCACATGGCGAGGATTGAAGACTTTTTTTGTCACTTACGGTGAGTTGGTATTTTTTAAAGTTAAATTAATTTCAACTTTATATTATCAATTATTAATTTTTTTTATTTTTACTACAAATAATTCATATTTTTTAATTCTTTTAGGAGAGGAAGGCTCAGGAGGAGAACCGCCAGACGGACTATAGGGAGTTATTCACATACATCTATAAACACCAGGACCGAATGTCGACCTCTCGGTAAGCAGATGATGCATTGTAAGTTATATACATTAATAGATATAATTTATGTAATTTATTTACATTAGATCAAAATTGTTTCATTAATGTTTTATAAAAT
Source organism: Acacia acuminata (assembly GCA_019022655.1). Taxonomy (NCBI): domain Eukaryota; kingdom Viridiplantae; phylum Streptophyta; class Magnoliopsida; order Fabales; family Fabaceae; genus Acacia; species Acacia acuminata. The sequence continues at coordinate 1,338,090 of JAFJYI010000098.1, read as the reverse complement.
GTGTGCGCCAGGAGCAGAGTCAACAATCCTAGGCAGAGTTGGGATAGTTCCAAACCCAGGAGTCACAAGGGTCTGTGGATCCCACTTCCCCTTTGAAAGCTATCCTAGGCCCAATTGATCCTCTAGACTCTATAGGGGGATAGGCATAGGCGCCAGGCCTAGCATGGTCTACGGCTAGAGCGTTGTGTTTGACGCTGTAACCTCTCCAGCAAGGACCTCTAGCTTTAGAAGGTCGACAGAGCATATGGTTAATGTGATGGCTAAGAAGAGGACTCAGGAGATTCGTGTAGAGGTTGCCCAATAGTTTCGGGACCAGCTTAAAACTTGTTACGCTTAGCAAACCCAGTGCTGGGATTTCATGTCGAGTATGTGCAATCAAAAATTTCCTAACGAGGAGCTTCCACGGCCCCTGCTTGTGCCTAGGTTCAGCGTCGATGCGCCTCGTCCTCTCCTCCTCCTCCTATCGATGACGAAGGTGCTATTACCTCTGGTCAACTCGGTGATCTTTCCCCCTGAGAGAGGACTTGATGATCAGGCTCCGGATAGTTAGTTAGGTTTTATTTATGTTTAATTGAGGAAATTTTTATTTTGTTAAATTGTTAGTTGTCTGTTATTTATGATATAAGACATATGATTTTTTATTCCCTCTAGTTGTAAATTATATAAAGACAAAAATTTGATGTAAACAATCTATACAACTAAAAATTAGCTTTTCCACAAAGCCAAAAAGGTAAAAAAAGAACTTGATATGGTAAACATGAATTTGAAGAAACTAATTAAACAAAAAATAAGTTTATGAATTATGTCCATTTTGGACACAATCAATTTAATTACAACTAGATGCTAGATTTTGATTAATCCCAACTTGAACCATGAATACCTATTGACACAAGACTAGGAAAATATTTTTACAAGTCTTCAATTATAGACTTCAAATTTGTAGTGGTTTTATTAACTAAAACTACTACAAAAGTGAAATTTTGAAATTTGCATTTTTTGAAACCCACCAATTTTGTAGAGGTTGTAAAGTAAAACAGCTACAAAATGTGCAACATGTTAAAAGTTTTTATATTCTGTAGCGTTCTTTAATCGCTACAAATTTTATTTCACATTTTTGGCGTCATTTTTTAATTTTAATATTGTAGTGGTTTTAAAACCACTACAAACTATTGCCGCATTTTTGAAATTTCATCCAATTACTTTTGCCACCAATTTTATAAATTCTTGGATGAAGTTAGTAGCGGTTTATTAATGGCTGCAAAATTGGCCAATTTCATCTTGTAGTGTTAACAAAACATCGCATCTTAATGTCATCTTGCAACGGTGATATGAAACTGCTATAGTAACCGTAGCAATTTATTTATATGTGTAGCGGGTTTTGTAAACCGCTACAAAATATCTTGCAACAGTGTATTTTGTAGCTGTTTTGTTAACTGCTACAAATACGTAATTTTAACCATTGCAAAAAGGTTTTTAAAGGGTTTTGTGTGTGTGTGTGTAGTGGTACCTGATTCAATTGCCTCCTTGAATAAGCCAGGAAGTGAGTGGAATAAAGCTCCCGAGTTGCAATGAGGCCTTAGATATCAACACCAACAACGGCAACATTGACAATCATGGTGACTATGGAGGGAGGAGAGAGGAATAGTGGAGGTGTTAGCTAAGGGTAAGACTGATCCTTTTTAAATTTATTAGGAGTAAAATTGCACCACAAAATATTTTACATAATTGATATCTGAGACGCCAGTAATTGAGTAAATGCCCTGTTTGGTATGTGGAGAAGAGATTTTGATGGAAGTGAAATTAAAATGGTGAAAGTGGGGTCAAGAGTATGTTAGAATTTTGATATGCCGATGGAATTAGGATATTATTTTAATTTAATATTTGTTTTTGTAATAAAAAGACTAGTATATCCTTGTCCAAAAAGAAAATATCAGTTCTATCCCAGACATTAGACCTATTCCAACATACGAAGTCATGGCATTTTCATCGGAAATGAAAAACACTGCTGAAAAAACTAGAAAACATAATAAAATAGAATATAATGTATTCAGACCCACAAACAATCAATCTCATTAAAATCAAAATCAGAACAAAGATTCAAAATAAAGAAAATCTTCTTCAGACCCCAATCAGTTGAAGACGCAAGGATGGAGCGTACAAATTAAAGGATTGGCAAAGAGAAATAGATCATTATCAACATAAGCAAGAAGAACAATCAACAATATAATCAAAAACAAAAATTGAAGTTTAAGTAAAATCAACAACCAAATTATAAAAAAGAAAATAACAACCCAGATCCATTAGAGAGAGGCAACGGGGGGGACACTGATAATTGAATATTTCATACACTACTTTTTGTCTCTTGATTTATAATTTAGGACTCTTTAGCTAATAAATAATGGCTTTTATACTTATTTGGGCCTTGGGCCTTTTATTATATTTTAGCCATTATTTAATAATAAATTCCAGTTTTACATTGCTTCACCATTTTTATCATAACTCTTGAACCAGACATCGGATTTGCCTCATTTTTGTCTCATATTTCAGATGATTCAGAGAGCTACAATTGTTATGAAGACATGAAGAGCAAATTCGGACAAGAGGGCGGTTGATTTTGGAGCCGAAGTCATATGTATTTTTGGGCTCGAATTTTGTAATTAAAGCCCATTTTATTTTATTTTCGTTTTGGGCACGACTTGTGGATTGGAGCCCCATTTCGTTTTGCCATTTTAGGTTAAGTGAGGCAGCAGCCACAAACACACTCTCATTCACGTTTTTAGATAGTTTTGAATCAAATACGAAGTTTTATTTTCTCTCATCTGTTCTTCCTCTGTTCATCGTGTTCTTCGTGTTCATGATGAACTTCTTCATTCATTACGTTCGATTTTCGTTCTGCATAACCATGACTAGCTAAGCTACCGTGATTGACCCATGGATTGAGGATTCCACTATCCAGAGGACACGTTCTTAACGGTAACAAATTCGTTTGTTTTGTAATTTCGGATTCGATTTACTTTCCGATTGGGTGTTAGATTTAACGCCCGGATCGACATTTCCCAAGGACGTAGTTCGAACTAGGTTAAAGTATCATTGTACGATCGTACGGAGATACGCCACCGATTCGAATAAATTCGGACGATTGTTCGATTGAGGGAATTTCTGCAAATGCGTAGATTTCGGTTTGCCCAGAGTCGATCACGAGTTCGGTTATAATCATTTTTTCGTCCGAGGAAGGAAGTGGTGGAATTCGAAATCCTGGGTTAATCTTCTGTTTATCTGTTTAATCTGTGTTTACTTCGTTCGTTATGTTATTTCATTTTTATTCTCTTTGAATCAAAACCCCCAATTTTTTATCGTTTTATTGCTTGTTCAAATTGAACCGATCCGAATCGTTGGGAAACGACCCAGGTTACATTATACGCAAATCCTTTTCTAATCTGGTTATTTTGGGAGATTACGGCAAATCTCTGTCAGACACAAACATAAATGATAGCGATAACAAGGATTGGAAGAAGGCGACCATGGAGATTACGAACGAAGATGACGACAATGAATCTTGACGGAGAGCATGAACAGGGACGATGAGGACAGACCTGGAAGGAGAGCACAGATGCATATGATAGACGAAGAAGCTCTTCCAAATGTTGAGGAGAAATCAGCGCCTTTAAAGAAAGTGAGATGGTGCTCCAAACTTTTTGAAAAAGAAGACAGCAGAGGTTGAAGAAATGGGAAGCAAACATTGAAGACAAGAGAGGAAAGAAAAAGCTGAAGGGAGATGGCAGAGGGATGAAGGGAGATGACGATGGAGGTTGAAGAAGATGAGATGGGAAAATGAACAGGACAAAGTTGTCAATAAGTTCAATTTTTAAACAATGTAATTGTCCAAGAAACTGGGGTTCCATGGGGGTAGGCAAGGAACTAGGTTCCATCATTTTTTATGAAGCTAGATTCCCCAAGAATCGAACTTCCTCATACCAAACAACCCAATTTCCTACTTCCCACACCAATTCTAGTTACAAGGCCTCACTTCCATGTGTCAAACGGATCATATCGAAACATGATCATACATATAATAAGGTATAGGTTGAGAGAAGTTTGTTATATGTATGAGACATGAATTCCCTTTGGAGAAGTGACCCTTCTTATTTTCTTGTCCAATTTAGTGTTATTTACTATGGTGCTTTGATTTTGTTTGGGCGATCCAATCATGTCATCGGATTCTAGATACGCTGCAAAATCGTTCACATGTATTTAACATATCTAGATTATTTGATAATAAATTAAATGCCTTATTTAACTTATTATATTTAATTTGATATATATCCTCATTAAATGTTCCTAAATTTTTTTTGTCAACTATTAAATATTCCTAAATAGATACACAATCTAACGCATATTAAATTAAAGAGAAATTTATATTTACATCCAAAAACTATGATGGAGTGAAGAGGATGTACGTGGGCAAAAAGCAAAGTCGAAGGTGGAGGTGGAGTCGGTAGTAGTGGAAGACCAATACCATTTCATATCTGCCTCTCTCCGCCGTTGTTGGCAAGTGTACATGGATCTTCGTTGAGGAACACCGTTGAACAAGAGGCAGAAACTGGCTCAACTCATAAAAATTTCCGGTCCCCTTCAATTGCCCCATACCAAACACGCACTTGGAGGCTGCCCAACACTCCCCACCAAAAAAAAAAAAAAAAAAAATCATAATAAGAAGAAGAAGAAAAGAAGGTCTTGCGCATGTCAATTTAACGAGCAACTCACGTTTATGTTAGCCATGTATGTATGTATATAAATATGTGCATGTACGGACTCCTCTAGTGTTATACATATAGAGACATTCATAAGCAACTTATGTTTATATTAGCAATGTACTCACACTTGTGCATTATATAAATTGCTTCTAGAAGAATTTGGTAGTCCTAAATATGTCACTTTAATTTGAAAGAGTTTGTGTAACATTATTTTCTTTTTGGTTAAAGTGTAATTTTATTTCACTTGGGCATCTAGCATAAATAATAAATAAGTTTTTCAGGGTGCGAAGGTACAAAAAAACGTTTGAAAAAAGGGGAATATTACCACCTCCGTTAGATCCGCTGAACGACGGTTATCACACACCCATGCCACTGGAAAAACTTACAACCATAGAACAACCACAATCAGCACCATCTTCATACACCCATGCCACAGGAAAAATCCTTTGCCCCGACAAAATCAAACCCAACAATAATCACATGACAATACAACAATCAAATTGAAAAAGTTCAGACACTATAGAACCCTACCCTTCAAATACCAGCAAACTAATCAAAGAATCTAATAAGGACAGAGCGACAAATTTAGACGGAGCACAAATGCAAATGACAATGATGGATCTGAGTTTGATTTCATCAAAAGTGAATAGGGAGCCTCGCATGGCTAGAGTAGAAGAGAATGATGATGAGAAAGATCGAGAGTGAAGGGAGAAGATGGCATTAACACAAGATCGCAGGGAGACAATGACTTGAGCTTATGCTTTGGTTGTGAGTTAGGCGTGGAGGATGAGAGGAGATTTCATCTTGTGGTGAGTGAGGAGCAATGGAGGAAGGAAGGAGATCAGATATGGTGGTGTGTGAGGAGTTGTGGAGGAAGGAAGATGACATTTGCTGTTGAGTGAGGAGCCGGAGTGGTAGGGACGCCAGAGGGAGGGCGTGGGCGAGAGAGAGAGGAAGAAGTGTCCGGATCCTCTCCTTATAAGCTCTCTGCCTATCTCTCATCATCAACAAATCCTGGCCGTCGAAATCCTGATCCAATGGCCCAGAATATACTGTAACCGTATGCGATTTTTTTAAAATTTGCTCTGAACCCTTAGATCAAGATTTCAACGATCAGGATCAAAGATGAGGAGGGATTGGCAGAGACTGATGGGCAGAGTATCCTCTTCTGAGGAAGAATAAGGAAGAAGGGGGAAGAGGGTAATGGTGGAATTTTGAAAAGTTAAGAAAGCGGTGGGACGTGCTTGTCATTCTTTTACTAGTCAGAGCATTGATGAGTTGGCACGCCCACTACTACTACAAAAAAGCATATTAACGTCCTAAATTAGAGGCAATTAACGTCCTATTTCAGAAGGACGTCTGACCAGAGGTAGTTGTAAAAATAAGATATAAGGCGTCCAGGACGCCTTAAAAAAGGGTTCCATTCAGGACTCCTTAAAAAAGGTTCCATTCAGGACGCCTTTTTAAAGGGTTCTATTTTTATTCGACGCACTCTAAAAAGGTTCCATTCGATCTTCCTTACGCCTTTAATGTTTTATTCGGATTTGCACCTCTAATTTTTTTTTCCCGAGCTAATCGATCTTCCTTACGGCTCTTCCTTCTCTAAACCTCTTAATCTGCATATTTAGGGCACACAGTTCCTTCCACGACGGCGCCTGATTTGTTTTGTTGTTCTAGATCTGTTGTTTTGTTGTTCCGCATCTGTTGTTTGTTGTTCCGGACTGCCGTTTTGTTGTTCCAATCTCTTTGTTTTGCTATTTTGCTTTTTGTTCCGATCATATTTACGGCACACAAAACCTCTTAATCTACATCGTCTCGTCTCTCTTCTTTTTGTTCTAGTTTCGTAAGTCCTTTGCGTTCTTCTCCCACGCGCGGCAAGCCTTCGGGTTTGGGGGTTAAATTTTTTTTTTTTAAAAGTAATAAGGCGTCCCGATTTGTTTTATTCAAGAGGATGTCTTTAAAACATTCGGACGCCTTTTTAAAGGCGTCCTCCTGAATAAAACAAATCAGGACGCCTTATTGCTTTAAAAAAAAAATTTAACCCCCAAACCCGAAGGCTTGCCGCGAGTGGGAGAAGAACTACAAAGGACTCACGAAACTAGAACAAAAAGAAGAGAGACAGAGACTATGTAGATTAAGAGGTTTTGTGTGCCATAAATATGATCTGGAACAACAAAATAGCAAAACAGCAGATCTAGAACAACAAAACAGCAGATCTGGAACAATAAAACAGCAAATCTGGAACAACAAAACAACAGATCTAGAACAACAAAACAAATCTGTGGGCGTCGTCGTGGAAGGAACTGTGTGCCCTAAATATGCAGATTAAGAGGTTTAGAGAAGGAAGAGCCGTAAGGAAGATCGATTAGCTCGGGAAAAAAATTAGAGGTGCAAATCCGAACCTGAACACAGAGAATTGACGGTGGCTGAGAAGATTGCAGTAGTTGGCAGAGGTGGCGTGCGTGTGGGAGATCGATTGTGTAGAAAGAGGGAGAGGAGTTAGGTGGCGTGCGTGTGGGAGAGGATGAGGCTCGAGATTAGTGGAAGAGGAGAGGAGTTTTAGCGCTATGTGTGGGAGATCGATTGTGTAGCCCAACGTGAGAGATTGAATAGCTAGTCCAATGATAAATACAAAATAATATTTTTGGCGTCCTGAAATTTGATTTAGGACACCAAAAAAATTATTAATTATTTGTGGCGTCCCGAATATATGGTTCAAGACGCCAAAAATATTAATTTTGGTGAAATAAATTTTTTTTCCCGAAACAAATTACCCAGGAGCCAAAAAATACCCTAGGCATCTTAAAATATTTTTTTTAATTTCCCTTTGATTTGAATAGTATTTTTTTAATTTCTTTGATTTGATTAGTATTATTTTCGATTTCTTTTATTTGATTAGTATTATTTTCGATTTCTTTTATTTGATTAGTATTATTTTCGATTTCTTTTATTTGATTAGTATTATTTTCTATTTCTTTGATTTGATTAATATTATATTCGATTTCTTTGATTTGATTAGTAAAAGTTTCGATTTCTTTGATTTGATTTGATTATTTTCAATTTCTTTGACTTGTTTAGTAAAAGTTTCGATTTCTTTGATTTGATTAGTATTATTTTCAATTTCTTTGATTTGGTTTGATTATTTTCAATTTCTTTCATTTGATTAGTAAAAGTTTCGATTTCTTTAATTTGATTAGTATTATTTTTTATTTCTTTGATTTGATTTGATTATTTTCAATTTCTTTGATTTGATTAGTAAAATTTTCATTTTCTTTGATTTGATTTGATTATTTTCAATTTCTTTGACTTGTTTAGTAAAAGTTTCGATTTCTTTGATTTGATTATTATTATTTTCAATTTCTTTTATTTGATTTGATTATTTTCAATTTCTTTCATTTGATTAGTAAAATTTTCGATTTCTTTGAATTGATTAGTATTATTTTCGATTTCTTTGATTTGATTTGATTATTTTCAATTTCTTTGATTTGATTAGTAAAAGTTTCGATTTCTTTTATTTGATTTGATTATTTTCAATTTCTTTGATTTGTTTAGTAAAAATTTCGATTTCTTTGATTTGATTAGTATTATTTTTAATTTCTTTGATTTAATTTGATTATTTTCAATTTCTTTCATTTGATTAGTAAAAGTTTCGATTTCTTTGATTTGATTAGTATTATTTTCGATTTCTTTGATTTGATTTGATTATTTTCAATTTCTTTGATTTGTTTAGTAAAATTTTCGATTTCTTTGATTTGATTTGTATTATTTTCAATTTCTTTGATTTTTATTTGATTATTTTCAATTTCTTTCATTTGATTAGTAAAAGTTTTGATTTCTTTGATTTGATTAGTATTATTTTCAATTTCTTTGATTTGATTAGTAAAAGTTTCGATTTTGTTGATTTGGTTTGAGTAAAATTTAATTTTGGCGTCCGGATTTAAATTTTAGGATGCCAAAGAATTTCCTGCCATCAAAAAATTCATTAGAATGTGCAAAAAAAAATTTGGCGCCAAAAAATTCATGAAGACGCGCCAAAAAATTAATTTTAAGCATCCTAAATATATTTTAGGACGCCTAAAATTCAATATTGGTGTCCTGATTTTAATTTCAGGACGCCAAAAAATTTCCTGGTGCCAAAAAATTTCTCAAAATGTGCCAAAAAATTAATTTTAGGCGTCCTAAATATATTTTATGCCTAAATTAATTTTAGTCGACCTAAAATTATATTTAAGATGCTTAAGTCTCAAAATTCAGCCAAATAATTACGAAATTGCCACCGCCTATACTTTTTACTTCCTTTTTAAAAATAAGGACATCTTTTAGGGAAGTGATATTCACTTTTTGTAGTAGTGGCCCTTGGATAATTGCCAGGGCCTACACAAACAAAAGAAACAGCTGTTTAAAACCCCAACCCATCGAGTTGATAAAATTGCTTTGTTTTAAAATGGTTAGGTGTATTTTTGCCTCTTGGAAAATTTATTTATGTTAGCACCCTTAACAAAAAACTTCATTATTAAAATTGTACCTAATCAACCCATTCCTTTTTGTTATTTATTAAAGGTAAAATGTAAATTTTAGGATATTGTTTTACACAATTTTCTTCGTAGGAACAATTTTTAGACAATTTATTAATGGAATAGATGGTGATCGTGTCAAAGGGTCCCCCCCCCAAAAAAAAAGAATTAAATAATAAGAATAAGCATTGTTGTCAAACTTACGAGTTGACTCTCCGAGTTTACCGTTTTTACATTTCTAATTTATAAAAAACGAGTCGAATTAGTGGTAAACTCGTCTTGTCAGAATTGATTAAACTCACGAGTTTATATACTAATTTATCATTTTTATGTTTCTAGCTTATAAAACTGTGTTAATTTACTCTTAAACTCGTATTAACTTTTTTGATTTGATCATGCTCAACAGCAACTTTATATAGAAATTTCTTTATTAAATATGATAAATGATGAATATTGATGGATTTAATTTCAATTTTTAGATTTAAAATATATTTAAATCAAATTATTTTCATTTTTATATTTTAATTATTTAATTATACACTAGTAATACCTATTTAACAATAGAAGTAAACTCTTACAAATTTACGATTTGAATTCACGATACGAGTTGACGTCATTATCACGAGTTTGTTTAAACTCGTGAGTTTGACAACCTTAGGAACAAACATGATAACTTATATGAGAAATGGGCCCAACTTTAGTTTCAAACCTTCAATACCAAGCCAAGAGTACGAAAGAAATGGGGTTGTATCGTTAATTCATGCATTAAAGACCCAACTTTATTTTCAAACCACCAACACCAAGCCAAGAGCCCATCAATTATCATTAATTCATGTATTAAAAGCGCACAGTCATACATTAAAGAAAAATTGACACAGCCTTCCTAAAAGAGTATATTCAGCACACACCGACACACTACACTAAAAAGAGTAAAAGTTAAAACCCCTGTCAGCCTTCCTTCCGTTTTTTAATTCATTCTACAAATCCTCGCACAGGGGACACACGGGCACAGTAGAAAAATTAGAAGAAGCAATTTAATAGTCGTACTTGCACAAAAGATTAAAAGATTAGGGTTTAGATAAGTGATATAGCTTATCTTTTAGTTGGATGAAATTTGTTTTATGAAAAATTTAGGGATTTCTTAGATTTTGAGAATCTTGAGGCTTCTAGATGATTGTTTTGCTTTTAATGGAATTAATGAGGCTTGAGTAAAAATTGTATGATTTATATTTTTACTTTAGTGGCTGATTTGAGGAAAATAAAGTTATGATTTAGTTAGAAAATTTGTGATTCATCATTTATGATATGGAGTTTGTGATATGCAATTTGTGATATTGAATTTAAGAAATGGAATGTGTGATATAAAATTTTATGAATTATATCTCTATGTAGAATGGAATGTATGATATGGAATTTTGTGAATTATTAATTCATGCTCTTTGTAGGTAATTATTATAGGGAATAATGATATTATACCCTTGATAGTTTTTTTATTATTATTATTATTTTTTTGAGTTTTAGCACAAATTCAATTATACATTAGTTTAACAATATGAAAACTCGTAGAATAAGAGTCAAATGAAGTTATCTTAATTTCTGTAATAGATTTCTTCCAATTTTTTGTATTTATATATGTATTGTATTTTAAATACTTTTATTTCTAATATAAAATTTTTTATTCTCCCCCTCACTAAAATTCCTGGCTCTGCCACTGGATAGTGTATATTAATTATGGATCTGAGGAAATATGTATGTATATAAAAAATAAAAAAATCGTCTGATTGTATAACATATTGTAATTTTCTTGGAAGTAAATCCATAGATGCTGTTGCTTCTCTCTCGTATATTTACCGTTACTTACCATTTCGAAGGCATTCAATTGTGTTTTTTCCTTGAGTTGTGAGACTCTCTTAAAATTCATTTTGACTCCTCCTATATGATTTTTACTATTATTGATTCCTGGTTTTTTTTTTTTTTTTCGAATGGAGATTTCTAATTTTGTTTAAATTCTAATTTTATGGAAATTTCTCTCCCCCTAACGCCAATTGCATTATTAAATTCTACGTACTTGATAATATGTCATTTTGGCAAGTGATACTAGTGATAAGGTTCAATTGCGCGTTTCTACATATATATGCATATACTAAACTTTTCAAACATCTAATTATTAACCTGCAATTATCTATATAAGATTTAATTTGGATAATCTATAAATTACTTTTTTGAAATACATATTTATACTCCGTATATCTTAAATGAGATGCAATGAAAATTAAGCAATATCCCAGCTCTCAAATTGTAAAAAGAATAATAACTTAACCTATATATATATATATATATATATATATATATAGCTTTTGGCAATGAGACATGCATCTTGGTGTGGGGTGTTTGGCAACATTTAAAATAATTACTTTTTCAATTAACAGAAGACAAAACTGGTCTCACATAATTACTTTCGTACATCACAAAATTACTTAAAATAAATTAATCTAAACACTCAAAACCAAGTTCTTTCTAGACCCAAATGTTAGTGGACCTTAAAGTTTGTGGCTGTAGGGGAGATGAATGGAATCATATTCTGAGTAACGGGCAGTAGGATTCATAAGGTTAAGTGAATATTTGGTAAATTGGTACACTGTGATATAAAATTTCATTAACTAAATATATATTTTATATTGTTTTAAGGAATTTAATTTAAGGAATATGATTTATGAGAGTTAAATAGCTAATCCATAATTTCAACTTCAAAATTATAAGGTTCATTGAATGGTTTTCGAAAAACCATTATTGCGGAGACCAAAATTAATGCACGCATCAGTTTAAAAAGAACTCACCCCCCAGTCTTCTCCTCAAGCAAGTTTTAGGGTTTCTGAGTTATGTTCTAATAGTGAGACAATCGATGAATCTGAGTTCTTTGTTCAAAACCAAGCGAGGGGCTCCAAAACTGCCCCGTCCATGTCAGTTCTGGCCCTATTGTGCACAAGCTAACACCTTCTCTTTTCGAAAAGCCGATCCAGTATGTAGTGACCCGACGACTCCAACTTTTGGGTCCAACCGGTTCACAACCTCCCCGTGCTTCTCATCATCGGTTGAGACACTGGATCTTCTTGACTATTGCGACAATGGTGGCGCCGAGCACGGTTATGAGAAGTTGGTTCGTGGGGTTGTGAACTCATCGGAGAGGCTGTTTTTCGAGCCTAAAGGCGACACGGGCTTACTGAAAGTGACGCCTGATGATAGAGGTATCTCAGTGGCAGAAGATTCAGAAGAAACTGAATGTCAGAAAGAGCGAAAACAGAAAGGAAAAGAGAAGGTTGAAGAAGATGATGGTGATGCAGCAAGAGAGGTTAGTTTATTGGAAAGTAGTGTGTTTCTGTTTTTGGACTCAAATGATCCTTACGAGGACTTCAAGAAATCAATGGAAGAGATGGTGGAGTTTCTTGGATTGAAGGACTCGGAGAGCTTGGAGGAGTTGTTGAGTTGTTACTTGGTTGTTAATGACGAGAAAAATCATTACTTTATATTGAAAGCTTTTTTTGATCTATTCTCGATCGAAAATTAGCATTTGACAGTACTGTACTGTTACATAATCTTCTCGTACTGTATCTTTCATTTATCTAATAAGCCTCAGATTGATGAGGTTGAAGATGCGGTTCATGTAAACATATTTACATATATCATTAACCTCTTAAATTAATGAGTTTTCTAATAAGTTCTATGGCACTGCCTGTCTGAACGATTTGTGTGATTTGTTTCTGATTTATACATTTGTATGATGAATCAGCATAAGGAAGAGGCTGAACGAAAAAAATAAAACAAAAGGAATCGAAAGTTCACTTGAGATTCTTATTGCAGGTGAAGCTCTTAAGGAATTCTTCATAAATTTTTACAACTATAGAAGAAGAGGAGGAAGACAAGTTGGCAAGTTTGTTTAGTGAGGAAGACAAGCGGATATGATAACCGTAACAATTTGGAGAAACCCGTTGGAGGCTCATCTTAGTGATGAACACACTATGGTGCTCATTACTGCGGTAAGATTTGGGCCGCCCAAATATAGTTTTAACGATTTAGATTTGAAATTTTTAATATGTGAGTTTTAAATAAAAACTTATTTTTTAAAAAAATGACAATTAAAAAAAAAAAAAAATTAATCTAGACCTTCCAATTAAGATTTGTCCAGTTCATATTCTGTCTCTTATAGAAAGTGATGAGCATTGAAACTCAATCCAACAATAGTGAGCTTAAAAAGTTTGAAGAGTTAAAAAATCTATTAATTTCAAAATTTAGATGAAAGTGTATAATAATTAATAAGTATCAAATTAAGGCTTAATTGAAATTGGCACTACCTTTATAAGATATTGAAGACTTCGCTTTTAACTTTATATCCTTCAATCTTTGTTAAAAAAATATTGATCCTTTTTTGCCAAAATAAAAAGAGCTTTGGTCTTAAAAGTAAAAGTGACCGTGGCAAATATAAAGAACTTTTTGTTAAATCCGGTCTTAAAAATATGACCTGACACTTTTGTAAATATATAAACACTTTTAAGACGGATTATAAAATATCCGATCAAAGATATATAGAACACTTTTAAGTTATAAAATATCCGGTCCTATAACAATTTCGTAAATATTGTGAGAAGACACCGATCGTAGATGAGTCCAAGAATGCGATGATTTATTCCTTTGCTTAATTGGAATTATATACCGATGCTAATAAGTAAATAATCTTCCGACCCGGGCAGTTCCTATAATTTAGGGATTATAATCGGAATATAATTATGAAATTCAAAAAATCATGATCTGCTAACTTAATTCATAAAATCTCTCTAACAACTTAATTAAGATGATTAAAATCAAGAATATAATTATGAAATTCAAAAAACCATGATCTGCTAACTTAATTCCTAAAATCTCTCTAACAACTTAATTAAGATGATTACAATCAGGAATATAATTACGAAATTCAAAAAATCATGATCTGCTAACTTAATTCCTAAAATCTCTCCAACAACTTAATTAAGATGATTACAATCAGGAATATAATTACGAAATTCAAAAAACCATGATCAGCTAACTTAATTCCTAAAATCTCTCCAACAACTTAATTAAGATTATTATAATCAGGAATATAATTACGAAATTCAAAAAACCATGATCTTCTAACTTAATTCCTAAAATCTCTCCAACAACTTAATTAAGATGATTACAATGAGAATATAATTACGAAATTCAAAAAACCATGATTTGCTTACTTTATCCTTAAAATCTCTCTAACAACTTAATTAAGATAATTGCAATCAATATAATTGTATATGCTAAATAATTAAATATGAATTTTCAAAAATATATCCAACAATTTTAAGATGATTATAAAAGATATAATTTTAAATTCAAAAAACCATGATCTGCTTATTAATTCCTAAATATATCCAACAACTTATTAAGATAATTGCACAATTATAAAAGTATATCTTAAAATTAAAATCTGAATTTTCAACAAATATATAGAACACTTTTAAGACCGGATTATAAAAGATATGGTCTTAAAAGTATGACCTAGTGGCAATTTCATAAATATATAGAAGACTTTTAAGACCGGATTATAAAAGATCCGGTTTAAAAGTATAACCGTTGGCATTTCATAAATATATAGAACACTTTTAAGACTGAATTATAAAGGATCCGGTCTTAAAAATATACTTTTAAGACATGTTTTTACAAACAACCGGTCTTAAAAGTGTTGAAAAAAACTAAATTCGCTAAACTCGTTAAGTCCGTGAGCGTGCTTGTCTTCTTGGTGATATAACATTTGCTTAGTTATAGATTCAACGAGTGTCTCAAAAGCCTCACGGGTCAAATCCTTAGCAAAAATGACATCCTCTTCCTCTAACCTACTTGCAATTTTCGTAAGTCATCATAAGAGCCACACAATCAAATCCTTGGCAACGTTGGCGGTGAGATGCTTCGATGGTTTTGCGATGCATCAACTCCAATCTTCAACAACGACGCAAGCGTACTGCTTCGAGGATTCTGGACGACGGCGCTCCTTCCTCTTCGATCTATGGCTCCTCCCACACGGCCTTCGCACAGATCCGGCTTAAAATCAAACCTAGATCTCTTCTTGCTTAATAAGTCTGTTTGCTCCTACCTCTACCGCTCCTGCTCAGATCTGGACTTTGATTTTGGTTGCTTGAAGCTTTGCCAGGATCGACAAGAGGATGGATCCTGCTCAGATTTGGTTTCTTTAAGCTTGTGATTTTTTTTGTAGATCTGACTTCAATTTCACATCTCGATTTTATATTGATTCAAATTTGATTTCCATGGTGAATGATTTCTATTTCTTGTTATGTTTTCTTATTTCTCGACTTTGTATTCATCTTTTTTCGTTTTTCTTGTTGGTATTGCTTCCAATCTTCTCTTCTTTTTTTGTTTTTCTTGGTGTTGCTTCCAATCTTCTCTTCTTTTTTGTTTTTCTTGTTGGTGTTGCTTCCAATCTTCTCTTGGTTCTCCGTCACTGATGACGAAGGGACATTCAAAATGTTGCTAGATCTAGTGATTTGGGACCGCTTGTTTCATTTGGGGGTTTTTTTTATTATTATTTTGAAACATTTTTAAGACTGGATATTTTAAAAGTTCGGTCTAAATTTTTAAGACCGGTCGTTCATCCGGTCTTAAAAGTTACGTACTTTTAAG
Organism: Acacia acuminata; assembly: GCA_019022655.1. Taxonomy (NCBI): domain Eukaryota; kingdom Viridiplantae; phylum Streptophyta; class Magnoliopsida; order Fabales; family Fabaceae; genus Acacia; species Acacia acuminata. The sequence continues at coordinate 1,322,126 of JAFJYI010000098.1, read as the reverse complement.
ACCGCTCAAAACAAGACCGATCGCAGATCCGATCTTATGATAACTCTTTAAGGCCGGTTTTAAAACCCTTTTTTGCACTAGTGCCGATAAGAATATTATTATTGATCTTTTAAAAACAAAATTTAACAAAATATATGAGTAAAGAGTTGACTTTATTCGTAACCTCTTCCTGACAGAATTTAATTCCAAGTTTCATACAATTATATTTATCCAAAGCTCTTATTCAAATTATTTTCAAGTCAACCATCTCTGGTTTATTTTTTGTTTTTCTATGTAGCTTACCATAAATAACTTTGAATTCTAACGGCGAATATTAATATATAAAATTAAATTTATTATATGAATTGTACGACTCATTAATTAATTCATTAAACTCTAAACACTATGCATAAAAAGTGTGTCTATTTTATTCAACCTAATATACTCATTTGAACAACCTAATAAATTGTACGACTCATTATATTTTTATATTGAAATAATTGTCAGTTTAAATTTTTTTTTTTTTTTTTTAAAAATCTGGTCGAACTCTAGTTCATTTTTTTTTTTTCTGACATTAATTTCTTATGTTTAAGAAAAATTAATACCTTTTTTAATATAAAAACGATTATTATTATCTTTGTTTTATATGCTTTCAAATTTTCATTGTTCCAGCAAGACTAAAAGATCGAGAAATTAAAGTAGGTAAATGCATTATTAGTTGAATATCGAATAATTAATATGCTATATATATGCGAGGCAATATTCATAAAATTAAAATGTGAGGATACTTTAAATTTCATTTTACAAGTCATTTTGAATATATTTTACATGCCTGGATACCAAACTTTCTTCCTATTATAAAGGAAAAATGTCAGAAAAATGTCATTTCAATTACAAAAATCCTAAAATGTCTACTAAATTAGCAAAATGATAAATATGTAATCTGGTAGGAATCTAAAATTTTAAAGTTTGAGTGTTGATAGCTTAAGTATAAGCAATAACAACTTAAGAAGAACAATTAGCAATTTGGATATACACAATGACAACTTGGTAGCTCCAATTGTCAATCTCTATACCAAAATTTACTAATTACTATATTCAGGTTGTCAACATTCAAACTTTAAAATCCTATATTCTTACCTGATCATATATTTGTCCTTTTATTAATTTAGTAGACCTTAGGTTTTTGTGATTCAAATGGTTTTTGTCTGTCATTTTCTCTATTTTATATATAAACTATTTAAATGAAATTTTGATAATATGTTAATGTATATTTAAGATATTAACTCTAAACTTGAACTATGGACAAACATCTTGGAGTCGAAGTACTTTTACTTAAGTAGGAGGAGCAAGACATAATACAGCAATTTTGACAAAAGATTATATATATATGTGTGTGGTGTGTGTGTGTGTGTGTGTGTGTGTGATTTGAAAATGAGAGATTAGGCATTTGGGATCAATTATATAAAAAGACGTGAAATTGATGGATATGTATGTAATGAAATTCAAGTTAGGTGATTGAAAAGTATCTAATAAGTAAAAGGGAAGTTTTACTGTATTGTTACAAGACAAACAATTCTTTATGGTAAATGAATGTGAAGCTTTAAAGGGATAACATAAGTATAAAGCAAAAGTAGCATAAATGAGGATGTTAATTCGTAATAAACATATATTAAAAAAAAAAAAAAAGTTGAGTGACATCTATTAAGATAAAATGATAGAAGATCATTTAAGGTGGTTTAGACACACACCATAGAGAAAGGTGGTTTAGACACACACCATAGAGAAAGGTAGAACTCACAACAAAGTTATTGAGCATGAAATCTTAATTAACTATGTATTCAGAGATTTGGTTAATTTTTTAAATGAATTAAAGATTTGATTGTTGATAGTTCACAATGATATCATGCAATTCAAATAGTTGATGTCACATAATAGGAGAAAGCTTATTATTTTTGTTGTATATTAATTTATATTCATTAAAAAGTGACCAAATTCCAATTATCAAATTCTATCCCACCATCATATTTTCAGCATTTTTATTTACCACGGGCAACGTAGCTATCGTTGGCAGCGATAAATTTTCCAAACAAAAACATGTTCATGACAAATTCGTTATTTCAAGTTGTTAAAATATTAAAAATGTAAGGCAGAGCTAATGCATGTATGAAGACATTGATATTTATTTTTATTTTAATGAAAAATGACATAATTAATACAAATCAAAGCATTGTTAAACGAATATTGCATCATTAATTAGTACTTTTGTTCTTTTCATACAGAATCTATAATCAATAGAAGGAATCTCAGTTGACCCAAAAAAAAAAAAAAAAGAAAAAAAATCTTTAATTAAACAGAAATGAAGGAATCTTAGAATCTTTAATTAAAATGTAGATTTTCAAATTATAAGATGGGGTAGGATTTTCACCGAGGAGCAATTTTTAAGTTTAGGATCAATTTTGCCTCGGAAGTTTACAAAACGTAGCAATTTTGTCTTCTATCCCCAAATATTAAATATCAATCGTCAAAGACCACACATGTTAAAATGTCGAACTACCACTTTTCAAGGCGGTCGAATTTGTGAAGCCGTTGAAACGCAAAACGAGAAATCTCATCTACCTTTATAATTTCTCTCTCCTATTAAGATTCTGATCTAATGGTGGAAAAAATTGTGTGAAAACTTCCGGGCAAAATTGTAACATTGGTTTTTGGTCCCAAAAAAAACTTCGTAACAAAAAATGGTTTAAGTCCCTTAATTAATATCCTATTTTCAAATTATAAGATATCTCTATTTTTTTATTCCTATAAAACAGAAAAATATTAATTAAATTCCTATAATAATTAGGGAGAATGACCGATAAATACCAAATGAAATTCCAAAACTTAGAAATGTCTATTGAAAAGGAAAAAAAAGACAAAGAGATAAGCATGTATGAATCTGAGTTTTGAATATGTAGGTAAAAGACCAAATTACACTTCTTCCTCATCGCTAGCGGAGACCACAGGCTTCTTCTCTTAAGAAAAATCATAATGTGATTAACAAGTTCATCAATGGTTTTCATAAGACTTGTAATGGGTTTAACAAAGGTGTTTGTCAGGTGAAAACATGTCAGTCAAGGTTCACCATTACAAGTCTTGTGAAAATCATTACTAAACCTTTGATTCTCATTAAGACTGTTGTTCAAAGTTCACAAATGTGGCTGAAAATCACCCATTACAAGTCTTGTTAAAACCATTGATGAACTTGTTAATCCCATTACGGTTTTTGTTAAAAGCATTTCCTGATGAAAACATGCAACTCATGATTATTGCTCTTGTGAAATCCATTAAGAATCTTGTCAAACCCATTACTGAACTTGTGAATTTCATTACAAATTTTGTGAAATCCCACATTTACTGTTCACCTTCTTCTTCCTCAAAACCCAAATACTATTCAACTTAGGAGGGGGTAGGTTCGATGGTAGCGTGGGGTAGGTTTGATAGTGGCGCAACAGACCAAGAAGAAGGTTGTGCACAATGGATCCGGAAGGAGAGCACAAACAAAACGACGCTGATGGAAGAAGGTTGTTTGCAGATCTGCTTTTTGATCTAGTTTGTTGAAGAAGGAGGTTGAAGCAATGGGACCAATGACGGACCTTAGAAGAAACAGGGGGAGGCCATGGCCCAAAAAAAAATTGTTCATAATTTTTTTTAAAAAATTTTAATATAATGTAAAAAGGTATGCTATCTTATAATTAGAATTGTTAAAATACTTTTATTATACATTTGGCCTCCAAATATTTTTCTTAATTAGTTAATGAGTATATATTTGCCCCCCAAAATATTTATCCCAAGGTCCGCCACTGAAAGGGATGATGATTGAGGTTGAAGATCAAGGTCTCACGTTTACTGCGGTGGGAAGAGAAGAAGAAGCCAATGGTCTCTTCCGTCGGTGAGGAAGAATGGTAGTTTGGTCTTTTGCCCAAATATTCAAAACCCAGATTCATAAATGCTTACTTCTTTGTCCATTTCCCTTTTCAAGAACATTTTTGGGTTTTGAAATTTCATTTGGTATTTATTTGTTATTCTCCCTAATAATTAGTTGTCATGCAGATCGACTTTGCTTTCAAAAACATTTGTCTCATTTGGCCCAAAAAAATAAATCAGATCGTAGCACACCAAAATGTATATGCATTAATGATCATCTTAAAAAGAAAAATCCACTCCTTAGTTGCTAAGATTCAATGGTCTAGAAATTAATGAATCTACAATCACTGTCCAAGCCAATGAAAACTCCAAGATTCATCCGTGACACGAATGAGTGCGTAGTTATTCCTACACATGCATTGATCCTATTTAATAATTATCCTCTCTTTTTATTAGCTAATAATGTATTTGGTAAGCCTAATCCATTGAATCTAAATGTACTCATTTTTATCCAAAATGTAGCACTACTACAGAAAATGCCATACTTAATGGTTATTTTCGAGAATACATTACAATTATGAACCGATTTGTATGACAACGTCATATATTCTTAAAACAAATACTTAACTATTCATGCTGATGACTGGGATGAGGAGGCGACGCGGCGATCGTGAAACCACCGGCGGCGGCGGCAAAATCTCCCTATGTCGGACGACTGCATGGTGATACCTCCCACAAAGGAAATAGCGAAATCAGGAGAGATATCCGGGACTCAATTATGGCAGCGCAATGATAGTGGCAACGGGCAAAACCACATTAATGTCCTGGACAACGGGCATAATGGCATTAATGCGCTGGATAATGGACATAATGGCATTAATGAGCTGGATAACGGGCATAATGGCATTAATAAGCTGGTCAATGTCCACATGCAAAAGGAAATAAGGATAGTAGAAATCCCTACAAATTTGGAAGCAGCTTTAATCCCCCCTCCTTTCACGCATCAGACCAAACCTTTCCATAATCCACCACTGACTGGGCCCATACCAATAAACCTCCACAAACCTGATGACCTGGACCCAACCACCCATCACTTCCCCAAACCCGTGACTCAGCCAGAACTCCCCAACTATCGAGTGGAACTCCCAGAGAATGATGCTGACTCCCATTCAGTAATTATTCCTATTGCTGGTCTATCCCCCGTCTCAGCTGTGACCTCAGGCTTAAACCGTATCCATCTAAAACGCCATCAAGACCCCTTAGAGGAAGACCTGGTTCTCAATCCCACCAAAAAGCGACTACTTTTTTTTTGGAACCAAAAATGACACTACCTCTACCATCCCAATCCGCACCGCCACCCCAAAAGCTAGAAATGTGAGTTGCTGCAAAACAAAAAACGATATTCGTGGATCCAAGGGTAAAAGTCCAAAGGATTGCCTTCCACAGATGGCCCTTCTCACCCACTGCCCCCAAACACAACCCCACCCTGTGATAACACTACCCCCTACCTACCCAAGATACCCCAAAAACCGCCGATGGTTGCCACCAAGCAGCCATCGGTTCGCCATGAGTCTTCTAGCCTGGAACTGTCAGGGGTTAGGGGTTCCCCCGACAGTGAAACACCTTATAGAGGTATGCGAAGTAAAAACCCCACTGGTCTTCTTGATGGAGACAAAGAATAAAGGAACCTCGTTAGCAAAATCGAAAACGATGTGGCTTCGATGAGGAGTGGATTGTTGACCCCCAAGGATTGAGTGGTGGCCTTGCCTTGTTTTGGGATAAAAATACTATTGTAAACATTATCTCGTCATCCCAAAATGTCATCCACACATCTGTCTTTGACCCAGTCTCTGAGTTCCCTCACTATATTTCCTTTGTATATGGCCCCCCAACTGAAGCTGACAGATTATTGGTATATGAAAATATAACCAAATTTGCCATGTGCAGGACTGAAACCTAGACCTGTTTGCGCGATTTTAATGACATCACATCTCACCAGGAAAAGCAGGGAGGGAATCCAAGAGCCATCAGGAAAATATTAAATTTCCAAAAATTTATATCTGATTGCTCCCTTATTGATTTGGGGTTCAATGGTTCATGGTTCACCTGGTGCAACCGAAGAGAAGAAGGAGCATTAATCAAAGAAAGAATTGATCGTGTTATGGGAAATGAAACTTTCGGTCATAATTTTCCACTTGCTCAAATTTTCCATGTGGAACCTCTTAGATCTGATCATCATCTCCTGTTTGTTAACTTCAATCATGTTCCTGTCAATAAAATTAAACCTTTTAGGTTTGAGGATTATTGGACTTCTCATAGTGATTTTTTGCAGGTTGTTCACAATAGTTGGGATGTGGAAATTCCCCAACACAACAAGATAATTGATAAATTTGCCCTTACTCTAAATAATTGTAGAAAATATTTAATTAAATGGAGTAAGGAAAATTTCCCTAATCGAAAGAAAGTAATTGAACATTTGAAATCCTATCTAATTTCTATTCGACAAGGAATCCGAATGTGGAGAGCAAAAAGGAAGAAGCGGTCCTCCTACAGCGTATTGAGGAACTCATGGACCAAGAAGAGAACTACTAGTGGCAACGCTCACGTATCCTTTGGTTACAGTCAGGGGACAAAAACTCAAAATTCTTCCACCTCTCCACCCTTATCAGAAGAAGACGGAATAATATCCTGAGCATCAAAGATGGAAATGGCGTGTGGACCAGCGATAAATGCATTATCAATAATGAGTTCACTAATTTCTTCACAAACCTGTTCTTCTCTTCAGGGCCAAGACAACTCTCAGATGCAGTTAATTCTGTGGACCCTAAAACTGATGATATCTCCAATGAGCTCCTGCTATGCCCTATAACTCGTGAGGAAGTCCGTAGAGCAACATTTGAATTAGGGGGTTCTAATGCCCCTGGCCCCGATGGCTTCTCAGGTAAATTCTACCAGTTTTCGTGGGAGGAAGTTGGAGACACATTGGTTAGTATGTCAGAGATTTTTTTGAAAATGATCTTACCCTTGGAAAAATTAATGGAACTAATATCACCCTAATCCCAAAGATAGATAAGCCTGAGACTGTCTCACACTTTCGTCCGATTGGCCTTTGCAATTTTTCATATAAAGTAATTTCCAAAGTATTGGCCAACCGAATGAAAGGGTGTCCTGAAAAATACATCTCCCCCAACCAAGGGGCCTTTGTCCCTGGCCGTTTAATTCAGGATAACATTATCATAGCCCATGAAGTATTCCACTATTTAAGGCGTAAAAAATCTGGAAACAAATATGAATTTGAAAATGGATATGAGCAAGGCTTATGATAGGGTGGAATGGGATTTTTTAAGAAATGTATTGTTGCAATTTGGCTTTTCTCAAAAATGGGTTGATCTTGTCATGAAGTGTGTGGAATCTGTGCATCTTAACCTTTGGATCGCAGGTGAAAAGATAGCATCCATTAATCCAAGTAGAGGGTCCGCCAAGGGGACCCCCTTTCACCATATCTGTTCATCTTGTCCCTGGAAGCCCTCTCTTGCATGATTAGCAAGGCCGTATCACAAGAGCATTTAGTGGGGATAAAACTAAGCCATAATTGCCCTATTTTGACACATAGTTTCTTCGCAGATGATGCCTTATTTTTTCATGAATGCAGATATAAAGAATTGTCAAGTCCTATCAAAGATCCTCCAAAGCTACTGCCTAGCATCTGGACAACAGGCTAACTTGGAAAAATCGAGCATAGTGTTTTCAAAAAACACTCCAGACCCTCTTCGGTGAATCATATGTGATACCCTAGGCATTGGTGAGAGCATGGATCAAGGTAAATACTTGGGTATTCCAAGTGTTTGGGGAAAAACCAAGCATCAAGCGCTCGCATATGTTCGTGAAAAAATGAGCAAGAAAGTGCTAGGTTGGAGTGGCAAACACCTATCATTTGCAGGAAGGGAAGTAATGATTAAGGCTGTCATTAATGCCATTCCAATTTTCCCTATGACGTGCTTCAAATTCCCAATCAAAACCTGTAAAGAGCTCAACAGTCTTGTGGCAAATTTAAATGGGGTGGCCAAAACACTATGCACCGGGTGGCATGGAATAAACTCACTCATCCCAAATTTGAAGGGGGCATGGGATTTAGAGACTTCATCAAATTTAATGATGCCCTCCTAGCAAAAACAGCATGGCGATTAACTCAAAGCCCAAACGACCTATGGGCACAAGTCATTAAGGGGCTCTATTTTCCTGATAAAGCTTTCCTAACAGCGAAAAAGGGACACCGGGCATCTTGGTGCTGGTATAGTATCCTTGAAGGAAGAAAACTCATACAGGAGGACTTGTGTTGGCAAATAGGCAATGGGAGGTCTGTATGCATTTGGCAAGACAAGTGGATCCCATCCCTACCTTCTTGCAAATTAAGTACAAAGGACGAGAGGCTGAAAAATTCCCAATTAAAAGTAGAGTCCATTCTTACTGAAACACGTGGAGGCTGGGATCTATCCTCATTGAGGCACGTTATTGATGATCAGGAGGCAGAAGCTATATTATCCATCCCTATCTCTTTGACGCCTACCGAGGACAAGTTGAGATGGACTGTGTCAAAACATGGTTCCTATTCGGTCAAATTAGGGTATTACTTTTCAATCCCTCCACCCACCGGTACTCCCCACGTTGCAAGAACAATCACTCAATTCCCCGAGGAAATCTGGAAAGCCACATGGAAACTCAAGACTATTCCCAAAGTGGTAAACTTCCTTTGGAGAATCCTATATGATGCCGTAGCCACCAACCATGCACTTGTCAGACGAAAGAGGGGAAATACATAGCTATGCCCTGTGTGCCAAGCAGCGAATGAAACAATAGAGCATTTATTCTTCCACTGTGACTGGGTAAGATGCGTGTGGTTTGGCTATAAACTTTCCCTTAGATATGACATGGGTAATATTCAGAACCTTAGGAAATGGTGGCAAGAACTCATGCAACCAAAAAGTCAGTTCACCAAGTACGATAAAGCACACATCTCCTGGATTCTCTGGTATATCTGGAAGAGCCGAAATGAGAAAATTTTTAACCAGTCAGAACCAGACCCCGCCACGGTGATAGAAAGGGAAGCTCAGTCCCTAGTTGGCTTCTGGAAAGTGTGTCATCCTGCAAGCACCGAGGATAAGGTTATTGTCTCTAGAAAAAAGTATTTCCTGGGTTTCGCCACCTGAAAATATACTCAAAGTGAATCTGGATGGCGCCTTTAACGAGCATACAAAAAGTGCCGCTATCGATATCATCTGCCGTGACCATCGTGGTGATATGAAGTGGGCCTTCGTAGACAAAGTCAAGTCCATCTCCGCCTTCATGACGGAGGCCCTTGCACTCAAAGGAGCTCTGATGTTAGCTCAGGACCTGGGGAATAAGAATGTGCTCTTCAAATCTGACTGCCAAAATCTTGTGTGTAGCCTGGAAAAAAACCAGCCTGAGCTTTACGAGTGGCAATCTCGTAATATTCTTGAAGATGTCCTTGAAGTACTTCGGTCCGAGCCTTCCTACGTGATCCAATTCTTCCCTCGCCAGGGAAATCAAGCAGCAGACTTGTTGGCTACAAACACTAGTAAGGAGGTGTGCCCAATCGGGTGGGTTGAACAACCCTTACCCCCTTTGTCTCTGATTCTGAAGGATGACGCGAAGTGTTCCAGGATTTTGACGAGCTATGTTGCGGTGCACCATAGTCCATTCGACCCGGTTGACAGTGTTGTCTGCTATGGATAAGGGAATGTCCCTTCGCTTAGTTATGGCCCCGCTAGTTTATCTCGTTCTTTTGTTTTCTTCGAGGATTTAAGTTGCTCTGTTTTTTACTTCGTCGATCTTGTTTCTCGTGTTTTCATGGTTTCCCTGTAATGTTGGTTCTGTTATGAATAATATAGAACTGTTCAAAAAAAAACTATTTTGAACTAATGCATAAATACCTAACGTGTTTGCCCAAAGAACCATGATATATTTAGTAACATATATAACGGTTCTAATACAGAACCCATTATGTATTAAGAGTAATGCTAACAGGTTTACGTAAACAACTGTTGTGTAGTTGACATACACAATGGTTTCCCATAATAATCGTGGATTTTATAATAAATTATTGTTTTTACATTATAATTGTTATGCATAAATGCTAATTTTTTTAAAAAGAAAGTTGGGGGGGGGGGGGGTGGTGTTCTACTTTTGGAATCCCCCTGCTTTCATAAATACAAACACACAAAAAGAACAATACATTTGCACAGAAAGAAATTAAATAAGACAAGTAGGCCAGTAATATCAGAATGTACACACACTTGTGTGTGTGTCTATATTATATATATATATATATATGTTCAAGTACAAGCACACATTAATACCTCAAGCTTAAATCTATTTAAAAACTATCTAAATTGTATATAAATTAAGATCGAATTGGCTACACAAATTAAACCAATTCAATTAGCAGACCACAAAATTGCCAAAGCATGCATATACCATTTGAGTCTAGGAAAGTCATCCACACATCAGTGACTGACGATGCACATAGTAGTCGCCAACTCTTCAGTCATCTTCCATTTAAGATGGAGTATCCTCCTTGCTATATGCATCCTCAATGATGACAATCACAATAAGGATAGTTACAAAATAAACAAAAAAGATATTTTTTTTAAATTTAAATTTAAGAAAAGTTAGTCAACAAACACCCACCCTTGGATGTAGGGCATCAAGAAGTAAGTGTCATTTCTTCTGGACTTCAATTTAATCAAGTTATCTTCCAGTGGCTTCTCATGAGATTGCATAAGTTATTCCTTCATATTCTCACCCTAGTCATTAACAATGTTGGAATAGATGAACTCGAACTCTCATAGAGGCCACGAGGGACTATGTGCGTCTTGCATAAATATTATTGAAATGTCAAAAACCAACATATCAAAATATAATCAAAATTCTATGTAGCTAACTATTTAACCATATATTGGTTCACACATACCCTTGCTTTAGCTGGTCGAAGACATCTAGCTCAAAGGGAATCATTGAATACTTGTCATTCAAACGCTCATCGAAGAACATATATGTAAGTTCCTTTAGGCGCTTGCAGCCACATTGGTCAACAAGCTTCTTCTGTGAGCATGATTCATGCATAGATTAATCTTTCAATGTGGAATGCTTCCTCTTCTTGGACTGAATGAGCTTCTTTTGCAATGTTCAATCAGTATAACAAACAAACGTTTATGGATTTTTTATTATTTGAAAGTTTCAATTGATATATACCTTTAACTGTTGCTTGCATAACCAAATTAGATGGCTAGGAGGTTGTACATTTCAACTAGGGCGTCTAGGACAATCTACCCAACATCCAACGTCCACCTCTCCCTAAGGTAGATGGTGATAGGGGAATGTACTTGCATCTATCTTTAGTACTTGGTCTGCCATTTTTTGGACTTGTTAGTGTCAGCTGCACTAGTGCATACCCTTAACACTTGTGTTAGTGGCAGCTACATGAGTTGCTTTTCCTTTGTTACACCCCTACCGGCCTTGCCCTTTCAGGTGACGGGTTAGAGAGATTCCTTTTATTTAATTACCCTTCCTTTAGTACTTAATCCATTTAACATTTAACAGAGTGAACACAGCAGAGCACGATACCTGGTTTGGACAAGTTCAACGTACTGATAAACATATAAAATCCAAACAGTAGTTAAGTCCCTGAAGGGTTAGATACAGTTATCCATAACAAAGTACCACATTAAAACTTATATAACAGTCATCCAAAAATTATAAAAGTACAAAAATGAGATAGGGCATCCCCTATTTCTTCAATCCCCCGCATCACGCCCTACCTTCTTTGAGCCTTCAACTGCTACTGCCTCACTCCTGCGTCTCCAAAATGGTCTGGAGTTCAAAGTTAAACCCCAGAATAACTGTTAAACTCATAGAAAATATGTATGCAATGCATGTAATGCAAATCATAATCAGGAAAAAGAAATAAACCTGACATGTACCACAATCCATAGGACCGCCTGGTCAAGACAAGCCCCCAGAACCATAGTGCAAAGGGGCCTCAATAGTCAGGGCTGCAGACCCTAACCACCTACCCCAAGAGGCCTCAGTAGCAACCTATGAACACACAGTCACTTAGGCTCTACCTACCTATCATACCTTGGACTTCAATAGTGACCTAAGGACACGCAGTCCACTAGGCACTACAGCCCAACATGTCTCAAGCTTCATCAGTAACCTAAGGATACACTGTCCAATAGTTACTACAGCCTCACATACCTTGGACTTCAGTAGTGACCTAAGGACACACAGTCCACTAGGCAGTATAGCCCGAATCCTCAATCATGATACAACATACATGTGAGAGTAACATAGAGTATGCGAGTTAACAGTTACTACCTGGTGGAGTATATACCGTCTCAAAATTTTAATGGGTTCACTAGCTCTCCAACGTATTTTTTGACCCTAAATAACACCAAAATACTTTATTTTAGCATTTTCAAAAATAACTGTACATTTTTACTCAAAACTGAGCCCTTTGTAATTTTCTAGAAAAATCCAGTGAGTCTGGCCCATCTTCAAATATTTTTAATAAATTCCACCAAAATAATATTTGCATGAAACCAGTGCCATCTGAACCATTAAGATGCCTATTTTTTAAGAAAAATAATTCCAGGACCAAAAGTACACATATTTTGGCGTGTAGCCAATTTTCTACACTCTAGTCAGAAATTCCCTGCAGCTTTTTGAACAAACTTTGCCAAATTATTTCTCCTAGTAGGAAAATCCAAAAGACACAAAATTGTACATCACAGTGAACCTTAAGATTTTTAATTTATGCATATAAATTTCAGCTTAATCCAAGTTCATTTACTACTTCAAAAAACTCGCTTGAAGCTTCGTGCCCAGATTTCCCGAGCGCGGCAAGCTTGTTCTTAGGTTTTTCGGTGTTTTTGTGTTCGGAAACTTAAACCATAGATTAACCCCATACAAAATCAAGTTTTGAACACTTTGAGACCATCAAAAACAAAAAAAATCAGATCATAACACCAAGCCCTAACCACTTGAACGAAAACCTTAAGTTTAAGCTTTAAAGGTTCGGGTTTTCGATGTTTACCTGAAATCAGAGTTCGGCTTGGACTCTTGCTCTTGGCTATGGAAGCTCAGCGGATTCTTCTTTCCTCTCTGAAAATTATGTGCCTTATGGTTAAGAGAGAGAGAGAGAGAGAGAGAGCTTATGTCCTTTTTAAAATGATTAAAAGAATCCAAGCAACAAATAAGCTGGTGTAAATTCCTGTCCCAAGAATTAATGAATTTGATCTGCTTTTTGACTTATTTCCCAAGAAAATCCAGAATTATCTAGGGGCAGGACATGTGGTGCATCCCCCTCCTTTCATTCAGGTTTTTATCTTTTAAATGGAGAAAATTACCTACTTTGGCCCGGAATTTATGAAAATTACCAGTTTTGGCTCGGAACTTCTTTATTATTATTTTATTTTTCCCCAAGCTCTCTAGATGATTCCTAGGGCTAGGTAGCACCATCTTGGGCCCAAAAATCAGATTCCTTGATTTTTATTTCATTTTTCCCAATTTATCAGATTTATCTCTTTCTATCCAGAAAGTGGAACCCACGTTTTGACTTTTGGGCTGACTTTGCTTTTCTTTTCCTCCAAGTAAATTTTTAATAATTATAAGGGCTAGGTTGTGCCATTTGGGCCCCACCAAATCTTCCCTCATGCTTTTCCTCTGTCTTTTCCACTTTATCCAGTCCAATCTCCTTCCATCGGTCCACACTGGGTCCCGCTAATTAACAGGGTGCTTTCTTCTATACTTTTCTTCAACCTTTTAGATATTTTCCCCTGATTACCCATCCATATGGGGCTCCATCTTGAATTCCCAATATGGCCCCACATTTGTCTTATTTAGTTCAAAAGGACTCCCAGCTGGTCCCTATCGGTCCCCTTTCTACCGCTCAATCCCCTGTGGGACTCGCATTTTGTGTTTGGGGCCTGAGTATGGATAAAATCACCTAGCTTTTATTTCTCTCTCCTGGGTGGACGAATTTTATGACTTAGGGGCAAGAATCCGTGTTTTGACTTTATTCTCGGGCCCCACTTCATTATACGGCTTATGCTATATCGGTGTTTTGCCCTGGGCTCGCTTTTCCTCAAATCTGGCACCGTCATTACCTTCTCTTCCTTGTCTACACTAGGCGACATTTTGGGCCTTTTTAAGGTCCATCATCCTGTCTCCCATTATTCTGACAGTCCTTTCATAATTAATATTGAAGATAAAATATTACAAAAAATAATAATTAGATTAACAGCCAAATTTCTTCATTAATTCATCAGTGTTTACAAATACACTATTTACAACAGTAGGGGTATTACATTTCTTCCCCCATAAAATAAATTTCATCCTCGAAATTTAGTTATACCTCAATCATATTTTTAGACATAAAATCGGTATAGCATTTCTTCATGTCCTCAATGGTCATGTTGTTCCCTTGGGAGATAATCCTTTCCAGACTATCATAAAGAATACTCTTCCGCCGGAGCTACTTCTCTTGATGACCAATAATTCGTTTAGGTTTCACCACGAAGGTGTGATTATCTTGGACATCAACATCCTCATATTCCAATACATGCTCTGGGGTCGTCGATACTTCTTTAATTGGAAAACATGGAAGACATCATGTAATCTACTGAGGTTTGGTGGCAATGCCAACTGATATGCCACTGATCCCCACTTTGCTAATATCTCAAAAGGACCAATGTATCGATGACTTAGTTTTCTCCGCTTTATCGCTCTGCCGATTCCAGTAGCAGGAGATATCTTCATGAATACATGATCACCCACTTCAAATTCCAGAGGCCTCCTACTCTTACCGCGTAACTCTTCTGTCTATTCTAGGCTACAAGGAGCCTCTTCCAAATCAAACTAATCTGCTCGGACATCTCATCAACTATCTCAGGTCCGAACAGTTTCCTTTCTGATAATTCCGTCCAGCCAAGGGGTGATCTGCATTTTCCCTCGTATAACGCCTCATAGGGAGCCATGTGTATACTAGAATGGTAGCTATTATTGTAAGTAAATTCTGCTAAAGGCAGATATTGATCCCAACCGCCTTTGAAATCCAAAACGCAGGCTCGCAACATACCTCAATACGTCTTCCTTTATACCTGGCCACCAAAATTTTGTTTTCAGATTCTTGTACATTTACATTGTTCCCGTGAATAGTGTACTTACTCTTGTACATCCAATATCTTCTTCCTTAATTCTTCCATTGATGGCACATCGATTCTCTTCTTATACCGAACTAGTCCACTCGGTGAGGGCTCATAATCTATCGATTTGCCATGAGATATCTTCTCTTGAATGGACTTCGCCAGCTCGTCTGGCTTCTGGGCTTTTGCTATTTCAAATCTTAAACTATTCTCCTCATGACTAACAAAGAGATTAGCAATGTAGACTCTAGGGAATTTATTCTTTACTTGTCACCATTTGTCTTGACAGATTCAAATCCCTAAATCCTTTATCAGTTTCTGCTCTGCCATCATCATGGACGCTACTTGCACAACTTTCCTGATCAATACATCTGCAACAACATTAGCCTTGCCCGGGTGGTACTTAATCTCTATATTGTAATTCTTAAGCAACTCTATCCATCTGCATTGCCTCATATTTAGCTCTTTCGGATCAAACAGATACTTGAGGCCCTTGTGTTCACAGTACAGCTCAACATCAACACCGTATAGATAATGTCGCCATATCTTCAAAGCAAACACTATCCCTACCAGCTCCCATTCATCTGTAGGGTAATTCAACTTGTGAGGCTTCAGCTGACGAGAGGCATAGGCCACAACTTTGCCCTGTTGCATCAGGACACATCCCAATCCCTGCAAACTCGCATCACTGTAGACCGTATAAGTCTCACTCGGATCAGGGATAATCAACACAGGTGCCGTCATAAGCCTCTCCTTCAGCACATAGAAGTTTTCCTCACATTGTGCATCACACACAAATGACTGGTTCTTCCTAGTGAGCCAATGGCGACGCAATCCGTGCAAAGTTCTGTATAAAGCATAGCGGTAGTACCCCGCTAGACCCAGAAAACTGTGAATCTCATACACAGATTCTAGTCTTTTCCAATTTAGTACTGCTTCCACCTTACTAGGTTCTATTGCAACCCTTTCTCTAGAGATTACATGGCCCAAGAACTTAACTTCAGAGAGCCAAAATTCACATTTGCTAAACTTAGCATAGAGCTGTTTCTCTCTTAGAATCTCCAATGCTAAGTGCAGAGAATTCTCATGCTCTACTTCATTTTTTTTTTTGAATAAATCAGTATATCATCGATAATACCACCACAAACTGATCTAAGTAAAGGTGAAACACCCGATTCATATAGTCCATGAAGACAGCAGGGGCATTCGTTAACCCAAAGGGCATTACCAGGAACTCATAATGCCCACATCTGGTCTTGAAAGCATTCTTCGAATATCCTCAGCCCTAACTCTCAGCTGATGATATTCGGACCATACACAGGGACCATATAGCTAATCTAAAAGATCTTCAATTCTGGGGAGTGGGTTTTTATTCTTGATGGTCACCTCGCAATTCAAACATCCATAAGTGGCTTTAACCTTAACCCCTAAGGGTGTAGATACAAGCAAATCATATGGCAACTTATGGACATCTAACTTCAAGCGTGCCACACAATCGTATGTAATGAATGAATGACTAGCACCAATGTCAAATAATGCATGTAAGGAATGACCATAGACAAAGACCATACCTTGTATCATTTCAAGGGACCTCTGGGCTTCGTCCCTGGTCATGGCAAAAACTCTCCCCTAATTTTGAGGTCTCGACTCCGTCTTCCGCTGCGGGCAGTTCCATCTATAATGTTCGGGCTTACGGAAAATGAAACAGACAGCTTGCCTAATGCAATCAGTCCCAGGATGAGTTTTTCCACATCTGCTGCATTTTTATGCCTCCATTCTATTTTTGCCGCGATTTTCGGACCATTTCCCCTTACGCTTTTGAAATGGACTTCCGCGGCTAGAGTCATCGCGACCAGGGAAACTTTGGGAGGCTCACAGGTCTTTAAGGTTCCTCTCCACAATCCTACACTCTTCCACTGCTTGGCTCAGCAAGCGAAATTGTCTCTATCAGCTTTTCCCTCAACTCATATTTCAGTCCTCGAAGGAGAATATCAACCATGCTGCTTTATGCATTAGGATTCTGATGATAGGCAGAGTATCGTGATAAGCGGGTGAACCTCGCATAATATTCTTCAAAAGGTTCATTGTCTCCCTGCTTAATATTTAGAAATTCTGCCTTTTTACAATCCTGACAGAAGGAGGCTGATATTGCTCATTAAACTTTATCTGAAATAGCTCCCAGGTGACAGGGATGTTCATAGCATGAAAGGTGGCCTTAGTGTTCCGCCACCATTGGTCAGCCTCACCCTCGAGTTTATAAATGGCCAACTTTGCTTTTCTCTCCTCTGGACAACCTAGTACCTGAAAGATCTTCTCCAGGCGCAGGATCCAGTTTTTTGCCGCGTCAAATCTTCCACGGAATAATGGGGGATTCTGCTTGCAAAACTTTGATACCCAGTACAGCAGAGTCTCAATGTTCCTATTTCCTGGCTGACCTTGTTGGTGCTCATCCTGTTCCTCCTCATCATCATTACCATTTTCTTCTTCTTCTTCCTCCTGTTCCCGGTCTTTCCGGGCTCTTAGTTCATTTATCTCTGCTCTCATTTGCTGCATCATATTATTCTGTTCGTCCAATATGACCTTCATTCGCAGAGTCAAATCTGGGTCGGGAGCATTATGGGCCTGTTTGGCTTCTATTCTCGCTCTAGTTCTTCTTCATTGCATCTTTTAGCTACAACATGGCAAACCACAAATAAATAACCATTTCACATAAATATTTAATGGAGTGTCAGGTCATAAGCACTTATAATGCTTCACTATAGATACTGCATCTACGTAGTCCTATTCCAAGCTTACTACTACTCACTTCTACGACATACATTTCCTCATACAGCTATTTTACATAAGTGCTTGACCACATCACTCTTCTACTATAGTGGCTTACATATATGGGAATACACAGATCTCTACACTGTTCACTCGCAATTATCTCATTGATCCATTATACCCACTCAGAAGTTCTTGGAAGAAAATACAGGAGTACCTTTTTCCACTGCTCGAGTGGGTAGACCACCCCATTAACCTCACTATTGGGGTGTTCCTTTCTATGCAAGCCACACGGTATTCCTCCCTGGCCACCATCAATAATCCTTTGTCGATTTCCCAAGGAAATGGCAGAATATCACGAAATTCATTTTCTTCATTTGGGAGCTCGGCATTGTCCCCTACGAATGAATGAACATACATGTTATCTTCTTCCATTCCTTCCACTACTTCTCCCTCTACTTCCTCCTCTACCGGCTCCAATTCTAGTTTAGGCTTTGGCTCAGGCTCAGGTTCGAGCATCAAATCATGCTCATACGTAGGCACAAAACCTAGAGGAGGAGCAGGTATGGCTTCATTCTCAAAGTTTGGTGCTAAAAATGGAAACAACTGGTATATCGGTTCTGGGTCAAGTGGAATTTCGGGAAGGGGTGGAAATCCAAGCATTTGTGGGGATTCAGGCTCCGGTGAGGGGAGATATGGGTTCTTCTTTAGGTTCCACAAGAAATTCGGGTGCCAATGGGAATTGAAGATAAAATATTATAGAAAATAATAATTAGATCAATAGCCAAAATTCTTCATTAATTTATCAGTGTTTACAAATACATTATTTACAACAGTAGGGTATTACATCCTTGCCCTCACTCGCATTTTCACTCATGACCCCTAGCTAGTTCGCATTCACTTGGTGCTCTGTTCACTTTATTTGTAGGCATGATTTCCTTTCTCTATTTCATGTTATCCATTCTGCATTCTTCATTATTCATCTCCTGTTAGAGGTAGTTGTCAATCCGACCGATTTGCTTCTGTAAAGTCATGACATGATAAAGCATTAAATGTGACATTAAATTGCTTTAAAGTCATGTTTTTTTGGAAAACCTATTGCTCTGATCAAATGTTCCTTTCTTGTTATAGGAAGTTGTCAATCCATTGCTTTGATCAAAGGTATCAATATCTTGAAAAGTTACTTACAAAAAGATCAATAAGGATGTGATAAATAAACTAGTTCAATTGTACCAAGAGTCGTACATGAACAAGCGAACATCATCTTTGGTGAAGTCACGACTCGATAAAGCATTCAAGGTGACATTAAATTTATTTTGTGGAGTTATGTTTTGTTTTTTTTTTTTTTGAAAATCCATTGCTTTGAAATTTGACAATGTAAGATCAATCATAGACTCTTCAATGTGAGTTTCTAAGCTACTTGGACTCGACTCTATCTAATATAATAGTATTTCCCACATTGAGTAGCCATGTAATTTGGGATGGATCAAGATTTTCTAGGCTCTGTGGCTATAATCAATCACATTAATGACCTATATATATAATAATGTAATTGTTTACCTAGATGTTGAGTCTTCTCATAGTTTTAAAGCCAGGAAAACAAGAAGAGGTTGAAAAAGAACGAATATCCCTATTGCAAAAGAGATCAAGTTTTTGCATAACCTTGCGCCCTTTTCAATTGGGATATTCATTCTTTTTAACTCTCTCATTGTTCATTCTAGGATTTAAATGATTAATATATTTTTTAATACGAAGATTTGAATATATAGAGAGTTTGGATTTAGGTATTTAATATTTAATAATAACTCCACAATCATATAAAGAAATAAAATGTAAGATAGATTAGATTTAAAAGATATAATTTCAAGTCATGATTTTTAGAAATGATTAGATGAAATAAAAAAAGATATAAAAAAAGAATTTTAATTATATGAATATTTGGAAGGTGACTTGATTAGTTGTAAGATCATGATATTGTATTTCATATCCTATATTATCAAGTAGAACTTTTACAGGAATAATGTAATATCCTGAATTTTGGACCCTTAGAATTGAGAACAAGTCTAAAGTAGGCGGACGACTAAGCCTGATTCGGGAAGAATCTCAAATATGATGAGATATAGGAAGCCTCTCAGGGACTAAGTAATTTGGCTATACAGGTCAGTGGACATAATGTGTAGAAATCGTAGAATTAAATTGCCAATGGGAAAAAAGGGCACAAAAGACCCATACGGTATAAATTCAGTTGGAAAAGGTACCACCTAACTGTGTCCTAAGGTATAAGGCAATTAGTTGAGTGAAAATATGCTAGTATAAGTAAGTATACAGCATTTTCAGGGCAGTTAGGAATGCCCTGCGTTTTTGAAGATAAGGAGTCAGTATAATCACTACTAGAGGACACGTGTCACTGCGAGGTTAAAAAGCAAAAAGTAAGTAATGATTACAAGGTAGAAATGTCAATTCCTTACCCCTTAAGCATTGAATTTCGTCCACCTAGGAGAGAGAAGGAAAAATCAGATGATTTTATTTGTACTCAGGCCCAAACATAAAATGTGGGTCCCACAGTCGATTGACCGGTAGAAAGGGGACCGATAAGGACCAGTTAGGGGTTCCTTTTGGAATGAATGAGACAAGTGTGGGGCCATATTGGGAAGTTAAGATGGTTCCACATATGAATGTCCATTCAGTGGAAAACATCTGAGAAGTTGAAAAAAAGTACAAAGGAAAGCACCTGGTTGACTAGCGGGGCCTAAAAGGGACCAGCAGAAGAAGATTAGACTGAATTAATTGGGAAAACCAGATAAAATGGATGAGGGCAGATTTGGTGGGGCCCCTTATGTTCCACCTATCCCTTAAAATAATTAAAAATTTATTTGGAGGAAAAGAAAATCAAAATCAATCCAAAAGTCAAAGTGTGGGTCCCACTTTTTGGATAAAAAGGAAATAAATCAGATAAATTGGGAAAAATAAAATAAAATCATGGGATCTGATTTGTGGGCGCAAAATGGCGCCACATGGCCCTAGGAAGTGTCTAGAAAACTTGGGGAAAAAAAAGAATAATAAAGAAGTTACATGCCAAAATTAGTAATTTTCATAATTCCGAGCCAAAGTAGGTAATTTTCCCCAAATGAAAAGTAAAAATCTAGATATTTACCATGGGGATGTGACACCTTTCCAGAACCTAGAATCCTCTAGATTTTCTTGTGGATAAAGTCAAAAATTCATATGAATTTTACTAATTACTGGACAGGGTTTTACTCCAGTTATTCTAGACTAATCAGTACCTTTTACCATTATTAAATACATATGCTCTCTCTCCCATAAACCATGAAGGAGCACGAAATTGCAGAGGAAAGAGAGAAGGTTTCAGCCAAGTTTCCATAGCCAAAGCAAGGTCCAAGCTCCAAGGATCATCAATCAAACTTCGATTCAGGTAAACACCGAAAACCCGAACCTTTGCAACTTGAACTTGTGATTTTCGTGAAGGGGGCTGGGTATGGTGTTGCAATCTGATTTTGGGGTTTTTTATGGTCTCAAAGTGTTCAAAACATGATTTTGTATGGGGTTAACCTATGGTTTAAGTTTCCAAACTGAAAATCACCGAAAAAGCCTTAGGAACAAGCTTGCCATCAATTCTGGAATTTTGGGCAGCGAGTTTTCATCACGGTCTTAAAAATAGTAAATGAACTTGGATTAAGCTGAAATGTTTCAGGCCGAAATTAACCATCCTAAGGTTCACCTTGATGTATAGTTTTGTGTCTTTTGGATTTTTCTACTAGGAGATAAGAATTGGTAAAGTTGGTTCAGAAGACAACAGAATAATTCTAACTAGAGTGTGGAAATTGGGATACACACCAAACTATGTGTACGTTTGGTCTCTATAATTATTTTTACTGACAAATAGGCATCTTAATGGTTCATATGGCGCTGGTTGCATACAAATATTATTTTGATGGAATTTATTAAAAATGTTTGAAGTTGGGCCAGTGTAATACCCCAGATTATTATTACTAGTTGTTATATGATTATTATTAACATGTAAATTTTATTTCAGTTTCGAGGACGAAACTTATTTTAAGGAGTGTATAATGTAATACCACATGTTTTTATTAATAGTAATGACCCATTTATTTTATTTTATATAGCCTTGGTGGGTCAAATAGTCCTAGTCCTAATTGCCTTATGAATTTCCAGCTTATTCACACCATGAGTAATTGAATTTAATATACCCTATTAATGACATTAAATTCACATAATGATTGATTGATTGAATTTAATATACCCTATTAATGGCATTAAATTCACATAATGATTGATTGATTGAATATACCCTATTAATGACATTAAATTCACACAATGATTGATTGATTGAATTTAATTTACCCTATTAATGAGTTGGCAATAGTAAAGAGCTCAACCCATATCTAACCCTAATTTTAAATTATAAATAGAGGTCTAGCCTAACCCTGAACACTCCTATTCTCTTTTACTATTCTATTCTCCTATTCTCCTACTATTCTCTTCTACTATTTCCTCTATTCTTTCTCTATTCTTCTAAGAGGCTAGCAAAACGGAGACCAGGTCAGGTAATCCTAATCCCCAGAACAGTAGGAGTTAATTGTTGCATGTCCATCTCGATCTTTGTGAAAAACCCTTCAAATGTGTTGCTGCGCTTGTATATGTATATATGTGTTGTCCTTTTCGGTTAGCGTGAATCACTTTATGAAAGCAAAACTCCTCATCTTCTTGTATACATATATTTCTCTTCTTGATTTGCGTTTTGTATTTTGAAATAATTAGACTTTACTCAGATAGGTATTTGAGTAATAATATGAGTTGGGCCTTATATCGAATATTTGAATTATTATACTCTTGAAGAGTTTGAAAAGTTATGATGCCCTTGAACAACAGATATATGCAATAAAGGAGTTTTTAAATAAGATAATTGTGACAAGATTGATTGAATTTTCTGTTTGTGTGTGATTGTAATGAATTAATGGTGGGAGGATAGCTCGGGACGCTACCTCCCAAGTGATGAACACAACCTTTAGGCTTTATGCCTCCGATATATTATTTGATGTGAACCGATTATATCCGTTCTTCTCAAAGTGGTATCTGGCAGGGTAACTCGGGATACTAGTAGCAACTTTGGGAAGAGGTGTGCACATTAGGACGAAATGTTTTTATGGCCAACTTGATGATTTGTGAATGGCAGGTTTCCGGGTCACAGGGTAGACTGGCAGGTTTCCGGGTCTACCATGGTTCTCTTCCCACTAAATTAAATGGACTGGCAGGTTTCCGGGTCCAAATGAAATTAATAAAGATAATGAATAATATTTGATTCGATGTGAATGTATAGATATGATGAGTATTGAAATTGATATTTTAGATTATATGTACATACGTAAATGATATTTTTATCATCATGTAAATATTTTATTTATTTATTTATTATCATCATCATCATTATTATTGTTATTATTATTCTAAAATATTGGAATGGATGGTTGATTCAATCACTATGTTATTATATATTTGATTTAATTAATATATATGAGTCGTATAAACTGTGTTTTGATTAGGATTACCAGCTTTTGCTAATGTTTGTGTTCTGGGCTGTGATGATCCTTCTGGGAGCAGATTTTTAGTGAAACAGTTTCGAAGTTGGAGTCATTGGGGTTAGCAATGAGAAGTGAGGAAGAACATTCAGCTTTTCTTAGTTTCTTTTTATTTTATACTTTGAATAAAATACTTTTATTTAAGTTTGGATTTATGTTAATGTAATAAGATAGCCTTGCACTTGTTCCAAAGTGCGGCGAACACTTCCCAAATTTTGGTTATTTTGAATTTCGTAATTATTTATAAAAATTATTGCAATTTTATGTCATTATAATTGTTGGAAAATTTGGGGTGTTACAAATTTCTGGATTTTCTGGAAAAATGATAAAGGGCTCGGTTTTAAAGGATAAAGTAAGGGTATTTTTGGAAATACTAAAAATAAGGTGTTTTGGTGTTATTTAGGGATAGAGAATACTTTGGAGAGATAGCAGCCACATTAAGATTTTAAGACGGTACATACCCACCAGGTAGTAACCACTTTACTCCGGCACTTTTATGTGTTTTGTTGTATGTATTGCTTGCCATATGTGTTTTTGTATATGTGTTGCCAAATATGCATGCAGAGCATGATTGTGATTGTGTTCCTAGCACTGAGGATTCCTAGTCTAGGGTTTGCCATGTGTGTGGCGGCTCAACGGAGACAAGGTTGTGATTCTAGTAAATTCGGGGCCTACCTTGGTAAGGCGGCTCGATGGTACAAAGAAGTGTTGTTGTATATGTTTCTGTTTGCATATATGGTGTATTTGGCATACTGTTTTTGTTCACATATATGATATGGTTGCATGCATACGCATCACACATTTAGTGCATGAGTATTGATGGTTACTCTGGGGGCTATTATCGAACTCCAGACGGTTTTGTAGACGCAGGGGAACGTGCTTGAAGATCAATAACCTTTTTTGGAGAGGTAGGGCATTGCAGTGCAGTTGAAGAATAGGGGATGCCCTATTGAATTTTGTACTTATATTTTTGGGATGTCTGTATATTATTTTTGGTATTTATTTTGGATGACTATACCCTTAACCCTTCGGGGACTTCTACTTTCTATTATTATATTTTTACCAGTACAGTAGGTAGTCCAAACCGGTCCTGTGCTCTGTTTCGATCACTCTGATATATGTTAAGTGAACATAATAAAGAAGGAAAGGTAACTAATAAAAGGAATCCCTCTAACCCGCCACCCAAAAGGGCGAGGCCGGTAGGGGTGTAACAAATAATACATATATATATATATATATATGCGCGCACACACACACACATAGATACATAAATACATACATATGTATGTATGTATGTATGTATGTGTACACACACACACACACATATATATGTGTGTGTGCGCGTGCACGCACGCTCGTTTTTGAGTGTGTGTACATATACATACATATACCTGTATGCACACTACCATAAACACATACTAGAATGCATAGTAAATAGGAAAGTCAGTTACCTGCTACCAAAGTTACCAAAATAAGTCTCCAATACAACATTGTGCTCAAGACTGCTCAATTTAGGTTCAATCTTAATATCGTCCTCTCAGATGATGATGATGAAATCACGTTTTCACCCTTTTTCTCGTGGCACAGATTAAAGGACGCTTGGAATTATTGATTTAATTGCCACCCGCATTGTTATATATATATATATAGTGTGGCATGGTGGTGAGTTAATGGCCCATGAGCCGATTAACTCTAATGCCTTTTTATATTTTGTTTTACTTTATTATTATTAACATCATCACCACCAATATTTCTATTACTAATATTGTGGCTTCTCCTTTATTTTCAATTACTATCCATTTTTTATATTATTTGTTTATTTATTCATTTACTTCTCTAATTTATTTGACTCTTATAATCCCAAATATCTTAAATACTTTTACTTAATTCCAACCGACTCTCTCTCTCTCTATATATGTGTGTGTGTGTGTAAGGTATGAGTTTCTAATTTCCTTTTAAGGGATCAAAATTAGGGAGTAGTATTATCATAAATTCGATAGTTATGGTCCTGTGAGACATCCATGGTTATGTGCTTAAGCGAGGTAAAAATCTGGTTATGGTCATAAAAAACCATAAGAGATGTTCCAGTTACATCTCCTGTAGGAAACAAAGGAAGGATGTGCTAATTAGGATCTAAAGGAGGAAGGTTTGAGAGGCTTATGCTCTCTGTAAAAGCATTCCTATATGAAAGAGGACAAGTATCCTTCTACAACCCAGATTATAGTTGGCCAAACCTTGGATTTAACATATGGTTAAGATGTCATTATACCCATATTTTCTCTAAGCTTAAACATATAACCTGGTTGTTTCCCATCACACACACACACACATATACATACGTACGTACGTATGCTATTGTTTTATATCATAGTTTATCATTATGCACTTTTTATGATAGTCATCTTGTGGGACCTTGTTTATAAAAGGATCTGTTGAATGTTTGAACTTGACAAGTACCATGATTTTGGCATTGAGAATACATTATTGAATGATTATGGATTATTATATCGTGAAATATTAATTATATGATTTTGGTTTGGAAGTAAGCTCTTGAATTGTATGAGTGATATAATACATAGCTATGTTGTAAAACTTTGTTCCATGATTTGTAAATAGTGGAAAAGTTGGGGGCTAGTTGGAGAATGTTACTTTCACCATATGGTTAGTCTGCCATTCAGAGCTCTTTGATTGGTTGAGTCATGCCCACTTGTTCTATGAGAGCTACGATGCTCTACTTGTTCTACGATGGGTTACTTTGACCTACTAGTTTTATGAGGGTCTTTGTCCCACTTGTTCTATTAGGGACTACAACACCTCATGAGTGCTATGAGGAGGAAATCACAGTATGAGATTGTGCACTTTGGTCTTTGGCCAAACCATGTCATACAACCAATAGCTTGTTAAGTGACCAATGACATGAATATAACTTAGCATGTGGGTTCAGTCGACATGAATAAGGTGGTTCGGTTGGATTGATGGGAGGCTTTGGGTACTATGATTCGTTTGAACTTTAATATGAGGATTATCTAAACTATAGTACCATGATTATTGTTTGTATGTTATATCATTTGATTTTCATAATTATAATTATATGTATATTTATATTGTATGTTTCATAATTGTCCCACTTGGCAACTCACAAGCCCATGCTGGTGTATGTGGTAGGTAGGACATCTTTTTACTAAGACGGTGGTCTCATTGTTGGTCGATTTCCTTGATGGCAAGTGAACCAGTCAAACAAGTAATAAAAAGTAAGTAGAGTATCGTCCCATAGAGACTGAGATACCGATAATGATACTAATTTACAGAAACAGTTGTGCGTGGAAAAAAATAAAAGTTTAATTGGTTTGGGAGTTTTATGGTTATAACTAACAAATAAGAAAATAAACAAATGATCGTAGTCGTAAGAAGATATCAGTTAAAAGATAGGCTAGGCTCAGATTTCATCCTAAGCATATCACTCCCTCAGTTTGCCTTAGCGCATTGCTATAGCAATTATGCTGCATAGCTTTCGCAATGCTATAGCATAGCCGCCTTCACAATGTTATCCAGTTAACCCACTACTCTACTCTACCAAGCTTCCATGTCCCATACATACAATCCTAGCTTTACTTCTCCCATATGCCTTTGGTGATTTTCTAGTTCATATTATCATTCCAAATCAAGGTGTTATGGTTATAAGCGGTAGACTCATTCTTGAAGCCTACAATGATAGGTTAAGCCTTGCGGCAGCCTTCCTAGCAAACACTGCCTATGAAATGTCTAACCCCGACTCCCTTCCAATAAGTCGAGGCCACTGATCTAGCCCTTAGCTTTTGCTAACCGACAAGAGATTAAAATACTGATAAACAAATTGAATGTAGTAAAATTAAGAACTAGCAAAGTGGGTTCATTCCACACTCAAGAATTCATCCTTGATCAGCCATAGGAGTTTTAGTTCATGACTGACGAGGGAACCACAAAACAAATTACAGTAGAATAGCTCATAGAAAAAGATAAACTAAGAATCAACAAATCAAAAGGGAAAGTTTGCTAGAGGAATCGACGGCGTGAGAGGCGTTTGTTACTGGACGTCTCCACGTCTTCTCTTCTCCATCTTACTGCAAGGAAGGTTGCTGGGTTCTTCTGGAGCTCTTGTGCTTCGTAAATTCTCTCTCTCTTCTTCGAGCCTAGCCAAATAAGAATTTCTTTGACTCTCCAATGACTCGATAATCTTTAGGGTTGGCCATCATTTCCTTTTATAGTTAGGTTTACTTGCGGCATACGTTCAATGAGTTGGGCCTTTCCAAATCAGTCAGGTCCAGCTGGTCCAACTTTCCAAATTCAATAGATTGATTCTGCTGATACTACGGGATTCTCCAAATCTTAACTTCGATCTTCCGCATCTTCTATTCCAATACGTTAGCAATCAACCGTCGACTAATGTCTATCTGTTAACCTATACTTATTTTCCCGAAATAACCTCGAGGAAAAATCATAATATATGGCGCATAGCATTGCTTCACTTACATTGCTATAACAATTGGGTTGCATTATATTGAGGCCTGTTATGGCTAACCCGATGCTATAGCATTGTATCGACCATGCTATGCGCTCTTCACATAAAACCTCAAACTTGTTCTTTTCTTATGCACATGTATAGGATGCTTATACAATTGCTATAATTTATGAGACTCATCCTTCATTTCCCTATATGATGAATTAACACATTGTTGCTCAGATTAAATGTAATTAAGCTCATATTCATCATACAAAACATGCATACAGTATAGGGAAAACATGGCATAGATAGTACTCATCACTCATACATATCTTTAACATTTTTTTAGGTGAAAGTTCTAGAAGAGAGACATCAGAGAAGGCTTCAAGGAATGAAGCTACGTTAGTAATCTGTAACACCTTTACCTTTATGAGTTTATATAGTACTTTCTGCATGCTGCCACCCTTAGCACTTTTTTGCATTTATCCTTATGATTTCTAATTCTTACGCATTAAAATTTTGAATACTATCAAGTATCAATTGTGAATCAAAACTCACATAGTGGTTTATTTTTAGGGTAAAAGGTTAAAAATGCCCTTGAAGATTCTGCCAATGGGCATTGGGCAATAGGAAGCATTCCGTTGGGAAATTTTTCCCCAAAAGTTTTAAAAATAGGGACAATATTAGTCTACCCTAACATATCCAAATGGTCAACTATTAGTTGACTAGCTATGTTGAGGTGGCATCCACGTCATCTTGGTTAAAGGACATGTTTGCCCCATAAGTTTCTATGGAAGTGTTATATGCACCTGAAAGTTTTTTGAGGGGGCAATACCACCTAGGGGTCATATATTTTTTGTTGGTTTACTTAATTTTTTTATATATGGGACATCACTATAAAACATCAAATTAAACGATCCAATAAACTAAAAATTCAACATAAATCAAAACCAAATATATGAGTAGAGAAACCCATAAACCATAAACTCAAAATCAAAACTAAAACCAAAAATACCCAAATCCAAAAAAAAAAAAAAAAAGAAAATGAAAAATTTAGATTCAAGAAACTTGAAGATGTAATGGAAGAAAATGGAGAAGATAGAAGATGGGAAAACCACTCACAAAAAAAGTCTTCACAAATTTGTTATATGAACCATGCCCGTATCTATCATCAGGGGGACGGGAGATGTGGGTGTGTTTCACCATAAAAAATTGTGAAGAGTTTCTTGGTAGTGGCTTTCTCCTCTTCCATGTTTTCTATTTTTGTCCATTATAGCTTCTAATTTCCTAAAATTTCTGTTTCCTTTTTCTAGACTTGAAGAATTTTTGTTTTGCTTTTGATTTTGATTTTATGGTTTATGGTTTATGGTTTTCTTTGCTCAAATATATGTGTTTTGATTTATGATTCTTTATTTTTCTTGATTTTTCAATTTGTTGATTGTTTGATGATTGATGACGACATTTGAGATATGGAAAAAATCAACAAATATATGTGACTTCCGATGCGTTATTGCCCCCTCAAAAAACTTCTTGGTGCCCACATCTTTTTGTGAAATCTTCCCCATGGATGCTTAGCATGCCCACTTAACATAATTGGTTAACTAACATTCAAAGTAATATTGCCCTATTTTTTAAAATTTCAAGAAAAAATTTCCCCCTCGAAAACTTCTTGGTGCCTAGTGGCCATTGGTGGAAACTTCTGGAGCATTTTTACCCTTTAACCATTATTTTTTATTGAATAATATTTTGATTAATCGAGTAATAGTATAATGTCAATTTCATTATCATGGAAGCGTATTGCATGATAGCTTGGGTTGTTTTTCTACCTTGGTTAGTTTTCAAAAGAGATTCCTTGGATATTAATTAAAAATTATCAAGTTTTCAATATTTTTGGAAGGATGTTACACCCTTTTCGATAGGGGTATTCATTCTTCTTAACTCTCTCCTTGCTTACCTTGCCTATTAAGAGACAAAATGTATAAGTCAATAGTTATATTATCACATATATAGTTCAACTAGCTTAGAAAATCTCACTTGAAGAGTCTAGCATCGATACATCACGATTATTATATAAAAATTGTCATTTATTATAGAAGTTCACAATTTTTACTTACAAATAGTTATTTATGTTACAAAATACATAACGGTTATTCATGTAAGACTATCATGCCAGCATTAGTAATTATATAATGATTGTTTATGGGAGCCTTTATTATTATTATTATTATTATTATTATTATTATTATTATTATTATTATTATTATGTTAGCATTACACACATCATGGCCTTACCAAGCCTTAATACATAACGGATGTTATATTATAACTATTATAATAAGTACTAAATACATAACGGTTTGGAGCTGTTATTTATATGTTTCGAGTATATATAGTGCCTTCATATAAGAAGGTTTGTAACCATGATTTATGGTCGATAATAACCACCATAAATATACTATTCTATAGTAATGTATGGCCCGAGTCAAAGCTACAAGCGTCATATATCTATTGCTCGAGTTACCTCATTGTCATGTTAGATATATGGGTTAAGAAGCAATTTGGCTAACAAACTTTTACCTCAAGAGCACCCAACACAAATAACTTTTAAGTGGACCTTAAATATCAAAAAACTTTTAAAAATGTGCGGTTAGCACAAAATTCTTGGACTGGAAGTAATAATCATAAATTGGTTATTGTTGAGAGAGAATCAATGTGGTAAATTATGAAAAGATTAAAAAATAAGAAAAATATGCTTTATATTTAGGAGTTAGATTAACTTTCAAACATGTTTTATATTAAGAACATGAGGGAGTAATAATAATTTGGTATTATGTTCCTTAATATAAAATTTAGTTGACTAATTTGGAAACTCTAATGAATATAAATAAATTATTTTAAAGTATTTATATTTATTACGATTTTTTTCAAACTCATATGTTGACTAATAAATTGCTATATAATATAATAATATAGGGAAAATCACACCAAGGTTTCCATAATATATAAGTATTTTAGAGAGATTATGTAAAATATATTATAATTAAGTACTACTTTCAATCTTGTGTTAAGGTGCATTTTTGCCCTTAAAGTATGCACCCTTGATTTTTCCCCTGAAGTTTCAAGATCCCGATCCGGAGCAATGTTGCCCCTCCGAAAAACTCTAACTGGTCAACGTTAGAGTTTTTAAGGAAATCATTTTTAAACTTTAGGGGCAACATTGCTCCCCAAAAAGTAGCAATTTTAAGGACAAAAATGCACCTTAACCCTTCAATCTTTAATCCATTCCTGATCCTGATCCTGATCCCGATCCCGAAGAAGGCTCAGGAAGGGAAATCATTCCAGATCCCGATCCTGAAAAATTCTTGTTCCAGCATGATCGGGAATTCTCGAGTCGGGGTCAGGAATTGTCGAAAAATCTCATAGCATGCAATGCTCCAAAATCTATATAAAATCCAAAATTTATGCAGCATCAATTCAAAAATTGTAACAACTCCTCACTTGATTTGCAACATAAATATAATGATTTCGGTTTGAAATCTTGTTTACTAAATCACTCAATGACTCATCCCATTCAGTACATTACATAATTAAAAGTCCAAGAATCCAATATATTACATAATCAAGGTGCTTCATTTCTTCATGATTAGTCCAATACATTGACATAATCAAATAAACTAATAATTGTTGTTATTAATTTGTGAAATCAAAACAGCACTATTTGATTAGTTAGTTGGTGATTGTTATTCATCTGACATGTGTGAAGATGTTGATATATATATATATATATATATATATGTATATGTATTTAGGGGATTTTGTTTTTGTCCAGATCTCGAATTTTCCTGTTCCAATTGTTTAGACCGGGATGGGAAGACTGGAACGGGAAAACTTTGAATACCTCTGATCTTTAATGTAAGAGTCAATTATTTTTTTCGAGATTAAGGAAGCTAAAAGAAGTTACTTAATCGTAAAATATGTTGTGTATTATTAGATTATATATAAATTAGTTTGGAGAAAAGCGATAAATATAAATACTTTTTTTTTATAAATATAAATACTTTAGTGTAATTTATTTAGCTTCTTTAATTTTTATTAAAAAATAATAATCAACTCTTATATTAAAAATTAAAGATAATTATTTATTTATTTTTCTTAACTTACCTAGATTAGCTAACCGGTCTTATAATTATAGTTGCTTGTATGTTAAGTCGTATGATATGGGTTCTCAAAAGTCGAGAGCCCCAGACACAGAAATTTTATAAATATATGCTGGAAAGAAAGGGAAAGGGTTTTGTCTCATTATTGGCAGATAGGAAATCAAAAGGGAAAACACCTATTAGAAGGTTTTCTGATGAAAAGTAATTTATTCATTGATTTATTTATTTATTTAAGAACGTCGTGGCTACTTATGGTGCGGCCACTTCTTAAAGGTTGGAGGCCTTGTCAGTCCATTACAGTTATCACCACCATGTCCTTTTCCTCCATTTGGTTTCCAATCGATGATTCAAACCAAGATTTTCTTATCATAAAAACACATATATTCCTGCCTTTATTCAATAAGTTACATTAATATTATTTCTGTATTTTATAGAAACACAAAAGAACATTAGGAAGAATGATATTAAAAAAAATTGAATGTCTTAATTATAAATTATAAGTACAAGTCTAACTAATTAAATGGAGATGTTTACTTCTCATCATAAAGACAACGACCCTGTTTGGAGAGAGCTTTAAATTAGCTTTAAGTAAAAAAAGTCAGAAAAAGTAGAAGTAGAAAAAAAAAAAACCTTAACTGGAGTGTTTGGATAGAGTTTTAAGTCCACTAGGTTTTTTTTTTTTTTTTCAAAAAAGCTTCTAAAAGTCAATTTAGAAAAAGCTCCATAGGGTAGCTTTTAAGAAAAAGCTCTCAATTTTTTGACATGGGCCCCACCACTTCTACCACCATCAATTAAACACAAATCATATTTACAGCCTAACTTTTTTTCTATCAGGCTTCTGTAAAAATCAGATAGAAAATAGGGTTAAAGTGCAAATTGGCTAACGAACTTTTACTCCAAGACCGCCCAGACAAAAAAAATTTAAGTGGACCAAAATTTTGTCTTGAACTCATTGGAATCATTAAAAACATTAAAAAAAAGTCATAATCCCTTGTT